>JAQSUU010000695.1:0-1200000 GCA_038087645.1 Saccharum hybrid cultivar R570 | reverse complement strand
TTTTTGAATTTTTATATTCCATTACAACAAAAATAATATACCACATATATCACATCCATCACATATATCTCACATACATCACCTATATCTCACATAGATCACATGCATCACAATATATATCACATATATAACCATAAGTGCATCACAAGTCCAAATAGCTAACACAAGTCCACAAGTCCATCACAAGTCCAAATAACTAACACAAGTGCATCACAAGTCCATCACCAAATCGAAATAGCTACACAAGTCCATCACAAGTCCAAATCCACAAATGAACAACCAAAGCAAAGATAACTACCGAGATCCCCAAGTTCCCCACTGAGACTGTGGTATACCATGAGCTGGATCATTTGAGGGCCCGGGAGGTGGATTATTCGAACCCGCCGATTGAGGCTGCACAAAGGAGAAGACATTGCATGTGTTAGACAAGTAATGTTGTGGTTTGACCCTAAGCATGAACATATAAACTTAAACAATCATACTCATAGTTATAGGAGTATCGTGCTCGGGAGGTAGAGGTGGCGGTGTAATGAATAGCGAAGCTGGCGGAGCTACACCCGTCTTTTGCCCAAGAGCTTGCATGTACTGGAGAACCTCCGCCATCTGCTGCTGCTGCCTCTGCTCCATCGCCACGCGCTGGGCCTCCAAAGCCTGCACCCTTTGGCGATCGGCCTCCCGCAGGGCCTTCAATTGCTCGATCTAGGCCTGCAACATTTCACCACAATGTTTAAACAATGCAAAGCTAAAGTATGTAAATATCAATGTACGACGAATAAAACAGGAATCACCTGGAGCGATAGAATCCGCTGCTGTAAAGTGTCCGGCCGTGGACGTCTGGGAATGCTTGCGCCCGTGCTCTGTGCTCGGATCTAGGAGAGAGAGGGAGTAGAGGTCACGTCGATGATGCCATCGCTGAGATAGTACCGCCCATGCTTCTTGCCTCCTCCAATCCTCATGATGACCTCTAGATCAAAGTCCTAGGAGCTCGGGTCGTAGTCGTCTCCATGGAGAGTCCTTGCCGCCGACGTGTACTCATTGATGCGGGTGTAGACGGTCGGGTTGGTGTAGGCCTCGGGCGGGTCATCCGGGTTGTAGGAGACGTCAGACGTCGCCTTGCCCTTGTGGGCCATAGCATATGCCATGAAACTAGTGCACTCCTGGCCCCCATGTGAAGCCGACTGCGAGAAAGACAGCAAGATGATTAGCACTTAGGTAGAATTAAGTGTTAGAATAGAGAAGTCGATTCGAGTACCCATACTTGTCTGTATGAGGCGAGGCTGCGGCTGTCTTGATGGTGTGGTACACCTGGCATTAGCAATCACCGCTCCCAGGCAGCGTTGTGCGCTTTGGCCTACTCGGGGCCTAACCACTTGTCCATCATCATCTCCCAGCAGTCGCGATACGTGGCGCACCACCATGGACACATCTGCACGTCATCAAATATTTGACATATAAGAGGAACAAATTAAGACTACTTAATCTCAAAAGGAATCAATATTCATGTTCTTTATCTACCTGCATGAACTGGTCCTTGGTCAGCATCATGTTTCTTGCTTGTTTTTTCTTGACATCCTCTCTAAGGACCGACCTATGGTAAGTGACGATGGCTTAGGGGCACGCCTCATAATGGATGTCCACGATGAGATTTTTGCAGGCTTGGTAAGCACCGCCTTCGCCCTGACCTCAAATCCCTCCTCGCATTTGTAATAAAGCTGCATACAGACACGATGTATCCATCCATTATTTCAAGAAAATTCTAATGAATGCGATTTACTGAGCAATGTGGTACGATGAAGACTTACCCAAAAGTCCCACTTCACCCGCACTGCCTTGTTCTCCTCCTCCGCGTCGGGGCCGTTGAAGTAGTGGTCAAAGGTGTAGGCCGGCTCCCTCTTCCCGGTGAAGTCAATGATGCCAAGGAAGTGGGTCTTCAACAGAAGACCTAGGATGCCATTGACATGGCGTGCGAGACCACCACCCGACACAACCCTCCAGTTCGTGCATAAGTGATTAAGAAAAAATATATTAGTTTCTACTTTAATTTTCAACATATCATATGAAGAAGTATTGATAACATATAAAGTTACTTACTTTTGCCCTTCGGGGCGAATCACCGGGCATTGATTATGATGCGGCGGAGGAGGGAGGGTCGCGGGACCTCACAAGTAGACACGCGACGAACTAGAGGAAGCGGCACCCGTACCTACCGCCTCCTCCTCCTCGTCCTCGTCCCCACCCCCTCCTCCTCGTCCGTCTGTCGGACCAGCTCCTCCTCGTCCCCGTCCTCGGCCACCTCTTGCTCCTCCTCCTCTACCTCGTCCTCCGGCGGCATGGGAGGACGAGGCTGCCTCTTGCTCCTACTCTTCCTCCTCCTATTCGACAGCTCCTCTTCTGGAGCCGCCACAGGCTATGTCCTCCAGTAAATCGAGAACACATTCCTCCGATGGCTGCCCACCATCTTTGTTCAATCACCTGCAATTGGAAAGAATAAACAAGAGTTAATTAGAAATTAAAACAAATAAACAAGAAGTAATTATAAATAGATGCAAAATAAATAAAACATAATTACAAACTAACATAGTATTACATGTATTAGAAATAATCTGCATGATCAGGATTAGCTGGATCATAAGTCTCATCATCACTATCAACCATGTCGAAATAATCAACACTATCCGAAGGAGGAATGTTGTCTTCATTGTCATTGCCTAAACGTAATCGCTCAAGCATTTGTAAGTCCTTCACATTTTGCACCTCATCCCCATCGTCCTCGTCATCAACCCAATCATTGTCTACATCCATTCCTATCACTTCGGTTAAGTCTATCTCGAATCTCCCTTGTAGCCCCTCTTCTTGATAGAACCCTCCATCATATGTGTTTGTGTTGAAGTTGTAATCTTCATCGTTTGGGATAGGCAGTCTACCGTATGGCGATACCTTGTGCACAATATCCCAACCCTTAAGATGCTCTTTGATGTGGCATGTGTAAGAGGTATAATAAACCTGCGTGGCCTATTGAGCCACAATATAGACATCATCTCCTAGATAGACGGAATCCTATTGAATTTCTACTAGCACAATATGAGAGGTTCGTCTTGGTACTCCTGGATCAAACCAATGGTATTTGAATATGATAGGACTAAGAGGTTTGCAACCGATGGCATTTGCGAATAAAAGTTCGTATATTCCTTCAATTCTTCCATAATAGTCGAGGCCATCAGTGCCAGGGGTAAAAACTCTGCTATTTGTGGTTCTTCGGTTGGGCCGACTCTGCTTGTGGCTTGCTGTGTGAAAGCGATAGCCATTGATGTCATAACCGTTAAATGACTTGACCCTATAGGCACAACCGCTTGCAACCTGTCTCAACTCGCCACTGATAGATGCATTTGTTTGGGCCTGCAAGTTGGTATAGGATAGATCATTATATTATTCGAATGTATGAGCAACTTAGAAGGTCAAACTTAGTACGAGCTAAATTGGAAAGTACCTAGTTTTTGAACCAAGAAATGAAATCGGGTCTGCTCGGTCCCGCACCCTTTGAAAGGAGGGTATTAGTTTCCTGTGGTGTAGGATCCCTCGATTGATTCCAGAAGTGATGAAGAAATTCCCTGTACCAATGTGAAACAAGGGGTTGGATGAGGAATAGTGACGGCGTATTGAAACAAGCTCGTTGAGAACTTGCCCCATGTATGGTGCCACCTCCTCAAGGTTGTGCAACACATATAGCATGATGCAGCGCCACTCTTCATGTGTCAAGGTCTTAGTGGTTGATGCACTTGCGCTTCCGAGTTGCCCTTGGAAAAGGCTAAGGTTTGATTCATCTTCACCAGCATTGTAACGAGGCGGTGGATTATGCACGCTAGGAAGGTTCTCGCCATAGTATTTTTCTATGAAGTTTGACACCTCCTCCAGAATGTATGCCTATGCAATGGAAGCCTCAATTTTGACTTTATTTCTACATTTTTTTGCGAAAAGTCTTTAGACATCTCTCGATTGGATAGCACCAATGGACCTGCACAGGGCCCCCATTCGTGCCTCATACAGGAGGTGCAATATCAAATGCTGCATCGGATTGAAGAAGCCAGGTGGGAAGATCTTCTCCAATTTAGAGAGCAACACATGCGCCATGTTTTCCAAGTCCTTAATCACGGTCCGAGATAACTCCTTGGCACAAAGCTGGTGGAAAAAGTAGCTCAACTCTACCAGCGCTAGCCACACATGCTCAGGGACAGCCTCGAACCATCGCTGAAAGAAGCCGCTCAATCCATATGTGGTAGTCATGACTCTTCATCCCATTGACTCGCAGAGTAGATAAATTCACTCCCTTCCTAAGATTCTCTACATACCCATCAGGGAACATTAGTGTTTGGATCCATTCAAGTACTTCCCTCCTGTGTTTCCTGGCCAAGATGAAATCTACCTTAGGCCTTGTTGAAAGGTCTTGATGGCTAGAGGGGGGGTGAATAGCCTATTAAAATTTTCTACAAAGACAAGCTAAACAAGTTTATCAATAAAACAAATAGTGAGATGCGAGTTTTGCTTAGCCTACGGGGTGTTTGCAAGCCACCTAACCAATTCACAATTCTAATAAATTTGCACTCAACCGCACAAGTCAAACCGCACAATTTAACTACAACTAAAGCTAGCTAGCTACACAAGCTAAGATAAACACTAACAAGCTAGCAAGGTAAGTAAGAAATTAGTACAAGAGAGAGTTAAGAGGATATCACCGAGGGGCAAAGTATTGAGCCAACCAATCAATATGATCAAGAGATGAATACCACAATATACAACCACCGGGATCGATCAAACACAATAAGAATGATGACACGAAGATTTATCCCGAGGTTCACGTGCTTGCCGGCACGCTAGTCCCCGTTGTGTCCCTCTTTACCACGTGGTTCGGTGGCTAATCGGTCACACACCGAGCCTCTCAAAAGGCACCACAAGAACCTACCAAATGGCAAAAGGTTGCAATGACACGAGCAATATACTAACGTTGCCTTTGGCGCTTCGCCGAGGTAGGCACAAACCCCTCACAATCACCGGAGGTGGCCAAGAACAAACACCAACTCTTGCCAACGCCTCCAAGCTGCTCCAAACCGTCTAGGTGGCAGCAACCACCAAGAGAAACAAGAATCCCGCAGCAAATCAACCACCAAGTGCCAACTAGATGCTATCTCACAATGCAAATGCACTTAGATCACTCAATCTCACTTCGAATATGCAAAGAAGCAAGAGAGATGAGTGGGAGGGGAGTTGCTTAGCTCAAAGTGCTCACAAGTATGTCAAATGTTCGAGACAGAGAGCCTTGAGCCGGCCAACGAGTATTTATAGACGTACCCCTTCAAATATAGCCGTTAGAAACTTAAACAGCCGAAATCGGGCTGACCGGACGCGCTGGTCCAACTGACCGGACGCGCCGGTCGCCCAACGGCTAACTCGTGAAGTACTGACCGGACGCGCTGGTCCAAACGACTGGACGCGCTGGTCGCCCAATGGCTAACTGCGAAGCAACGACCGGACGCGCTGGTCCAACTGACCGGACGCGCCGGGAACGACCGGACGCGCTGGTCCCGTGAAGGACCGGACGCGCTGGTCGCCTGAGCAGCGCTCAACGAAATAGTGACCGGACGCGCTGAAGAAAATGACCGGACGCGACAGTGACAGCGTCCGGTTAGAGTCCAGAAAGCTCCCTGAACGACCGGACGCGTCCGATCATCAGTGACCGAACGCGCCTCGCGTCCGATCATCGAACTAAAAAACGCGCATACACTGAACACTGACCGGACGCGTCCGGTCATGCAAGGACCGCGTCCGGTTCAGCGTCCGGTCACCTCTGTGACCTCTGTTCGCCTCCGTTTCTTTTCCAGACTTTCGGCGTAGTGGAAAATAGGCTTTTCAACTTCTCGAAAACGTCTGAATCCCGCCTCGCAAGCTCGGCGGGAGGGAGAGAGGAACCCAAACCCTCTCTACCACTCAAACTCCACCGCCGTCGCAAACGTGCTAACATCACCAAGTGATCTCGTCATGTGTGAGTGTGTTAGCATTTTCACAATCATTTTTCGAGGCGATATTAGTTCTATCCAAATGCATATGATCATGAAATGCACATCTAGAGGCACTTAGGAGTTCAATAGCCGCGTCATTCCCCTCTTTATAGTACGGCTATCTATCCTATAATGTAACCACACCCACTAGGTGTCTTGGTTACTAAAACACAACCCTTAAGCATATACCTTTGCCTTGATCACGTAGGGTTGCGTCCAAATCCAAGTGTGGCCATCATGATCACCATGTCCATCTTGCCACCAACCTTGGAATGTACTAATCCTCATATGCTACATACAACTTAGGCATAGGATTAGTACTTAGGCATTGTCACTAATTACCAACACCAAACATAGGACTTTCAATCTCCCCCTTGTTGGTAATTGGTGACAAACCTTTCACAAAGATATTATGATAAAATTTTGATTGAACCCATGTCACATTGTCCAAGTATATTACCATGTGTAAGAATTATGGACATGTGATCATGAATTCAAATTGATAGCAATGGCTCCCCCTACATGTATGCTATATGTTTGGATTTTGGAAGCATACATGTTAGATAGGAAAGATTAGGAGCATAGTCTACCAATAGGTGCTAAGTGTTTTAGATTATAGACCTTTGAAGCGTGATACCATCGGAGTAGCGATAAACACCATCTTATCACCTTGTGTAGTTAGATTCCACTTGTAAAAGCATAAACATAACTAGAAACCTCGTGAGATCAACATTATAAGCAAGGCTCTAGTACCACTATGAAAAACATGAAGCAAGAAAAATCTAACTACTTTCTATTCATGCTAGTACCACAATGCATCATTCAAATTATACTAGCAAGTCACCACACAAGCAATGTATCGGAGAAAACGAAATGCATAACTATGCATCATACATATGAGGTGCACATAGAAATGCAACATTCATGTTTAAAAGCTTGCTCCCCCTACTTGTGTGCTTCTTTTATCAATTCTCCCCCTTTAGGATCTTTGTGAACATTTTCAAACATTTTCTCCCCCACAACATTTTGAGTTCTATCTTTGTGAACAACATTTTCTCCCCCTTTGGCACCAATTGACCACAAGGAGCAAACTTTAGATAGATTATCATGGTGAAATATGGGGTGAGGATCAAATTTATGATTCAACCTAGATTGTTTGCATAAATAAAATACTTCGGTTTGATCCAAGGGCAAGCTTCTTCACACCTCACTAGAAGGGTTATCATGCACCATGTTGAAGCAATATTTAGACAAGTTTTCTAGATTAAACACTTAGGATCACAAGCTACTTAAATAGGTTATATGCTACCACTAGATCATACAAGTCATGGAAACAATAGTGGCACCATATAAACTTCAAATTCATTTAATTTTCATGAATGATCCTAGAACATAAGAAATCATGACTAGATGCACTAAACATGTCCTTAGTATAGAATGTATGACATGTCAACCAATTGTACCTTGGGGCTCGAAGGAGAGGCATGTCATATCATGGGAGTGCATCAACTCTTGTTGGAGAAATCAAGTATGTTCAACTCATTCTTTAGCTTCTGAAATCTCTTCTCATCAAGTGGCTTGGTGAATAGATCGGCTAATTGATCTTCGGTGCCCACACTCTCAATAGCAATGTCACCCTTTTGTTGATGATCTCTAATAAAGTGATGGCGAACATCAATATGCTTTGTTCTTTGATGTTGAACCGGATTGTTGGTTAGCTTCACGGCACTTTCATTGTCACATAGCAATGGCACATTCTTGAAGTTGATTCCAAAATCTTTCAATGTAGCCTTCATCCATAAGATTTGTGCACAACAACTACCCGCGGCGATGTATTTGGCTTCGGCGGTAGATAGTGCAATACTATTTTGCTTCTTGGATGACCATGAGACAAGTGATCTTCCCAACAATTGACATGTCCCGGAAGTGCTCTTTCTCTCCACTTTATCACCGGCATAGTCGGAATCCGAATATCCAACTAGCTCAAAGCTTGCACCTTTGGGATACCATAATCCAACATCTTGTGTATGCTTTAAGTACCTCAATATTCTCTTTGTTGCCTTCAAATGACTTTCTCTTGGTGAGGCTTGAAATCTTGCACACATGCATAC
Source organism: Saccharum hybrid cultivar R570 (assembly GCA_038087645.1). NCBI lineage: Eukaryota > Viridiplantae > Streptophyta > Magnoliopsida > Poales > Poaceae > Saccharum > Saccharum hybrid cultivar. Next base: position 1,191,839 of record JAQSUU010000695.1, on the reverse strand, counting down.
ACTAAACATCACATCGGGCCTTGATGCCGTCACATAGAGTAGACTACCAATCATCGATCTATATAGCTTTTGATCCACCATGTTGCCACTCTTGTCACTATCCAAACTTCCACTAGTGCCCATTGGGGTTGTAATACTCTTTGCATCTTCCATGTCAAACTTCTTGAGCATATCTTTGATGTACTTAGTTTGGCTCACAAATGTACCTTCTTTCATTTGTTTGATTTGAAGTCCAAGAAAGAAACTAAGTTCACCGATCATTGATATTTCAAATTCCTTTGCCATCATTTTCCCAAACTCATCACAATAATCTTGATTGGTTGAACCGAATATGATATCATCAACATATATTTGCAACACAAACAAGTCTTTCTCAATCTTCTTGGTGAATAGTGTTGTATCAACTTTGCCCATGACAAATCCTTTGGATAGCAAGAAGTCCCTTAATCTTTCATACCATGCTCTAGGTGCTTGCTTCAATCCATATAAAGCTTTTCTCAACTTGTATACATGATTGGGTTTCTTATCATCTTCAAAACCGGGAGGTTGCTCCACATACACCTCCTCTTGAATGTACCCATTGAGAAATGCACTCTTTACATCCATTTGATATAGCTTGATATTGTGAGCACAAGCATAGGCAAGTAAGATCCTAATTGCTTCCAATCTTGCAACCGGGGCATAAGTTTCACCAAAGTCAAGACCCTATATTTGTGTGTAACCTTGAGCCACTAGTCTTGCTTTGTTCCTTACTACTATCCCATCTTGATCTTGCTTGTTGCGAAAGACCCATCTTGTTCCAATGACATTGTGATCCTTAGGCCTTTCAACTAGTTCCCATACTTCATTTCTCTTGAAGTTGTTGAGCTCTTCATGCATTGCATTTACCCAATCCGGATCTCTCAATGCTTTATCAATGTCCTTGGGTTCTTCCATTGACACAAAAGAAGAGTGAGCACAAAATGATGTCAATCTTGATCTAGTTTGAACTCCTCTTTGTATGTCACCAATGATGGAATCCAATGGATGGTCTCTTGCAATGTTAGTTGGTTGAAGCACTTGGACTTGATTGCTTGGATGTTGATGTTGATCATGAGTTGAAGATGATGAACTAGCCACTTGTTGATCTTGTTGCACTTGAGATGATGTACTAGCTTGATTTTGCATTAGAGAACCACTAGCTTGAGTGATTGGACTTTGGAGCACTTGATCTTTGTTGTCATCTACATTAATAACTTGCTTTGGTCTAATATCACCAATATCCATTTCTTTCATAGCATTACTCAATTGAGTTCCTCTCACATCATCCAAGTTATCTTCTTCATCTTGAGAGCCATTTGTTTCATCAAACTCAACATCATGCACTTCTTCAAGTAAACCACTAGCCAAATTCCAAACTCTATAAGCTTTGCTAGTAGTTGAGTAACCAAGTAGAAATCCTTCATCACATTTCTTCTCAAACTTGCTCAATCTAGTGCCCTTCTTCAAGATGTAGCATTTGCAACCAAATACCCGAAAGTATGCAATGTTGGGCTTTCTTCCATTTAAGATCTCATATGGTGTCTTCTCTAGAAACTTGTGGCAATAGAGGCGGTTGCTATAGAAGCAAGCCGTGTTGATTGCTTCGGCTCAAAATGAATGACTTACATTATACTCATTCAACATTGATCTTGCCATATCAATTAAGGTTCTATTTTTCCTTTCAACTAGGCCATTTGATTGAGGTGTATACTTGGCCGAGAATTGATGCTTGATTCCAAGCTCCTCACATAGCTCATCAACTCTTGTGTTTCTAAACTCACTTCCATTGTCACTTCTTACTTTCTTGATTGTGGTCTCAAACTCATTTTGCACTCTCTTGATGAACTTCTTGAATATGTCAAATACATCACTCTTGTCCACAAGAAAGAATACCCATGTATATCTAGTGAAATCATCCACAATCACAAAGCCATACTTGTTGCCACCAATGCTTGTGTATGTAGTTGGCCCAAATAGATCCATGTGCAACAACTCAAATGCCTTGGAAGTACTCATAATGCTCTTTAATGGATGAGTGTTGCCTACTTGCTTTCCGGCTTGACATGCACTACATAGCTTATCTTTCTCAAATGTGACATCCTTTAAGCCTCTAACTAAGTCATGCTTTACTAACTTGTTCAATTGCTTCATGCCAACATGACCAAGTCTTCTATGCCATAACCAACCCATACTTGATTTGGTGAGCAAGCATGTTGAAAGTTGAGTGTCACTAGCATTGAAATCAACCAAGTATAGATTCTCATATCTAAAGCCTTTGAAGATCAAGTTAGAGCCATCAACACTAACTATCTCCACATCATCAACACCAAATATGCACTTGAAACCGAGATCACACAATTGAGCAACCGACAACAAGTTGAAATTGAGCTTTTCAACTAGTAGCACATTGGAAATGCTATGATCATTAGAGATTGCAATCCTTCCAAGAGCCTTTACATCACCCTTGCTATTGTCACCAAATGTGATACTATCAATGCCACTATCATTTGATTTGAGAGAGTTGAACATTCTTGAATCACCGGTCATATGTTGAGAGCACCCACTATCAAGCACCCAATGCCTTCCTCCGGCCTTGTAATTAACCTACAAAACAAATTAATGTTTCTTAGGTACCCATACTTGTTTGGGTCCTTGGAGGTTAGTCACTAAGCTCTTTGGTACCCAAATGGCCTTCTTCTTTGGGCCCATAATTGGTGTACCAACAAACCTAGCATGCACACCTTTATCACCCTTGGTAAGCACATAACAAGAATCAAAAGGAATATAAGGTATATTAGCATTTTTCTTGTTCTTGTTCATTTTATTACAATTAATCTCTAGATGCCCAACTTGCTTGCATCTATTGCAATAACGACCATTGCCCTTCACAAAGCGAGACTTTGGAGTAGCAAAGGCCGCCTTGCCCTTCTTGGGAGTATAGCCCAATCCCTCTTTGTTAAGAGAGAACCTTTGGCTACCCAAGCATTTTAGCAAGTGGGCATCCCCACCATAGGTGTTGCCTAATGCGCGGGTGAGATCATCCACCTCTCTCTTGAGAGTCTCAACCACAAGTGATGAATCACTAGTAGTAGAGGTAGAGTTGGTTGTGGTGGATGATGATGAGCTACATGAAGCATTAGTAGGACTAACAAACAAAGAATCATCAATAATATCACATGTTAGTCCAATATCACAAGTGGCAATCACTTGCTCCTCCTTAGCTTCCTTCATGAACTTCTCCAACTTAAGGTCCTTTTCCTTGATGAGCTCAAGTAGAGTGGAGTGGGCTTTCTTAAGCCTAGTGTGAGCAATTTCAAGATCCTCGTGGTCTTCCTTTAGACACTCACGAGAAGCCTCTAGCTCATCAACGGATTTTCTAAGAGCTTTGAGCTCTTGTTCAATTCCTTTGCACTCCTTACTCTTTTTGAGAGCAACAAGCTCCTCCATCAAGGCATCATTTTCATTGCTCTTAGCAATGAGCTCTTGTTCCAAGATTTTGTATTTCTTGGTTGTCCTATTGTAGCCCTTGCTCATTTGATCTATTATGCCTAATAGATCATCCTTGGAGTAGTCCTCATCCTCCTCATCATCACTCCTACAATCATCACTAGCACAAGAATCATCATCACTATCATCATGTTTTACCTTGGTAGGCTTGGCCATAAGGCATGTTGATGTAGTGTCGAAGATGGATGGCTTGTTGGAGAGGGCGATGTTTGCAGTGGCTCGTCGAGTGATCCTCTCATCATCACTTGAGCTTTCATCATCATCACTATCGGAGTTGTCACTATCCCAAGTGACTACATAACCACCACCCTTCTTCTTCTTGTTGAAAGTGAAGCTCTTCTTTGCTTTCTTCTCATTCTCTTTCTTATCCTTCTTGTTCTTCTTGAGCTTCAAGTCCCCATTATGAAATCTCTTATCTTCATAGGGGCAATCCGCCACTATATGATCGGGGCTATTGCAATTGTAGCAAAGGGTCTTTGCCTTTATAGTGTCTCTCCTCTTCCTTGCCCCATATCCTTTCTTCTTCATGAACCTTCCCATCTTGTGCACAAGGAGGGCCATGGTCTCATCATCGAATGGATCATCATCATCACTTTCTACCTTGCTCTTGCCCTTAGAGGATGAAGCCTTGAATGCAATGGGCTTCTCTTGCTTGACCTTGGTCTCCTTCTTCTCTTCTACCTCATCTTCATCATCATTGTATTGGGCATCGGTCATTATATCTCCAAGCACATTGGTTGGTTTGACCTTGTCCAATCCCTCTCTAAAGATCATTCTTCTCAAGGTGGCAAACTTCTTGGGTAAGCACAACAAGAACTTGTGTGAGAAGTCCTTGTCCTCAACCTTCTCCCCAAGCCCCTTGAGATCATTGACAATGACTTGGAGCCTATAGAACATCTCCGGGATGGATTCATCATCCTTCATCTTGAATGTGGAGAACTTGTCCTTGAGCATATATAGTTTGGCACTTTTTACCGTTGAAGTACCTTCATATGTTTCTTCAAGCCTTATCCAAAGCTCATTTGTCTTTTCAAGATCTTTGATTTGCTCAAATACTTTATCATCAATGGCACGATAGATTGTGTCAAGTGCCGCCGTATTGCATTGTTTGTTGATGCGGTCATTGGGAGTGAGGTTTTCCTCATCAAGAATGACGTATCCTTCTTTGGTCACATCCCAAACCTTCTCATGTATATTGCCTAGATATTGCTTCATCTTCCTTTTCCAATGATCAAAGGAAGAGACGCCATCAAAGAATGGAGGCTTGCCATTAACATGATTGAACATAACTTGAGCCATCTTACACCGAGGTTGTTAAGCCTTACAAACGGTAACCAAGGCTCCGATACCACTTGAAAGGTCTTGATGGCTAGAGGGGGGGTGAATAGCCTATTAAAATTTTCTACAAAGACAAGCTAAACAAGTTTATCAATAAAACAAATAGTGAGATGCGAGTTTTGCTTAGCCTACGGGGTGTTTGCAAGCCACCTAACCAATTCACAATTCTAATAAATTTGCACTCAACCGCACAAGTCAAACCGCACAATTTAACTACAACTAAAGCTAGCTAGCTACACAAGCTAAGAGAAACACTAACAAGCTAGCAAGGTAAGTAAGAAATTAGTACAAGAGAGAGTTAAGAGGATATCACCGAGGGGCAAAGTATTGAGCCAACCAATCAATATGATCAAGAGATGAATACCACAATATACAACCACCGGGATCGATCAAACACAATAAGAATGATGACACGAAGATTTATCCCGAGGTTCACGTGCTTGCCGGCACGCTAGTCCCCGTTATGTCCCTCTTTACCACGTGGTTCGGTGGCTAATCGGTCACACACCGAGCCTCTCAAAAGGCACCACAAGAACCTACCAAATGGCAAAAGGTTGCAATGACACGAGCAATATACTAACGTTGCCTTTGGCGCTTCGCCGAGGTAGGCACAAACCCCTCACAATCACCGGAGGTGGCCAAGAACAAACACCAACTCTTGCCAACGCCTCCAAGCTGCTCCAAACCGTCTAGGTGGCAGCAACCACCAAGAGAAACAAGAATCCCGCAGCAAATCAACCACCAAGTGCCAACTAGATGCTATCTCACAATGCAAATGCACTTGGATCACTCAATCTCACTTCGAATATGCAAAGAAGCAAGAGAGATGAGTGGGAGGGGAGTTGCTTAGCTCAAAGTGCTCACAAGTATGTCAAATGTTCGAGACAGAGAGCCTTGAGCCGGCCAACGAGTATTTATAGACGTACCCCTTCAAATATAGCCGTTAGAAACTTAAACAGCCGAAATCGGGCTGACCGGACGCGCTGGTCCAACTGACCGGACGCGCCGGTCGCCCAACGGCTAACTCGTGAAGTACTGACCGGACGCGCTGGTCCAAACGACCGGACGCGCTGGTCGCCCAATGGCTAACTGCGAAGCAACGACCGGACGCGCTGGTCCAACTGACCGGACGCGCCGGGAACGACCGGACGCGCTGGTCCCATGAAGGACCGGACGCGCTGGTCGCCTGAGCAGCGCTCAACGAAATAGTGACCGGACGCGCTGAAGAAAATGACCGGACGCGACAGTGACAGCGTCCGGTTAGAGTCCAGAAAGCTCCCTGAACGACCGGACGCGTCCGATCATCAGTGACCGAACGCGCCTCGCGTCCGATCATCGAACTAAAAAACGCGCATACACTGAACACTGACCGGACGCGTCCGGTCATGCAAGGACCACGTCCGGTTCAGCGTCCGGTCACCTCTGTGACCTCCGTCCGCCTCCGTTTCTTTTCCAGACTTTCGGCGTAGTGGAAAATAGGCTTTTCAACTTCTCGAAAACGTCTGAATCCCGCCTCGCAAGCTCGGCGGGAGGGAGAGAGGAACCCAAACCCTCTCTACCACTCAAACTCCACCGCCGTCGCAAACGTGCTAACATCACCAAGTGATCTCGTCATGTGTGAGTGTGTTAGCATTTTCACAATCATTTTTCGAGGCGATATTAGTTCTATCCAAATGCATATGATCATGAAATGCACATCTAGAGGCACTTAGGAGTTCAATAGCCGCGTCATTCCCCTCTTTATAGTACGGCTATCTATCCTATAATGTAACCACACCCACTAGGTGTCTTGGTTACTAAAACACAACCCTTAAGCATATACCTTTGCCTTGATCACGTAGGGTTGCGTCCAAATCCAAGTGTGGCCATCATGATCACCATGTCCATCTTGCCACCAACCTTGGAATGTACTAATCCTCATATGCTACATACAACTTAGGCATAGGATTAGTACTTAGGCATTGTCACTAATTACCAACACCAAACATAGGACTTTTACTTGTCCATTTCTTGCTGCCTCTAGGAGGCTGCATCTCTTGCTTTGGTCTAGCACATAACATTGTCAGGTCTACTCTAGCCTTAGGGTTGTCCTTTGATTTTTTAGTTTCCATGAGGGTTCCCCAAAGTGCCTCGGTGACATTCTTTTTAGTGTGCATTACATCAATGTTATGTGGGAGAAAGAGGTCATCAAAATAGGGGAGCCTCATCAAGCTCGACTTATGAGTCTACATGTGTTCCTCACCATACCCCACAAAACCACCACCTTCTGGATTGGCCACGAGAGCATCTATCTGAGCATGAACCTTGACACCAGTGATCATCTGCGGTGCAGGGTCTGTCACTACGACACCTTTAGTAAAGTTCTTGATGTCTTGTCTGAATGGATGCTCAAGAGGGAGGAATTGACGATGTTTATTGAAGGACAAATACTTGCCACCCTTCTGCAACCAAATGAACCTTAGGCCTTGCTTGCATATTGGGTAGGCGAACTTGCCATGAACACACCAGGCGCTGAATAGCCAATATGCCAGGAAGTCATGCAGGGAGTACTAGTACCAAACGTGCATCTTGAAGTTTTTCTTCGTAGCTCGGTCATATGTCCATACCCCTTCCTCCCACACACTGACCAATTCATCAATCTAAGGCTCCATAAACACACCCATGTTACTCTCCAGGTGTCCAGGAATTATCAACGATAAGAATACGTTCTGTCGTTGAAAGCAGATGTCAGGGCGTAGATTGAGGGGGGATAATGAACATGGGCCAATATGTGTATGCGGCAGCCATCAATCCATAAGGATTGAACCCATATGTTGCCAACGCAACACGTACATTATGAGCCTCATCTGCTTTGTCACGATGGATGCCATCAAAGTGGGCCCATGCTTCACCATCGGCTAGATGTCCCATCTTGTCCTCACCGTATTGTTTGCCCTTTTTGTGCCATGTCATCTGTTTCGTGGATTCCTCGGTCATGTATAGCCATTGAATCCTCGATATGAATAGAAGGTATCGTAGGATCTTCACGGGAATCTCAAGCTGCCTCTTCTGGCCTTCACCAGAGTCTACCTCTAGGTAACTTGAGGATTCACACTTTGGACAGTAATTTGCATCCTTGTGTTCTTTCCTAAACAGGACGTACCCCTTTGGACAAGCATGTATCTGCTCATACGGCATCTTGAGTGCATGAAGGAGTTTCTGTGACTCGTACATGATCTTTGGCAGAATGTGGCCATTCGGATGCAGGCTGCCAATCACGGTCAACACACCATCGAAGTGTTCTCGACTCATGTTACACTCCGACTTGAATCCCATTAAGCGTCCAATGGCATCCAGTTGAGAAACCACTGTTCGATCGTAAAGGAGTTTCTGTGCTGAAGACATCATGTCATAGAATGCCTTTGCGGTTGGCTCCATCTCCTCCTTCATACGTCCTTCACTTTATTGTCCTTTGTGCTAGTATTCTAACATGTTTGCTACCCCGGCACCAGCATCAAAATCCTCGAGATGGGGTCTCACCACCTCCTCTCTCAGACACTGGGCTTCACCATGGAAGACCCATCGAGTATAGTTGGGCATAAATCCAAATTTGAGAAGATGTTTACCTATGTCCTTGTTCTTCCTTTTTCTGTTTGCACATCTCATGCAGGGACACAAAACTAGAATTGCTCCTTTAGTAGACTCGCCAAATGCTAGTTCCAAGAAATCATTGGTCTTCATCATCCATTCATGGGTGAAGTCATCCGCACTTCGGCGGCTTGTGTACATCGACTCACGGTCATCCATCCTCTAACATATATAACAACGAGCAAAGTAACCATCAACTGCATCTACAGGGCAGTCCTACTGTCTAATAGGTGAGGATAGGTCCTAATCTCACCCACGGATGCATAGATGAGGTTAGGTTTCATGCTCTACTCCTATCCAAGACAGAATTTTAGTAGCACCTCCCCGTTGTTCTCCAGATACATGTCCTGGAAAGGGAGAGTGTGTATCCGGAGAACAACAGGGAGGTAATACCGAAACTCTGTCTCGGATTGGAGCAGAACATGAAAACTAACACATCTACGCATCCGCAAGCCATCCAAAAAACATGGATAATTCGAAACAGATACGAGCATAGATATGCAATGATCTACATACCTCCAACCATATATGTTTTGAACGGGAGACGCCTAACTGGGTTACATGACCTACAATCATGAAACAGAAAGAGGGGTTATACCGAGGGTGGCGGTGGAGTCAGGCTAGTGGGGCCATGGCGAGTCGGTGCAGTGACGAGGCGACGCGGTACTGGTAGACCCGCACGGCGACGAAGATGACCGGGGTCACCCAGGTACTTTGGCTCGGCTCGGCTCGGACAGGTCTCTCTCCTGCATAAAAACCAAAGAGATTAGTGTCCATTTAAAATTTCGGCAGCACCTTCCCTACACGGTGAGGTTTCCAAAACCTGCAACATACAACGGCACGAAGGCTGATAACCATATATATATCAACGGCTCGATGGCCGTCAAGCACATATATTTTTCCAATCCATACACCATGTATTACCAAACTTTACTACTACTACGTCCACTATGACTCCTACTACTACTGCAACTAATACTACTACTACCACCACTATACCTTGGGGAGACGGCGACGGTTGACGGCGGGAGGCCGGGCGACGCTCCTCCTCGAGCACCGGTGGCCGACGGCGGTAGACAGGCGCGGGTGGGAAACGACAGCTCGGCGGCAGGTCGTGGTAGGACAACACCTTCTTCTTCTCCTCCTCCTCCTTCCTCTTCTTCCTTTTTCTTCTTCCTTCTTCCTCCTTCTTCCTCCTCCTTCCTCTCCTCACCGGCAGACGGCGACGCAGGGACCGGCGGCATAGGGGGCGGCGGCCGGGCGCAGGCAGGGAGTGGCGCGGCCTTGGGCCGGCGCAAGGCGGGAAGTGGCGCGGGCGGGCGCGGCCGAGCAAGGGTGGTGGCGCGCGGTGGGGAGCGGCGGCGCGGGGGGAGCTGGGCCACGTGTGTGCGGTTGGCGTGTGTGTGCGGGCCAGCCAAAGGTGTAAGAACCCCCCTTTGCCGAGTGCCCCTGATCTAGCACTCGGGAAAGGTTTTTTAAGTTTTTTTGCTATTTATTTTGCTTGTACCGATTTAAAAAAATTGGCTGGACCACCTTTGCCGAGTGCCCCCGATCCGGCACTCGACAAAGGTTTTTTAAAGTTTTTAAAGTTTTTTTTGCTATTTATTTTGCCTGTATTGATTTTAGAAAAAATTGGCTGGACCACCTTTGCCGAGTGCCCTAGATCTGGCACTCAGCAAAGGGTTTTTTGATATTTTTTTCCTTTTTATTTGCTATTTATTTTGGTTGTACCGATTTCAAAAAAATTGGCTGGATCACCTTTGCGGAGTGCTCCAGATCCGGCACTCGACAAAAGGTTTTTTATTTTTTTTGTATTCTAGGTGAGCCACCCCGGGACACCACCTTTGCCGAGTGCCCTCTCTCTAGCACTCGGCAAAGCACCTCTTTGCCGAGTGCCCTCTCCCTGGCACTCGGCAAATAATTTTAATTTTTTTTGCACCCAATTTTTTTTTGTAGGAGCTTAATTTACAAGTTTCGGGATTTTCAGACTTCGTTTGTATTTTATATAATTTAAAATCAAATCGCACGCAAGTTGGTGGCTATGTTTTGTGCACAAGATGTTTGAATTTTCACGTCTGTCCCTGGATACGGCCTCACAATACGCTCAAAAGCATGAATATCAGTTTTTGAATCGCTAAGTTCCATTATTTCATGCACCTGCAGTTTAAATTTGCTTTTTACGTAAACATTCAAGTAAATAAAACAAATTAACTAAATATAGCAGAAAGAAACAAAAATGTACCAAATTTGAAAATTAAGCTCCTACTGCTGTAGCAAGGCTGCAAACAAAATTTGGGTGCAAAAAAATTCTTTGCCGAGGGCCAGGGAGAGAGCACTCGGCAAAGAGGTGCTTTGCTTAGAGCCAAAGAGAGGGCACTCGGCAAAAAAATTACCAAAAAAAAAGAAAAAAAACTCTTTGCCAAGTGCCTAACAGCTGGCACTCGGCAAAGAGTCACGATAGGGTGACCACCGTCAGAGGAGATGGTCTTTGCCGAGAGCCTGGCTTTGCCGAGAGCCAGACACTTGGCATGGAGGTTCTTTACCAAGTGCCATTCTGGCACTCGACAAAGCAATCTTTGCCGAGTGGCTTGCTTTGCTGAGGGCGGCTCTCGGCATAGAGGCTCTTTGACGAGTGCTCGATAAAAGACACTCGACAAAGCGTCTGGCCCTCGGCAACATGCCCGTTTCCCGTAGTGAACAATAAAATTTTTTAGAAGAAACACCAACAATAAAATTATAAAACAGGAGGAAAGAAACACAAAAACAGGAAGCAAACCAAATTAAATGAATACAACCTGTATATTCGTGGGATACGCAGTTGGTTAGCGGATGTCGCTGTTACCGCGTGGCATGCGTCGTCAATCAGATTGACCTCATCTATACAGAAGAAAGGCAGGAAAGCAGAGCCAAGTTCTAACTGATAACTGATAGAGGTTCAAAGAAAGTAGAGTCAGAGCACCCTCGTGCGCTAAGCCCAGACGAACTGCATTGACTGAAATCAGAAGAGCACACCAGACACCACCAGTCCAGGCTGCTCCCGGGCCCGGCGATGTCTCTAGCTACCTAGCTACTCCTACTTGCCGCCGCTGCCGCCGTCGTCGTCGGCGGCGGCGGCGTCGCCGGTCGCATAATATTTCCGGCAATCATCATATGTTCAATCATATATCCTTTGCCCCCTTGGCGTACGCACGTCGTTTCAACCACTACAAGTAAGTAGTACCTCTACTCTTCACCATCTTAACCAACGACGACACGACACCATCGCCTTCGTTCCATTCCTAGCTAGGTTTGTGGTTGGCTGGCTGGTTGCGGTTGCTGCTGCTGCAGTCCCCACTCCCCAGTCCCCGTACCATATGACATGGCGGATTCCATAGCCGGAGCTGTGGCGTCAGCCCTCGTGCAGGAGGTGGTGGGCAGAGTCGTCTCCGGCCTCGTGCTGCTGGCTGGCACCGGCACCGGCAAGCGCGAGGATAAGGCACCGGCGTCGCAAGCCCAAGCAGGCGCAGGTCCAGGGCAGCACAACGCGGAGAGGCTCAAGATGGCCGTCAGCCAGCTGGAGTTCGCCTTGGAGAGGACCGGGAAGCTGCCCATCACAGACGTGTCTCTGCTCGACCAGAGGAAGATGTTCAAGCTCGCCTACATCGAGGGCACGGGCCTGCTGCTCAAGCAGCAGCGGCGGTACAGCACACAAGCCGCTGCCCACCACCAACAGCAGGACGAAGAAGAAGAAGAAGAAGAAGCAAACCACAGGCAAGGCCGGACGGCGAATCCGAAGCGCAGGCGATGGATTCTTGCGGCCATGGCGCGTCCGTTCATCCCCTCCTCGTCATCGTCATCCTCCATCGACACCGACGTCGTCCGAAGGTTCGAGTGGTTCGCGGACTGCGCGGGCAGGTTCGTGCGGGACGTGGCCGAGTCCGGCAGCACGCTCCGGCACCACACCTTCTGCAACCCGGTCGTGAGGCGCCTCCTCGAAGGCAAGCACCTCCGGTACGAGACGGAGCAGGGAGCCGTGCTGCGGTTCCTCGACCTGTGGCCGCTGTGCATCGAAGGCCGCGGCGTGGAGACGATCCTCGAGTACCAGTCAGGGTATTTTTTATCGGCCGAAAGTCGCCGATATTTCCGAAATTTCCTTTCTATCCCCGGGGTCCGATAAAATTTGAAATCAGCCAAATTTTTCCCTTCTTTCCTGTTTCTACACAGACAATCCAAAATCAGTCACGCGACGGTCCGACACTTATAATGATTTATTCTTGTTTTGATTTGTGAACAAGTGATGTTTAATATCTTAGGAATAGTTTTAAGTCAAATTCTACAAATTTTTTGAAAAAAATTTAAATTTTTTTGAATTTGGTCCGATATTTCCGATATATCTTGCTTATCCTCTTTATCCATGACGTCCGATAAATTTTAATTTCCGATAATGAAAACCTTGGTACCAGTACCAGGACCGCGACGCGCCGGAGAAGAACCTGCTCCTGCACATCGTTCTCCGGCTCTCCGAGAGCATGGACATATTCGGGACGGCGATAGCGTGCCTGCTGGCTATGGCGTCCCAGCTCAAGCTGCTCGTGAGCGAAGCCGCGGTCGGGGAGCTCGCGCTGCTGGCTACCTCGGTGGACATGTGCCGTTCTATTGCGCCGCCGTGGGCTCGCATCGATGAAGGTGACTATAGTAGGGCCAGCCAGGCGTTCCGTCAGGATCCAGTGTGTTGCAGAGAGAATGGGTGGCAGCATGGCCATGGAGGCAGCATCGACGCCTCGTCGCCGGAGCTGTACCGGATATTGCCCGAGCAGATCATCGTGCTGGCGTTTTGGTGCTACGTTCCGGCCCTGGAGTGCAGCTTGTTGCCTAGCAGGTGTTGTAGGTCACCTCTGAAGATGACGGTTTTCTTCTCTCCTCATGCGTGCTACCATGAGGCAGAGGAGGAGGAGCAGCAGCAGCAGAGGAGGAGGAGAAGCTGGGCACTAGACCTTGCTGCTGCAGGAGAAAACAGCAATCCACTGCTAAGAGATGTTAGCGTACAGCAAGTTGCTGAGATGGTGAGACCGAAGGCACTTGATTGCTTCTTGCGCCAGCCACATCTGCCGCTATATGCAATCACCTGGGGCTCTGAACATGGCAAGGCCATCTTTATCGTGGAGAAGCCAACAAGTACCGAAAGAGCAGGTGCTACCATAGAAGTAGAAAAACCCCGAAAGGTGTGCCAAGCCGCAGGTACATGATAGATGACAATGCAAGTTGTATCCTTGCAGGTAGTTGATTGTAACTTAATTTGTCCGATGTATGTTTCTGTTCCTCTTTTTATTTCTTGTTTTGTTCCTCCTTTTGTGTTTCACTAGAAGTTCATTTTTGATATATATCAAGTAGTTTGATTCATATTTGATAATAGCCATAGGAATTTAATTTGGTTAGGCGCAATAACAACAAGGACATAGGAAGTACAAACGGGAATAAGTATTGGCGGAGAATTAGACAGGATAAGTAGAGGGTTAAATACCAGGATATCAATCTAGATCGTTGATGGAAAGAGACAGACTAATTTAAGGCATGTATGCAAGTGGCAAAGGTTGCATCCGAAGGCGAGATCATCGTTATATATATATATATACACACACGTGGCAGCGCTATTCTACACCACAAGTCAAAACTGACCTAAAAAATACTGAGTACTACTGAATTGTGTTCAGTATCAGTCAGTACTACGCACAGTACCACGAAATACTGAATAATACTGAAACGCGACTAATGAACATTACTGAAATTTTGTTCAGTATAATAGCTCGGTGTAGGGTGTAGAATAGCGCGTGTATATATATCTCTCAACACACCGAAAGGAGCCATCACGGTGTTGGCACCAGCTCTAATCACTTTGATTTCCAAGAAGGTTCAAAGGAACTAGAAGGTGGCCAAAGACCAACAAAGGTGTGATCTAGGAAATCAGAGGAGAACGAGTCCTCAACTTGGTATGGATGCTTGTATTTTTTGGATTTATTTAGGATTTAACGGCACTATGCTTTCAGTGGTGGGTGACGTCCTCGTCGACAGCGAGACGACTGTGGTGACTTCGTGAATCTCGAGATATGCTGGCTCAATCATTCGGAGGTGCTCATAGGGGTAGGCTTTGCGTACATGTATTCATAAGGGTGAATATGCGTGCGTGTTGTGAGCATCAACATTTTGTATGTTTAATTCTCAAAAAAAAGGTTAGCCTCATTTATTTACAGAACTTTCAGAGGCATCCACAAAAACCACAAATCAACACTAGAGCACACTGGAAAAACAATCAGACCAAGTAAATAAGCACAGAAGACAAACATGTTCGATCCCGATATAATGATCAAAGAAGGAAGTAGAAATCTCCTGCAACCGACTTAACCAATTTCAAATCACCCGACACAGCACAGCTACAACCAGGAAAAGCAAAGCAATTCTGGGTCACACACTACCGCACAGAGCAAAGTTGCCGGGTGCCGGCCGCTTTGCCGAGTGCCAAATATCGGGCACTCGGCAAAGCCGCCGTTTGCCGAGTGCCGCCCTCAATAAAGAAAAGCTCTCGGCATAGCGGCTCTTTGCCGAGCGTCAGGCACTCGGCAAAGCCTGACACTCGGCAAACCATCCCTTTGCCGAGAGTCAACACCAGGTAACGGCCGTAGGTCGCCGTCACTCCTTTCCCCTGTTGACACTCGGCAAAGGGCTCGGCTTTGCCGAGTGTCTTCCCATGGCACCCGGCAAAGTTTTTAATTTTTTTTTCTTTTTGGCCTCAAACTTTTTATGTAGCCTTCCTACACTAAATGAGACTACATGTTCAAATTTTGCACATTTCTAAGACTTTTTGGAGATGTATGGGTTTCTATGCATCCTACGTGACGCCGTGCACGAAACCTTCTCAAAAATTTATCATAGCCTCCACATGTGATATCATGACACCTCGACAAGTTTCATGATTTTCGGACTTTGTTTGCATTTTATATAATTTAAAAACAACTCGCCCGCAAGTTCCTGGTCATGTTTCGTGAAGAAGATGTGCGAGAGTTCGGATATGTTCGTGGATACGGCCTCACATTACACTCAATAACATGTATATCAATTTTTCATTCATAGAATAGCATTATTGGATGCACTTGCAGTTCAAATTTGCATTTTCCAAAAAAAAATCAATGAAATGAAATAAATTGAAGAAATATAGGATGCCCTGCATTTTCCAAAAAAAAATCAATGAAATAAATATTGGATGCCCTGCCCCGGCCCGCGGGGCGCCGCACGCGCGACTGTCGCCGCCCCAGGCCCGGCCCGCCGTGCGGCCCCCATGCGCCGCGCCCGCCCCCGACAGCCGCCGCCACTGCGCCCTCTCTCTTCCGTGTTTCTTTCTTTCGTGTATTTTGTTCCAAACCACTATCTTTGTGGTTCGGGTACTGCGTTTTGGGTTCTCTCATCGCGTCGTGTAAGCCGTTCTACGGAACTCTGACTTCTTCTTAATGAAATACACGTAAATCGTGTTCTCGAAAAAAAAGGAAGAGCTTATCGCAGCTGCCACCGGCCTCCGGCATTAAGTCGTTGCTGAGATTTGCCTCTTTGAGACACGTGGTCGAGAATGAATACGAAGGAGTACCCGCTGGCGCCGGCACCGTCAGGAGGACTTACGGATTGGGATGTGAAAACAATGAAGATCAGAAGATGAAACGGTGGATCAGATGATGAAACGGTGAATAGGGTTAGGCTGTAGCGGAGGCCAGAGGCGACGTTGGGCCTTCTAGGCTGCCGTAGAATATCTGCTAGCATCATTCACGTAATCATCACGTTGACTCGTTGAGATGTTCCATGAAAGGAGAGCTGGGGCTGGGCCATTGGGTGTGCTACTGGGCTTATTCTTGCTCCTTGGGAACGATGAGCTGAGACAATGCCGCGATGGACTGCTGGACTGCCGGGGTCGCATGTAATTTTTGCCGGGGTCCAACGTAGCCAAAAAACACTGGGTACCAGAGGTGACGACAAAATCGTCGGGGTCGGCTGACCCCGATACGTGAACGTAGCTATGAGATGATTCAATCAAAACTTAAAATTATAAGACGGCTAAAAAGTAGAAATTTTGTGCTACTTGGACAGTGATTTTTTTGAACTAAAAAAAGAACCGAAGGCTACATGGACAGATATATAGACATTTCATAGCTACAGGATAGGAGTGAAATAAAAAGGAAGAGAAGAGGTCTTTAAGCCAAGGAATTAATCCATAATAGCTTTGTGAAGTTCGTGCCAATCGATGTTATTAGTGGGCATTGCACTTAAATAAATAAACATTTTTTCAAAAATTGTTTTCAAGTAAAAAAAATCTAATGATTACAATGAGAGAAGCTAAC
Organism: Saccharum hybrid cultivar R570; assembly: GCA_038087645.1. NCBI lineage: Eukaryota > Viridiplantae > Streptophyta > Magnoliopsida > Poales > Poaceae > Saccharum > Saccharum hybrid cultivar. The sequence continues at coordinate 1,174,989 of JAQSUU010000695.1, read as the reverse complement.
CACCCATGCTATTTGCATGGATCACCTTGCTAGTTCATGGTATTAGAACAAAGAACTTATAGGGAAATGAAATTTTATAAATCAACTAAGCAAGGAACCAAAAAAAAGAAAAAGAAAAACAGGGAAATAAAAGTATATATGGAGAGAGAGAGAGAGAGAGGAAAAACTAAACAAAAGAAACAATAAATAAATTATAAAATAGGAAGAAAGAAACAGGAAAACGGGAAGCAAACCAAAGGAATATACTGCCCTATATGCGTGGGATACTGGGATAGGCAGTTGGTCAGCAGATGTCGCTGTCACCGCGTGGCATCTGGCATCAATCAGCTAGAAGAAAGGCATGAAAGCAAAGCGATGTTCTAACTGATAGAGCTTTCAAAAAAAAAATAGTCAGAGCACGCCTCGTGCGCCGAGGCGACCCGAATTATTGACTGAAATCAGAAGAGCACACCACCAGTCCAGGCTGCTCCGTTGATGTCTCTACCTAGCTAGCTACTCCTACTTTGCAGTCGTCGTCGTCGCCAGTCATATATCCTTGCCTTGGCCGCCCCTGGCGTACGCACGTCTCTTCAACCACTACAAGTAAGCAGTACCTCTACTCTTCAGGCTTCACCATCTCAACCAAACGACTCGACACCATCGCCTTTTGTTCCATTCCTAGAATCCTAGGTAGGTTTGTGGTTGAGGTTGTTGGCTTGTTGCGGTGCTTGTGTTGCAGCTGCACTCGCCATATATATGCCATGGCGAATTCCATAGCCGGAGCTGTGGCGTCAGCCCTTGCGCAGGAGGTGGTGGGCAGAGTCGTCTCCGGCCTCGTGCTGCTGGCCGGAACCCGCACCGGCACCGGCAAGCGCGAGGAGAAGGCGCTGGCGTCGCAAGCCCAAGCAGGTGCAAGTCCAGGGCAGCACAACGCGCAGGCAGGTTCGTGCGGGACGTGGAGTCCGGCAGCTCCATCCGGCACTACAACTTCTGCAACCCGGTCGTTAGGCGTCTCCTCCAGGGGAAACATCTCATGTACGACATGGAGCAAGGAAGCGTCCTGCGCTATCTTGAACTCTGGCCGCTGTGCCTGGAAGGCCGTGGAGTGGAGACGATCCTCGAGTACCGGTACCAGGACCGCGCGATGCCGGAGAAGAATCTGCTCCTGCACATTGTGCTACGCCTCTCTGAAAGCATGGACATATTCGGGACCGCTATAAAGTGCCTGCAGGCGATGGCGTCTCAGCTGAAGCTGCCCGTGAACGAAGCTGCAGTCGGAGAGCTCGCCCTGCTGGCTGCCTCGGTGGACATTTGTCATGCCATTGCGCCTCCATGGTGTCGCATCGATGAAGGTGACTATGCTAGGGCCACCCTAGCGTTTCGTCAGGATCCAATATGTTGCAAAGAGAACGGGCAGCTGCATGAGCATGGCCATGGAGGACGACCTTGTGCTAGCACTAGCAGCGGCGACATCGCCTCCTCGTCGTCGGAGTTGTCCGGGATATTACCCGAGCAGATCATCATGCTAGCGTTTTGGTGCTGCGTTCCAGCACCGGAGTGCAGCTTATTGCCTAGCAGGCGTTGGAGGCCACCTCTGAAGATGACAGTTTTCTTCTCGCCTCATGCGAGCTGCCATCATGCAGAGGAGGAGGATCAGGAGCAGCAGAGGAGGAGGAGCTGGGCACTCAACCTTGCTGCTGCAGGAGAGAACGGCAATCCACTGCTAAGAGATGTTAGCGTACAGGAAGTTGCTGAGATGGTGAGACTGAAGGCACTTGATTGTTTCATGCGCCAGCCACATCCACATCTGCCACTATATGCAATCACCTGGGGCTCTGAACATGGCAAGGCCATCTTTATCGTGGAGAAGCCAACAAGTACCGAAAGAGCAGGTGCTGAGCCTACCATAGAAGTAGATCGAAGAACCCCGAAAGGAGTGCAAGCCGCAGGTACATGACAGATGACATGCTGTCGTTGTATCCTTGCAGATAGTTGATTGTAACTTCGTCCGGTGTATGTTTGTGTTCCTCTTTTTATTTCTTGTTCCTCCTTTTGTGTTTCACCAGAACTTCACTTTTGATATATATCGAGTAGCTTGATTCATGTTTGACAATAGCCACCATAGGAATTTAATTTTGTTATAGGCGCAATAACAACAAGGACATAGGAAGTACTCCCTCCTTATCGGTAAATAATGTTGTTTTAGGGTGTGGCGTCGTTTGCGCAAAGCAAGTCACTTTAGATCTTTTAACCCTGTTTTGGACGCTAATGCCCCCACGCCGTCGCTTTGGTTGCGATCCGTCGCGCCGCTTCACGAGGAGTAATAAAGTTGTGTCGTCCCCTCCGCTCCCCCTTCCCCCTTCCTTCCTTGCTCATTCGGTCACACGGGTCCAGGAGCGCTCGACGGATGCGGTACCCCTTCCTTCCTTTCTGGTGTCGATGGCCGACTCGCACGGGGTACGTCAGCCGTGCCGGGTCACGTTGGAGGAGATGATGACGTCGCCAGTGGCAGAGCGTGAAGAGAAAACAAGCAGGGGCTAAATTTTTTTTCGATGGCAATCATAACTGGTAGCAGCCATCTGATGGCCTACTACTCAGGGGCAGAGCCAGGATTTAGATATAGGGGGGCCGGATCATCGAGTGTCCAGAAACAATATATGGTATCACTGTCAAATCTTAATGTTGACTTAAAAAAATAAAAAGTTACCAAATATCATCTCTAACTTGTAAGTTTTCACAGTCGAGTGATATTTTTCTCAAGAGAGTAGAGTAAATTGGACGATGCTTAAATTCAGAAAATAAAGGATTTCAGATAAGAAAGCGGTAAGAGACAAATAAAATATTAAAAAGGTTTGGTTAGTTAGAAATATTTCGGGGCTCCCAGAGCAGAGCAAAATTGTTTAGTAAGTTATTGTATGAAACTGTTGAATAAGGACAAATTTTAAGGTTGGTATTTCTTATATTAACTTGCTAGATTTATTTGATTTATTTGATAAAAACAATTTAGAATTAGCTAAGAAGTCTTTGTTTACTTATAATTTCCAGTGATTAGTGAGAACTAATGAGATGTATTAATGAAAAGTGTGCAACATTGGGGGGCCAGGCCCCTGCCCCCCCCCTGTCTCCGCCCCTGCTACTACTAGGCTCTTCTATCATTTTGTGTTTGTAGGCTTTCTACTTTTCATATGCTTCATAGCTTCACAGAACAACTTTTCACAGAGCAATATAATGACAATAGTACCATATGCAGCAATAAAACATGCAAGCCGGGGGTGTGTGTGTGGGGTGGGGGGGGGCAAGAGCCCAGTTTCGCCTCTATGAGGCTCCGCCCGTGGACGTCGCTGAAGGCTGCCGCCTATCTCGCCACCTCGCTGCCCCCTCGTGGCGCCGCCACGGCTGTGCACTTCGCCCTACTGGGAGCGGCCACCGCAAGCGCTGCTGCCTCCATTCCGTACGCACAGGCACAGCAGCACACAGATGAAAAAGAAAGATGCCAGATCCTACATTCGCGCCACAGCAACATGCAAATGCAGATCCTACATTCACGCCATGCAAATGGCAGATCCTACATTCGCGTCAAGCAAAATCGAGCGCCATAGTGCCATGCAAAATCGAGTGCTTGATGACGCAAAAAATAAAACCCACCTGCAAGGAATCAAACCGTGCACCTCTAGCCTGAGGCATCGACACGCTGACCAAACCAGCTGCTGAAGTTTGTTGTGTAGAAGTAACCCGCAACCATATTTAATAAGGGCAAACAAAGAAAAAATACACCCTACTTAATCACTCCTTGGTATGCTAAATCCTATCCTAAACGATTTTAATTACCAGTATGGAGGGAGTACAAACAGGAATAAGTATTGGCAGATAACTAGACAGGATAAGTAGAGGGTTAAATACCAGGATATCATCTAGATTGTTGATGGAAAGAGACAGACTAAGGCATCTATGCAAATGGGAAAGCTTGCATCAGAAGGCGCGATCATACTTATGCAAGACTAGCAAACATGCCCATACGTTGCAATGGTAGAAAAAAATATCAATTACGTTCATGGAAAATGATGATAGGAAGTGTTACATGTCTATTTATGTTTTTTCGTTTCTATGAAATTTAAGACCTCTAATTTATTTTAGGATAACCATGCATCTATAATATAAGTTAAAATAGGTAATAATATAACAATGTCCAATTAAACTTATATCAAATTAAATAAAATAGATTTTTTCTTTCATGGAAAAGCATAGAAATATTTAGATGTAAATGTATCATACTATCTATGTGTTTCTATAGTTAAATATTTAGTTTCGTCATTTTATTCGAGGACCATAAAAATCCGTAGTTGGAATCTTTGATTAAAGTTGTCTAGGAGCTAGTCGTTGATGTGTCAAGAATTCGGGTGGTTATGACAAGAGACCTCTCAATTTTTCACATGGCAACTCCTGTTGAGGATTGCAGAGATACAATTATTTAGACATAATTAGAAGGTAAATTGATTAAGATATCATCTTACTGATTGATTAGTTGGACCATCGAGTAATCTAAAATTTAATAAAATAGGTTTTGTTTTTAATCAAATCACAAAACTGCATAAAAGGGCAATGGTTCAAATAATAGTGTTGTGTTTTTTATTTGGTTTTACATTTATTTGAGAAAAAACAAAAACAAAACACCGTAGTGAGGAGAAGATTTTGTGAAAAAATAAGACCGAGCAGATGCACAACAGAGGAACATGCGGGCTAGACAAAAAAAACTTGCGGATAAAAAAAATTAGGAACAAAAAACAACTTAGCTGAAGAAAAAGATTTTGAAAAAATAAAATAGAATCAAGGGGATCCTCTATAGAGGAACGTGCGGGCTAGATAAAAAACTTGCGGACAAAAACATTAGGAACGTGAGGACTAAATGTTGTATATTTGCCTAATTTTTACTCTTACTTTCCTTTTCTATTTAGATTAGGATTAGGATTCAATATCAAATATGATCAGGTCTATTTAGGTTAGGATTCTAACTCGTAAGAGCACGGATTGTATATATAAGTCCTGATAGAAGAAACTTTCCATTGTCCGGAGGAAGACGGACAAACAAATGGATGGACGAAAAAAAGAGCCTGAAATTTTGCATCTTTATTATTATATTATTAGGTATATATATAGATTTAAAGTACTCAAGATCCGATGAATCTACTTTAGATTAGGAGGACAGACCAAACAAATGGATGGATGAAAAAAAGAGCCTGAAATTTTGCCTCTTTATTAATAGGTATATATATACCAATCTCAACACACCGAAAGGAGCCATCACGGAGTTGGCACCAACTCTAATCACTTTGATTCCCATGAGGGTTCAAAAGACTCAAAAGGTTGCCAAAGCCAAACAAAACAGGAGGTGTGATCAAGGAAATCAGAGGAGGGCTATGTGTCCAAGCGATTGCAGTTTACCTGCTAATTTGGGACAAGCTAGAGGATTTCATTTTACAACCGGATATGGAGGACAGAACCATCTTGCCTAGGATTTCACACCGGCTCCAGAAGGTATATCCTTCATAAACTTCTACAGCTGACGGACATGTCCCGGTGATGGAGTGGAGAACAGAAGAAGGGGTTCGACTAGATCATGGTCCTGGTGTCATGGCAAACCTGGAAAGAAAGAAATGGATGCATATTTAGGCAACATACGCCAATCCAACTATTCATCGGGACAATTCGTCAAGAAGCAAGGATGATGACAGACACAGGATCCTCAAAACTAGGAGCTTGTATCGCGAGTATGCATGTATCTCTAGAGCGCGTGCGTGCGCGGTGTGCACTTGAGGAGGCGCCTCAAGCGGTTTGTATTCAAACGTTGTAATGATCTTAATTCAATGAAATGCAGCTCTCCTGCGTTTTCTTAAAAAACACACTGAAAGGAGCATAAGGAGGAATGTGAGATTACAAACTACCTTGGCAAAGTTAATGTAAGTTAATTTTTATTTGACTTGTTTGGTCAAAGTTCATTGTGTCCTTTGCATTCTCATATCCTAATTTATTATACTGGGACAATTCAACACTGATGTTAAGAAAAGTCAGTGAAAAATGCATGTGTTGATATGCTAAAGGGCAGACAATGGCTGATGAAGTATAAATTGAAAAACAATAAGTGTACCTACAAATCATGTGAGGACTATGCCACCTGTTAAGTGTATAAGTGATGCTCAGTGGTCAGGGTAATCCTACTTCCTAAAATATCTGATTTGTGCTACAACTTGAGATGAACTTGTGACTAGCTGGGTGAGCTCTATGGTGACTTTGCATCCATCGTTTTGAAACTTGTGGCAATTATAGTACTTTTGATGAGCTGCTAAAACTATTTGATGTGTTGTGGAGCAATTGGGTGGTCTTTTAGACCATATTGTACAGCTATTGTGGTTGTAAACCTTATTATGATCATCAAAGGTATGCAATTTGAATAATGTTTTGATGTAATGAAATGTTACAGCAAGTATTGACTAATAGGATGAATCTGTCATCACCAGTAAAGTGGACTTCAAAATTAGCCTGGTCCAAAAGTATAATTCTGTCAAAATATGCTGGGCCAACAAGTAGTGTGCCATAAAGCAAGTTTAAGAAAAAAAAATTAGGCACCATAACGAGCTAGACCCAAATCGAAACATCCCATGAAATTAATGGGCTTAACCCAAATCGAATTGTATCTCAAGACAGGCCAAGCCCAAATGACCCAAGCTTAAAAATCAGCCCATGAAAGCATCAGCAATAGCTAAGTACAAATTGATGACGAAATTTTTTTGCCACATCATCAGCCACGTTAAATGTGATGTCACATGCCATCTCATCTTGCCAAGTCACATTAGACATGTGGCAACATCTCAAGAAGCGGTTAGTGATGTTTTTCTTATGATGATGATCTTGTTCGCCACTAATTATATTACACATATCCTATGACACGCTATTTTGTCATTGAATCGTCATAGAATACACTTAGTGGCATAAAAAGCCATATGTTTGTGACAAAAGCTAATAAACCCACAAATGGTTACAATTTGGAACTTAGGGGTACTCAATTTGAAGGGGAAGGAGAGGATACTTGACTCTGTAGTTGTTATTTCTTTACCCTATAGAGACCATTACACACAGACACGGGAATGTTATTAATATAAGAATTACTTCATTAATTACATCATCATATTTTTGGGTTAAACTAAATTAATTTGACTAGTGTTAGAAAAGTTATTGTTCATATATGTACAAGCTAAGTGCTAGTGATCCGAAGAAGATCGGTGGAAACTCGAACGCATACATGCTGCTATCACGCATATGGTTCGCAGGCGAGAAGAGGTACATTGGAGACTCTTGATCGATCCATGTGTGCAAAAGATTGCATGCATGGGATCGATGCTCTGCTAACTCTGTCCTAGGATCAATCGACAAATTAAGAAGGTGTTGGTTTGAGAAACCACTCCAATCTAGTTAGATGAGGTGGTATATCATGAGTCCATGCCTCAAATTCGGTGGAATGACTTTTTTTTTCTCATACTAGTATTAATTATTAGCCTGTGAAGAATGAGATGTTGATATACCAACCTATTCTATTCCACAGACCAAACTAAAAAAAACGAGGAATAAGTAAATGATGGACTAGTTCATTTCTCAGACAAAAACCCTGTAAACGATAATCGTGGTACTTGCTTGCTCGTTGTGCATTTTCTTTATTTTTTTACTCGTGTATAGCTTCATTATTAGAGAAATTTTCTGGAAACATAAAACCACCTTATTATTAGGACATTCATGGGCCGTGACTGGCTTGATTTATTCATTTATTCTTCTGGAAACACAAAACCACCTTATTAGTACATTCATATGGGCCGTGCCTGGCTTAATTCAAGCATCCATCCATCCATCCATCAATCATATATCCATATAAACAGGCTGCATGCTGAAGTGAAACACGTCGGAAGGATATTTAGGAAGCAGCCATCAACGACGACAGCAGAGCCTGGCCGGGCATGCATGTTCGCATATATATGCAGGATCGGAGTAGCTAGGATTAGTTTGGTCTCATGCAGCAGTCTAGGTTGGTTGTGCACCCTTTCTTTTCAGGGCAGCAGAAGCAAAAGATTTGGTCGGCGGCAGTGAGTACTGTAAAACAAGCAGCATCGATCCATGGATGATGGTAATATTACAAGTACGCATGCATGCTGTAACAAGTTAAAGTAATATATGCCCGTACCGTTGGAGTGAAGCGCGGCCATGAAGATGAGCATAGCCATGGCCCAAATGAAGAGCCCAAGCATCTTCGTCCTCCTCTTCTTGCCGCCGGCGGCCATGTCGATCCTACGCGTCTCCACTCTCCACCGCTCAGTGCAAAATGGCCGGCAGGTATATGATAGCCCGAGCTAGTGTGCTACCCTTTGGTAATTGAGTAGTCCCCTATAGTCACTCTCGCCTGCGTTCGTTCATTTATAGGCAGCTAGCTGAGCATCAAGCAGGTAAGCATCTCTAAGAGTTTGGCATATTTTGTTCTCCAAAACATGGTGTTTGACAACTCCCAAATAATTATGGAGAGGTAAAAAAAGAGGTCATCTCCAATAGTCCTCCATAATTGACTTTCAAAATATCAAATTTGTGGAGCCACATACTGATCCTGCGCGGAACGTGAACCCCGTCCATCTACCTCACCGCCGCACGCCTTCACTCGTCGTGAAAACCTACGCCACCGCCGCCGCCGCCGCCTCTGCCGGCACCAGCACGAATGCGCGTGTAGCAGCTAGCCATCAGCAGCAACCGGCCATCAGTAGCAGCTAGCCATCAGCAGCAGCCGGCCATCTAGTAGTACTAACATTCAGCGACAGTAGCATACAGTACAGTAGCAGGCAAGCTAGGCATCAGTAGTAGCAGCCGGCCATCAGTAGCACGCAAGGTAGCCATACGGCAGCCGGCCATCAATAGTAGCTGAAGCAGCTAGCCATCTGTAGTAGCAGTAGCACCTAGCGACGGAGGCCAAGATAGCGGCCAGCGACGGAGGAGCGATGGGGAAGGGAGGCCACGGCAAACCTAGCGGCCAGCGACGGCCAAGACAGTTCTACCTTCAGCGGTCAAGCCAAACCTAGCGGCGGCGCCGATCTCGGCAAGCCATAGCGGTGGCGGCAGCGCAGGAAGCCCACGGCAAACCAAGTCGATCGTCGATCGATCGAGTACGTACCTTGTCCGCGGCGGCGTCGATCTCGGCTACCCTGGACCGCGTGCGTGGCCAGCGTACTGCACCGAGTACCGCGAGCCTGAAATCGCGAGAGGATCCGCGGACGCCCAATCGCGGGTATTTTTACGTGCAGAGGAGATCGGTTTGCCAAGTGTTAAAAGATGGAGAAGAGATATGAGGTACTCTTAGAGATGAGTTTTTCTTTTTTTTCCTAAAAAATATGGATGGAGAAGGAATATGGGGCACTCTTGAAAATGCTCTAACATATAAAAACACATTTCGCCTTTCTCGGTTAGTTAAAAAATTAATTAAACTAAATTTGAAGAAAACAAAATCGATATGTGCATCTCTCAAAATATGTTTATTATAAAAATATATTCTATTACTAACCTAATAATACGTATTATGCATACTATAAATATTATTACTTTTTTGTATATATTTCTCATTTGATTAAACTTTAAAAATTGACTTGTCGAAGAGTGAGTGAGACGTGCATTCTTTTTAAGATCGAGACAACCACACAGTTAAATATAGGACAAACGAATCGGCTACATATTTCTTTAGCTTGGGCGATTGAACCTATATACCAGCCAAAATTCCTCATGGATGCTACCGTCCCTGATAGACTGATAGTTGATCCCCAGTGGCAGTCATCCCACTGTCGCTTTATGATTTTCATTGGTTTTGCTATCCCGGTCTGGCGTGTCTAGCTTTGCCGTATGTAAAAGCCTCACATCATCATGGAGCGGTGATCTCAGCGTGTGTTCGGCATTTGCTATGGTGACGTACTACTACTGCGAAATTAGAATCTCAAAAACTTTTCTGTAACACTATGATGATCTGGGCCGTTGCATGGGGACCCTCGCTAAAGCAATGGAAATGGACCCGGTTTCTACTTGCACGGAACTTGTATTCTACTTTCTCCGTTCAAAATTATAAGTCAATTTGTCTTTCTATATATAATTTCTATATATAATTGTACGTAGTTTTTACTATGTATTTAAATATTACATAATTTAGTGCGTAATAAGAATTATATATCTAGAAAAGTCAAAACGACTATGAAGTATTTTTTTCAAAGAATTAGCACAAGAAGGTGCCAATAATTCCATAGAAAACAATCACAGTAATGCTATGTGTCTTACGTCCGACACGAGCAAATCGTCAGACACTCCCGCAGCCCACTGCCTCATTGCTTGCGTTTTTACTCTGCTGCTCGCTCTGCCCGCGAGTTTATCAAAAAAAAATCACCCATCCTTATCCCTTCCATTTCCTCCTCCCCTGTCGAAGAGCTTTGCAGCAGCCCCATCCTAGACACGGACGTGCACTCCCCTCGCTACTGCCGTGCGCCCCAACACCACCGCTCGCTCGCACCCTGGCATCGCGCACGCTGGTGCTGGTGGTTCTCGCTCCGCCCGTCACGCGCATCGCCTGCCCGACCGACCCAAGCTCGGTGCTGGTGGCATGGTGGCGCTGGTGCTCGCGCGCGCCACTGGTGCTGGATGCTAGTGGTGCTCGCGTGCCACCACTCGCCGCCGGCTCCCACCCCGACGGCCGAAATTGACTGGCATAGGCGCTCCCCCTCCTTATGATGCAAATATATGTTTTAAGTGTTTCAGACGTTTCAGAGATATGTTGCATTTGTTTCATATTGATATTGCAAAAGTAGATCGATGATGTTGCACATGTTATATATGTTGCAGGTGTTTCAGAGACATGTTGCAAGAGTTTGTTCAAAATATTTCATCTGTTCCAGACGTATGTTGCATGCGTTTTGATCTGGATATTTCATACATATGTTGCAACAGTATGTTCCAAATATTTCATCTGTTCCAGTCTTCCATTACAGCAAGTGTTTTCATGTTGCAAGTTGCAAGTGTTCTATCTGGATGTTGCATATGTTTTCACACATATGTTGCAAGTGTATGTTTCAGATATTTCATTTATTTCAGACATATAATGCATTCAAGTGTTTCATGGTTGCACGTGTTTCATGCTATTCCGAGAGTCAGGGGCACGGGGGAATGATAGTGGCATGGCACAGGCACTGGGAATGGGGCGCGGCGAGCCGGTGGCTGGTGGACGTGGCGCGCGGCGCGATGGGGCCGGTGGTTGGGGGCATAATGGGGCGGGGTGAACGGATGGGGGTGGGGTATGCGGTTGGGGGCGGGTCGAACCGAGGCGGACACGACGACGACGTGATGCGCATGCGGGCAGGGCGAATTAGCGGATGGGGGGCAGGCTGTGCAGGCATGCTAAGAAATGGGCCGTCCAACGGAATCCTATCTCGTCGGACGTCCGGGCGCCAGCACATCCCAAACAACAGCGGTAACGAACCCCTTAGGCAAGTACAAAGTTTGAAAGATTCAAGGGCTTTGCAACATAACAAACTGAGCATCATTATCGTGTTGCCAGGAAAAGTCATGGAGGTTTCGCAGTGCCTGTTTAATTTCGGTTTTCAATACTACAGACTAGTTTCTTTAGAAATGGCTGGCCCAACTGCTTCTAAGATTTCACCTCTAGAAATCAGCAATTCGTAGAGGCGACTGCCCAGCCGCCCCTACAAATGTGATCTGTAGAGGCGGCCGCCTCTATAATTCTATTTCTAGAGGCGGCTATAAACCATAGCCGCCTCTATATGTTTTATAGAGGCGGTTGTGGTTCAAAGCTGTCTCTAGAAATCTATTTAAATAGAGACAATTGTTGTTTCCAACTGTCTCTGAAATTTTTTTCTAGCCAAATTTGGCAGGGGCGAAATTATTTAGTGTCTCTAATAACATGATATTAGGCATATGCAAATACGGTGGGGTGGAATGTAAAACTTAGGTTGTGCTTTGTTCAGTTTCTGGAAAGTGTTTGTGCTTCTACTGCAATAAAATAATATGGTGCCAACCGAACGGGTAAAACTAGAAGTTGCTTTTCTAGCTTTTGGCTATCAGCTTTGTGTTTTTTCCAAAAGGGTGGAAGTAGATAAACATTATACAGCTGTTTGGAGATAAAGAGAGAGGATATGTTTCGTGGTTGTTTTAACCAAACAGCTTATAAGTTTTTCACAATACATAATCCACAACAGCTAGCTCACAGCTAATCCAAATAGACCCTTAAACCCATATATGTTAGTTTGAAAGAGAAAACAATCAACGTATTTTTAGAAAAGCTCTCTTAAGCTTTGGACCTGCCAGCACCCAACAATTATGGCTTCTCAATCTCAGCAACTGTTAAGCTCAATCCTTAAGAGAAAGAGCCCAAGCTAATACCAGTCTATGGCCCTACCTAGGAGATACCGTGAGAAGGATGCAAAGGATTCCTGGCCTTCTGATATCTGGACGGCAATGACGAGAAACTTTGATCTGCACTGATATCTGGCCTTCTGCACTTCTGCTACATACAAAAGCAATAGACATTCGAGCCTAAACTAGCATGAGGCGTTGTAGAGCAGCTCTTTCTCACTATGGATTGCGAGGGATTCATCTTCAGAATACAAAATTAAATTCGCATATAGCAATGAGTGAAGAAACCCGACTACTGAGCCTGGGCGTCTCCATAGGGTCTTCTGTAAGGCGACAAAAGCCAGCAGGCAGATAGACAGCGATGTCTAGCCATGGAAAAGAAACCTTTGAACTAATAGTATATCATGCGCTCCTTTATTTTTAAATCACACGGAACTTGTACCAGCCTTTTTAAGTCCATCCTTTCTTCAAACTCCAACTATGGTGAAGTATGGCATTTGTATGTCTCCTAATTTGATAATTCTCTTGGACGATCTAGGTCTCGCATAGTATAAATGATAGTTTAAATATATAATAAGCATATATGGCTACAAACAACAAAACAATAGGAAAATAAAAAATAATAAATAATTATGTTCCAAATGACTCTAGATAAATCACCAACACAAATAGATAACGATTTTGGGAAACAAACAGTACTATTTTTATATTTTTATAATTTTAATAAACTATACATCAAACTAGTTTTTTTTATTATTTTTAGAAAATAGGAAAACCACTTCTACAATCACAATGCAAGTTTCAGAGCGGTGTTCCATTCTGTTTCTACAGTAGCAGGGAGTCAGATAATTGATTTCGCAGTTGGGAGTCCGATACTTAATTTCGTAGTTCAGGTTAAAAAACTCATGATTGTGGTTGAAGGTTAAAAAAATATTGACCTTACCTCTTCTTTAAAGAACGTACTACTCCGTTCCATAAAAAGAGTCGTCGTAGAACTCGTGCTGGTTAAACTTTCTTAAGTTTGACTAAGTTTATAGAAAAAATATTAGTAACATTTATATCTCCAAATAAGTTTATTATAAAAATTTGTTTAACGATCTATCTAATGATAATAATTATGTATCATAAATGTTAATATTTTTAATATATATTTGGTCAAAATTACTCCTTCCGTCTCGAAATAAATGTCACCATGGTATTCCTGGCGGTCAAAGTTTGTTTTTTAAGTTTGACTAGATTTATAGGAGATATTAACAATATTTGTATCTCCAAATAAGTTACAAGGAAAATAGATTCAACGATCTATATAATAATACTAACTATGTACTATAAATACTAATGTATTTTTTATATATTTAGTTAAAGTTGAAAACGATTGACTCCTCAGGAAGCAAGAACGACACTTATTTTGGGACGGAGGGAGTAAAAGTGTTTAATATGTCAGGAAGCAAGAATGACACTTTTTTATAGACGGAGGCCGTGGGTGTCAATTTTATTATTAAATATAAAATAAAATAGGTAATGATCCCCCTAAGTGATATTAATAAATATGTAAAAAGTTTGAAAAGGGAAAAGTTAACATCCAAAAAAACTGCCCTATAGGCGCTTTGTACCAGCCAACATCCAAATTATGTCCTCCTAATCTCCGCAAAACAGAGTGAAGCTAACAACAGTCTATGGACCCACGAGATACTCCAATGCGTCTTGCAAAAGCAAATAAAACCAGCTTAAGCCCTGTCCATCCAGAACTACCAGTCCCTAACTACGACTGTGGAAAGCTGGCTTGGATGTGTCAATCTAGGCATCCAGATACAGCTGCTCGGGCCTTTTACACTTGCGGAGATCAATGTGTAAGTAGTTGTTTGTCAAAAGTTCATTGTATGTTCGTTCAAATTACTGGTAAGTTTGTTGAATTATGTTATTTAGGATGAGAAGAAGTGCTATTTCTTTCAATGGATCGATGGTCCTGACAAGTTTGAATCAAGGTACCTCCTTATCAAGGATTGGTTTTCTTAAGTGAAACACGAGCATTTCAAGTGGTGGGTTCCACCTCCCCCCCATCCCTCCACCAATGACTAACCAGGAGAAGAACAAAGCCGCCTCAAAACGACTTGACAACCCTCCTCTGTGTCACTACAGAGATGCAGTTGTGGTTGCAACTTGGGGTTCATCTGCGCTTATAACATTTGAGTGTGGTAACAAGAACGAAGTAAGTGCATAGTTATCTCTTGAACATTGTATTTTCGTGTCCGCATGTACTAATCTATCATCTTTTGCAGCGCGGACTCTGCAAGTGTGATTCTATGGAGTGGCTCTATGGTCCTATATGTCTCATTGGCCAGAGGCAAAGGCAAAGGAGAAAGAGAGGATAATCATCCTAGCCCCACCAGTGCTGTGCAAAGATGGCGACGTTGAAGCCCACTACGGCCTAGTTCCTTCAGAGCGTGGAATAGGTCATTGGTGTAGCCATATGGTTGATTATGATGTGGTTGTTTTTTTTGGAAAAAATGAAATGGAATTTGCTGCACGTAATGGCTTATATTTTTTGTTTGAACAAAGCACTAGAAAATGTAAATGGGAGTCTTATGATGGTAGAGATGAATTTTGGGATACAATAAAGGCAAAACAAGTAATGGGACATAATTAAGATAGGGTGTGGATCTCAGGTTGTCGACGTCTTCGTTAAGCAACACATACATGAGATGAGCAAGAAAGCAAGAGAAAGGAAACTGTTTCACCCTATACATCCATGTACAAATGTTCAGGAGCATAAAAGGCGGTTTGCTGCCGAGAAGAAGGTAGAGGAGGAGGGGGCAAGGGAAGCAGAAAAGGTGCAGATGCAGGTCATGAAAGACCTTGTTGCTAGATTACCTAGGTTTCCTAGTGAGTGCTTTGACTATCTATTTGTTTTGGTAGCATGTTTATATTTCTATTTGCGTTGCTAACTTATTGTATTTGTCCATGCAGGGAGAGGACGAAGCCGGAGCATGCCGCTAGGGTAGCACATGCAAGGGTACAAAAAGGAAGGCAAAGGAGCAGAAAAAGTCAGGTGCTCGCCCCGTGCTATCTCAAATTGTGGAGGCCGATGAGGGTGGCAAGGATGAGGAGGACTATGCTAGATTGAGTGAGCTCATTGCTCTATTGGAAGCGCGCTTGTTAGCACAAGACCAACAAGCGGAGGATGCGTACCATTCGACAGTGATGATGGAAACATCAACACCGGACCGACGTATCATGCGGCTGTGATGATGGGAACCCCGTCTAAGAGTCGAAGCCTATCTATGACCTACCTGGCAGAGCCGATATAGGAGACGCATACAGTTAAGCCACATATCTAATTAGTTATTAGAGACGTGCACTAGGGGTCCGTCTCTGATGTAGTGTCTTCTTCACATGTTTCTAGCATAGCACAGGAGTTCTGTGATCTCAAGTGGGGGGTGTCAACTCATTCCACGACTCGTTTTCACGCCTCACATATGAAAGAGCTAATGTAGTGTAAAATCGTCGTTTTATTATGATTTTTTTTATGGAAACCGTAGTACACAGTCGTTGCTGTCTTTTATTCATTTATTTATTCATCAATCATCATACATTCATCCATATCCGTAGTCAGGCTGCTGAAGTTGAAACACGTAGAGAGAACGAATGAAGAAGTAGCCACAGACTACAGTTCTGGCATGTCTCAGTTTCCTTATTTCCTAAACAGTCTACAGTTTGCTGTATTTCCGTTGCTTCGTAATAGAAATGGGGTTACCTCCGGTTTGAAAAAAAAAGAAGTAGCCACAGACAGAGTCCGGCCCGTATGCCCGTATACGTAGCTACTTGTCGCAGCAACCGTTGTGACAGCAACCGGCGTCCATTATAGACAAGGCTTATCAGGGCAGCAAAAGCGGCGAGTACGGCCGGAACTGCAAATTAAAGCCAGGGTGAAAAAAAGATGAAGAAAAAAACAACGATTGATTAATTATTCTTTCCATTGAAAGGTTGAAACCATACGTACCTACTCCCTCCGTCCTCACATAAAGTGCATTCTAACATTTGAAATTTATTCTCAAATATAATGCATTCAGGAAACAAGAAGATATTGTTTACTTAAATAAAATACGTGATTATTTTGTTTAAGGAAAGTAATTCATGCACTTGCCATATTTTGTATAGGAGACTAAGAGTTCACCCTTTAATTATGAGAAAAAGAATTAGATTTTATTACAATAGGAAGGTAAGTGAGGGGTACATGCGTCTATTGCACTCTCCCTTATTTTGTCTGAAAATAGCCAGAATGCATTATATTTGAGGACGGAGAGAGTACCTAGAGTACCTATCAGAAGTATTAGTAAAGAAAAGATAAATAAAATGAAAAGAGAAAAATCACACGAGAAAAAAAGAAAATATAAATATAAAAAATGGAAAGAAAAAAGATACACGTATCATGCCGGCAGCGAAGATTTCTGTACAACAACACGGGATCGGGATCGGATCAGATATGGTGCACACAGCCATAGGATCAAATAAGATATATATATACTCCCTCTATTCTAAATTACAAGTCATTCTAAAAATCTTAGAGAGTCAAAACATTTCAAGTTTGACCAAAATTATAGAAAGAATTATAAAGATTTTTATCATCAAATAGATATATTATGAAAAATATAATTGATAAAGAAATCTAATAGTTGACATTATAAATATTATCTTATCATATAAATTTAGCTAAATTTGAGATGCTTTGACTCTCTAAAATTCCTGGAATGACTTAATTTGGGATGGATGGAGGCAGCCATGAAAATAAGCAGCAGGGCCATGGCCCAGATGAAGAGCGCAAGGATCGTCCCCTCTAACACAGGAGGCCGCTGCCGTTGAAGCGGAGACCGATTCGAGCAGGGCCCGTTGGGAGTTTCGCGGACAGCCTCTTGGTAAATGACTTCTGATTGCGACGAATTGTACAGGAAGAAATAATAGTAATAGATCAGTGAATCTCCGGCCGGTGACTTAGAGTGAGGAAACTAAAAATGATGATCTATATAACTATATTACCACCGATCCACGTTGGACGTAGCTTTGTTTCATGGTAGCAGCGTAGAGTAGGATTGGGTGCCGAGAACCAAGCCATACCGAGTAGAGGGCGCTGACCAGGGCGTCGGTCCGGCGAGTGCCCGGAGATGTCAGGAAACGGACATCTTCCCATCGGACAACTGTATTTATAAGAGCAGATGAAAATTAAATAAAGACGGACAGCTTGTTGGTGAACGACGATCGATGAGTGCTAGCTTTTGCGAGTGCTAGTGTACTACCAATGCAAACGAGAATGCATGCTTGCTAATGATGAGCAGGGGTTTACGTACATCTCTGTCCAGCACCGCCACCTGCTGATGGCAAATGTCGCGGGACAAACTTCTTCTCTACGTCATCTCGGGAAAGAATGGTGAGCGAGAAGGCGAGGTGTCCGGTGCACCAGAAGCGGCCGATGTCCCCCTGTGCGACGCCCTCTCTGTCCACCAGCTCAGCCCAGCCGTTCGTGAAAACAAGCCCGTTATCACCGTAGCGTTCCATCCGCACCTTGTGCATGTACGTGACCGCTCGGCGCGGCGAGGTCGAACCAGCTGTGCTGGGACACACACTCGTCCTCTACGTGGTATCCGGCCGCTCGACAAGAACTGATCAAACAGACGAATTGCATTGCATGCAAACAAGAGTTAATTTAATTAACAGACGTACGTTCTAGACTTCTAGTATATATGATATGATAGCCTAAGGTTTACTGTACTTGTTGGAACTGATGTTACCATCATCATCTCTGATATATACCGCGCCGTGGAACATCTTGATGAAAATTGATCCTGAGCCAAACCTGTGTGTTGGGGGAGCTGGTAGGTTGATTGGCGCCAGGGAGACGATTGGTGTGTTAGATTCTTAGGGTCACTAGGTGTAGATCTAGCGGGTGAATTCTACTCAATATGGGATAAGAGGACCTAGACTATGAACTGGAGAGAGAGAAAGGAGATTGAAGTGTCTGACCATCCATCGGTGGGCTTGGCGGAGGAGGAAGACATGGCCGGTGTTGGTGAAGTGGAGGCAGCGGCGTCCGGTGGCGACGTGGACGTCGGACGTGGCACAGAGGCGGGGTGGAGACGATGGCAGAGCTTCCCGTCACTGTCAGCGCCCCCTCTGGATCGGTTTAGGGTTTATAGGTGGGGATTATGGTGGCAGCAGTGGAACTCGTACTGAGTGCTCCGGCCCCCACCTCCTTTTATATGGCGCTGTGCGACGGGGGCCTACCAACCATGACTTGGTTAGGCACCCCCGATCAGGGAGCGGATCAAGGCCCAAGTTAGACATTGGGCCAACTCGGTGGAGATCAACCTAACATGGTGGTGGTGCTGGTGGCGTGGGCACAGCAGTTTCCATCTGATACATCATGCATGTGTTCCGATACTTCATCATCATGCATGGGAAATGCAATGAAAACTACCGTAGCATTCATGGAGGCTTGAGGATGGATAACTTGCTTGCTGGCTTGTCGGAGTGAAGGAACGGCGTGGGCCGGAGACGGGGTTGGTGGCGGCAAGAGCAACTTCGCAAGGGTTGTAATGGTGTCAGTCGACGGCCATGGCTTCTCAGTTGGTTTGGGGGTAGTAGTATAGTAGTGCAGCAGCTTAAGGGTGCGTTTGGATCCTGGGCAAGAAAAAAACTAGCCTCGCTATGCTAGGCACAGCGTTTGGTATTGGAAAAAAACGCTAGCTTTTGGGGGCGACCTCGCCCCGCTGGCCCAGGAAAGCATCGCTCCTGAGGGAGAGCCAACTCAGCTCGCCTTCAACGGCAAGTCGCGCTCGTGCGGAAGAAAATGAGCGCGAAACGATCTCATCCGCAACGACCTCCGCTTTTCCCCCGTCCATATCGCCATGTTCCTTAGAATCCCATGCGATTTTTGCTCCAACACCTCCATAAATCTAGCCAGATCTCAGTTTCCACGCACCATAACCTTCACCCAGTTGCTCCATTCGTCTTCTCCAACTTGACTACTGCAAGACCAAAAGATCGATTTGCTGGGGCTGTCTTCAGCAGGGGACGGGGAGTAGGTTCCTCCTTTTCTGATTACAAGGTCTGTAATCAATCCGTAATGTCTAATTTTTTTTCCATCCAGAAATTGATTCTGATTGGAGTGCACTTGAGGACTGCTTTAAATTGGGGATTAGTTCCATACAATTTTTGGTGTGCTTAACGATTGGGCTTTGATTTGGTGTGTGCGCAGCACTGCAGTCTGCAGATCTATTTCAAGTATAATGTTGTGATTTCTAGTCAATCCCTGTCAGGACCTTCAGGCGTACTAAGGGGAGGCGGCCTAAGCTGAAGACCACGGAAGACGGAAGCGACACTGGTGGACGTCCGACAATACAGTATGACTTTAAGTCACTGTCGGTGGGGTAGCATGTCAGGTGTTGTGGCGGTTATCTGTCATGAACCGGATTAGTCAGTTGGGCCGTAGCAGTCAGGGCGCCAGTATATAAGGCGTTGTAATGATTCAGAGAAGGACAAGAAGTGATTTCCCCAAACCTGTATTCCAACTTCTCGTCAATATTCAGTCTGAACCCCATCTTCCTGCTGTTCTTCCTACCCTTGTTCTAGATTTCCTTCTCAGTTTAACAAATCAACAGCAGGAACGTTACAATTGGTATCAAAGCTTGAGCGTTCACGTCTGGATCATGACTATAATTCCCGGCGGCAGGAGGTATCGGTTCTTCATCGATTGGTGAAGTTCTTGAAACTCCAGAAGTCCGATTGGGTTTGTTGGGTCGACGCGGAGCGCAGAAGTTGGGGAAATTTTTTTGGGACAAACGGTTTGGCGCCAAGTAAGAAGCCCACAAAGTTCCAGCGAGAGATGGCGCAGTCTATGGAGGAGCTTTCGGTGCGATTCGAGATGATGGCGAAGCAGTTCAAGGGATTTCAGTCGATGATGCAGAGCACGTTGGATTCCCTGAACTTGATGGGTTCCTGGCAAGCTTCTGCGGACAAGGCGTTCGGAGATTTGCGTGACCGGGCGGATGGCACGAAGACATCGCTGGACGCGGTGTCGAGTCGAATCGACATCGCCGCGTCGCGAGTCGACTCTCTGGAGGCTCGGTTGGTGGCGGCTCCTGCGTCCACGACTCCGATTCCTCACCCTCTACCAGCGTTGAGGAACGTCAACCTCAACGCGGCTCCCGGATCGTCGTCGTGCTCACCTGCGGCGGACGGGGAGCGGGCCAAGGGCCACGGCGAGCACTGCAGTGGGATCCTCGCAACCCGGCCGCAGGACATAATAGGGGGTACGTTTCCGATTCCCATTCCTGCACCACATCCGCGATCAGATGATGCTTTCATTCCTCCGACACGTTCTCCACCCTTTCCTAAGATTGAGTTTCCCAAGTTTGATGGCGAAAATCCCCGCTTATGGCGTGAAAACTATGAAATGTTTTTTGAGGTATATGCGACGCATCCTTCGCTGAAGACTCGGTTTGCGGCCCTCAATTTCAAGGGAGCAGCGGCATCTTGGCTTCAGACAGTTCAGCGCAAGGCACGGGTTACTGATTGGGATTATCTCTGCGAGCTGGTGATGAGCAGATTTGATAGAGGCCAATATCAGTTACTTCTCAATCATTTTGAGAATCTGAAACAAAAAGGAACGGTGTTGGAGTATCAGTCAGAGTTTTAGCAACTTGCCCATGGATTCATGCTGTACAATGATGGCTATGATGATACTTATTTTGTCAACCGATTCTTGATTGGGCTTCGTGAGGAAATCAGGGCGGAAATAACTCTGCATCAGCCTAAGGATGTGGCTACTGCAAGCATCTTGGTTAGTTTGCAAGAAGAGGAACTCTCAAGGTGTCGGGCAAAAGGTTATGGCAAGGAGTTTGCAAAAGGGAATTTCAGGGCACTGCAAGAGAAATTTAAAGGTGTGGATCCTGATAAGCCGAAGGCAGTATGGGCAAAACCTGAAACTGAGGATAAGTTGGCAACCTTAAGAGAATTTAGATGCAAGAATGGTCTATGTTTCAAGTGTGGAGGAAAGTGGGATAGAAATCATAAGTGCCCAGCTCAAGTACCTATACATGTGGTAGAAGAGTTGCTTGATGCACTGGAAACTGGTGATCTGGAGGGTGAGTTATCTGAGGAAGAACCTTCAGAAGAGGTGGTGTTGGCTGTGGGAAAAGAGGACAGTACATCAACTGCTAAAAGAAGGACACTGAAATTGCAAGGTACAGTGGGAAAAGTGCAGATCTTAATTCTAGTGGACTCTGGAAGTGTTGGAACCTTCATAAGTGATCAGTTGGCTCAGTAACTACAGTTGCCCTTAGTACCATGTACAGCTGCTAAGTTTGTCACTGCTGATGGGAGTCCTATGTTGTGCAATCAGAAGATTAGCAATATGCAGTGGTCTGTCCAAGGGGATACATTCATCACTTCGGTGGGTATCTTACCACTAAAGTGTTTTGACATGATATTGGGGCAGGACTGGCTGGAAGAGCATAGTCCTATGTGGGTGCATTGGTCAAAAAAGCTGATGAGATTCACTAGGGATGGGGTAAGAATTCAGTTGCAGGGCATTACAAAGGATCTGTCCAAGTGCCCTGTTGTGACAAAAGAAGGTTTGAGGGGGCTACTGAATAGACAGGCTGTCACCCATTGCATTCAGTTCAGGTGGTGTGGTGAAGAAATGGTAGAAGAAGCTGGTGTAAACTCTGTTACAGTTCCTCAGGATATATGTCATTCACCTGAGTTGCAGAAGTTGTTAGAAGATTATGGTGAGTTATTTCAGACACCCACTACTTTGCCTCCTGCTAGACCTTTTGATCATCATATCCAATTATTGCCCGGGGCTCTACCTGTGAATGTAAGGCCATACAGATACTCACCTACACAAAAAGATGAGATAGAAAAGCAGTTGGCTGAGATGTTGCAAAATGGGATAATCAAGGCTAGTGATAGTCCATATGCTTCTCCTGATTTGTTGGTGAGAAAGAAAGATGGCTCATGGAGGTTCTGTGTAGATTATAGGCATTTGAATGCCCAGACAGTGAAAAATAAACACCCAATGCCTATAGTTGAGGAATTAATTGATGAATTGGCTGGAGCTAAATAGTTTTCCAAGTTAGACTTCAGGGCTGGTTATCATCAGATCTGTATTGACCCGGCAGACACCCACAAGACTGCATTCAAGACTCACAATGGCTTGTTTGAGTTCCTAGTCATGCCTTTTGGGTTAACAAACGCTCCAGCTACATTCCAAAGCATCATGAATTTAGTGTTTGCCCCACTATTGAGAAAGGGTGTTCTTGTCTTTATGGATGATATATTGATCTATTCTGGAACTCTGCCTGAACATTTGGAGCTATTGCAGAAAGTGTTTGAGATACTGAAGGCTAAGGCTAACAGATTTTATATCAAGTTATCTAAGTGCTCATTTGCACAGTCAGAAGTTGAATACCTTGGCCATAACATCTCTGGAAAAGGTGTATCTACTGAGGCATCTAAGGTGGCTGCGGTGGCTAAATGGCCTCAACCAACTAATCTGAAGGAGTTGAGAGGATTCTTAGGCTTGACAGGGTATTACAGAAAATTTATCAGGCATTATGGGCTGATCAGCAGATCCTTAACTGACTTGCTTAAGAAGGGTACACCTTTCATTTGGACATCTGCAACAGAAGCTGCCTTCCAACAGTTAAAGACAACTTTGATTCAAGCTCCAGTGCTAGGCCTACCTGATTTTACTAAGCCATTTGTAGTGGAGACTGATGCAAGTGACTTGGGTTTTGGAGCAGTGTTGATGCAAGAGGGACATCCAATTGCTTATCTTAGTAAACCTGTATGCTCAAAGAATCAGGCATGTTCTACGTATGAAAAAGAATGCATGGCTATAGTGATGGCAGTGGACAAGTGGAGACCCTATCTGCAAAATCAGGAGTTTGTGATCAAAACTGATCATAGGAGTTTGTTGCATTTGACTGAACAGCGAGTCACAACTAAATTGCAACAGAAAGCTTTATTGAAGCTCATGGATCTGCAGTATAAAATTCAATATAAGCAAGGGCATACAAATCAAGCAGCAGATGCTTTGTCAAGATGTCATCTGGTGGACATTGTAGCACCAATAACATCTTGCAAGCCCGTTTGGGTGGATAGAGTCAAAGAAGGGTATGAGGAGGATCCCAAAGCCACACAGTTGTTAGCTGAGTTGTGAGCAGCCGATGGGAGTTTGGGAGCCTTTACATTGACTGATGGACTCATTAGGTATAATGGAAGGGTATGGCTGGGTAACAATGGGATAGCTCAGCAGCATATTTTGTAGGCCGTCCATAGTAGTGGAATTGGAGGTCATTCAGGATTTAATGCTACCTATTATAGGATCAAGAAGCTGTTCAGTTGGCCTGGGATGAAGCAGCATATCAAGCAGTACATTTCTCAGTGCCAGGTCTGTCAGCAAGCTAAGATAGACCATTGTAAACTAGCTGGATTGTTGCAGCCCTTACCAATTCCAGAACAGGCTTGGCAGACAGTGTGCCTGGATTTTGTAGAAGGTTTACCTAAGTCCAACCGATTTGACACCATCTTGGTGGTCATTGATAAGTTCAGTAAGTATGGTCACTTCATTCCATTGGCACATCCTTTTACTGCTCTCCAGGTGGCACAAGCATATTTGGATAACATCTATCGGTTGCATGGCCTGCCACTTCATATCATTTCTGACCGAGACAGGATTTTTACTAGCTCAATGTGGCAGCAGTTGTTTAGATTGACTGACACTAAGCTATTGATGAGTTCCTCTTATCACCCTCAAACGGATGGACAGACAGAGAGACTCAATCAATGTCTGGAGGGATTCTTGAGGTGTAGTGTGCAAGCCTGTCCCAAGCAATGGCACAAATGGCTTCCTTTGGCAGAGTATTGGTATAATACATGTTTCCATTCTGCTCTGGGTTTATCTCCCTTTGAGGTGGTATATGGACATCAGCCCCGACACTTTGGTATGTCGAATGATGCTCAGTATCACGTTCCTGATATCGAGCAGTGGCTTCTGGAGAGGAAATTATTAGAAGATGTGGTGAAACATCAATTGCATAGAGCCCAGCAAAGAATGAAGCATCAAGCAGACAAAAACCGATTGGAGAAGGAATTTGAGGAAGGAGAGATGGTTTATCTGCGCCTGCAACCATATATTCAGTCTTCTGTGGCTCCTAGAGGTAACCAGAAGTTGAGTTATCGCTACTTTGGGCCATTCAAAATTCTGGCACGCATTGGTCAGGTTGCTTATCGACTGCATTTACCTGATGATTGCCGAATCCATCCAGTAGTTCACATATCCCAGCTGAAAAGGCATGTTGCCAGTACTGAAGCGGTGGGCTCTGATATCAGTCTGTTGCCTGATGATCCTCAGACTGCTCTACAGCCAATGCAGTTCCTTTCTTCTCGGATGATTCAGAAAGGTGCCTCCACTATTTCCCAAATTCAAGTGCAGTGGTCCGATCAAGCTCAGAACCTGACGACATGGGAAGAAGCGGAAGATTTACATCGTCGGTTTCCTACTAGTCCAGCTTGGGGTCAAGCTGGCTTTCGAGGAGGAGGTAATGTCAGGACCTTCAGGCGTACTAAGGGGAGGCGGCCTAAGCTGAAGACCACGGAAGACGGAAGCGGCACTGGTGGACGTCCAACAATACAGTATGACATTAAGTCACTGTCGGTGGGGTAGCATGTCAGGTGTTGTGGCGGTTATCTGTCATGGGCCGGATTAGTCAGTTGGGCCGTAGCAGTCAGGGCGCCAGTATATAAGGCGTTGTAATGATTCAGAGAAGGACAAGAAGTGATTTCCCCAAACCTGTATTCCAACTTCTCGTCAATATTCAGTCTGAACCCCATCTTCCTGCTGTTCTTCCTACCCTTGTTCTAGATTTTCTTCTCAGTTTAACAAATCAACAGCAGGAACGTTACAATCCCCTCCACACATCGATGTTTGGTACTGTATCAACAGTTCCTTGAATGAACAAGTACTCTTTTCTAATTACTAGAGATGTCCTGAATTGATTTTGGTCAAAATCTTACTCTGAGTTTCAGAGGTCTTTCTCTACTGTTGTTCTAATTTCGTTTTTATAAGTATTTACGTAGGCTAAAGTTTATGAGATCTTAAAGGTCTTTTTTTTTCTCTTGTGATACCCTACACATGTCCTCTGTATCAAAGAATTCATTTGATATTTACACTGTACTTGTAGGTAGTTTAACAGTTTGTCCTTTGTTGTTTGATTATTATAGATGGATGACAATGCAATTGTTAATAGAATGATTGCATTCATTAGCGCTTCTATTTTAGCATGGTTGATATTGGTGATATATCAACGCCAGTGATCCTATAAGATACTCATTGCTAGAAAGGAATAAAGAAAGGCTGAAGTATCTACAGAAATTGTATCGTGGTGAGGAGAAACACTGCATCTCAGAGTTGCGCATGGGAAAGTCAGTGTTTTTCAAGCTGTGTCTAAAACTGCGTACTATGGGAGCACTTAGAGATACTTGGCATTGTACCGTAGAGGAACAAGTTGCCATGTTTCTCACTACTGTAGGACATCATAAGAAAAACAGTGATATTAGTTTTCATTTCACAAGGTCAGGTGAAACTGTTAACCAATATTTCAATCAGGTTTTATATGCAATTGGACAACTTGGACCTAAAATGCTTAGGCATCGCTCTCTGGATATACAACAACAACCAAGCCTGTCAGTCCCAAGCAAGTTGGGGTAGGCTAGCATCGCTCTCTGGATATACCATCAAAAATTCTAGGCAACCCTCGGTTTGATCCATATTTTAAGGTATGACCCTTCCCTGTTATATCAAAATAGACTATTAATAATATATTAGTATGTACTTATGTTCCTATACCAATTGGATGGCTAGGATTGCATCGGCGCAATTGATGGTACCCACATTCCTTGTAATGTTTCATCAAGGATTGTAGATAGGTTCCGCGGCAGGAAAGGTTTTCCTACCCAAAATGTTCTTGTAGTGGTCGATTTTGATTTGATGTTCACGTATGTATGTGCTGGTTGGGAGGGCTCCGCACATGATTCCACTGTCCTACGACATTCTCTTGAGCATCCAAATGGCCTTCGAGTCCCTGAAGGTTGGTGTCTAGTCTATGTTTGGAACACTTACAAATGCAACTTAGTGATATTAATTGTGTTCCCAATGGCCTGGTAGGTAAATACTACCTTGCAGAAGCTGGCTATGCAGCAAGGAGAGGATTTCTACCTCCTTTTCGTCAAACTCGATACCATTTGCGTGAGGGGAGGGGCAATAGAGTGCGGACACCAAATGAGCTATTCAGCCTAAGGCACTCATCCCTCCGCACTACTGTTGAGAGAGCATTTGGGACACTAAAATATCGTTTCAAAGTGCTGACTACAAGACCATATTATCCCTTCCCTTCTCAAGTACGAGTTGTCATAGCATGCTGCATTCTTCATAACTGGATATTACAAAATAGGGGACCTGATGAACTAGTCTATAGCGAACAGAGAACTATCCAAGAACAGCTGGACGTGTTCAACGAGATTTACGTGAGGAACAGAGGGAAGTATTCCGAGACAGGGATGCCATAGCTAATAGTATGTGGAGAAATAGGCACAATGTTAGGCATGGCTGATGTGTGTTGTTGAGTCATCTATGAAACTATTTATTATTTTTGTGTTGCAATGTCTTGTCCTTTTAATTGTATTCATGGATTTGTCTGAATGAAATGTAGTTTCTTTACATGAAGTATATCTTACATCCACATAGCCATATGAGGTATATGAATCTTGTCATCTCTAAAAATATTTTAAGGACTGTCACATGCAGGGATGGCAGGAAACAACGTTGTGTGGCAGCCCAGGTGGTGGAGGACATGCTGCGATACTTCAAAGAGAAGATACATGCTGAGGGGAGACAACTGGTTTTTCGTGAGGTACATCATGAGGAATGTGCAAAGCAGATTAATGAAAAGTATCACACAAATTTCACTCAGCGACAAGTTTACCACAAGTATCATAAGCTGAAAGGTCAATGGAAGGTTATGCTGCAAGCAAAGAATTTAAGCGGAGCAAACTTTGATGATGTTAAGAAAATGATACTTTATGATGAAACATAGGTTGTCAGGATGCAGAACGTAAGTCTTTCTGTCCTTATAAATTTGATTAGGTTATGTACTTATGTATTATAGTAAAGTACGAAATTAGGACCAGACATGTGCAGGACAAAGATCCAAGGGCGAAGTATTGCCAACTCATGTGACTCATCCAAATGATACTTTAACTGGTGATAAGAATGTGAATCATGGTGAGGATGTTGACCCAGGTTTGCAATACGATTCAGATTGCCTGGCTGAAGAGGATGGCAATAATGGCGGAAGCACATCTAGTAAGCGTTCTGCTACTAGCAAGCCTGAAAAAGTGAAGAGGACTAAGCGTGATGATATTGCGATATCAGAGGTGACTCATGTTCTGCGTGATATGACTGACACCATGTGCTTCACTCATGTGACTCATCCAAATGAAGAATTATTCAAGACAATTGATGCTATGGAGGAGTATCCATTATTTGTTCGACTTGATTTACAAGAGTATCTTGCAAATAATGGGAAGACTGCTGCTATGTTGAAGGAAGGCCATTGGAGGCCATCAGGGGGTACGTCCAGAGATGGTTTGTTAAAAATTATCCACCTCCGATTTGAGTTTAGTTCAGATCAAACTTTACAATAAGTATGCACATTTTATGCTTTTCATAGGAATAGGGAAAATAATGGACCCCCGTCTGCAACGTCATGTTGTGTATGGATAATATTTTAGTTAGACAATGACTATTTTATATGTATTTTATTCTTATGCAATTATGAGCAATTTGGTTCAGCACGCTTGTATCTATTTCCATGTGCATGAATGCTAAATTGCAAAGAGAAATGAAGCAGCAAGGTCGGCAAGCTGTATACGCAACCAAACGATGATGCTAGCTGGGCAAAAGAACCAAACATGCTGTAGTGGCAAGGTCGACCTTGCTGAAACTGGCAAGTTTGCTCAGCTGAGCTATATCTCGTGCTGTAGTGCTGACTATGGCCTATGGAGATTGGAGAGGAAGGGAGGGAGTGGAGGGGGGTTAATAAAGCCATTGCATTGCTGCGGCATGAGCGGGCAGTAAGGCTTGCCTTCCATTCACGGGTACCAGTAGCAAGCTGTGGGCCACTGATGAAGCCATGAATATGAAGGGCCTGTTGCTTGAAATTCAAACGGACCGGCCGAGGCAGGGCAGGGATGACGACTGTGTGCTGAATGAAAAAACATTCCATACCATTACCACGTCGGCTTGAAATTCATAGCCTGCCTAGGGGGCTAGCGGCTACTGGGGGCAGTGCCATATCGCTAAGCTGGTTTGCGCTCCTAATAGATAATTTGCTAACATTTATGACAACAAATAGATATACTATGAAAATATGTTGCATGGCGAATATAATGATACTTGTTTGGTAACATAAACATTAGTATTCTAGTATATAAATTCGGTCAAACTTTAGATAGTTTAACTTAGAACAAAACTAAAACATCAAGTTTTTTGAAAGAGAGAAGTATTTATTTGGAAAGAAAACTTTAACTTATGGTAGTTACCACTTACCACCAAGGTATAGATCTGATGCTCAGCCCCATATATTGTCGGTAACAAGCACCAACTGTTGGTGCGTTAGGCAGATGTCGCCAAGTTCAGCGGCAGCAATCAACAACATCGTTGGTGCTAACTTGCCATGCCTAACTTTGCAGCCACAGAAAGTGTGGTGAGCAAAAATGAAGCTACACGTACTTATGGCAAGTTTAGCAAAAAAAAAAGAAATGAGTCTATGAAGTGTTGGACAGGATGCTAAAAAAGTGTGGCGTGCCATAGTTACAGTAGTGAACCAAACACACGCCTCAGAAACTGTGGCACGCCTGACTTGCAACATGGCAAGTTGTGATCATGAACCAAAGAGGCCCAACTTTGCTCCTTGACAACCTTTTTTTTGGAGCCTAGACTTCAACACTGACAAACTCAGCTACCTCGCTATTGTCATATTAGATTTTGACTATTAGGCTGGTGAAAGGACCCATGAGCACCTGTCTAATTCAAACTTAAAATCAAGGGCTCAAATTAACTACCACTAGAAAAATCATAAACTGCTCTATAGTATGTCTGCACTTAAGGTTTTTCTAGTGTGTTTTAAATTATTCTCAAGCCAAAATATTTTAGCAACCATCCAATCCTATCAACTAGCCCATAGCTAATCTAGGAAAGGAAACGTCACTCAAACAAAGTACAAGCAGAAGCCATAAACATACATGCTAAGTAAAGAGTTGAGGAAAGAGTGTGCTAAACAAAGTACAAGCAGAAGCCATAACACATACATGCTAAGTAAAGGTCACACAAACAAAGTACAAGCAGAAGCCATTGTCACAACCAATGAGCCGATTGTAATTAAGCAACCAACTCCAGAGGTGGTGAAGCAAAATCCCCATGGGTGCTGCTACTAATGATCGAGAAGCTGAAATTAGCAAGAGGGACTCCAAGTATTGCCAACTCAAGTGGTGCCTGCTAGGTTTCTCAAGGACTAAGAGGCGGAAGTTGCAACATGCCTAGCATCACAAGCAAAAGAAAGTTGGAGAAGATGAGGGAGGAAATTTTCAATTCCACACATCTATTTTTCCCTCCACCAGAAAAAAGGGCATCATAAGACGTCGCGGAGGCTGCTAGCACTAGGCAAATCGACCAGGCTGGTTCTGAAACTGGTCAGGCCGGTTCTGCTAGACGTCCGACTATCCAGGACGGTTTGGAAATTGGCCAGGCCGTTTGCTGCCTGTGCACCTCCCCAAATCGGCTAGGCCTATTTGGAACCGGCTTGTCCGGTTCTTCTGTCCTTTGCAGCGATCGATGCATCTTCCGGCGATTCGGTCTCCATTGTTGCTCCTGTTGTTGCTGAAGATTCTGAGGAACTCTAGGACGGTCCAGATGAGGAGATGGTTGATTATGAGCCATCCACAAAGCGATTGGATGTCAATGTTGTTTATTTGTCATCCGATGGTGATTTTATTGGAGATGCAAGGACGATGGCCCAATTTAATTTTTCAACTTAGAGTGCCACCTTTTGAGAAACGAGAAGACTCCGTGAATCATTTCAAGCCGCTGCAAGTGAAGGGCCATATCAATGGCACACCGATAACATGTTGGTGGATAGCAGAGCAATTGTGAATTTAATGATATATTCGTTTTATAAGAAGCTTGGTGTCACGGATGAGAAGTTGGTCAAGACCAACATGACGATTAGCGGTGTTGGTGGTGGTGAGCCAATTCCAGCAAAGAGTGTTGCATCGATGGAGCTTACTATTAATTAGGAGCAAGACCTTGGCTACCGCTTTCTTTGTTGTGGAGGTGCAAGGAAGCTACAACTTGATTCTTGGGCGCAATTGGATCCATGCCAATCAGTGTGTTCCTTCTAGCTTGCACCAGCTCCTTATTCAGTGGGTGGATGATGAGATAGAGGTTGTCCACGTAGACTCATCGGCCCAAGTTGCTACGGCCGATGAGTTTGTGGCATGGATTTCATATATATCTTCTGGTAACTGGAAATAGCAGCTAAGTATAATATAGACAAACTTGTTCACAGCAGACGATGTTTATATACCCAAGAATCATAGCAATTACTAGAGATGTTTTTGAGTCTTGATTCTCTTCCCTATCTCTGTTAAACTGTTTTACCTCAATTTTGGAGCTATCAGCAAACAAGTTTTCTGCAGATTTAGCTCCACTCCTGAAATTTTTTTATATAATGAAAAAGCTCCACTCCAGAATTTACATCTTTAATTTCTATTATAAGCGTCCAGCATCCATATATGGAGATTTATGCCATTCGTCACTTGATTTAACAGCTCAATAACATGATGAATACAATATCCTGATGCATCTTTGACTTATTCTTTGAATTCTTGACACTTAACCATACAATTGAAGGACTGATCTCATCGTGGCACAGGACCTATTTGAGTTTCTGATATATTGCCGACCTGTTCCAACTCAAGCATAATTTCCTGTCTTGCTTCACTTGCTTGTGCATCACTCTGCAAGTCAACACTAGTTGCACTGAGATTGACTGTGCTGCTCGGCACTGAGCTGTAATATCCCATTGCATGCAGGGCATCTAGCTCTAAGGTCTCCTTGAGCTCCATCACAACATGAGTCATTGTTGGTCGTTCCCGCGATGGCCGCTCTTTGCACTGCAGAGCCAATTCTGCAACTTTCCATACAGAGTTGACATTATACTCTCCTTCCATCCTCGGGTCAACAATGCTCTCGATATTACCCATCGAGAGCTTCTGACGCACCCAAAGTGCAATGTGGATGCTATCGGTGCTAGTGATGGTGACTGCTGGTGGCTGGCCTGTGATGAGCTCAAGTAGCACAACTCCAAAACTGTACACATCACTCTTCTCACTGAGCCGGGATGTGTTATAGTATTCAGGGTCCAGATAGCCTAGGGTACCTGCTGGTTGGGTTGTGATGTGGGTATCGAAATCATCGGCAAACACCTTCGTGAGCCCGAAGTCTGATATCTTTGCCTGTAGATCAGCAGACAGCAGAATATTTGTCGTCTTCACATCCCTATGGATCAGTGGTGGTTGGCATGCCTTATGTAGATACTCCAATCCTGCATTAGCCAGTAATTAGGTTGCAATTGGTTAAGCATTTGGTGAATTTGAAGAAGCTAGTTTAATTTGTTACTGAAGCATCCCAGATTTAATTGGGATAATTAACTGGATAGTACATGAATTTAAGTTCAATCTACCATGATACAGGATGTATCTCTTATTACTAATTTTCTATGTTAATATTTCAGGTGTGTACAGGCATACAAACCATGGGCAGAGTCTAGAGCAATCTTCAGACGTTGATGCCAAGTGAGGGGTGTAATAGCAGACACCTGGCCTGCGATGTATGATCATAACAAATTGGTTATAGAAAGGTTTATACAAAATCATGATAATAATAGCATGTGGTTCATTGGTGAAATTGGACAGTAGTGTAAGTTACTCGATTCTTATTCCCATGACGAACTCATAATGTGCCTTTGCAGAAGAACTAGAGCCCCTAATTACACCATGATGGTAACAGTAGATAAGTAATATTGTCTCATTGAAATTGAGTGTGTTTTAAACCATAACTGTTAGAAGAGTCAAGGGACTAATTAACCCTAATGGGCTAAGGCCCAATAGGCCCTTGACTCCTCTAACACTAGTGTTAGAGGAGTCAAGGGCCTATTGGGCCTTAGCCCATTAGGGTTAATTAGTCCCTTGCTTAAGGGCCAAGTCAAACCTCTCTATATAATGAGAGGAGATGTATCAATCTAAAATCAAGCAAGAGATTAGAAGGAAAAACCTTCTCTCTTGCCGGCCGTGGGCGAAGCCCCGCGGCCGGCGTTCCCAGCGCCCCTCACAGCCCTAGCCGCGGGTACTGTAGCTCCGCGCCGCTCCCCTTGACTCCTCTAACAATAACCAACAAAATATTTTTTTTTGACCGAATCAGCAGGGGAAACCCCTACCTATTTTTTTTTCCTTTTCAATTAAATGAAAGAATGTTTATGTACAAAGTAACCAACAAAATATCCCCATAAGTTTTTTGGCATATGTTGGAAGTGTGTTTGACAAAGCTATCTGAGACTCATGAGTTCAAGAGGTGCTACCATACCTCTTAGACGGTTCTCTAGGTTTCCACCTTGCATATATTCATAGACAAGGGCTAGATGTTTCTTGTCTTTGCAATACCCAATCAAGGAAACAAGGTTTCTGTGATGAACTCTAGTCAAGTGCTGAGCCTGAAACACATAATAAGGTCATTTATTTCAGTTTTCAAGTGCACGCAGAAGGTAAATTCAACTGAATGTCTTACCTCAGCTGAAAATGCTTTATCTCCTTGAGATGTTTTTGAACACATCTTGATAGCAACCGGACTTCCATTCTCCAAATACCCTAGGAATACAGCACCAAATCCTCCTCGCCCTATTTCTTCTTTGAAGTTAGCTGTCATGAGCTTTAACTCTTTGTAAGTGAACTGTCTGTTTCCAAACGCAGTCGACCTTTCTTGAGGGCTAGGAAGCCTTGAGTTGTTTTCTGTCCATGTAACTAGAGCCAAACCACATCTTATATGAATAACCTTAAGTGAATACAGATTTTGTGGTATTGTTTACGGAATGTTACCTTGTTTATGTTTCAGTCTATGAAGGATAAGTGCTGCCACAAATAGTAGTGTCGCTACTGCTATTGGGACAACTATTGCGATGGCAAGTATTCACTTGCCATTCTTGTTCTCCGGTTCACAGGTAGAAGCACTATTATCACATATATTTGTATTGTTACCAATCCTAGCATCGGCGCAACACTTTGAATTGGTTAATTAAATGGAAAGAAAGTAGTGACTGTGCTTATTCGATTCAAGTAGTAGTAGTTGTTTCTTTAACAATTTCTTGTCCATGGAACATCCAGAGGAACTACATAATGAATCTTTTACCTGTGTGCCATTATAAAAGATGGTCCTGACCTACAGACCACTAAAAAGTTTGAACGCATTCAGATGCTACTGGCCGAACTTTTTTTACCCTCCACGTCATTCCATCCACCCTTCGCCTGATTTTTGTCGTTTACCAGCTCTGACACGTGGACCCGCCCAGTGAAAACGTCCAAAATGCCCCCTCTCTCCCAATCCCTCTCCACGTCGCGCTCTTGTCCCTTCGGCGCTCCCTGCGCTCCCGTTGGCGCAGCCCATTCTCGTCACCGTGGACGCCGTGTGCGCATCCTCGCCACCGAGGGCGCAGTCTCCTCGCTCACGGCCGCAGCCGTGGCTTGCTCGGTGTGGGCATAGTCTCCTCACTCGCGACACTGTGGACGCCTCCTCCACCTTGCTGGCGACCTGCTCCCACTCATCCGCGTCGCTCACGTCCACGTCCCACCTCCAGTCGTCGTCATAGTCCTCCAGCTGCAGGCAATCCTAGCAGAGCGGCAAACCGAGCTCCCCGTCCTCGTCGGTTGGCGCCCACTCGTCGTTGTCCTCATGGGGTGGGGCGCTCGTAGCGGCGCCCCGCTGCCGGCGTCGAGAATGGCGCTGCCGGCATCAGGGACGGCACGCATGGCCGCGGGGTGGGGCGGGGTGCTCGTGGCGGCGCCCACACTGCCGGCGTCAGGGATGCTGAGAAGATGACCAAGAGAGGGAAGGAAAATTTCGGCCACGCCCATTCTTGGCTTTGCAGCCATTACTACCGGAAACCTGCTTTTTGTCGAGTGCTAGATGGTTTGCCGAGTGCAATTTTTCGGGTACTCGGCAAAGAAGTTTTTTGCCGAGTGCAAAAAAACAGTTGGCTGTTTTTTTTTTGCACTCGGCAAAGAAAGTTTTTGCCAAGTTGGTTTTACACTCGGCAAACAAGATCTACGAAGCATATTTTGAAGCAGTAAATTAATTCAAATGAAAATGTTTTCAACTACAAAGTTGTATAACTTCTCAAGATCTACAACTTTTATTTTGGTCATTTCTTCATTCAACAAAGCGATAGTAACATTGTTCACAAAATCTACATTTCTCATATAGTTTCCTGAAAACTAGAAGAGGGATCTCTAAGTTTTGTAAACAATGTTACTACTACTATATCGGATGAACAAATGATCAAAATAAAAGTTGTAGATCTTAAGAAGTTATACAATTTTGTAGTTGAACACTTTTAAATTTGAATTAATTTTGCCAACGAAAAGTACGTCTAAATTTCTCAAATTTGAAATTTGAAATTTTTAAACGACCTTAGATGGAGAAACGGAAAATGAAACTTGTAGATCTCAGAAAGTTATGAAACTTTGTGGTTGACAACTTTTTAATTTAAAATCATCTCATCAACAAAAACTATATTTGAATTTCTTAAATTTTAAATTTAAATTTTGTAAACGATCTCGGACGGAGAAACTGTCAAAATAAAAGTTATAGATTTCGAAAAGTTATAAAACTTTATAGTTGACAACTTTTTATTTGAATTAGTTTAGGGCCTCGAACAAGTAATTTACACTTGGTTTAGTATAAATATGTGGGGAAAAAAAGGAATCTAGACACAAGTGACAGTGTGGTGCAGTGGTAGAGGGGAGTATGCGAGAGAGAGGTCGCGGATTCGAATCCCGCCGGCCGCGTAGCGTGCAAATTTTGCGTGAAAAATGCCGTGACTTGTGACTTCGACTTCGACGAAAAAAATTCTTTTTTGCTATTTTTTGGGATTTTTTCGGTTCATTCTTTGCCGAGTGTTTTTTTAGCACTCGGCAAGCTCGAGATAAAGTACTCGGCAAAGTCCTCTTTGCCAACCAAAATTTTGCCATGTGA
This sequence comes from Saccharum hybrid cultivar R570, assembly GCA_038087645.1. Taxonomy (NCBI): domain Eukaryota; kingdom Viridiplantae; phylum Streptophyta; class Magnoliopsida; order Poales; family Poaceae; genus Saccharum; species Saccharum hybrid cultivar. Next base: position 1,139,165 of record JAQSUU010000695.1, on the reverse strand, counting down.
GGTATGCTAAGTGTGGCACTCGGCAAAGGCTTTGCCGAGTGCTTTATGACCTTTGCCGAGTGCCTCGTGGTGCATGGCGGACAGCTGCAACGGGATCAGCCAATACGGCCCCTGCCCTTGATCGTTCTCGACGGGATTGCTTCCAGGAGCTAGCTCTTGACCATAATCACTCATTGCTATAAGGAATGGAAACGAGAAGGCTCGCTCGTGGTGAATTTTTGAAAGATGCAGAGGGTGGGCACGGCGGACGCGTTCTGGCTTTTATAGCCGGGCATCGCGAGGCAAGGCAGACACAGGCTCGACCGGTGCTTGTGGTGGCTCTAGAGCACGGCGGGGCGTCCACTTGCGCAGGTGGCGAGCGCCATGCATGCCGCGTAGGGCCGGGGGAGCTTGCCGCCGCCATGGATAAGGCCTAGGCTACGGACGACGCCTAGGCCCAGACGACTACGTCGTGTGCGGCCGCAGTGTACGCTAAGGAATGGCAACCTCGCCGCGACTAGCTCACCCACTTTCTAGAACAGCGCTCAAGAGCCTCGTCAAGCTGCAGGAGCGGTCGCACGACGGCAGCAGCTTCGCCGCTGTGCGCCGGGACAGAGCTCGCTCGCGGCAGCTGGGGCCGAGCTCGCCCCCACGCCGGTAGAGATGGCCTGGGCACGGGTCGCGTTGGCCGGGGATGCCCCCAGCGCTGCATCGGGCTCTCGGCCGTCGATTCGGCCGAGGCGGCGCTCGGCTACAGGGAAAAGAAGAGAAAGAGGAAGGTTTGGGTGGCTGACAAATGGCTCCACTATAGGTCAAAATGGTCATTTCATTTCTCTGTTTGACACCGTTAGAGGCAAAAGTGGACGGAATGGCACGGAGGGTAAAAGAAGTTCAGCCAGTGGCACCTGGGCGCATTCGAACTTTTTAGTGGCTTCTAGATCAGGACCAAGGTTTTCATTATCGGAAATTAAAATTTATCGGACGTCATGGATAAAGAGGATAAGCAAGATATATCGGAAATATCGGACCAAATTCAAAAAAATTTAAATTTTTTTCAAAAAATTTGTAGAATTTGACTTAAAACTATTCCTAAGATATTAAACATCACTTGTTCACAAATCAAAACAAGAATAAATCATTATAAGTGTCGGACCGTCGCGTGACTGATTTTGGATTGTCTGTGTAGAAACAGGAAAGAAGGGAAAAATTTGGCTGATTTCAAATTTTATCGGACCCCGGGGATAGAAAGGAAATTTCGGAAATATCGGCGACTTTCGGCCGATAAAAAATACCCTGATCAGGACTATCTTTTATAATGACACACAGGTAAAAGACTCAAAACAAAACCTCTTTGGATTAAATGAACTCTGGAAGTCGCTGCGTGATGCAAACCTTAAGACAAGAGATCCATTTTGATGTTTTTGTAGTAGAACAGCTGGAACCGGTCCACTGAGTTTGTTGCTTGACAAATCACTGCAGAAACCCAGCTTGATATGTTGACTGAATTTGGATAAAGTGGTTTTCTGTTCAGGTATATAGAATACTTACAGGAATGTGAGCGATGGCATTTGCACTAGAAAATCAGGTACTGGACCAGATAAACTGTTATTGGACAGGTCCCTGCAATTATAATTCTTGTGAAAAGTACTGAGATAGATATTAGAGCACAAAAGTAAAACTTGAACATTATGCTAATTCGAATTTTTGTAACCTTGATCAACTAATAACAAAATTATTTTATTCATGTTGCACCAAGCCACGAATCACTACATTTTGTTTAATCATGTTGCCTTACAGGCATTGGAGGGATGTCAGATTTCCGAATGAAGCATCGATTCCACCACTCAACCCACTAGATGACAAGCGCCTGCAGCAAGTCAAATAATTAACCGAATGTCAGGGAATGAAAACAATATTAAATTATTCATTCTCTTCAGTTATGTAGCATCCATGTAATAAGTCTATAATCATCCTATACTTTATGGTAGAATGCCTTTTGTTCTTTTAGAGACATGGTAATGTCTTCAGGGGTCATACTTACAGAGCTGTGATCCATGCAGGGCCAGATGAAAAATTACTGCAGTTCAGTCCATCCCAAGCAAATGCTTTAGGTGCACAAGGGTCACCCATCCAATTTTTCTTCAATGCATATTTCGTCCGAATTGCCATCATGGCCTTGGCTGTTCATATGGAAAAAAAGATGGTAATTCTGAAGTCATGCTTTGTGACATCCAGATCATTGAAAATTGAGATTGTAAATTTTAGTTGAGATATGTTGACATAATTATCAAATGAACAGATCAATGCAAGAAGTAATGGACCCTATTTGCTTGCAACCAAATGTGCCCATCCCATGATTCTTTAAATACAACATGATGCTGGTGGATGCAGGTTGACTGAAATCATTTTGGGCAAATTTAAAGTGTCAAAACTGATACCATCTGCACCATTCGTTGCGAGCCCAGTCATTGGCAGGACTGAATATATCTCGAATGCATTCAGGATTGGTGGAAGAGTCACATCTGGTGTGGCAACCAGCGAGACAGTGTGTTGCCTTGACCCCAGCACCATCCTCTTCACAAGCTCGGCAGAAAGGTACTTCGGGGTGTAGCGCTGGCTGCCGTTCCATGTAGAGTTGTCGACAAGGATATCAAACCGCCTCACTGCATTGCTTGGCAACCTCTGCACCTCTGCGAAGTACAGCAACAGGAGGTATGATGTGTTGTCATTGTTTATGGAGGAATCCGAGCTCCATGCGAAGTCGATCTGGGTTCCATTCACTGGAGTGGCGGCACTCCACAGTATCATGGATGACGTATGGAAGCTGCTGATGTTGGAGACGTCGACGGGTGTTGAGCTTGTAATGTTGGTCCATGCATCAATGTCGCCATAGGCCTGCCAGAGCCGGTCGTACGGATCAAATGGGTACCTGTTGTGTGCAGAAGACATGATGAAAAGAACTGACGGAAGGGTGCTGGAATTTATGCAGATCTGAAGACCACAACGGAAAGTACTAGGGCAGTAGGCCGCAGCAACTGTAGAACACTGGAGATCTGAATGCTTGTTTGACCTTGGAAGAGGAATGGGGGTTTCAGTCAGAGCCATAGCGCTTTTAGAAGATTTGGTGAGTTTTCTTTTTCAGAAAGTTTTGGTGACTCGGATTTAAGAATCAGAATCAAACCATAACTTAGGGCTCCCTTTTGGAAAGTACTAAAAACGGAAGAATGCTCAAGAAGTCCAATCGAAACGAATGGACACTGGAAAGGCTTCCTAACACCCGGCTTGGAGGAAGTTGACTTAAAGAAATATTGAGAAAAAGTTTCTCATCTCACACACTACTTAGGGCGCTCCAACGATTGACTTTTGACCTAGCTCTAAATATTTCTTTCATATTTTAATACAAGAAAGAGAAAAGCTAGCTAAGCTCTTACACATATTCCAAGATCATGTGAGAAAGTTATGCGGACGTAATCATACTGAGAGTCATTACTAAAAGTTGACACTATTGGAGATGTTGGCTTAGAGGCAGTAACTAGCTCTTACTGTTGCGGGTGTCCATATAGGGCAAATGTGATACTAGTCTAAGGTCATCCTGATTTTTTTTAAACAAAGCTGATCCTGAAATTTCTTCGGAGTTTCGGAGTTGTTGGAAGCAACGTTTCTCCTTTTCACTCATGTCTGTCTCTGCCTAACCCTGAAATTTCTTCGGAGTTTTGGAGTCTTAGAGTTGTTGGAAGCAGCGTTTCTCCTTTTCACTCTTGTCTGTCACTGCCTAACCCATATAGAGTACCATTTAAATCTTACGTGTTCTTTTTGTAAGAATAAATCCTACCTCTATTAGCACATCCGAATGACTGAGCCAGCAGATCTTGAGATTCACAAAGTCATACTATCGAAAGAGAGGTCGTCTACCACTAAAAGCATATAAACCTTACCTCTATGAGCACCTTATATAAACCCTACCTCTATGAGCACCTCCGAAGGACTGAGCCGGCAGATCTTGAGATTTACGACGAAGTCATACTAACAAGAGAGAGGCCGCCCACCACTAAAAGCATAGTGTCGTTAAATCCTTGAATAAATCTAGAAAAATACGAGCACACGTACCAAGTCGAGGACTTGAATCCAGATGGACAGGTTCCACCACAAAGAACCCAACCATCAGTTCGCAAATCTTACATGTTCTTTTAATATCAGAATGAAACTTTTGACTATTGTGTGCTTTCATGTATAGCCTTGCCCTTTTCCTATTCATATGTTTCCTACTTCTTATGATCCACACGTTATCGCGCTCATGCACGTATTTTATTTTAAAAAGAGACAAGCCTTATTTTTGTCAATAGCCATCTATGAATCAATTTCCATTTTGCAGAGCCCCTTCACGTACTTAACTTGTGTGCATAAATTTCCTTACGTTTTAAGTCAAAGACGTGATATGATCCACAGAATATCTTTGTAATGGGAGGAATTGTGTGATACATTTTCCCTATATTATGTTATCTCCATCCGAAAAAGTGTCATTCTAGGTTTGGACTAAGTGTAACATTCTTAAGGTTAACTAGGTTTGTAGAATCAACATTTTTATCTCTAAATAGATTTATTATGAAAATATATTTTATGATACGTCTAATGATACTTATTATGTACCATAAATATTATGGTTTTTTATATGTCTAGTTAAACTTAGTGTTATGTGCCCAATATGGACCCTAGATGGCGGGCACGGTGGGCCAAGCGACGCACAGCGCAGAGCGATGGCTGGCCTGTGACGTCTTCTGTGCCCTGTCAGGGGAGGGCATGGTGTGGCCGGGAGGGGGTGCGGCCAGGGGGTGTCCGCCGCTCAAGAGAAATCCCACCGCCCGAAATGAATCTATATGTATATGTATATGTATACCTAATACTAAAGAGACAAAATTTCTGCCATTAAAATAAAATTTTCGACCAACCTCTACTAATTCACTTTGAACCCGCCTTTTTCGATGTTACCAATTTTTGTTCCGATCAGTTCTTTCTTTCCGATTTGAGTTTTTGTCTTTTTCTACGTTTTCAATTTGGTTTCCATGTTTTGGAATTTTATTTGTTGGAGATTTGCTTATAGTAGGAAAAATATTAAGATTTTGTTAGAAGAATAAATAATTACTTGTAACCATTCGGAATTATAGGTTGTTTAAGGGTCAAGTCGGGACTATAAATATAAGGACTTTATAACCATTCGAGACAAGCAAGAGAAATAATCTATTCCCCTACCCCTCTCTCTCTCTATATTGCCACCGCCCCCTCCCTCTCTCCCTCACAGCGCGTTGCCTGCCCTACTCCCCGCCACCGCTGCTGCCCCAACAGCCGGCGCTACCTGGCGCCACCACCCCTGGCCCACGCCACCATCGCCCCAGGCCTCCCAACTCACCCTAATAATGGATTGGCCTAGAAGGACAACGGGTTTCACATGCGTCATGGGCTGGATTAGCTTTGGGTTAAGGAGGTTGTGGACTGGGCTCACTTTAGTTGGAGTAGTTCCCAGCCCATGGGTGCGAACAAGTTCTGGTGAATGGTTTTGCCTCTGGACCTGTACCTCGAGCTCGACTCCATCCGCTTCGCACAGCGATTCGTCGCCGCCGCTTCACGAGTGCGTCGCCGCCGCCACCGCTTCGCACACGCATCGACGACGACGCCGCCGCCGCCGCCGCTCCTCCTCCATATCGCAAGATCTCGGGCGGGCACCGCTCTCCATGATGTGCGTGCTTCTCTCTGCCTCCTTCTCCTTCTCCCTCCTATTCTGTTTTTTCTGAATCTTGCTTGAAAAGAAACCGAATCATGGATCCATGTCCCTGGCCACCTGTATCTTCTCTCTGTTCGTTGCTTGTTCCTGCTTCAAGCACTTGCGTGTGTGGTCTAGTTGCAAGAGCAATTTACTCAACAGCACAGCTCGCACAGGATGCCGCTCCAAATCGGCAAGCCCAGATCTTTTCCTGCAGCACCGATCAGTGCTCGTCGTGAGTCAAGGTGACTCTGTGCTTGATTTTTATTGGTCAAAAGCTTGCTTCTTGCATCCGTGAATCACCAAATCAATTATTGGCTAATATTTGGAGTATTAAAATTCTTCTTGTTACTTGATTTATTAATTCCTTCGTTTGCTGGTCATAACGAGGAGGAGCGAGGTGGATCACAGCTGCGGGGCGGGTTCTATTGGAAGAACGAACAGATTGGTTCTTTGATGTTTTCTGGGCGGTCGTCTGATCTGTGCCTGGATTTCTCGTCTCCCTGATGTGGTCGATTTCTCGTCTCCTTTGATGGGACCCTTCATGCAGGTGCTCCCAATCTTCAGCAGACTCCTGATTCAAGGTGAGCAGTTCAATCCGAGTTTTATGAAAAGGTGCTCTCGTTTCTGTGCTTTGGAATTCAGTAGTCCTGTAGTGGTTGGCTGGTGTGGTGTAGTTAAGTGCTGCAGTGCCTTTTTGCCTGTATTATGAATAGTCACGGTGGTAATGGAATGCTCTGGTTATCTGAATGTTGATCAGTGATCTTATGCCGGCTTACCATACTATGTCAGTTGTTAACCCTGCTTGCAGTGCCTGTACCCTGGGGTTAATGTGTACGTGGTGTGCTACTTTTCTATATTTAATTAATGTTGCGCCAATTTGTGAGATGGTGTTGCAGAATTCTGTAGGAATTTTGGAATTCAATGTTCTGAAGTTGGTAGTGGAGAATGGGTTGATTTTTTTATTTCAAATGCTTATTGTTTTCAAATTCCAGTGCTTTGGAAGCTGGATTCGTTGTGCTCTAGTGCTGGCAACTTGTACCGTGTTTTCAGTTTTGGTGACTGATTGACTACTCGCAGCAGGTTACTTGCTTTTTTTTGTTTGCTTCTTCCATCTGCTAGCTAAGCTATATTATGACTATACACAGCATGCACAATTTGTGACTGATTGACTGATCATGCTCTGAATTTATTACTAGCCATTGTTTCCTTTGTCTGAGAGATGAAAATGGCTTGGTTGACTGATTGACTGATCATGTAGGTTGTTTTCTTTGGTTTGTTCTGGAATCAGAGTATCTGTTTATTTGCCGTCCCTGTTACTTGAGTCTCCAGTAAAATTGTGGTAATTTCACCAAAGTCATATACAACTACATGGGGTGTCCAGATAAATTCATAAACATCAATTTTTTTGATAAAGGACATTTCTGTATCATGCAGTTTTGGTGTCCAGATACATTCATAAACATCAATAAAGGACATTTCTGTGCACCTTCAATATAAAATTAAAATTTGAATACAGGAAATATCATTTGCAGTGATCCTTTTTTTGATAAAAAAATAATTGCATAAATTTATTTAAACTTCAAACAACCTGTTCATATTTTCAGCATGGGGAATTTTTATTTACAGTAACATTGTTTTCTTGTAGGAAGACTTTTGGATCTATGTCGACGACCAAGATGTTGACATGGAGACTGTTAAGTGAGAACCTCAGATGTCTATCTTTTACATAAGCAAGCTACCTCTGATTATACAAATGTCATCTTCAGAGTTTTTGATTCAGAGAAGGTTCAGTGTTTTAGTGTATAATAAGAATGTTCAGCTTGTTTGGTTAGCCCATTCGTTGAAATGTTCAGTCTATCAGTCTGTAAAATGTTCAGTCTACCAGTTTTCAATCTATCAGTCATTCAGTCGATGTGTCGTAAAAATGTTTCAGTTTATGTTCAGCCTGCTTGGAAGAGCTATAGCTGTGGCTGTTTAAATTCATTTATGTTCAGTCGATGTGTCAGCTTAATTGTTTGGAATAGCTAGCTATGGTTGTTTACATGTACTGTTCAATCAGTGATGAAACCAGCAGTGGCAGCGCTGTGGCTGCTAAAGGAGCAGCAGCGAGCAAGCTAGTTAGCTCATTCGTTGGCTTGTAAAAGCACCTGCTCGTTCGTCAGCTTATTTGGTTATGAGCTTGTAAAACCGTGGGCTGAGATGGTTTTTAGTAGGCCGAAACCACAGGTTGGTCAATTCTTGGTACAGTATATAGGCTGCAATAACATAACGTCGGGGGTGGGTTGGTTTTCGTACATGACGGGCAGGACTGGGGTGGGTTTATTTTTCGTTGGTGTGGTTGCGGGCTGGGTTTCAGCCCACTAACAGGGCGACCTGCCCCAAACGGCAAACCCCGAGCAGGACCATCACACTGAGTTCATTGACTAAATAGAGAAACAAGAATGATATTAGAAGATGGATGGTATAACAACTAACAAGTGAACACAAAGGTGCTCCACGGATTAAAAATCAGATCAGGTTGGTAAAATCATTTTGACGCTCAAATAAACTTGACTAGGTAGCGGCAAACTAAAGCTGTATCACGGACCATATCTACTCACCTGAGCAAAGCGTACGTACTGGCCGGGCGCCAGAAGTGGTACCGATTGAGTCTGTATGTGGCCGTCGGCCGGCGGAAGTTGAGCAGCGCCAGCGACTGGTTGAGGGTGGCCTCCGGGTACATGTCGTCCTGGAGCGGCCTCAGATCAAGCCCGGAGATGAACGGTGTGCCCAGGCCTCGGTTCACCAGGCACACCTGAAAGAAGTCTGCCGGCGACACCACCACCGCCTCGAAGATGTACGAGGCGTCGGGTGCGGTGACGTTGACGGTGACCCAGCGGTTGACGCCGAGGTGGAGGTCGAAGACGGGGAGCCTGTTGAGCGCGTCGTAGTTGCCATAGTAGAAGGTTGCCCTCACGAGGTACCGGCCGCCGGGGGTCACCCCCGGACGGAGCGTGTAGCAGCTCCTCCGTGCGTCGGGGAAGTAGCGGGCAGTGAGGTAGCGGGTGTTGGTGCCCTCGACGTTGTAGGGCGGGTTGATGGTGGCGTTGAGCCCCGCCCCCGCGTCGGTGAACCCGGCGTCGGAGACGTAGCGCAGGCCGTGGGTGGACTGGTCGGCGTAGGCCACGCCCTCGGCGATGCCGCAGTCGATGCTGATGAAGCCCAGCGTGTTGACCTGGCCGTGGACGACGAGCCCGGGAGAGACGGCGAGGCACAGGACGAGAAGGGCCGCCGGCATCTCCATGGCAACATGCATGAGCTGGTTGTCACCGACCTGATGATGGCTTAGGTTAGGTGGACACAGGTCTTGCCAGTAGCGCGTCGGAATTATAGATCAGCGTGTCGTCGTGTGTTGTTCGTTAGTCGTCTGGGTCAACAGCAGCGTGTCGTCGTGTGTCGTTCGTTAGTCGTCTGGGTCAACATCGTCGTGATCATATAGATATAAGATTAACCCTCACCCACAAGAAAATCGGAAGCCTCCCAGGGCATCAGCCATCAGCGACTGTTCCACGCTACTGTAGCGGACCCCACACCGAATTAAATACGCCAATCGGTGTGATCTTGCGTTGGGGTGCTGTAGTCTGGGCCAATCAGCCGCGTGTAGTGTCTCGCGCTACGAAAAGGGACGCGACCTCGCTCCCTCCGTCGTCTCCTCGTATATGGGATGGAGAAGATTTTTAACGAAGGGAGGGAACGACGAATAAGTGAGCAGCGGTGGATCTAAAAAAAAATATTTAGGAGGGGCTGAATCAAAGAGAGCTAGACCAACTTCACTCAATTTATATCCCATACAAAGCTAGGATATAGCAGATTTTAACCTTTTACATAATTACTACGATAAACAATCAAAAGTGCATCATAAAACGCATAAGAAAAAGTAAAAGATACAATTTTTAGAGCTAACCAACAAAAGATTGACATATGATGACGCATTCACACCGTCGAATTCTTCATGAATCATTAGAAGCAATCTATATAAGAAAAAAAATAAATCAGTGACACAAATTTCAAGTATTTAACTTCAAAGTTTTGAAGGTAGAAGAGAACATATATCATACCACTAAATTGTTCCGAGACACTAACATACGCTGGGTTTTCATGTCTTCAAATCGTTTTATAATTTTGTCATTCTTATGCTTCTAAATATCTCCTTCTCAGTGTAGCATATCATTAAGTCATTGAGCCATTCATCACCCATTTTGTTACGCAAATCCATCTTCACAAAAGACATAGCAAAGAATTAATGTTAATTCAATGAGCCGATACACCAATTCATAAGATGCGTTCATTTTAGTCTTGACCATAATTTCAGCAACCTTTCCAAGCTCTGTACATCCAAGAAACTCTTGAGTTCTTTTAGCACGATTGACAAATCCTCTCAGTTGACCAGGCAAAAGAAGAAGGTCACCGACATCAAAATCCGTAGCATAAATTTCAGCAAGTCTCACAAGCTTATCCACATCAAAATTAGAGAAGTAGTTCCTTGGGTTAAGACAAGCCATATATACTAATAATTCTGAACTAATTTCACCAAATCGATGATTCATCTCAGACAAAATGACATCTATGGCGGCTAGGAAAACCTCAACATGGTAGAAGTGCATGTTTGTTACCTTTTGCTTTCTACATGTAGATGTCCCTCTGGCATTTATTTCCTTGTCCATATCTGGCACTTCAATCTCATTCTTATCATAGAATGTTTTCACTCTTTTGAATAAGGGATCCCATCTGTTATCCCTCATATCCTGCAACTGCTCTTTCACATCTATGATCAATTGCATTGCCTCAATAATGTCTTGATCCTTCCTTTGCAAAGCACGTGACAGACTACAGTGATGCTAATAACTCTATCATTAAATGCATTATGAACACAAAATCAAAACTCTCCATTTTACCAATTAAACCAAATGCTCCACCATTATTTCCTGGTTTAACAGAGTCTTTTTTTACTATCTCAAGAATGTCTATGACAGCTTCCCACATCACCAAAATTCGAAGTAAAGTTTTAAGATGTGAACCCCATCTAGTATCTCCAGGCCTTGCTAGGTTACATTCCTGATTCAAACCTTTTCCGGTGATAATCTCCCCACTCTTCAACTTTTCTAACAACACATCATGATGCTTTGCAAGCAAGGCATCCTTTCTCATACAAGATGCACCGATAGTGTTGACTATTAGAGGAACATAGTTAAAGAAATCTGCAATGGCTGGAGTAGAAGTTGCAACAGTAACAACCACTAATTGCAATTGATGGGCAAAACAATGCACATAGAATGCATAAGGATTTTCATCTCGAATCAATTTTTGCACACCATTAAATTCACCTCTCATATTGGAAGCTCCATCATAACCTTGCCCACGAATCCTTGAGATTGGTAGCTTATGACTGTTAAGCATTTTGACCAGAGCTTCTTTCAATGCAGCAGCTGTACAACTCTCAACATGTTGAAGTCCAAGGAGCCTCTCCATCACCTTCCCTTCATCATTCACAAACCTGCAAACCATATTTTATTTCATGTTAGTACAAGTGTACAAGTAAAAGTCGAGGTAAAAAATAGAGTTGAAATATACTAACCTCAAAATTACAACCATTTGTTCTTTTATTGATACATCTTGGGACTCATCAATCAATATAGAGAATTTTTTATTTCTAATCTCATCCATAATCACTAACATGACTTCTTCTGCACAAGCTTTTGTAAGGTCCTTATGTATATGATGAGACATCATTGTGCAATTTTTTGCACCTTTATCGTATGCATCCTTAACAATCTCACCTTTATCTTTATACCAACCAACCATCTCTCTATATGTACCCTTGTTGGAAGTAGAGGACTCATCGTGTCCACGAAAAGCATCACCTTGCATTATGAGAAATCTTGCTACATCTAAAGAAGAGTTCAAACGAATCTCATATCTTTTCTCTTCCTCCTTGCTAATTACATCAATTCTTCTAGCCACATTTGTTCTTTGGTTCATAAAGTCATCACACTTTAGCCTAGCATTGTTGTGAGTCTTGCAAGTACTGTGTTGATTAAGATTGTCCTTAGTTTTTTTCTAGTTAGTATAACCATCCTTTGCAAAGATAGAACAACCAAATTTTTCAGGCTTCCCCGGATCAAAGAAAAGATAACAATATAAGCAATAAGTTGCATCCTTGGACTCACTATACTCTAGCCAATCAAACTCGTCAAACCAATTTTGCTGAAATGATCTCCATTGACCACTTTGCCATTTACGAGCAAAGGTAAGATTACGAGGTTGGATTGGACCTATCAAAGCATATGCCCTTCTAACTTGGTCTCTAATTTCTAGTGGATGTTCTTCAATTGGTATGCGATTTCCTAGATCACCAACTACATCGGATTGACTGAACTCCACTCTACGCCGAATTGGTTGATTTGTGCTGTCATTAGTGCCTGGAGTTGATGTACTAATTGAACCAGAAAAATATGTGTGCAATGTTCTTTTGGACATTTTGAACAATCTACAATTTATTAAATCTTAAACAATTTTTGAACAATTACAAAATTTGAAATTGAAAGGCATACCTGCAACTGGTGGACGGCTGGTGCTAGCTACTTGGCTCCTTGCTGGTACTGACGCCTGGCTAGCGTGGCGCCGGCCGCCGCCTCCTGCCTAGCCGCGGGCCACTGATGGCTCACCGGTCACCGCACTAGCGTTGCCCCTAGCTTCGGCCTAGGCGCCCGCCCTGCCGGCCGCCGCGTCGCCCCTAGCCTAGGCGCCTGGCCGCCAGCCCTGCTGCTGTGCGCGGCAGCGCGGTCGCTAGCTTGGGCGTGGCCTCAGCTACGCGTCTACGCTGTGTGCCGTCCGCGAGGAGCCCGCTAACCCAGCCGCAAGCTGTCGATGCCCGACCCCAACTACTCGACTCGCATAGAAAGAAAAAGGGGCCTGCTCGATCCTATTTGCTAATCGGCCGTGAAACACATAGCCCACTAAGACAGACATGCCAACTCAGTCATCTTCAACCTCCGTCCAGCACTCCAGCGGCTCCAGCCCTCCTTCCCTGTTGTCAATGGTAGAAAAATTCATTTGGGGGGGGGGCTAAGGAGAGGCTCCAATGGCGCGGCCAGGGTAGGGGGGCTTGAGCCCCGGCTGCCCCTAGCAAATCCGCCCCTGTAAGTGAGAACATGCATGATGCGTACGAGCTTAGTGTGCAACCAACAACCGAGGCAGCACAATTAACTAAGGGATCATCGAGTGAATACGAATCACTATATGGATACCCTTTTTAACCAAATTTTAATCGATTGATGATGAGTTCCGTTAAATACATTTGCTTCATGATATCAATCATGCAAACACTACTGCAAAGAAGGACATCATTGTCAGTTCAAACCCCCTTCACTTCCGGAGTTTAAACCAGCAGAACCAAATCGGCAGTGATGTGCCTGTCTTATCACCGTCGGTTTTTTAAATGGGCGATAAACCGGCAGTGATAACCACCTTCACTGCCAATATGTTTGAGCCAGCACTGTCGGTTCGTGGCTCCAACCGGTAGTGTTGAGTCGAACAACATTGCCGGTTCATCTCCCAAGCTAGCAGTGATATTTCTATGATCACTGCTGGTTTAGGGCTGCAGGTGGCGGTGTTGATTTTGGCAACACTGTCGGCTTAGTACTTGAGCCTGCAGTGCTATGCCTATAATCACTGCCGGTTTTCTGGTGAACTGGCTGTGATCTTATTTTTCCATTTTGTTATTTAATAATTTTATTATTATTTTTTGTGTGGTACTTTATATTCCCTATGACTACGGTATTGTAGACTAGACACACATGCATCACAAATTCATCAAGATTTATATTACAAATGTTACGGTTATAATGGAAATGTACTTATCAAAGGCAGTGACATTATCACATATCCATCAAGATCTCTATTACAATAGTCTATCGAGCATCTCTTTATTATATTGCTTTTTGAACTTCTTGGACCGTGCAATGGAGAATGATCTTATGACGGAACCGTCTAATTTATAAGAGCACAAGCACAAAAACAACTGTCGAGACAGTCTTCATTACATACTTGAGCCCATATAAACCCGGTAGTCCATGAAATCACGAATGATCTCAAACTTTTCCAACACACAGCCAAGATCGTAATGGTTCAGCGATTACGGTCCACATGCTTACATAGAGTTTACACATAGTTCAAATACATCAGAGTTCAAATTGTATTATTACAGTACTTGGTTCAAAATAGACAAGTAGCGGAAGCAACATTGTTAAAATCCAACACACACATTTGAGTTCAAATAAAGTAGTGCCAGACTGCGGTCTCATCCAACAAAAGCAACTAAGGTAAGAGATATGGAATGACCATTGCCCTTGGTCCTACTCTTCATCGCCCATAGCAGGGTAGAAGCAATTCTTACAGTAGCCATAGTACATCTCACCATCTGTAACAAATGGGAATAGAACCCTGAGTACGAGAAGGTACTCAGCTAGACTTACCCATCTTAAACAAAGATAAGTTGACACCAAGGAGTATGCAAGGCTTTATATAAATGGGCTAGCTTGACTCATTTTTGTAAAAAAGCTTAATATAAGATAAGAATTCATTTAGGTATTTAGCAGCAGCTTATAGTTGAAACCTGATTATACTAAGTGAGTAGCTATACTAAATCATCCACTTGATTAGTTATAAGCAATCAATAGTAACCATATCAGTTTTAGCCTTTTCAACATCATCATTATAACCATCATTGTGTTCTATAGCCATAGTACTACGATGAAGTAACTCAATCCAGTTGCTCACTATCCAGGAGCGATGGAGATTCAAATCAATTACTAACCAGCTGGTGATTTATTTCCCACACAAACCATGCTTCCCCCGTCAGGGTCGCTTTAGGTCACCTGTGGTACTATTTGGATAACGTCGCGGGACTGCCATGAACCCTTTACACCTAGGGTTGTTCTAGCGCCAGGTCAATTAAGTCATGCCTGCCCACTGTACTTCGGGGTTGTCAATGCATTCTTGCCCACGGTCAACTGGCCCGAGGTGGTCATGATAGCATCTCGGTCACCGGTCTAAATAGAGCTACTAGGCTTTGTAGTTAGAAAGAGTTATCCAGCCAGCTAAATGTGAGGCATGCATTCAAAAAGACTGAGGGCTGACAACGGTACGGTCCTTAATCAACACAGATGAAAACTACAAGCACACAAGACCCATGCCTTGCTGCCCAACATTCCGTCCCGTCTCCATTTATCCAACCACATATGGTTATCTTCCAAGATAGCAACATAGCTAAACATGATCATTTATTCACCTAAAGCGTAGGTGACAAGAAATCACCCACTTCTAATGGTCTAAGCATGGCTAAGCATATATTCCGATAGTAGACCTAATAGGGTAACATGATATATCATGGTAGTCAAGGAATATAGAATAGTAGATATACATCAAGGTTTCAAGCAACTCCTGTAACATAACATAAAAGGACGCAAGTTAGATATTTGCAAACCACAGGGAGTAAAATGCTCCAGGGCTTGCCTTTCAGAAAGGACGAAGGTTGGTGGTCCTGGCACTCCAACAGATCACCTTCTAGCTCCCCTGCCTCTTGTTCTCCCTAAGATGGCACCTCGTGCTGCACGGCCTCCTCAGAAACTCCGTACTCCACGGGTGTCACTTCCTCCACCAATCCTGTATGGATGCATATGCGTATGTAAGGGTGGATGCTTGCACATGATGAATCATGAATTTATGAATGATTATCAATTTTATTTCATTGACCGAGTAGGTGCAAATCTCCTCTCTAGTTTATTAATCACACTTAACAATAAACATGCATATATAGATATACAAGTAGACCAATTACCAACTACTTGCTGCAATACAACTACAAACTAACTCAATCAATCATACCAGCAGATCACTCATAATCCAAAGGTATACAAAAGTATCATGCATGTTCAAGACTAGTTCATTTAAGTCTTAATTATCATTTATTAACAAAAGGACATAATAGAGCCACTACTTTTTGTTACTCAGAAAAATTTGGAAAAATTACAATAATGTACTCAGGTCTACAGGAGCCTACCATAAAAATTTCAGGTTAAATTAATAAGTATTTTAGCCTACACAAAAATGACAAATCGACAAGAATAAATGCACATGAAAATACTTTGTACTATGAAAAGTATCAACCAACAAATTTCATATTTTCCCACTATCTACACATCATATGAACACTGTAGAAAATATTTAACATGCACATGTTTCTCATATTTTTGGCCCTACCAATTTTACAAGAAATAGATATTTAATCCACCTAATTTACCAAGCCATTTTCTTCCACAGTCAAAGCATGCCATATATTTTTCATAGAATCTATATCGCACAACAAGACTAACAAAATTGGAATCACATTTTTCTGACCTTCCTACAATTACTTATGCATTTTCCAAGTTTATCAACATATCAAGAATTAAATAAAGCTCTAAATAAAAAGTATCATAAAAATAATATTTTATATTTTTAAACTGTAAATCTACTCAAGACAAACACAACAAAATTTGTTTCATAAATTTTGGACAAATATAACTCAAGTTATGGATTTTTGAAGCATTAAACGGTTTCTGGAAATCATTTTCAAAAGCAACAAAACCCTAACCGCTAAGTACACCCGGATCTGTGCACTCGGCTCACTGCCGAGTAGGACCCACGGGTCAAACAGTCCCACTCGTCAGCCGGACCAAGTAGGGGCGCGACGTTGACCGGTGAAATCTCGCCATCGGCGAGGTTGCCGGCGACGAGGTCACCACCAACGTGCTCCCCATGACGAACCTCACACATTGCGCTAGAAACACAGGGCCTGTAGCCCACTGGCATGTGCTCGCCAGTGGCTATGGCAGCGCAACGGCGCTACATTTACGGCCATGGCGCGGCCAAGCGAGAGGCGCATGAGCACCAACGTGTCGAGGCGAAGCCGATGCACACAAGAAGAGGAAGGGAGATGGAGCGGAGCGAGGTCGACTGTGCGGACCACGAGCTCCGGCGAGCTCCGGCCATGGTGCGTGGCGGAAACCGACCAAATCGGCCTATACCTTGGACGACGACGACTGCTAGTGGGCGCAATCGAAGGGGCATAACGTGGCGGAGCTACGGGCAAGCGGAATCGACGGCGGACGCGGTGGCAAGTGAGCACGGTGAGCGGTGGCGCTGCGGCTGCTGCTGCTCCCCGCGCACTGGCGAGAGCGAGGAAGGAGAAGAGGGGAGGGGGACAGGATGGAGTGAGCGAGTGGAGTGGCGTGCGGTAGCGGGCACGTCTGGACCGGCCATTAAGGCCAGGCGCGGCCGGTCGGAAGGGCTAGCACCGCCCACGGCCGCCGGCCGCCACGCGGTGAGGCGCGGACGGGGCGAGGCTGGCGCGGGCGAGGTCATGGGCCTAAGCCGGCTTCGGCTGCTGGGCCGCGGCCGAGGTGAGCCCCCCTTTTCCCTTTTCATTTTTTTTAAAATTCGAAACATGACTAAAAGCATCAATTTGAGCCATTTCAAAGCATTTTCAAGATTGGTCCAAAAATAAAAGTTGTAGGTTTTGAAGAGAGGAACATTTCATATTAAAGAGTCATAGTATAATTTTGCCTAGTTTTTGAATTACAAATTTCCGAAGAGCATTATTTTGAAAATGACGGAGGGAAATTTTAGAACCTTTCCAAAGCAGCCCTCAAATTGACTTTGGGGTAGTTTTTGAGCAAGTTACAAACATTTTCATGAGTTGACCCAAAAATAACTTTTGTTCCTTATAAAATTATCTATACTTTTTATTAGGGGCCCACCAGCAGAAAGCACTGTAGCAAACTTTTATACTAGGTCAAATAAAACTACTCTAGGGCCTATCTAGGTCAACCATCACTTAATGACTTAATTAGGCAAAGTGATTAACACTACCATGACTTCATTTTGCACAATAAACATTTCTACGTGGGTTTGGTGACCAAACAATGACAAACATAGACAAGCATGAGCATGGCATAGGCACACATTGAAACAAAGCATAACAAGACATGTTGCAAAGCAATGTTTCACATCATTATTTCATGTGATGCTCTTGTATGCATAAATGATGCTTATGCTCATGAAATGCAAGTGCAAATGCATGCTTAATACCAGGGGTGTTACAGATCTGACCTAACTCAATAGCTCTCTTTATCTGGTAAGCCTCTTTAATTTTTGCGACCGATGAGGCTAGAGTTATCTCATTCGTGATCGATGAGGCAAAACACCTTTTAAGACTTCATATGAGAACCACACAACGAGCTGGATACACATGCTAGTGACAGACGAGGCTCTAGCACTTCACTATTTTATTCACTTATGCTCATGAATCTTGGAGATGATCCACGAATTTTATTTCATGGATGGTGACCATAAAGCACAGCTTAATCAGAGGTTTTCTGTAAGCTCATCATGCGGACGTAATTAACCGGTCACGCCCAATAGGCCCTTGGAATCAGTGAACTACACAATCTCTACAAGTTAGACATCTCCTTAAGCATAATGCTAAAGACAGCAGAAGACAATATTTTCGATGATCATGTATTTTATATATTTTAGAAAGAATTAATAAAATATGTGGTTATGAAATGTGTGCATGTGTCTCCTTTCATTACAATTTATTTTTTATTTCGTGTCTTCGTTTTGTTTTCACCAAAACAGTACATATACACACACACACACACACACACACACACACACACACACACACACACACACACATATATATATATATATATATATATATATATATATATATATATATATATATATATATATATATACACACACACACACACACACAGGTGAACGTCGTTCACTGTAAGTGTTGGAATTGTTGATGATACGGATCGAAAAGGCCAGCAAAGGATGGATCGAAGTCAGGGAGCTAAGCTATAGATCATAAATCTATCTAGTTTGAAGTTGATGCACACATGAACATGACATGCCGTGAGCCCGTGACCCGTGAGTTGCCAACCTCGCGAGAATTAAACAACCGGATGCAATTAATAACAATGGTGGACGTCCTTATCCCTGAAGGCCATAGACGACGTGACTCCCACTACCACCATATAGCACTTTAGGGGCGGCTGAAGTGGCACTGTAAGGGCGGCTGGGGCAGCCGCGCCTGTGCATCCGCTCTTACAAATGAACCATTTGTAAGGGCGGCTGGTGTTTCAAGCCGTCTCTACAAATGTATTTGTAAAGACGGCTGGTGATAGAACCGCCCCTATAAATAGCATTTGTAAGGGCGGCTGGTGACAAAATCGCCCCTACAAATAGCATTTGTAAGGACGGTTTTAGTACAAGCCGCCCCTACAAATGCTATTTATAGGGACGGTTCCAGCACCAGCCGCCCCTACAGTACATTTCTGAAAAAAATAAATATATGCATATAAAATCTGACCACCACAGCAGTGTGTATATATATAAGTCACCACATCACAAGTCCAAGTCCAAACCACAAGTTTAAGATCAAGTTCAAATTATACAAGTCCAAATCACAAGTCCATCAAATTGTTATCAATGGCCTAAAGCTAGCCTTTCAAGCTCACGGAGGTGTTGGTACCTAGGATCACTACCTAAGTCAGATTCTCGGTCATGGTAACTGCCTTTGACATGCACAATCTCATCCAACACGAAGCCGCAAAGGTCGCCGATGAACTCTAAGAGTTCGTCGTCCTTGTACACGTCCCTTTTCTCCTTTCTCTCATTTTTCCACTACAAGAGAACAAGTTTAGGCCTATTATTTCATAACATAAGCTAGATTTTTATACTACAAGCGAAGAGATTCAAACTTACAAAACCAGGGTGTCTCCTATAGGCCTTGGTGTTACTCATGAAAGCACATACGTAATATCCACAATGTAGACTGCCAGGCCTTTGCTTGGGGTACTGTGTGTGTTTCGCATATGAAAATATTTAATGCTATTGACAGCCACGTAATGTAGTACTAAAGTAAGTTACACTTACCGAACATAGAGTTTTGATAGCCAAGCTGTGCTTCCTTTCCGAACAATGCCTTCCGTGATGTTCATTGACATAGTGTCTGAATGCCCTGCTCGAATGATTTTAGCAAATGGAACTTGTTAGTATGCAAAAATGAATGTTAAAGTATATATACAAGCATATAAGCTAACGAGGATTGTTGAATGTATACGTCTTGAGAATCGCTATGAAGTCTTTGTATGTGTGTAGCTCAAAATCTACAGAACAGACCCATGCCATGCTCCTCCCGACATCGACGCCTATAACAATCCAGTGGTTGCTGCATGAATTCAATCATAAAAATAAACGGATAAGATGTTTTGCATCGAACAAAGATATATTGAACAAGCTTTAAGTATAGAGTCGAGCTTACTTGAAGTTGTATGGTACCCATATGACATCATTATGTTGGAGATGCATAAAAGATACGGCAATGTATGCCACAACCCTAAGGGACTCTTTCTTTATTACCCCATTCCGGATAGCCTCTTTCTTTGCAACCGTCTTTTCAGCAGCTAGCTCTTTGCAATCTAGTTTCCAATTTATGGGGTAATCAAAATTTGTTTGTGCTATAGGTTGAGGGTCTACATAGCCAGCTTTCAGGCTTGGCATTTGTTTCACAAAGTGCGCTTGCATTCTACAAATCACAGCGTGGGTTAGTTACAAGAAAATTCAAGTTAGATTCATATCATATCGAGAGGGCAAAGACTTACAGGCACCACATGCGAATTAGATTCATTTCTATTGATTCGAGGTGAAAGCATGTGTGGATGTCATCGAAGTCAAAGGCAATTGTCCCACCTAGGGCTCCAAATGTGCCAGCAGGTACGATTGCTTATATGATCGTTAGCTTTGTTGGGATTACACGCAAGTACCAATCATGGGACCTTCTCATGTTATGGGAAAGTTGCCGAATGACCCGGTTTGGTAGAAAATTCTTGCCTCTTTCATATTTTTTCAGGCAATCTTTTGACCATTTGATGGATTCAACATCTGCATACTTCTTTAGCCCTTGGTGCAGTTTGCTAGCGCCGGCCTCCTTAGAACCTTGTGCTAGTACTTCCTTAACTTGGTTCTCAGGTTTGAACTGGTCATGGGCATACCACTTGTGAACACTCACGACGTCCGACATCCCCACAAAGCGCATCCGGTTGTTTATTTCATGGATGGTGACCACGACGTCCGGCATCCCTACACACCTTTTATTTCATGGATGGTGACCATAAAGCGCAGCTTAATCAGAGGTTTTCTGTAAGCTCGTCATGCGGACGTAATTAACCGGTCACGCCCAATAGGCCCTTGGAATCAGTGAACTACACAATCTCTACAAGTTAGACTTCTCCTTAAGCATAATGCTAAAGACTGCAGAAGACAATATTTTCGATGATCATGTATTTTATATATTTTAGAAAGAATTAATAAAATATGTGGTTATGAAATGTGTGCATGTGTCTCCTTGCATTACAATTTATTTTTTATTTCGTGTCTTTGTTTTGTTTTCACCAAATATATAGATACGGATCGAAAAGGCCAGTAAAGGATGGATCGAAGTCTGGGAGCTAAGCTATAGATAAATCTGTCTAGTTGGTCTAAAGCGTCCTCGAGAAACTCTTTTGCCTCTGACTCCTTGTACTTCATGACCCTGGGGCCCTGTGCTCGAGGTCGGTGGGGAGGATTGCCTCGGTGCCGTAGACCATGAAGAAGGGCGTGTGGCCCATTATCTGGCTGGGCATCGTCCTCAAGCTCCACAACACCGTTGGGAGCTCGTCGATCCATTTTCCGCCAAACTTGTCCAAATTATTGAAGATTCTAAGCTTGATTCCTTGCAGGATCATGCCGTTGGTGTGCTCGACCTGCCCGTTCATGCAGGGGTGCCCGACAGCGGTCTAATCGACGCGGATGTTGTATTCATCGCAGAACCCGAGGATTTTTTTTCGGTAAACTGCGTTCCATTGTCGATGATGATGGAGTTCGGCACCCCAAACCAGTGGATGATATCGGTGAAGAAGAACACGGCCTGCTCGGATCTAATTTTGGCGAGCGGCCATGCCTCAATCCACTTAGAGAACTTGTCGATGGTGATGAGCAGGTGGGTGCAGCCCCCGCATGTTTTCTTGAGGGGTCCAACCAGTCGAGTCCCTAGATCGTGAAGGGCCACGTGATAGGGATTGTCTAGAGTGCCTGAGAAGGTAGATGCATCTTCCGAGCATAGTACTGGCACCCTTCGCTAGAGCGTACAATCTCCATGGCGTCGGCTATAGCAGTGGGCCAGTAGAAACCCTGCTGGAAGGCCTTCCCAACGAGGGTCCTCGATCCGATGTGATGTCCACATGCCCCAACGTGGATGTCCTTCAGCAGCTTCCTTCCTTTCGGGATGGGGATGCATCGCTGTAAGATTCGGGTATGGCTCTTCTTGTAGAGCTCCCGTTCAATGACGACATAGCACTTGGCGCGGTGTGCAAGTCGTCGGGCTTCATCCTTATCCGTCGGGAGTATTTCCCGAACGAGGTAATCAAGGTAGGGTATTAGTCAGGCATAGGGTCGGCCCTTGCCTCGCGACCGTCGTCGGACTCCGTGTCCTCCTCCTTGTCCTTGCCCTCGTCGATCTCCATGACTTTGGGTTCCCACTAGCCTACGGGCGGGCCAGCCTCCGAGCCCAGGGCTGGTGGTTTGTCACCATTCCCAGCCCCCGAGCCCAGCGTGGGCGGCTTGCTGTCGTCGTCGCCTGACTCTTCAAAATGGATTGAAGGCTGGTGCTGGTCGCAAGCAAAGACGCCAACCAGGGTCGGTTCCCGGCCATACGCCATTTTCAAAAGCTCGTTGGTGGCCTCGTTGAGCCATCGAGGAATGTGATTAAGCTCGAGGCCATCGAATTTGTCCTTGAGCTTACGCACTTCATGACAGTACATGGCCATCTTAGGGTTGCGACAGCTCAACTCCTTCATGACCTGGGTGACGACGAGCTGCAAGTTGCCCCTAATGTCGAGTCGTTGGATTCCCAGCTCGATGGTGACGTGCAGGCCGTTGATCAGTGCCTTATACTCAGCCACGTTGTTAGCTGTAGGAAAATGAAGGTAGACCATGTACCTCAGGCGCACCCTAAGGGGGGAAACGAAAACCAGTCCGACGCCAGCTCCCTTCTTCATCAGTGACCCATCAATGTACATCATCAAGTACTCCTCATCGACGGGCGCCGGTGGCATCTGGATCTCGGTCCATTCCGCAACAAAGTCGACGAGCACCTGGGATTTGATGGTGGTTCGAGGGGCGTAAGTGATGCCTTCCTCCATCAGTTCGAGCGCCCACTTGGCGATCCTTCCCATGGCGTCACGGTTCTGGATCATTTCGTCGAGGGGAAAGGACGATACCACCGTCACCGGATGTAATCCAAAGTAGTGGCACAACTTTTGCCTGGCGATTAGGACGGCGTAGAGGAGCTTTTGGATTTATGGGTATCGAATTTTGGCATCGGCCAGGACCTCAATGTACTTTGAGGGCATGCCCCTCTTCCCCCTGCTCCACAATGAGGATGGCGCTGACCACTTGCGTGGTGGCCATGATGTAGAGCAGGAGCGGTTCACGCGCGGTCGGAGGGGTTAGGATCAAAGCCTTGGTCAAGAGCTGCTTGACCTTGCCAGGGCCTCCTTCGCCTCTAGTGTCCATGCGAAGCGGTTGACTTTCTTTAGAAGCTTGTAAAGGGGGAGTACCCGTACGCTGAGGCACGAGATAAACCAGCTAAGGGCTGCCAGGCACCCTATGACTCATTGTACCCCTTTTAAGTTTTGAATCGGTCCCATCCTCGTGATGACCGAGATGTTCTCTGGGTTGTCTTCGATGCCGCGCTTGGAGATGATGAACCTGAGCAGCATGCCCCTTAGAACCCTAAAGACACACTTCTCTGGGTTGTGTTTGATGTCGTTGGCCTAGAGCTTGTCGAAGGTTTTCTCCAGGTTGGCCACGAGCTAATCGGTTTTTTTTTGGACTTGACTACGATGTCATCCATGTAGGCCTCGATAGTCTTCTCGATGAGCTTGCCGAAGCAATTGACCATACAACGCTGATATGTGGCGCCTGTGTTTTTTAACCCGAACAACATCGTAATATAGCAATACAACCCGAATGGGGTGATGAAGGAGGTCGCGAGCTGGTCAGACTCTTTCATCGCGATCTGATGGTACCCGGAGCATGCGTCAAGGAAGCTGAGCGTTTCGCACCAAGAGGTCGAGTCGACTACTTGATCTATGTGAGGCAAGGGATAAGGATCGTTAGGACATGCCTTATTAAGACTTGTATAGTCGACACACATTCTCCACTTCCCACTCTTCTTTTTTACAAGAACAGTGTTAGCTAACCACTCTGGATGATATACCTCCTTGATGAACCCAGCCGCCAAAAGCTTTTCTATCTCCTCGCTGATTGCCCTGCACTTCTCCTCATTGAAGCGGTGTAGTCATTGCTTTACTGGCTTGGAGCCCGGCTTGATCCTCAAGGCATGCTCGGTGACTTCTGATGAGAACAAGGCCCGATCTTCCGATAGGTATGATAGCGTCAATTGGAGGAGACTCAACGTTCATGATCTAGGCTTTGAACCAAGACTAATTCGGACCCCCGCAACTGTTACATCACAGCTCCATTGGTTATCAACCACGCGAACGCGATTGACCTTGCCGAGAAGGCTTCCCTGCAAGCGAATCAAGAACATGAGCAAGAACAGGTAAAATGCAATCTAAAATTGCAAGGAAATATGAGGCTTTGAATATGATGAAAAAGTTTAAGTCTTTATTCGAACGGACTTATCGCCATAGGCGAACAAGATCAAGAATATGGGCCCTGGTTCACAGCAAGTGGCCTTGTCGACACAGTTGTAGCAAAATAATGTTTGTTTCACAAGGAAATCAAGAACTAAACAAAATCCGAACCCTAATGAGAGTGATGGCAGCATAATATAGTCTTGGACGTGACCCCCCTGGACGCGCGCCTAATGGGCCCAAACACGATATGTGGTCTAGTGGACCAAAAGACGGTGTCACAGCACCCTGGCAGATTCTGGACGCTAACTTATTTCGACGATTCTTGTTGATTCTAAAAGGCTTTTGCCATGAGACCAGTTGGATTAGCTTCCTTATCAAATTAGCTTTCCATCCATATGTGGTTAGTAAAAAACATAGCCTGGATGCGTCCTGGGTGACCAGTCTAAGGCAACTGGTCCTGGAACCTGAGATGGGCTCCAACTTCAGCTGGACTGGGCCTCCACCATGAGAAAGATGACTTAGAATGTGTAGATAATCCAAGCGTCTTAACAAGCTCAAAACTTACCAAGTTATTGCTGCTCCCACCATCAATTATAGCTCAAACACAAAAATTATTGACAAAGAGGAACATTTGAAACAAATTATTGCGTTGTAGCTTATCCATTGGTTCAACCTGTGTACTCAAAACACGCTGCACAAGGATTGATTTGTAATGTGCAGTGCAAGCCACACTATCAATTACCTCATCAGGGTCTTCAGGACTATCCGCAAATCTATTTGCATTAAGATCAGTTGCAAGTGCAAATTCATTCTCTTCATCACTAGCACTAACATACCCACCTTCCTCAGTAGCAGTATATGCGCGTTTGCTGGGGCAGTCTTTAGCAATATGTCCCATCCCCTTGCAGCGGTAGCAAACAACCTTAGCAGAGTTGCTGGAAAAAGGTGCCACAGATCCACTGGATGGTGTGACAGGCGAGCTCTTCTTGATAGGTGCTGGTGGTGTCTACACGTTGGGAAAATTACTCACCTCGGTTGGACGCGACGGCGTGGACGGTGTCATAGAATGCTTAGCTTGTCGTCCATGTACTTCCCTTTCAGCTTTAATAGCATAATGATACAATTGGGAAAAATTATTCCATTCTTTATAATTAAGGACATCTTGTATTTCACGACGCAAACCACCAAAAAATCTAGAACACTTATTTTCTTCGTCCTCTTGTATGTTACTATGTGCTAGACCAATTAAAAGTTCCTGATAATATTCCTCAACAGTCCTACTACCTTGATTTAAATGTTGCAGTTTTAGTCACAGATCATGCTGATAATAAGGAGGAACAAATCTTTTTTTCATTCATTGTCTAAGTACAGTCTAGGTTTGAGGTATTTGAGCATTATGATTAGCATTATTGCAAATATCATTCCACCAGAAAAAAGCAAAACTAGCAAACTCACTAGTAGCAAGTCTAACTCTATGTTCTTCAGGTACTCGATGGGAACTAAAATTTTGATCTACAGCCATCTCCTAATCTAAAAATGCTTCAGGACCAGCAGAACCAGAAAAAGGAGGTATCTTAAACTTGGTTTTAGAGAAAGGATCATTATTACCTTGGTAATTACCTCCCATACCGCGACGGTTAAAGTTGAACCAATTATGGTTACGTTCATCCTCAGCACGACGAGCTTCGTCTTCCAGCTCCGCGTTGCCATCATCCTCAGCATCCTCGCCTTTGAGTTCATCTTCATTTTCAAGGCATGGTTCAAGATGTCGTTGTTCAACATCTTCAATCCTCCTGGCCAAATGGGTGATTTGTTGAAGGATCTCATTAAGCTTGTCATCAAGAACAACATTAAGCTCATTCTTGGAAACATAGTCATTGAAATCTGTAGGAGGATCCTTATCTTTGCCGCTGCCGTTCCCTAACATGGTTAGCAGAAAGGAAAAGACAACACAAATAGTATTATCCCTACCAAATACTTAGGTTGTGGACAAGAAAATTCAAGGCACTCAACTCTCAAGCGTCTTACCACGGTCTTACAAGTGTTCTTTACCAATGCAGCAGGCGGTGTAATCGGTCGGTGATTGTGATACCGTTGTAGCTTGAGTGTAACAGTTGCAAGGCGAACCTGTACTTGGTTAAAAGAAAGTGGAGCTTGGACAGGCACAATATAGTAGCAAGGAATAACAATATTCGCAACTGAATAGCAAAGCTAAATAAGTATCATGAGTACTTGTCTTAGTTGCTGGCCTATTCATGTTCCAAGTACCAGATGTATCAATAGATGTGGTGAAACAAATATGGACAACAGGAAAATGATTAGGA
The DNA here is from genome assembly GCA_038087645.1 of Saccharum hybrid cultivar R570. Classification (NCBI taxonomy): domain Eukaryota; kingdom Viridiplantae; phylum Streptophyta; class Magnoliopsida; order Poales; family Poaceae; genus Saccharum; species Saccharum hybrid cultivar. The sequence goes on along the minus strand of JAQSUU010000695.1, from coordinate 1,112,310 downwards.
ACAAGGCAGGAATCAGCACATGCAAACACAGCTCAAATGGCGCTCTCTATATGCTCCTCTAGATATTGTTCCACTTTTGTCCCTCTCTTTTTTCTCTATTTTTGGGCTGTTGTTGTTTTTTTGGGATTCTTTGACTTTTCTTTTTCTTTTTTTGATATTTTTCCTTCACTTAGGAGCACACAAGAAGTAACCACAGAAAATATGAGCTTAAACAAGTGAAAAACGTGGCCTGTGGAAATTTCAGAAGACGTGCTCAAAATTGATGAAAAGCTTGTGACTATGAAAATTGGATCTTGTGACCAGTTTTTGACCAAAATAAATTTGTCGAACCCCGACAATGTGGGGGATAGACGAATCCAATTTTTTTTTTCTGATCAATTTTGATATATGGAACGTCGAAATCCGAGTTCGTATGCGAAAACTAGACCAGTTTCAAGTTTGGACTCCGAATTAGAGTTTCAAACGGGAACAATGCGCACAAAAGTGGTCACGGCGGCTATGGAAAGATGCAAACGGTGACGATAAGTGAAACAAATTAGAAGACGTGGAACATGGTTTGATGGATATGAATGAAACACAACAAAACTTGATGATGTCCAAGGATTATGATGAAAAACAAAGGGAAAGACACAATCTAGACTCAGAAACGATCTAAAACCAGTAACTAGAGCTTGACCTAGGACACAAACTCAACAACGCGAAACAGAAATGAAATTGCACATCACAAAGGGTTATAGGATAGGGAATATGAGGCGATGTATATAATTTTTTGGCTTTTTGTGGACTATAGGTAATGCAAAACAGTAACAATCTAAAGGGGATAACAAAAGTATACCTAACGGGCAACAAGGTCTCTGCTACCACTTGATGAGAACAAGGCCCTATCTTATGATAGGTATGATAGCGTCGATTGGAGGAGACTCGATGTTCATGATCTATGCTTCGAACCAAGACTGATTTGGACCCCCGCAACCGTTACACCACAGCTCCGTTGGTTATCAACCACGCGAACGCGATTGACCTCGCCGAGAAGGCTTTTCTGCAAGCGAATCGAGAACACGAGCAAGAACAGGTAAAACGCAATCTAAAATTGCAAATAAATATGAGGCTCTGAATATGCAAAAAAGTTTAAGTCTTTATTTGAACGGACTTATCACCACAGGTGAACAAGATCAAGAACAGGGGCCCTGGTTCACAGCAAGCGGCCTTGTCGGCACAGTTGTAGCAAAACGATGTTTGTTTCACAAGGAAATCAAGAACTAAACAAAACCTAAACCCTAACGAGAGTGATGGCAGCATAATATAGAGTCTTGGGCGTGACCCCCCTTGGACGCGCCCCTAATGGGCCCAAACACGATACATGGTGTAGTGGACCAAAAGACGGTGTCGCACCCCTTGGCAGATTCTAGATGCTGACTTATTTTGATGATTCCCATTGATTTTGAAAGGCTTTTGATGTGAGACCAGTTGGATTGACTTACTTATCAAATTAGCTTTCCATCCATATGTGGTTCGTCGAAAACGGAGCCTGGATGCGTCCTGGGTGACCAGTCTAAGGCAGACTAGTCCTAGAACCTGAGAAGGGCTCCAACTTCAGCTAGTCTGGGCCTCCACCATGAGAAAGATGACTTCGAAGCCCATGCTAGACCTCCTCCTCTTCTTGCCTTGCATGTGATGGCGTGATGTCCTCATCAACTTCCCTTAGAATGCCCGACATATCCGAGGGTCTCCACGTGAAGATGTCCTTCTTCGCACGGAGGAAGTCGGTGAGCGTGCTTTCCTATTTGGGGGACAGGGAGGTGCTGATGTGCACCACCTTGTCTGGAGCATCGTCAAGGTCGATCTGGACCATCTTGGTGTCCTTCGTTGGCTCAAAGGAGCCGGCCGACCTCTTAGCGTTAGGGCAGTCCTCGGTGGCGCCTTTCTTAGCATCGGTGAACTCTGTGGAGGCGATGGTGGCTGCCGTGAGTTTGACGCACTCGACTTCGCACTCGTACGCGCGCTGGAAGGAGCTACAGACGGTAATGACTCCGTGTAGCCCCAACATCTTAAGCTTGAGGTAGGTGTAGTTGGGGACGGCCATGAACTTCGCGTAACACGGGCGCCCCAAGACGGCGTGGTAAGTTCCTAGGAATCCCACCACCTCAAAAGTGAGGGTCTCCCTGCGGAAGTTAGCCGCGGTCCTGAAAGTGATAGGCAGGTTGATCTACCCAAGGGGTTTGGCCTGTTTTCATGGCATGATGCCATGGAAAGGCGCTCCGGTCGGCCGGAGCTTGGACCGGTCAACTCCCATGGCGTTGAGCGTCTTAGCGTACATGATGCTGAGGCCGCTGCCACTGTCCATCAGACCTTGGTGAGATGCTTGTTGCCGACGAGGGGGTCAACGATGAGCGAATATCGCCCCGGGTGTGGGACATTCTCTGGGTGGTCGGAGCGGCCGAAGGTGATGGAGGGCTACGACCATCGGAGGAAAGCGAAGGTCCCTTGCTCGATGGCGTAGACCTCCCGACGCGTGATCTTTTTGGTGCGCTTCGAAGTGTACACCGTGGTTCCACCAAAGATCATGAGACAACCATTCTCCTCTAGGTACTCACCGTCACCCTTCTCCTTAGCCTCGTCCATTGAGGCCTCGAGTTTCTTCTTTTGCTCCTCCCTCTTGGAGCCCTGGCCAAGAACTTTCTCATGAGGCCGCGGCTCTTCATCTCGTGCTTGACGGGGTAGGCATGGTTCGGGCAGGGTCCTTCAAGCATTTTCTTGAAGTGATCCAGGGTAACCTCGGTGGGTGCCTTCTTGCCCTTGCGCTCGACGGTGGCGACGAGTGAGCCCTCACGTCGCTGCCGACTCTTCTTCTTTTTAGAATGGTTGGAGCCGCCTTCGCCGACATTGTCTTCTCGCTTCACCTTGTAGTGGGAGTGGTCAAAGATTGCCCCCACCGTCTCCTCACCAAAGGCGTGGCTGGTGGCAATGTCAAGAAGCTCCTTAGTGGTTCGTGGACTCTTTTGCCCTAGCATGTGGTTCCTGAGAGGAAGGCTCCGATGATATCGGCATCATCGACGTTGGGTAGCTCGGTGCACTGCTTGGAGAATCATTGGATCTACTCACGGAGGGACTTATCTGCCTTCTACCAGTAGTTCTTTAGGTCCCACGAGTTCTCGGGGCATGCGTAGGTGCCCTAGAAGTTCCCTATGAATACCTCCCTCAGGTCCTCTCAGCTTTCAATGTTGTTGCGTGGGAGATGGTCCAACCATGTACGTGCTGATTCGTCGAGGTACAGGGGGAGGTTGCATATGATGAATTCATCACTCTCTGCACGTCGTCTTGACAAGCCAGCCGGTAGTCCACAAGTCAGAGGCCAAGGTTTGCTTCCTCAGCGTACTTCTAGACATTTGACGGCGTGCGGTACCTCAGCGGTACTGGGGCGCTCAAAATGGCTCGACTGAACGCTCGGGGGCCTGGTGGAGTAGGGCTTCGACTCTGGTCCTCCTTGTTGTCAGAGCATCCACCATGACTAGGGTTGTAGGGATAGCTCGACTCCCTTCGTTGCTCTTCTCATCTGCGCTGACGGGCATTTAGAGTATCACGCAAATCGTGGTTGTGGCCGAGGCAGCCCTGTACTAGGGCCCTGACGTGTCCTCCCACTTCGAGCGGGGCCTAGTGAATGGATGCATCTCTGCCGGGTCATTCCATGGTCGTACGTTGGTTGGTGTCTAGCCCGTGTCATTGAGACAGCGAACTTTCAGCCTACTGCTCCGCCACATGGTCGAGCAGCGCGTGAACGTTATGCTGGTCCTGACACTCCTCGGGCATCCCGTCCTCCAGGAGCCCTTGAAGTAGGGAAACAACCGTGGTGATGTTTTGGCTCGTGCGGGTGAAGCGCGGGGGCCCGTCGTCATTTTCGGTAATCCTCCGTCGCACGTCGTGGGCAAGAAGCCAGGCATGCCGGTTCCCCCCACATCGTGCAAGCTCTCGTTCGAGCTAATCGTGCTCGAGCTCTAACACCAGTCACGCATCCTCAAGCTCCTTTTGCCACTCCTGTATCTGCTCCATGCGGAGATGGGGCAGGGTCTTAGGATCGTCTTCGGGAGTTTCCGTTCGATACCCGTCCTCGACATCTTCCGGAGGGGTGGCCTTGTTGTCCGAGGCCTCCTCAATGAACCCTTCGGGGGTTGACTCACGCTCAGGCTCCATGTCCACCATGAAGCACTCAAGTGAGGGGAGACAACTTCCCACGCCAGAGTTAGAGTCAGACGATGTCTCTGACCCTGATCTGAGGGGGTCACGGATAGAGTCTGCGACATAGTCCACCATCCCGATGAACTCACTGTTCGTGGGAAGGGGACGCATGCATTGAGCTATGAGGTCAGAAATTATCCCTACGGCATCACGCAACCCGAATGGGAATGCCGCCGAGGCATCTTGGGTAAGGGTGTCTAGGGAGAGTGGGTCCTCGCCGGCGAGTTGCGCCATGAAGTTGGTGAAGGTGAAGGCGAGAGCACGCAAGTTTTCCTAGGACAGGTGGGGTCCTAGGTAGATGGTGACCTAGTGCTCCAGCTTCTCAAAGTCAAAGTCAAGAGGCTGGTTACGCCCTGGAGCGTGAGTCCCCAGAGTGTTCAGCTATAGCTCCTTAAGTGCCCCTACGACGGTGTCGAGGCCGGGGGCTGAGGGGCGAGAACCTTGGCCAGCTCTCCCTCATTGGTGATGACAAAATCCAAGCTCCCAAAGCACACGTACGCCCCAGGGACCCAACAAATGTTGTGGCAGGCCATCCAAGGCCTGGTGATGGAGGTGACAAAACGCGCAAAGCCCCCTACCTAGCACGCCAACTATCGGTGTCACAAAACCACTGGCTAGTAATTTATGTGATTACGCATTTAGGCTCGGATGGTTGAGCTAAGGTGGGCACAAGAAGTTTATACTAGTTTAGGTAGAACGTCCCTAGTCCAGTTGCGGTGCTCGTGCTACCCGCTCTTTGTTAAGTTTGTAGTAGGGGTTACAAACAGGCGAGAGAGGGAGAGGGCTCCCAAGTCTCTGTGGTGCATTGCTGTTGTGTGCTGGTGAACTAAGAAGTTCCCATAAGCCCCCCTCGAAGGGTCCCAAGGCCTCCCTTTTATAGACCAAGAGAGGAGCCTTGGGTACACGTCAAAAGGAGGAAGGAAGAAGGGGAAAAGATGAGCCACCCAAAAAAGGCCTTTGTGGTGGTGCCGCTTCTTCTCCCATGGGTGGGCCCTTCTGACCCAGTTGTCGAGGATGGGGGCGGCCCTTCACGTCATCACGCCCTTGTCGCAGCTAGCAAATGACAGCATGCCATCTGCCCGGCCATCACATCTTATTCTGCCACAGCGCGCATCGTGGCTTGCGGCGCCCTCCATGGCCCCTTGTCTAGGGCTATGCTGAGTGCAGTCGGTGCAGTGCTAGTCTACCGATCAATTTAGCGCAGAGGCGCCCCTAATAGTAACACGACGTGGCTACAGCGGTCTTATGGGGCACGATGGTTTCTACACCATGACATGGCACCATGGCATTAATTGTTTGCTTGCCATGGTGAGGGGAGACAACTTGGGCCCTCTACAGGCCCGAGTGATGCCTCGCCCAACCCCTAGATTCCCTCTGAGCCATTAGCCAAGGCGGAGACTTCCTTGGAAGGGTCGGGCAGGCGAGATCGGCGTTTGTTGGACCAGTAGGACCAGAGCCTATGCCTCAGCCATTGCGTAGGGCGAAACTCATGCTCTCTCTCACCCTATGCCTCCCAAGGTTAGGCGAGGCGGAGCTCATACCGCGATCGTCGAACAGTCCTAGGCCGATGCCCAAACCGCTTAAGCGGGGCTGGGTCTTTTCCGCAAAGGCCCACTATCAGGCTCCGACCGCGCTCTTGATTGCCAAGTCAGTCTTGGCACCAATGATGCGGTCCTCTATCCGGGTACCTTAACATTGGTGCCTGACAGGTTGGCTATGGCATCGCTGTCTTGCCCATGTTGGAATGAGGAACTTGGCCAAACTTCAAAAACGCAAACATGTTCTTGGACTAACAAATGTTTCTTTTAAGAAAGATAGAATTTGTAGTGCATACCAAGCCTGAAAGCAAGTTGGAGGTAAACATCCTGTCAAGAATGTTGTGACAACCGAAAGGCCATTGGAATTGCTACACATGGATATATTTGGACCCATCGCTTATATAAGCATTGGTGGTAACAAATATGGTTTCTTAATTGTTGATGATTATTCTCATTTTACTTGGATGTTCTTTTTGCGTGATAAGAGTGAAGTGCAAGGCATCTTCAAGAAGTTTGCAAGAAGTGCCAAAAATGAGTTTGATATCAAGATCAAGATAGTTAGAAGTGATAATGGGATGGAGTTCAAGAACACCAATATTGAAGAGTTTCTTGATGAAGAAGGAATCAAGCATGAGTTTTTGGTTCCATATACTCCACAACAAAATGGTGTTGTGGAGAGGAAGAATTGAATGCTCATAGAAGTTGCAAGAGCAATGTTGGATGAGTACAAGACTCCAACCAACTATTGGGTGAAAGCGGTCAACACGGCATGTCATGCTATCAACCGCTTATATCTTCACCAGAAAAGAGAAAAGAACGCCTATGAACTTCTAACCGGTAAAAAGCCTAAGGTGCACTACTTTAGAGTTTTTGGATCTAAGTGTTTCATACTTAACAAGAAATCTAAAAGCTCAAAGTTTGCATCAAAGGTTAATAAAGGTTTCATGCTTGGTTATAGTACTAATGGACATGGATATCGTGTCTTCAATAAAACCAATTGTTTAATTGAAATCACGGTAGATGTGACTTTTGATGAAATCGACGGCTCTCAAAAAGAGCAAGTCAAAGTTGAGATTGTAGGTAATGAAGAAGCTCCTCATAAAGCTATCTAGAAGCTTGCCATTGGTGATATAAAGCCCATCGAAGTACAAGATAAAGAAGAAGACACCATTGTGCATGTTGATAATGATCCTACCATTGATCATGTTTCATCTAATGAACATGGTGAAGCTTCCGCAACAAGAAACAATCATGATGGAAGATCAAATGATGCACAAGCTCATTCACATCAAGGTGGTGCTATCAATGGTGATGAGCAAGCTCGACCTCAACTCAACAATCAAGAAAGAAGTGAAGACAACCCTCCACAAGACCATGGTTTTGATCCTCCAATCAATCAAGACCATGATGATGAAGATGATAGTCCTATCCAAAGATCAACTCAAGTGCCACATCTAAGAGTTCATCATTCCATTTAACGGGATCATCCCATTGATAACATATTGGGGAGCATTCGATGAGGGGTAACGACACATTCCCGTTTAGCAAGTTTTTGTGAACATTACTCATTTGTTTCTCCCTTAGAACCTCATAGGGTGGAAGATGTGCTTGATGATACAAATTGGATGATAGCTATGCAAGAGGAGTTGAACAACTTCACTCGGAATGAAGTGTGGCCTTGGTGGAAAGGCCCAAGCAAAATATGATTGGAACCAAGTGGGTCTTCTACAATAGGCAAGATGAGCATGGCATGGTGACAAGGAACAAGGCAAGGTTGGTGGCTCAAGGATAGAACCAATTCGTATTCTACTTGCTTATGCCGCACATCATGATTTCAAGCTATATCAAATGGATGTGAAAAGTGTATTTCTCAACGTCCCCCTATCCAAGTTGGTATATGTGGAGCAACCACCGGGCTTTGAAGACCCTAAGTATCCCAACCACGTCTACAAGCTCGACAAGGCACTCTATGAGCTCAATCAAGCCCCTAGAGCTTGGTATGATTGCTTGAAGGATTTCTTACTCAAACAAGAGTTTGAGATAGGAAAGGCCGATGCTACTTTATTTACTCGCAAAGTCAATAATGATATCTTTGTTTGCTAAATATATGTCAATGACATAATATTTGGTACTACTAATGTGGCTTTTTGTGAGGAATTTAATAGGATTATGATGAATAGGTTCGAGATGTCTATGATGGGAGAGTTGAAGTTCTTTCTTGGATTTCAAATCAAGCAACTCAAGGATGGCACGTTCATAAGTCAAACCAAGTACACCAATGACATGTTAAAGAAGTTTGACATGGACAATGCCAAGCCCATCAAGACACCTATGCCAACCAGTGGACATCTTGACCTTGATGAAGGAGGAAAGGCCATTGATCAAAAGGTATATTGCTCCATGATTGGATCCCTCCTTTACCTTTGTGCATCTAGGCCTAATATTATGCTTAGTGTGTGCATGTGTGCAAGATTTCAAGCTAATCTGAAAGAATGTCACCTTGTGGCTGTTAAGAGAATTTTTCGGTACTTAGTGCATACTCCTAATCTTGGCTTATGGTATCCTAAGGGCTCCACTTTCAAATTACTTGGCTATTCCGATTCGGATTATGCCGGTTGCAAAGTAAACCGAAAGAGTACTACCGGGACTTGCCAATTTATTGGTGGTCTTTGGTGTCTTGGAGCTCTAAGAAGCAAAACTCCGCTGCTATGTCCACAGCTGAAGTTGAGTATGTGGCGGCCGGTGCATGTTGTGCCCAACTACTTTGGATGAAGCAAACTCTCAAAGACTTTGGTTGTGAGCTAACCAAGATCCCCCTTTTGTGTGACGAGAGTGCCATTAAGATGGCAAACAATCCTGTAAACCACTCTCGAACAAAGCACATAGACATCTGGCATCACTTTTTGAGTGACCATGAAGCCAAAGGAGATATCACAATTCATCATGTGAGCACCAAAAAACAACTAGCCGATATCTTCACAAAGCCCCTAGATGAGTCAAGATTTTGTGCTTTTAGTGAGCTAAGTATCATTGATTCTCGTAACATAGCTTGATGTCTTGCACATACTTTGTTTGATCTAGCTAGGAGAAAACACTTGTGAAAATGTTGTGTGATACTTTCAAAAACTATTTTATAGTTTTCATGTGTGACTATTGCTTTGTGATGTTTGATTAAAATCTAGTCACACCTAAAAATTCTAGTGTCCATCATATTTTTTGCCCCACATGGCATGGTGAGTTCGAGTTAGGAATTTTTTAGTCTTTCTGCGTTGGAAGTCCTGGCCCAGGCCGAAAGTCCCAATAGCCAGAAGCCTCGGCTCCCATCGGAACTCCCAACTGCCGAAAGTCCTGGCTCAGTGCCAAAACTTCCGATGCAGATCTAGGTCAGCCGCCTTTGACCGTCCGTTTAACAATGTGTTTTTGACCTAGGGTTAACTTTTTCTTACTGGGCCAGCCCAGTAACTCCTCATTCTCTCCCCTCCCACCCACCCCTCTCACAGTCGCCGCTCCCTCACGCCTGCGCTGCTCTCTCGCTTGTCGGGGGCTCCGGCCTCGCTGGGAACTCTGGCTCACCTCTCCGACCGTCGGGAGCTCAAGCTCCGCACTCCCTCAGTCCTCCCTAGAAGTCCCGATGCCATCTCATCCCCTGTCTTTCTCGAGTGAACCTCAACATCACTGCTTGAAGGTGCTGGTGTGGTGTGGTCGTTCTGCTAGTTGATCCGTTCGTGGTGGTCATGGAATTGCTTGTGGAGTTCATGCTCACTGTGGATTGCGCCATCTTTCTCCATCTTCTTCCCTTGCTCAAGGCACTACCGTGTTGCCCTAACTCTAATCGTCAACGTACCTTGGATTTTGCCTCTATTCTTCCTCCCTCTCTTGTCTTCTACCTTCCTTGTGTGCATGTGTGTCTCGATGTGAAGCCACATGAATGGATTTGCAACCTTGTGCATCGGAAGTCCTGGTACAACCAGAGGTCCTAACCATCAGAAGTCCCAGCTCCCTGCCGGAACTCCTAACTACTGGAACTCCCAACTAACGCCGGAACTGCTGACTCCATGGTTGCTACTCCATTCATGTTTCTTCATTTCTAGATATTCATTTGTGTCTCTTTGCCTTGATTCTTAGTTTCGCTTCGTGTTTTTCACAGTCATGGCGTCCGGTAGTGAAGATAGTCCTCCCCGCCGTCAGGAGAAGAGGTCAAAGAAGAACAACGACCCCACTAGATCCTCCAAGCCGTCCGAGCATACCAAGGCTGCTTGTCCGTGAGATGCCGCTGGTGCTCGTGGTCGTGGTAGGGGGCTCATGCTCATGGAGCTCAATCTTCCTCTCAAGCTCTAGCCACTCCTCCTCCACTTGTTGGTGCCGCTACCCGGGAGTTCATTCCTAGCCTTGGAGATGTGCCCGTTGTTGATCCTACTAAGGAAGCCCTCGATCAAGCTGGCACCACCATTGCTGATGATGTGTGCACAATAACCCCACCTTCTGGTCCATGATACTTTGGGGTCAGCCAGTTAGTTCCGTTCCAAGGTCCTACACCATCCATCTAGGAGCCTCAGTGCACACCCAACCTAGCTGGTGTTTACACCCCTCATCTGATGGTTGATTATCGTCACAAGGTGTTTAAGATCTGTCGTCAGCATGCTTAATCCCTCTATGATGAGCCCAAGGATTTGAGGATTGAGTACCGGTTCTGGCAGCCATTCCACTTTGACTTCTATCATCATTTGGTCTACCTCCGCTACATCAACAAGCGTGAGGCTCTAGTGATTCAAATGAAGTACATCAACACTCACGAATTTGGTAAGATGTCTGAATTGGAGATTAAGCAGCTGATCATTGACTTGAAGAGGATGGGGCTTGAGCCACTGATGGAGTTTCGCAAGCCATGGAACAATGAAGTGATTTGTCAGTTTTATGCATCCTATCACTTGGACACTCGCGAAAGTCCTCAAGTCATTCATTGGACCACTAAAGGGAAGCATTACAAGGTTGACTTTCCTACATTTGCTCACCTTCTTGGTTTGGATCGCAAGGATCACTGCTCCACTGCCATTTCTGAGATTTCAGCCCTTGCTATGGATGAGTACCAATACATGTGTTTGGATGGTCATCATGCTAATGGGCACACAATTTGGTTGAAGCCTTACTACTATGTTCTCAACAACATCCTTCACCAGATCTTGTATCCCAAGAGCAGTGACTCTACTCATCTACGTGATGACTCATAGGTTGTGCTTGATTGCTTTGGCAATGAGTTCACCAAGTTCTCCATCAATCGGTATCTTTGGGACAAGATCTTCCAGGCTAGTGAGGATGTGGTGAAGCACTACCCTCATGCTCCTTATATCATGCATATCATTGAGCACATGTTAGGCATTCACTTCCCTATAGATGCCCCTCGTAAAGCGCTCAAACTTTCCAACAAGCTATCCCTTTAGGCGAAGAGAGAGTTGGAGGAGGCTGCTAAAGGCAAAGGCAAAGTCAAAGGCAAAGGAGCTTCGGGCTCTACCTCCCATTCCTCCCCACCGCGTGGCTCTCGCTCTCGTTGTGCTCATAGTGAGGAGCCTGTCTCCTCCTCCTCCAATGGTAAGACTCCTAGCAAGTTCAAGTTCTTCATGGAGTACATGTTTGGAGCTTGTTGTGCGAGTGTTGAGCGGGTGCAAGAGATGCTTGTGAGGATGCATCGCATTGAGCAGAAGTTGGACATTCACTCCTCTCTGCTTCATGCCTTGGAGCCACTTCGTGATCCCTTTGAGTTTTATGATGAGGCTTGCAAGGAGTATTATGGGGAGTCGTCCGATCAACCCTGTCGCCATGGCAAGCAACAAGTTGATGTTGATGATGAGGAGTATCGTGAGGAAGACGACGACAATGATGATGACGATGATGATGTTGGTAGTGATCATGATGACGATGAAGACTATGAGGATGAGTAGTTGTTTCTTTCATGTGGCCTACCCCTTTTGACACTTATTGACAAAGGGGGAGTGTTAGGCTTTGATCTATCTATGTAATAAGTTAGTTAGTTTGTGAGACTTTAAAACTTTTAGCTTGTATGAACTATGTTGTGTGGTGGCAACTATGTGATGGACAACTATATATTGTGTGTGATGGATGATTGTAGGACAAGTAATGCTTATCTATCTATCTTAATTAGCTTTTGTGCTTGTCTCTACCTGTGATTGGTGATTGTTATATTTTGATGGCCATGTGTTGTTCAAGTTTCTACTTGAGATCTTGGCCATCATCTTCTTTCTACTTATGTGTGAATATAAGATGTCATATCGCATACCTTTTTCGTGGATATACTTGTTCACACACACTTGTTGCACCCCACGAATTGCAAAATTTAGGGGGAGCTTTTGTCTTGATGCATGGAAGTGATGTATAGATGATCATCATTGAAATTCAAATTCATGCATACATTAAGGGGAGCTCCTCACAAATTTTGGGGTTCAAAAGCTTTAAATTCTTTCATTCTTATAAATGCTTAAGTTGGTTGTCATCAGTTACAAAAAAGGAGATTAAAAGTGCATTTGCCCCTATGTGGGTTTTGGTGTATTGATGACATCCAAATTAGGGACTAATGAGATCTGAATGAGATATATTACAACTTTAGACCCATGAAAGTTTTAAAGAGTTCACATAATATGAAATGGTATCCCTCAATTTCTTGAAGTTGAAAAGGAAAACGAACTCAAAGCAGTCTCCAAAGTTTATATTTCTTGTTTTGGGTTTAGGTTTGCCGTGCTATTAAGAGGGATGCAAATTTAGGTGGTCTGAGGAAGATAGAGTGCTCAAGCATAAAAATAAAATCAAAAGAGTGACACTTAATCACCTCACGAACACCTAGATATAGTTTGTGGACTTTTGGTAGCTAGAAGTCCCAACGCGACCCAGAACTCCCAGCAGTCAAAAGTCCTAACTCTCGCCAGATGTCTTGGTGCTCTTGGACTTAGCTGCTAGGTTTGGCTAACCATCGGAAGTCTCGATGTGAGCTGGAAGTCCCGACAGTCGAAAGTCCCGACTCCCGCCGAAAGTCCCCGCGCCTTAGGACTTATTCGCCTGGCTTGCCTGTCCATCGAAAGTCCCGACAGAAGCCGAAAGTCCTGGCAGTCACCAGGAGTTCTGACGATAGTCAAGCAGGACCAGTGGTCTACATGTTTGAACAATAGTTTTTAGTAGCGCCAGAAATTTTGGCGATCTATGTCAAAACTTCTAACACAGATCTGAATGGTTAGATTTTGCCTATGAGTATAAATAGCTCTCTTCTCTCTTCTAACCATTACCCACTCATTCATTGCGACCTAACTCTATCCAAAACTCCTACCAAGCATTCAAGGCTCCCCTCTCCTCTCCCCTTGGCTCCCAACTTTGATTCCTTTAGGGCTTTGAGTGAAAGGAGAGTGGATTAAGTGAGAGAATCATCTTGGAAAGCTTGAGCACTTGATTTCTTCATCAAGCCGATTGGATTTGTGTCTATTACTCTTGGAGCTTTGCTCCTAGCCAGCTAGGCGTCGCCCAAGTGCTTCCATCTTGTGGAAGAGCTTTGGAGAGTTTGTATTACCCTCGATTACTTAGTGAAAAGCTCAAGTGACCTTTGTGGTTTCCTTGAGAGAGGCAAGGAGGTGGAAGAGACTCTGACCTTTGTGGTCACCTCAACAATGAGGACATAGGAGCTCCTTTGTGGGGTTGCCGAACCTCAGGATAAATCCTTGTGTCTCACATGCTTCTTGCTGTTGTGATTTGTACTATCATATTTGTTCTTGGTTGTTTCTCTTCTCCCCAAAGCACCTCTTAAAGTTCGGACTCGATCTATAGAGTGGAAGCGTTTTGGCATCTAGGGAGTGACTCTATGTGTCTACCTAACCTCTTGGAAGTGGGGTTGTAAGAAATCTCGCACTCAAAGATTATTTTAGCACTTGTAGTAAAATCCACGTAGGAGTCAGAACTCCTAGTTGTTTGTGTCGGAACTTTCGGCTGTCGAAAGTTCCGGCTCATACTGTCAGGACTTCCGATAGTTGCTGACATTTGACTTTGAGTTTTTATAGAAATATTTAGATACACCTATTCACCCCTCTCTAGGCATTGTCAAGATCCTTTCAGATAAGATAGCTGTCCCATGATGCAGCTGAGCATTTTTAAAGTCATTCGAGAAGGGGAAAAACAGTAACGAATGGGAAAAGAAGGTCAAGAAAATAAGACTTATCTTGGTTTTTGTTGTTGGGGCTGTGTTGGCGAGCTTGACTTGGCTCGAGCGCCGATACTGGCCGAAGGGCTCAACGATGGCCTTCCCTCATGGGGAAGGTCGAAACCCACCTCGATTAGGTTAGCCCCTTTTGAGGCACCAAGCGCCTAGATGGAGGGGCTAGCCGAGCCTTCACTGCTTCTAGTGGCATCGGGCACCTTGTCGAAGCTTAGTAGGTCAAGTGTCGCCGTCATCGGGATCCTTCCATGGCCGGTGCCCTTCCAGCATCATGACCAAAGCTGGTGGGACCACAAGGGCTGGACAGTGCGGCAGCTTAGGCGACACAGTCTTGATCGTAGTAGTAGGCATGCTCGAAGCTACCATTGATGGTGATGATCCCTGTTGGTATTTTATAACGCATAAAAAATTTCGCAAGCACATGGATACCGTTATAGCTTTTATCTAGGAGTATTCCAAAGTATCGTATTTATCCACAGGGAAACAATGGTTAGAGAAACTGATAGTTCACCATCATGTATCTACTAACTTAGTATACCGACTAGACTAAAGCAGGGATAAGTGGTAAATGATATGAATTATGTATAATGGCACATACATAGGAGAATTCCATGATAAAAGAGTAGTTTAGCTGAATTGAGAGAACAACGAAAGAGTTTAAGGTTCCTAAATACTTCTCTATTACTTTGGTTCTAGAAGGTATAACTGAAGCATGGATAGATAAAGCGATTATACAATAACACTTTGGAGCAGCAGTACCTTTTCGACTCTCGAGTGGGGTGAGAAAGCATAGCCAGGGGAAGGCTACCTAAAGCTCTACAAACACCAACCCTAACGTGGTGGATTATAATGGCCAGACAGAGCTGCACCCTGGGGCTACCACAACTAACCGATGGATTGGGCACAATCTCAGGTAACCTATAATCTAGACACCTTTTCTACACTATTGATTACTACTCTAATCACATATAATAACTAGAGCACTCAATACGAGTGGAGATCTCATGTCAAAGTATGAAAACTATACTAACCAATCACATGAAAGGCAAACAAGCAAATAGAGAAGATAAATATATTTAAGGATAAATCTTGCAAAGGTAAGATACAAAGATATGCTAGACCTTTGAAGATTTCTTCGGAACCTGAGCATGGCTCAACTCCCCCTAACTCTCAACTAGAACTAATCTACTACATTGGAGAGTCTAACCCTAATTCTCTTGGTGTTGTGTCTTGATCCAAAGAGATGAATATGAATTAAGGTTTCAGGGATAGCTCCAGGGAGGGGGCAGGGGTTGGTATATATAGGACGAGGTGGAGTAGCGGGCAAGGAATCGAGGTGGAGTAGTAGGCAAGGAATCACCACGTCATCGATCCACGTCACCTCCCTTGACCACTGTTGGATTAACTGACCTAAAACTGCCTTAGAATTAATGGTGTAGATCGTAGGAAGGAGTACAAGGCGGCGGAGGGCAAATGGGCCCCGTACTAGGCCGGATGGCCTCCTTAGTGGGCCGGTCGACCCACTATGGTGCCCAATTGGTCCACTCTTTGGCGTGGTGTCTTCTGAAACCTTCTAGAGTTGTCTTTCGAGTTTTCGTGAGTTCAATCACTTATTGCCGTTAGTTTGCTTGTTTGAAGTGTATGACAGTGGTCCTAGGGCTGTTTTCTAGATAAATCCTCCTGCATACAAATATTCACCAAAGCTTGTGAAATTCATTAGTTTAAAACCCTATTCCTATTTTTGGTGATGGAATTAAACATATATGTAGTTATGTTGACGGTTTATGATTGACATTAACAACCGTCAACAAGTTCCCCCACACTAACCCTTTGCTAGTCCCTAAGCAAAGCTAAGCTTAGCAATAGATCAGGAGTTGCTACAATGCTTTCATGCCTCAAAAGTACATAGGCATTCAATCAAGAACTCTCCTCCAGACTAGAATAAACTGATCTGACTTTCAGACTTACCCATATTACCTTTAACCATGGGGCTTCTTAGCCTTCACTTGGGTCTTGAGCAATTGAAAGACAGAATGATCAAGTCAAGAACTATGTCTCAAGTTCTTTGTTCCACCATTATTCTAGAGTTTTTATAAGTTTTCAAAATAAAATTCAGAGACTCCATTGTATGACACTCTCAAGTCTCTCAATATAGGTGGTATTTGTGGATCCTCACCAAGGCAATAAAGATGTTATGCCTTTTCTTCCTACAACTAAGGATTATGTGGAGTTCATAGGTAGGAAGAAAGCTAGAGCATACTTGCAATGCATATATTGTAAAGTCGAACAATAGATCCAAAGAGAGTTAAGTCATACAATCAAATCAAGATCTGCATGTGTGTGGATATATAGTGGATATATATTGTACCACTCTCAGTGTTACCGCATAAAATGACTTACTAAATCATGTCATGAGCATCATGTTTATGTGTTAATGCTGGTAAGAGGGTGTAAAAATAAATTTCTTGGCATCCACAAAGGATTAACACAAATGATAAATGAAAAATATTCAGTAGTTCTCGTTATATCACTTAAGGTAGAAAACTATTTTTTATTGAGCAAAACTACTATAAAACACATATGTGTCCCTTAAATAAAGTTTGAAGTGTGAACTTTGTAGGTGACAATGCAACTTTTGTTTTAGCAAAGTGGTATTGCTAGCTGGTGTTTCTAATCGCTTGGGGATTGAACTTGCAAACAAAATCATTCTACGACTTAGAAAATTTTTAAGTTGTAAAACAGCATGACAGTACTATTTTTGGGAATTAATTCCATGAAGTCAAGCTAGGAAGCAGTGGCATGTTCAGCTCTCATCGATAGCCTGGTGTATGACGTGTAGTATGGTGTAGGTAGTTGGACTTAGTTTGCATTGAGTTGGTTTTGGCGAGCGCTTTAAAATTTGTGCACGCCACCTGCTCGATCGGTGGGCACGGTAACCGTGGCCCTGTGCTTGCCACGCTCGCGCCCAGCCAGGCCGCTCACGTGGGTGGCCACGCGCTGGGGGCCAGCACTGTCCTCGGCCTAGCCAGGGCCGGCCTACGTCCTGGCCATTTCTGGCTGTAGCCACGTGGGGCCGCAGCGGCACACCTTGTCGCGTTTGCACTACACCACTGTCTCACCATCGCATCCGCACCACCCCCCTCCCTGTTGTGTCTCTACACCATGGTCGGTCGTAGCCATGCCACTAGCCGCTACCCCTCCATGTCGTGCATGGTGACGCGGTTGCTGCTTGGGGTCATAGCGTGTCGCATCCGTGCCTTGGCTCCAGTGCCGCTGCGGGCCGGTCGGCTGCTGCCACACACGCCACGTGACTCCACCGCCTATGCGTACATCTTGGCATGGTTCTAGTGCACGTGCCACCCTAACCATGTCAACCCTATCTCACCAAGCGAAAGTGACCCAAGCGCTGACTGCCTTTCTTCCCCCTCTCTCCTCTGTCTGCCATGGTCGTTGGGGTCGCCTCTTGTACTCCGGCAGAGAGGGACCATTAGCACCCAATTCCCCATGCCCACATCATCGCATTGGAGTCAGCCAATTGGCCAACCTCACCCCACCTCGAGCTTGGCCCCACAAGAGCGCCAATTTGGAGCTTTGCCCGGCACCATGCCGATAAGGCCGTGCTCGCCCTTCACCGTGGGTAGCCCCCCTCAAACCGCCTAGAGCCAAATTGGCTATGTCACCTGACTCGCCCCTATCCCCTTGTCACCCTGTGCCCCTGCTTCGAACCCCTACCGCTCCCTAGCTCCTGCTGACGCGATCGCGCCACCGCAGTGTGCCGCCATAGTGATTGGGCGCACATGGCCAGCCTTCCTCGGGTGATCTTCGGCTAAGACACCACTTCGGCTTGGTTCGTGGTGAGTCACTGGAGCTCACCGCCACCTCTACCACTCTCTTTCACTCCGTAGTTCACCAGAACATGGCCCCCACCGCTACAAGATTGCCACCACCATGGGAAGGCCACCTTACCTCGTCTCCAACCTCTAAATCATTGCTCGGTGCCACGCATCAACCCCTAGGTGAGCACCGGCCCCCTAGTTAGGCTTGCGCGGGCACGGGTTGCCTGGCGTAGCAACTCCGTGCTGGCCATGCAGCGCCGGCGAGCGCGGGGAGCTCTAAGGACCTACCCATTGCGAAGGCAAGTAGTTAGGAGGGTCTGCTTGCTTAAACGCTAACTGTCGGAATAGGGCATGTGGTCATCGCGGTAATGCTAGTTTTTGTGAGGGCTTTTGTGCAAAATGCGCCAGCGCGCGCGGGCTCCTCCGCGTGGGCCGTCTCGCGTGCGTGGGCTGAGTCGTGCAGGCCGCGTGTGCGCGTGCACATTTGGGCCGCGCCTGCGTAGTGTGGGCCACGCGAGGAAATGTGTTTTCCTTTTCTAGTGAATTAAGTATTGACTTTATAATTTAGTTGCTAAGCTGAACTTGATAATTAATATCAATTCGTGTAGATGTCAAAAAATTGTGAAACTGCTTTAGTTAAGTTCCTAAATTCATGATCTACCTGACTATATAATTAGTTTATATGTTTCTATGATGATGCCGAGATATATTAAATCATTTAGAAAGGCTTAATATTATTAGGACTATATTTGTAGGAATTTTTGTGGCAAATCGGTAGTAGCATTGATCATGAAATTTTCACAGTAGCTTTGTGGTATCATCATGTGTTTGTTGTAAATTTCGTAGCATTAGATTAGACTATTTCATATGGTAGCTAAATAGCCATTAAAATGAATATAAATGAAAGCATAATATCGGTTGGTAAAATGAAGCACTTGCAAAATGAGTTTGATATCTTGCTTGATGAAGATGATAGATAGCTTGTTACCTTAGTCATTAGAGCTAGCTTTGTAGCTTAGCATGTGTGTTGCATTTTAAGAGTTGCTATTGCCTAAATACTAAATGTTGCATCATTATCGCATGCATGTAGAGAATGACCTAGTGGAGTTCGTGATCGTCAATGATCAGGAGTACGAGGAGATCATCGAAGAGTACGAGGAGGAGATCCTTGTGCTAGAGGAGTTTTAGGAGCCGCTCGTGACTAACACCACTGACACTGCACCTGCCCAAGGCAAGCCCCGGTGCAAAACCCATATTTTTGATAATCAGTATATATATATATATATATATATATATATATATATATATATATATATATATATATATATATATATATATATATATATATATATATATATATATATATATATAGGTTTATCGGTAGCATGGGTAACTTGTCATTACTCACAACAAGTGATTATTATTATCATGAATCTCATAATAAAAATGAGGGAAAGGAAAAAGGTTATCAGGCAGGGATATGGTATGGGAATTGGTGGGTGTAACAGGTTGTGTCCCACGGCCACGGGGCATAGCTTGGTTGCACTGTTTTCTCTGTCCATGTCGATTAAGGACCGTCCGTGGCATGGACCCTAGTCAAGTCACAGACTTATTATCCCGAGGACATATTTGCTTATGGGAGCGGGAAGGCTTGTTACTCTCTTGTCGTGGGTTCTGGCTCTTTTCGGACCGACTGATTGGAGGCAGAGATAGGTGGAGGTCTAAGCACCACATTGAGGCCGGGCCTCAAGTGTGGGGGCTTCGAGTCCAAGTTTGGACGGGGACCTGGAACCCTTGACAGGAGTGGAACGGGCCTCGTTTGTGCTGGGGTACAAGCGAGGCATGTGTTTTTTGGGGTACCCAGCTGGGCACATTGATTCGTGAATCGCTGTTTCTACGTTACGGTATGGCTTGACTACGATCTAGCACTGTAGTAAGAACTGGCATATGAAAGATGGAAAATGGCTCTGATTGCTCAACCCTTGCTTGAAAATAGAATAGGTGGTTACATAGAATGTTGGATAATGAACTAAACATGGCTGCTAATAATCTAAGGAAATAAGGACACACTCTTAGTATTGCTTTCTGCAAACAAGAAACCCACAAGCCATAAGCCTATCATATTCCTTGAGAGTTGGGAAATATATTCCCTAGTCGAGTAAGTCTTGTGAGTTCATTGTGTAGTTAGGGTTTATTTTACCCTTGTTGCAGGTGTACCTTGAGAAATTAGACCTTGTGTCGAGGATTCTTCTAGTGGGCATAGACAGATCCTTGTACCTTATCAATAGATGTTTATTTATTCCGCTGTTTAATTATCGCACTCTGAACTTTGGTATTGTAATAAAGAATTTCTGAGACTCTGTGTTGTATGAAATGGACTATGTATCGTAAACTCGTACTCATTATTGGATCCTGGATGTGTAATGTGGATTATTTTGAGTTGTCCCGTTGGGTGTGCTCGACGGAACTGCTCGAATTACTTCGCTTTCGAGGTGCTTAGTGTCTAGTGGAAGACGAGTGCCTCTAGGAGCGTGTTATTTCGGGCGGTTATATCACATATATGGTGGCTAATCCTAATTCTACTCTACTCCTTAAAAACATATCTCTCTTTTGAAATTTAGAAACATTTACTGGAGAATAGGGGCTATCTCATTCATCTCCTTTTTTCTTAGGCGGACATCTAAGTACCCATTATTTTAGATATCTCGGACACTTGTCCATTTTTTTCAACTCTTTTTTTTCTTTTCTCTTTTTTGAATAACTTTTGCATAGCCCCATGTCTCTTTTCTGCAACAAAATTTTGAGAGAGATATCAACAAGAACTTGGAGCATTTATTTGGTGGATGGAAAACCTAACATGTTTTTGTGTTCACCCTAGTGTAGGAGTAGAACATTTTTGGGTGGATCTAGATGGAAAACATGTTTTTGTGCCTACCCTTAGTCTAGAAGTAGTGCATATGTGGGTGGTGTGTACATGATCTTGATTTTAAGAGCATGACAATCCTCTCATAAGGCATCAACAAAGCTCGATAAAACTCAATGCAAAAGCAAGCAACATATATTTGAAAGTTTTTCTAGCCTAAATAATATGTATGGCTCTGCTAGGAATTCAACCTTTGTCATACAGGAACTCATCATGTAGCATTTTTATATTTTTCAAAAGAAATCACTAGAATTTTAGTGTCACTTGGAACAAAATAAACAGTAGCTCAGACCTTCTCATATCATATTCGCCAATTACCTAGGCTTAGATCATGCATATGCAACCCACGAGTTTCAAGTTCAGAGTAAATCCTTATATCAAAACAATCTTATCCAAAACTCGAGAAAATTCAAGACTGAAAACTAGGTACTTGAAAGGAATTACAATAGAGCAACTATTCATCACTTCCATTCAAGAGATTATTCTGAGTCCTCTTTATTTACTAACAACTCTTAAAAATAAATTAAAACAAACTAGACACACCTTTTATTTTATTTTTGATTTTACTAGATCACACATTATTACTATACCTATATATATTTATTATAAAGATAACTTTTTATTTTGTTTTAGCATCATTTTTTAACTATTGAAAAGAAACTAAAATTAAACAAAAGGGGAAAGGATACTTACCTGGATACATGGGGGATGCCTTCTCCCCCAAGCTGGTTGTTGTTGTGGTTGCCCAACGAGGTAGCCGGATGTAGAGATGCTGGGATAGAGCCTCCTGGTTTTAATTTTGTTGTTACTGTTGTTGCTGGAGGCTAGCCATCTTGTGTCCCATGCTTACCTACCATTGTATATAATTATATAACATACCTTGTATGGCAGTATTTGTCTATTCAATGGTTGCGAGTTTGTTGTCAAAGCAGTGGTAGGCCTCCTAAGAGCCATGATACCCTCAGAGTCATGATACCCTCAGCTAGAGGAAGATATGCATCCTCCCTAATGCCCACTCGAGATTGCTTCATAGTCTTGCCCTTAATAGTTGTGGAAGTTCATTAATCGAGTACTTCGGTTCGCTCTTGAGGATGGAGATTCTTGTGATGGTGCCTCCAGTAGTGGCACATTCAAAGGTAGTGCCACCCTCTTCTATCAAACCTGTATTGGTTTTGAGTTTGATCTTGGTTTGACAGGTTCACCCTTCTTGACTTGTTCTTCCTCCTTGTTTAGCGTTTCAAAGTCAACTATCCAAAACTAGCAACATCTTGTGTGCATCATTATTGCTGGTTCAAAACTTTCTCTTGTATAATTTGGGGGATCAACTCCCCCACACTTTGCTCGAAGTGTGTTCTGCTCATGAAGATAAGGTAGAGATCAAGTGCATGGGCTTTGTTGGTGAAAAATCACCAACAGAACCAAAACTTTATTTATTCCTCTCTAGCCTTAGGCACATCGAATCATGATAGGGTTGATGTTATGTGCATTGTTCATTTTTACAACATGGGTGATAAGATCAGAAGGATGTAGCATTTTGACTGTGATAAAAAGAGTGGAGCTGTTTAACCTATGGAAGGATTGTCCATCTTTATAATGTATCAAACTTTACATAACTATGACTATCATCTTCCTAGGGTAAGATATGCAACATTTTAGCTCATTTGGTTAAGACTATGAGATCAAGAAAATGGTGCTATGAACAAACTTGGAACAAGACATATTGGGTTAATCAGGTTGGATTAAGCAAAGTTGTAACTCGAACATGTTTGCTTCTTCATTTATGTGCATACCAAGATCAAGAGGAGAATGATGACCACTTACCTTAAGATGTTACCTTCATTATTGGAGCGTGATGACACCATGTGATGAAGGGTAGATGACTTGTGGTGGTCCTTTCCTTCCTTGCATCTCAAGTTGTTCATGAGCATCTTGTCTCATATGTTGCACTCCTTTCTCACTCTTTTGTCATGCCATCTTTTTGTTCTTTCTTTTGTGGATCTTGTCATTTTGTGTAAACCTTCTCCTCTACTCATTATTTCTGTTGCTAAGAGCTCATAGTCCGTTGAGCAGGACCATTCCTTGTATTAAGCTTCGTCTTTGCATCATTCGATGTGGATACAGACAATTGCATGCTCTTCTTCTATCAACCTATCTTGATTTTTGTTAATTCTTGGTTGACAAATTGATGTTCATCGGAGATGTAACTCAAGTTCCTCCTTGATTATCTTTGTCTTCTAGCGGCATGGAAGAGAGCTATTCTTCTTTGTTTGTTAGCGATACGCCAGCTGTCTTGATGGTCGAAGAAGGAACCTCACTGGTACTCGCATGGAAGCTTCATCTCCAATTGCTTAGGGGTTTCTTTTGTGTGATCATGGTCATTCACGGCCTTATGAGACACCATAGGCAGACCATTGATTGAAAATGTATGCCATGATGTGGTGGCATCCCGTCATCTGGGTCCTTGTTGCCGACATGCGAGATGGTGTCTTTGAAGGTGATGAAAGCAGGCATTACATTGGATGATATGAGGTGAGTTGCTCCCTGCTTCTTATTAGCCTCCTAGCTTGAGTCCTGGAAAGGCTCAATGCTAGGTTGCCTTTGACATTACTCATGACCAGTTGATTTATCCGTCCACTTCCTATGAGTGAGTGCTTCTATTGTAGATCCTTTTTGTGAGACTCGTCTCATTTCTCTTTGTTCCATAGCTAAAGTGGTGGTTTGGCTTGGGTATGCAGGCGTAGCTTACATTTATTCATCCCTACAAAATGTCAGTGGACACATACCCGAGGGAATACAACAAATTTGCAATACGGGTTGTTGTCTATAATTTTTGGGGCTTTCATCTATGCTAATGAAGAGATGGTTTGAGGATTACTTTAGCATAGATTTTATTTATCATGTTTTTTATATAAAGTTTATTAAGTTGCTGCATTCTAACATGGTTCAAGACAAAGGTAACTTACAGCAAAAGACAAACTGAATGAATTTTGATACTTACAGTTCTTCCATTCATGATGAATGAACTGTGTCTTCTTTGCACAAGGTTGTTGGAGTTCATCGCTTACCTTGATTCATCTCCAATGTGAATTTATCTCGGGACTTCTCCAGATTAGAATTGAGTATTTTCTGCAGGGGTTAGTCCAACAAAATAACAAGTGTCTACACAAGCAATTTTTAGTTCAATAACCAAACTAGACTCCATGTCTAATTGGATTAAGGAAGGCTATTTAGCCTAAGCACCACGCTTAGTTTAAAAGCCAATGGAAGTATGTCGAGTACTTCCAAACCAAGGCATGCTTTAGCAAACAAAAGTAACATGAAAGGATTACAGAGATTTACTCAAATAGAGATGAAAGAGCATGATCACGATGAGGATTTTTTTAAAATGCAAGCGACATGGATGTATGCAAGGAATGAAACATGCAGTGGATTTGATATGAGATAACTCAAACTAAATGGAGTGGATGCATGGATTATTCAAAGTAAACATGCAGTGGAATGCAAAAATTAAAAGATAACTACACTCATCAAGTTTAAAGTCCATGAGCAAGACTATCTCACCTTTCTTGATCATACTTACCATGATTCATAATTTGGGATTTGTGAGTAGCGTAGCTTCTATATTCGTCACTTGAGATGTGATTTGAATTCTTGTGACGATAACCTTTTCTCCAATCTACACATGGTTAGAACAATATGTATATGTATACACAAACCTATGAGATGGCAAGGTTCTAGAGTTGATGGATCATGAATGTTCAGGCACCCTGGGTTCTTCAATGTTTCTATCATCTTTTCTTTTCTTGTGGAAGCTTGCCGGAAGGTCAAAATGGCGACCGTTGTCCTGTCTATTCCAAAATTTAACAAAACAAGGATAATCCTACTAAAGCTAGGTACACTACATTAGCAGCCATCAAGATCATTATTAAAATCTTTATGCCAATTGCTTCCCTGGCAACAATGCTAAAAAGCTTGTTGGTATTTTATAACGCACATAGAAAATTCTGCAAGCACACGGATACAGTTATAGCTTTTACTCGGAAGTATTCCAAAGTATCGTATTTATCCACAGGGAAACAATGGTTAAAGAAACTGATAGTTCACCATCATGTATCTACTAACTTAGGAGATAAGTGGTAAATGATATGAATTATGTATCATGGCACACACATAGAAGAATTCCATGATAAAAGAGTAGTTTAGCTGAATTGAGAGAACAACAAGAGAGTTTAAGGTTCCTAAATACTTCTCTATTACTTTGGTTCTAGAAGGTATAACTGAAGCATGGATAGATAAAGTGAGCATGCAATAACACTTTGGAGCAACAGTACCTTTTCGACTTTCAAGGGGGGTGAGAAAGCATAGTTAGGGGAAGGTTGCCTAAAGCTCTACGAACACCAGCCCTAATGAGGTGGATTACAACGGCCTGACAGAGCTATCACCCCTGGGGCTACCACAACTAACTGATGGATTGGGCATAATCTTAGGTAACCTATAGTCTAGGCACCTTTTCTACACTATTGATTACTACTCTAATCACATATAATAACTAGAGCACTCAATACGAGCAGAGATCCTATGCCAAAGTATGAAAACTATACTAACCAATCACATGAAAGGCATACAAGCAAATAGAGAAGATAAATATATTTAAGCACAAATCTTGCAAAGGTAAGATACAAAGATATATCAAACCTCCAAAGATTTCTCTAGAACCTGAGCATAGCTCAACTCCCCCTAACTCTCAACTAGAACTAATCTACAACATTGGAGAGTCTAACCCTAATTCTCTTGGTGTTGTGTCTTCATCCAAAGAGATGAATATGAATTAGGGTTTTAGGGATAGCTCTAGGGAGGGGGCAGGGGATGGTATATATAGGACGAGGTGGAGTAACGGGCAAGGAATCACCACGTCATCAATCCTCGTCACCTCCCTCGACCACCGTTGGATCAACCGACCTAAAACCGCCTTAGAATCAACGGTATAGATCGTAGGAAGGAGTACAAGGCGGCGGAGGGCAAATGGGCCCTATACTAGGACGGGTGGCCTCCCTAGTGGGCCAGCCGGCCTACAATGGTGCTCAATTGGTCCACTCTTCGGCGTGGTGTCTTCTAGAACCTTCTAGAGTTGTCTTTCATAGTTTTCGCGAGTTCAATCACTTGTTGCCATTGGTTTGCTTGTTTGGAGTGTATGACAGTGGTCCCAGGGCTGTTTTCTAAATAAATCCTCCTGCATACAAATATTCACCAAAGCTCATGGCATTCATTAGTTTAAAACCCTATTCCTATGTTTGTTGATGGAATTAAATATATATGAAGGTTATGTTGATAGTTTGTAATTGACATTAACAACCATCAACAACCCCGTTTGGGCTGGGCATCTTCAGCTTCAAGTAGGTGTAGTTGGGGATGGCCATGAACTTGGCAAAGCATGGCCGACCAAGAAGAGCATGGTAGATGCCGAGGAAGTCCACTAGTTTGAAGGTGATCTCCTTCCAGAAGTTGCCTGGTGTTGACGGTAGATAAGTATCATTTTTAACCATCAACATAGCATGAGAAATGATCTAAATATAAATACTATCTAGATATAGGGGTTACACTGACAGAATTCCACGAGTTTTGGTGAATATCTATTTCTGTAGGGGGTTATCAGGAAATAACTAAAGGAGACCCACATGTCAGATTTACATAGAGACAAAGGGGCTACACATAACTTTTTTGGAATGTGGAAGGTACGAGAAGACTTTAGAAACAAACGGAAGACGAAACAGGCCCGGAACAGGGGCGCCCGCCCCTATGGCGTGGCCAATCAGGAGCCACCTCATGGATTATGCCTCCACCGCCTTTGAGGATCAATAATAATCATTCATCAAGGTCAGTTTGATCCAAGGGCTGTGGTGCTTCCTAGAAGGCTATATAAGCAAGGCCCCTGACCCTAGAAGAAACCCTGATTCATTCAATTCATCAAGAGAGAAGCCTCTAATCAAGCCCTAGAGCCACCATCTCAATTAGATCTCTAGTTTAGCATAGCTACATAGGATTAGAACTAGAAGGAGCCAAGCATTGCTTGATTTCCGGATCTGTCGGAGATACTTGGTAATTCTCTCCCACTTTTGTATTTGTTCTTATATTATTTATCTAGTTCATCATTTGTATGAATATGACTTTAGTCTATTCTATCATATTGGATATGACTTTGCTCTATTTGATTATATTCTCAATTATATTGTTCTTAGTCTACTTTGATTATATGCTTGGCATAGTTTGATCTGAATTATATTTACATATAGGATCGTATAGCGCTTGCTCACTGATATCATGGGTGAGTGGTGAACATTGTGTAGGTGTGGTGCCTATACCGTATTTACCTACGATTGCACCCTATATTCCGGATTGTGTGGTAGATCGTGGGAGTGACAGTCCTGTTGAGTCCTCTGTAGTCCACCTCCCGAGTATAGGGCAGGCAGAGCACAACTATTACAGGGAAGTGACGGCTATGTTCCATATCTTCCTTAGTAATATCACTATGCGTAGATATAACCTTTTCTTGCCATGATTGCCAAGTGTAATTGCACTAATCATTGTATGCTTTGACTTTATAGTTAGAATAACTTAGGATTATCCTTATAGTTCATCCTAATTCATGCTAGTGCTATATATCTAAAGTAGTATATTGAGATGTTTATCATTATATGGCTATGTGCTTGCCAGTTATCCCTTATTATTATTCATATATATTATTTATCTTGTGACACTTACCCTGTATGAGAAGAGAGATAAAGACATGGTTATGCTCTCCATTAGTATATGCAGTGATGCACATTACTCATTATCCTTAGCATCCCTTCCCAGTGGTAAAAATATAAATAATGATACCTGGATTACTCCCGGTTAAAATGCTACATCGGTATTATCTGTGCGCTTGCGGATTTCATATTTATTTCAGAGGAGCATTTGCATATTTTAGTACTAGCACCTTTGGTGTCATGCTAGGGATGACAACCTAGCTTAGGTGGCATTAGAGGTGTCAACAAGCATTTTTGGCGCCGTTGCCAGGGAAGGTTGAATTGCTATTCAAAGGATAATGAGTCATCACTTGCATCCACTAATGTGATCGAGAAACCATCATCTTTCTCTTCTCATACAGCCTTACCCTTGTCTTTTGTCTATTTTATATATTATATATAGGGTAATGTATGAGTAGGTTTGGCCGTCCAGATAACTTCATCGATAATCCAGAATTACTATTTAGAAGAGCAAAAGCCAAGCTAAAGAGAGTTCAAGTAGAAACATCATCATCTCAGCTTGAAGCTCCACTCTCTGATTTGGAAGGCCAACCAAGCATAGTTCAGAACTTAACACCAGAGTTTGATGCTATGGCAAACAAGTCACTCCGTGAGTTCTCAGCTCCAACTACAGCTAACATTCGGATTGGACTTGCGGCGGAGATTGAGCAAAACTTTGAGCTAAAGCCGACGTTGATCAACATGGTGCAAGTTAGCTAGTTTTGTGGGAAGGCACATGAAGATGCTAGTGGTCATCTCCAACACTTCCTGGAGATCTACAGCACTTTCACCATCAAGGATGTCCCCAGAGATGCCATACTACTTCGCCTGTTTCCATTCTCACTCTTGGGGAGAGTGAAGCAGTGGTTCTATGCGAATAAGGAAAAGAATACTATGTGGGCACTCTGTTCCACCAATTTCTTGGCGAAGTTCTTTTCCATGGGCAAGACAAATGCTCTTCGTGGGAAGATATCAAGTTTTCAACAACAACATGATGAGTCAGTCCCAGAAGCATGGGAGCGCTTTCAAGACTACATCCTAGAATGTTCTCATCATGGAATGGAGAATTGATTACTTATGCAGACCTTCTATCATAGGCTTACTAATAGCACCCGTGAGACTATGGATGCTTCCGCTGGAGGAGCATTCTTATCACTTACAATCGATCAAGCCACAGCTCTTGTGGAGAAAATGGCATCCAACCAAGGTTAGAACGAAGAAAGAACTCAAACCCGCAAGAGTGGTGGAGGTATGCACCAGTTGAAGGAGGTAGACATGCTGTCTACCAAGATGGACCTACTCATGAAGAGGCTCGATGAGAGAGCCGAAGAGAAGAAGGAAGTCATGCACATTCATGATTCTCGTATGACTTGTGAAGAGTGTGGAGACACTAGGCATTCAGGAAGCAATTGCCCAGAGCTACAAGATGATGTGAACTACCTCAACAACAATAGCAACTACTATCGTCCTCAACAAAATCAAGGTTGGAATCAGCAGCAAAGGCCTAACTACTCAGGTAATTATCAAGGTAATAATTCTTTCAATCAATCACCTCTGAGAGAGTTAGTGCTTAATCAAGGAAAGTTAATAGATAGCCTGTCTAAGAAATTAGCATCTAATGATAAAATGCTAGAAACAATTAATAATAGAATGGATAATTTTTCCACTGCCATTAAGAATCAGCTTAGTTTCAATAAGATGCTAGAGTCTCAGTTGCAACAACTTGCCAATATTGTTCCTGCTAACCAAGGTAAAATTCTAGGACAACCAAAAGATCTAGAAATTGCAAATCTTGTAGATATATTTAATGCAGGAAGTTATTGGAGTGACCCTATCTCCAAAGGATGGAACGATGAGACTCTACCAAGAAAGGTGATCTAGGAAGACCTGTCATCCCGATCTCCATTGGAAGCGTGAACTTTAACGAAGCTATATGTGACTTCGGTGCAAGTGTCAACATCATGCCTAAGGTAATCTATGACAAAATGTTTAATTATCCTTTATTGTACACAACCATGTGCTTGCAGCTTGCAGACCAGTCACTTTGCTACACCAAGGGAATTCTAGAAGACATATGTGTACGAGTGGGCAGCTCATATGTTCCTACAGACTTTGTAGTAATAGAGACAGGTGGTGATGAGAAGTCACCCGTCATATTGGGACGACCGTTCTTGAACACCGCTGGAGCTATCATGTATGCTAACACTGCCAAGATCTGTTTCAACATCAAAGGCAAGAGAGAGACCTTCTTCAAAGATAGAGTATTGCAATTCCCTGCACACCCTCAACATTCCTATGAGCCAAAGAAGAAGACCAATCAGAGGAACAAGAATAAGAACAAGAATAGGAAGCCACAATAGATGCAATCAGCGAGAATGATCACTGCAGTCACAGAGAGCATGATCATCAGCTCAAGTCCCCATATCTGCTCAAGAGAGATGACCTAGGTGTCCCAACCATTGAATTCACAATCAACAGAAGCTCCTTTCAGAAAGCTATCTATGACACTGGATCGGGTGTCAATATAATGGCCAAGGTAACTTATGAATATCTATATGGTACTATGCCTTTAGACCCAACCTATGCGCAGCTGTAGATGGCAGACCAATCATTTCGCTTCATGGATGGAATAGCGAAGAACGTCCCTATACAAGTTGATGACCACTTCATCCCGACTGACTTCTTAGTCATCGACATTGGAGAAGATGAGTATGATCCACCGATCATCCTAGGGAGACCATTCCTAAGCACCACCAAGGCCGTCATCTACCTTGCAACAGGAGAAGTACATTTCCAATTTCTCTCAGAGAAGGTACGTCGTTATTTCAACAATAATTATATAGTGAATGAAGAACCCAAGAAGAATAGAACCAGAAGAAGGCGTCGTAACCGCACCTAGAAGAATCAGATCCCTAAGGATGGATGGGCTGACTATAAAGGAGAAGTATCAAGATATGAAGATCGATATCCTGAAGAAAAGATTTATCTTGAGGAGGAAGTTGTACCCCTAATAGAAAGTGAACCAGTCACTGTGGAGAATAAAGAAGAGAAGATAGTGCAACCAACTCATTCCTCAAAGTCAACCTCACCAACAAAACAGGTATGGAAGGTAAAGGTTAATTCAATGTCAGACTCAGCACAATCAGAGGCACCACTCGATCCATCCGAGGTGCCCTAGAATGATTAGAGCGGATAAGATGTTCTGTTTGGAGGACCCAAATCACCGAACACCGTGCCAAGAGGTAACTTGGTAGTTATCAAATATTTCTCTCTTTTAGTTCTGCATTTAATTTTCTGCATCATATTTGCTTTTCTTCATTACATATTTAGTTACACTTTACTTCTACATAGAAAAGAAAATAAATATGTCTTGCATTGCATTATAAAACTGCTAAGCCCCATGCAAATAAATTTGTGTCAAAAAACCCATAAGTCTACTTGCTGTGGTGGCATAAAAATAAAATAAAGAAGCATTCATCATTTTATTCCTTGCATTGTATAAAAATGTAAAAACATAAAAATATGGTACAAGAGATCCTGTTAGAAAGATACATCTGTTAAGAGGTTCTAGACGCTCAAGGCTTAGAGGTTTATCACTAACACTTAATCAAGTTCCACAAGCTTTGTTGTCTATTTGAGCTTCATAGAATTTGAAGGATCAAGAAAAGCAAACAGAAAAAAGGACAATCTATTTCCTGTGAGAGCGTTGTCTCAACAATCATCATCATAAAGCACTCCGATGAGGGGAAGTACACCTTCACTGTCTGCCAGTTTCATCAAGCAAGACTATGTCAACATTCAGCTTGGGGGAGAGCATCTCCCATGTATCTAGCTAAGTATTTTCTTACCTACCTATTTATTTATTTTTGCTTTGATATATGAAGTAAAATAAAAAGATGCATAACTTATAGAAACCCAAATAAATGTTTACTTATATATATATATATATATATATATATATATATATATATATATATATATATATATATATATATATATATATATATATATATATATTCTGTATAATCTTTAAGTTTAATAAATATAGGAGAGTATGCTAAGTTTTATCTTGCTAAGTGAAGCCCTAGAATAAACTCTTATATGGAAATGATGAATAGTTGCTCTACCGTAATTCCTTTCAAGTACCTAGTTTTCAACCTTGAGCTCTCCCGAGTTTTAGATACAATGGTTTTGATTTAAGATTTGCTCTAAACCTGAACTTGTGGGTAGCAAATACTTGATCTAAGTCTAGGTAGTTGACGGATATGATATGGGAAGGTTTTGAGCTGCTGTCTATCATGTTCCTAGAGATACTAGAGTTCTGGAGAATTTATCTTTTGAAAATTAACTTGCTACATGATGAGTTCCTATATGACGAGGGTTTAAGTTCCTACCATAGCCATATACATGCTTGTAGATTAGGAAGCCTTACATTCATATTTACTATTTGTGAGCATTGAGTATAGTCAGGCTGTGTCGATCCTTAGGAACTGGTCATGCGGTTAAAATCGAGATCCATCTATACACTCTACCTATACATGCTGCTTCTACCCTGGAAGTACGCATCCATATCCATCCATATACATCCACCCATATATTCTGCTTCTACCCTAGAAGTACGAATCCACATATATCTTATTCAGATCCACCCAGAAAATGGTTCTACTCTTACATTGAGAGTGAACTGCAAAAATATTCCTATCATCCATTTTATCCCTTGCTAGCCAATAAAGCTCCAAATATCTAGTTATGCTACCTGTAACAGAATCGACCAAATTATAAGAGCACAAGTACAAAATAAGCACCGAAGTGCTCAAATTTTCGAACTTGAGCCCATATAATCCCGGTAGTCAATTGAAACCACGAAGGATTTCAAACCAACTTACTTACAACCAGGATCGCATCATTCAACATACAACATCATACGTTACACTACACCAGTAGTTCTGAAATAAGTTTACACACACGGAGTTGCAATTATTACAAACCAAGTTTATAAAAGTAGCGGAAGCATAAACACACCAGTTGTTTAACTACTGCCAGTCTTGTTGATCAACATCCCACAAAAGCATCAGGAAAGTACATAAAAGATGATCACGCCCAAGTGATCTAGTCTTCGTCACCCGCAGGGTGGAGACAATTTTTGCAGAAGCCTTGGTAGAGCATATCATCTGCAACAGGAGGGAATAAACCCTGAGTACTGGAATGTACTCAGCTAGACTTACCCGTCGAAAACCAGAAATAAGATGACACCAAGGATTACGCAAGGCTTTCACAAGAGGCTAGCTGACATCACATTTTTGCATAAAGGCATAAGTAATTGAGACTCTTATAACCTGTACTAGCAGTTATTTTTAGCATTTACCTGTCATCTATCTTAGCACCTGTACTAAACATGCACTTGATTATAATCAAACAATTATCATTATTATATCCAGAGCAGGTATGAATTGTGACATCATTGTATCATTCCCTTAACCACCAATTCATGTAATGAGATCTACGTTGCCGCTGCTCAAGTCAAGTGCTCACTAACCGGGAGCGATGGCGATTCGAATCGAATTCCTATCCAGCTGGAGGGGTATTTCTAACACTCACCGTGCAGACCCCTGCCAGAGTCGCACAGGCCACCGTTTCATATGATTCAGGAATCGCGGGTCTGAATAATGTCGCGACCCCAAGGGCGACACTCTGCCAGGTGATAGGGACTCTAACCCCCCCTTGGTCTCACGCCAATGTCCCCAAGCACATCCTTTCTCTCCTCCAAGAAGCAACCTACCATTCGATTCCCGCCCTGAACCACATTACTCGGCTTCGCGGTCGGAACGGCTTATCCGGCCAACTAAGTGTTAGACTGCGTTCAACATGACTCAAGGACGTACAGCGAATCGGTCCTTAAACGACTCAGACGGGCATAGCTCCACACCCAAGACGTGAAGTGTCTTGCGGCTGTACTATCGAACTCCCGCCCGATCTCAATTTCATTTTTAAGCATGGTTCCACCACGATAGCCATAAAGCCACTCATGACTCCTTCCTACATCTCGCGGATGACCAGAAATCACCCGACTTCTACCGTACTAAGCAGGGCTAAGCATTGACACGTGCCTAAACCTAATATAGGGTTAAGTACGATATCTGGACAAGGACAGGTATAATGCAACAAGTGTTTTCATATAACTCCTACAACTTAATGCAGTAAACAATTAAAAGTACTCAAGATTAATTTATAAATCAGTAGGTTCAGCATGCACCGGGGCTTGCCTTTCAGAAAGGTCGAAGGCCGGTGATCAGGACACTCAGGTAGATCTTCGGCAGGAGCTTCGTCGCCGGCTGGTTCCTCTAGCTGCTCCGGCTGGTCCTGGATTTCCTCCGGAATCACCGGCTCGAATTCGAGGAGAGTTACCCCCTCCGGTACACCTATTGCATGCATGCACAATAAATATCATGGGTGCATAATGGTGCAACATGCTCGGGATGAAATGCATTTCAGAAATAAAAACAATAATCTAACCAAGTTACTTTATCAGTTCGTGCAAATCTCTTCTCCGGTGGAGAAGTACTTACCTAAGCTACTCAACCTAAGGTATAGTTGTTCATCTTCGGTTAAGGCCCTAACACCTAACAAACACAAGAGTGACATTATTTAGGTTACCACATCCAACCCAAAATATCACAGTAAGACATTCTGGACAGCAGCTCAAAGATTCTAACATAACTGGAGAATCCCAACTCCAAAAGATATGATCTAAGACAATCTGGAAAGATTATGAAATGCACCACAAAATGTTTTCAGACCACAGCACTTAATTCTAAAGTTTACCTAGTCGAAAT
Source organism: Saccharum hybrid cultivar R570 (assembly GCA_038087645.1). Lineage (NCBI taxonomy): Eukaryota > Viridiplantae > Streptophyta > Magnoliopsida > Poales > Poaceae > Saccharum > Saccharum hybrid cultivar. The sequence goes on along the minus strand of JAQSUU010000695.1, from coordinate 1,077,956 downwards.
TCCAAAGTCCCAGAATCTGCTCTCTCTAAACAGAGAGCAGCCCATTCTGGACTGTCACTTAAAACAGCAATGACTCCCAAACTACTAAGCCAAATGCTCCCAAATTGGGACACAAGCTAGTTTATCAAGTTTACTACAATTTTGGTATTCACAAGTTTTCCAGCAAACACTTTTATTAAGGGTCAAACCCAAAAATACTACCAGCTGTCCAGAAAACCTAGAATTGCAAAGATTAAATATTTATTTATGTGGCAAACATCCCATAAGACCAAACTAATGTTACCACAAGTTCACATAGGTCACAAAAACACCAGAAAGTAAGGTTGGCCCACCTAAAATATTTATTTAAACCCATTTCTTAATTTACTTAAGTAATTAAGTGGAATTTTAAACATATATGTAAACTGCTCCTAAAATTCTACAAAAATTACAGGGGACTCTCTGACCCAAAAAGAGACTACTGTAAAAATTTGAACTCAATTTATTCACAGGAACTCTCTGAACAAAATTCACAAGCCCAAAAGGCTGATTTTTGTATAAATAACAAAGCATAGTAAAAAGTGTCAAACAACAGATTTCTTAATTTTTTTGGACACTCCAGGGTACCAAGACATTCTCCAAAAAGTTATATGAACATTGCACATGTAGAAAAATTACAAAAATTCAGTTAAGTATTTCTTAAAATAACATGATAGCATTATAACTTGAAAAGTACTTAAGCACTACTGCCCAAATTTCTACCAGAGCTAGAGCAAGTATAAATTAGCCTACCCACCAAATTCCATAATTTTTGGAACACTGAAACTCAAGATATAATTTAAACAAGTTTGCATGTGATTTAAAACACATTTCAAAGACCTATTTAAATATCCCGAAAACTAAACATCACATAGCAAACTCATATTTTTCTAAAATACTACACATCAAGTAGATCCTAACAAAATTTATCTCATGATTTTTGAGGAAGTAAAACCCTAGATCTACATTTTCCAAACTTAACCAAAAATTCTGTAGCAAAAATAAATAAAAATGAAAAAGATCTCATTTTATACTGGGACGGCCCGGGAAAAGACGCGGCCCAAAACTCGCGGCGTGGCCCGCTCTACACGCGCGGCCTGCTCGGGCTCCTGCTCGCGCGCGTGTGACTGACCAGGTGGCCCCACCTGTCAGCGAGAGAGAGGCGGAGGGGAGGAGCTGCGGTCGCCGGAGCTCGCCGTCGGTGAGCCAGCCGACGAAATTGGACGGACTAGCATGACCACGTCATCGAACTACAACGATTGGTGGCAAGAACGGGGCGGTGGAGCAACGGAAAGGTGCTCACCGTCGGGCATGGCGGCACGGTGGAGGTGCGCGGCGGTACGCCGACGATGGTGAGCCCCGACCGCCTCAACCAAGCCCGCCCCAAGTTTCCCGGGGTCACTGGAAAGCTAACTAAGGAAAAAGGAAGATATGAGAAGGGTGGAGCTGCTCTGCCCACGGCGGCCTCGAACTCCGGTGAGGTCCCGAACACGGCCGTGGTGGTGGAAGCGAGCAATGTGGCCTCACCTTCGCTCAAACACTCCCGGAAAGGGGTGGAGGTGGTAGAGGAAGATGCTGCGGGGTCGCTGGCGGGAGGAATTGAGCCGAGGCTTGACGACAATGGCGCACGAGCGCGAGGAAGCCCGCAGCGGCAATGGCGCCTCGGTGCTCCGCTCCGGCTCGGAGAGGCGAGAGAGAGCGGGCAGGGCGTGAGTGAGGGTGAGTGGTGGCTCCGTGGCACCTCTTGAAGACGTCGTGACCCGACGGGTGGGGCCAAGGCCGGCGTACGGCTGCCACCGCGTGGCCACGCGTCGACGACGGCCTGCGGCCAGTCGGCCACGACAATCATGGCCGAAGTCTGACTTAACTGAATCGCGTCTGAAACGGTGACTGACAGAGCGATTTTGAGTTCATTTTACTCCTAATCCAGCGAGAACCAGGTATGGGTGCTGTTGGCAATGTTGTAGAGCTACATGAGGACTACAAGTTTGTCAATTGGAGTTTGGACTGGTTCGGCCTAGATTTGAAACTACAGAGCTCCAAAGTGGTGCCCCTTGAAACTGAAATGCAGTTTCAGAGATAAACATCGACTGAAACCCTAACTTCTTGACGCTATATCTCCTAAACTATTTAGAACTAGGTGATGGTGATATTGACAATGTTGTAGAGCTATGTGTGGACAACAACTTTGTCAATTGGCTCAAGGACTGGTTTGGCCTAGTTTGTGAGTTACAAGTTGCTAAAGGGAGGTACAGTGAAACGGTTTTCAGCTCCACACTTAGCCAAAATGGCTAAGTCCCAAAACAGCCCTAATACTGACTTGTGGGCCATTTTTGAGCATGTTCTGATCATTTTCATGAGATGTCCATATTAGAACTTTTGTTCCTTATGAAATTCTCTACAACCTTGCTTAAGGTTGCTCCTCCATGCAAGATCTCTAAACTGGACTTTTTAATTAGTCAAACCAGATCACTCCAGAGGTCCAACTTAGTCAACAACATTTGGAAGGGCAATTTGGTAATTTTGGTCAACATGAACATTGCTCCACTACTTACCCTAAATGTAATTAAGGTGTTATAAGACCTAATTAGCCACTCTACACATTGGTTGCACAAAATTCCTAGTGTCACATACTTTGGCACAAGTAATTCAATACTTTCACCCAAATGTTGCAAGCTCATGTTGCACATGTTGCATGAGTGTGTTGCACAACACTTGCTAATTATGTTACACTAAAGTGGTTGACATATCTCACAAAGGAAATTGCACATAAGGTACTTGTGTGTTGCACACTACTCACTTCTTACTTCACATGAAATATAAACATATTATAAGCTTATGCATGAAATGAATGATGCTTGCTTATGCTCATGCAAATGCAATGCAATTAAGGAGCTAAACACCTGGGGTGTTACAGCCCTCTCCCCTTATAAAAATCTCGTCCCGAGATTTGGAAAGCGTACCATTTTTCATAGAATTCCTTATAACCATCCCGCAAATAGTCCTCCCGTTCCCAAGTAGCGTCACTTTCACTACCCTGATTACTCCACATTACTTTATACAGTTTAACTACTTTGCTTCTAGTTACTCGTTCCTGAGTATCTATCACCCGAACTGGCTTTTCTTCATAAGTTAAATCAGACTCAAGCCTGATATCTCCTAACGGGACTCTTTACTCAGGAACTCGAAGACACTTTTTGAGCTGTGATACATGAAAGACGTTGAATATGGCACTCATTTCTAGAGGTAACTGGATTTTATACGCAACAGCTCCGCTCTTGCCTATGATTTGGAAAGGACCCACGTATCTTGGCGCAAGTTTCCGCTTAACACCAAAACGTTGGACACTCTTCATTGGAGAAACTTTTAGATAAACGAAGTCTCCAACTTCAAACTCGAGTGGTTTTCTACGACGATCAGCATAACTTTTCTGTCTAGCTTGGGCTGCAGCCATATGTTTTTGGATGGTACGGACTTGTTCCTCAGCTTCCTCAACAAAAGCAATACCATAAAATCTTCTCTCACCAGATTCTATCCAATTTAGTGGGGTTCTACACCTACGACCGTACAAAGCTTCGAATGGGGCCATCTTAATACTCTCTTGGTAACTATTATTGTACGAGAATTCAGCTAGAGGTAACCATTTTTCCCAAGAACCCTTGGATGATATTACACATGCCCGCAATAGATCTTCCAAGATTTGGTTAACCCGTTCCGTCTGTCCTGACGTCTGGGGGTGATAAGCAGAGCTTCTTACTAACTTGGTTCCCAGAAGGTGATGCAAGTGCTCCCAAAAGCGAGCAGTGAACTGGGGACCACGGTCAGATATGATAGTACGAGGTACCCCATGGAGCCGGACTATCTGATTGAAGTACAACTCAGCATAGTCAGTGGGACGATAGTCCACTCTAACTGGAATGAAGTGAGCTGATTTGGTCAAACGATCCACAATTACCCAGATGGAGTTATGATTTTTGACAGTAGGAGGAAGACCGACAATGAAATCCATACTTATCTCTTCCCATTTCCAACCTGGGATAGAAAGTGGTTGAAGCAACCCAGCTTTCATATGCACAGCTTTAACTCTACAGCAGGTGTCACACCTAGCCACATATGCAGCTATTTCTTTCCGCATCTTGGTCCACCAATAGTATGGCTTCAAATCATAATACATCTTATTGCTACCAGGATGGATGGACAACTTAGAGGAGTGTGCTTTAGACATAATATCATTTCGAAGCTCCCGGTCCTTAGGCACAACTAACCTATCCTTGAACCATAGTACACCCTCTTCATCTACCCTGAACTGTGTAGTTTCTTGCTCTTTCATCTTACGCTTGATGTGGAATATACCAGTGTCAATCTTTTGGAGCTCAATAATTCTGCTTTTGAGAGTACAACTGACAGTGATGTTGTACAAGACTGCTGGATGTAGAAGGCGAGATCGATAAAAATCAGTTTCAACTAGGGAATGGCAATGGGACTTACGGCTTAATGCATCCGCAACCACATTTGCCTTGCCAGGATGATAGTGCACTTGAAGGTTATAATCCTTAATCAACTCGAGCCATCTTCGTTGACGCATATTTAACTCGGGTTGGGTGAAGATGTATTTGAGACTTTTGTGGTCTGTGTAGATATTGCAAACATTGCCCAGCAGATAGTGCCGCCAGGCTTTCAAAGCATGAACAACTGCGGCGAGTTCCAAGTCATGTGTTGGATAATTCACCTCATGTTTCCGAAGTTGTCGAGAGGTATATGCGATTACTCGGCCTTCCTGCATCAGAACACCTCCCAAACCTATGCCTGAGGCATCACAATGAACATCAAATGGTTTCTCGATATCCGGTTGTGCCAAAACCGGAGCTGAGGTTAGGAGAGTTCGCAGTTGGTGAAAAGCCGCATCACACTCAGGAGTCCAGACAAACCTGGTGTCTTTTTGTAGTAACCGAGTCATTGGCTTGGCTATTTTGGAGAAATCCGGGATGAAGCGACGATAATAGCCAGCCAAACCAAGAAAACTCCGAACCTCGTGAACCGAGATAGGAGCCTTCCAGTTTAGTACTTCTTGTACCTTGGCGGGGTCCACCATAATTCCTCTATCGGACAACACATGCCCAAGGAAAGGTACTTCTCGAAGCCAGAATTCGCACTTACTGAACTTTGCATATAGTTGATGTTCACGCAGTCTTGTGAGGACTATACGCAGATGTTCAGCATGATCTTCCTCATTTACAGAATATATCAGGATGTCATCAATAAATACCACCACAAACTTGTCCAATTCGGGCATAAACACCGAATTCATCAAGTACATGAAGTGTGCGGGGGCGTTGGTCAAGCCGAAAGACATAACAAGATACTCATAAAGACCGTATATGGTAGAAAAGGCTGTCTTTAGAACATCTTTCGGGCGGATTTTAATTTGATGGTAGCCAGATCTTAGATCGATCTTGGAGAAAACTTTAGCTTTAGACAACTGATCGAACAAGATGTTGATGCGGGGTAGAGGATACTTATTTTTGACAGTGACTGCATTGAGAGGCCTATAATCTACGCACATTCGCAACGACTGATTCTTCTTCTTTACAAAGATAGCAGGACATCCCCACGGAGACGAACTAGGACGAATCAACCCCTTCTTCAAAAGTTCGTTCAATTGCACCTTAAGTTCAGCTAACTCATTCGGAGGCATCCTATAAGGTCTCCTAGAGATGGGAGCCGTGCCAGGCAACAACTCAATTTTAAATTCCACATCCCGATCCGGAGGGAGCCCTGGTAAATCATCGGGAAAAACATCCGGAAACTCATTTACTACTGGAATTTCGGCCAACGCTTTTGCTTGCACAGCATGAACTTCCCCAGACAAATCAACTTTTCTGGGAAGTTGTGCTAGAAAACCCTTTTGATATGTAGGATCTCTGAGCATAACTACCCGAGTGGATGTATCAATGAGTACCCCATTCTGACTCATCCAATTCATGCCTAAAATAACATCTATGCCTAAGCCCGGCAAAACTACTAAGGCAAGCGAGTACTTTCGCCCTTCTATCTCAAGCTCAAGATTCACCACTACTTTATTTGTGGAAATATTCCCACTTGCTGCGCTAATACAATAACCCCCACCTTCAACAGTATGCAATTTGTGTGCAAACTCTGATGCAAACTTAGGACTAATAAAGGAATGTGAAGCACCCGAATCAAAAAGTACCACTGCAGGGTGTTGGTCAACTAGGAACTTACCAGCAGTGACCACCTCACCTGAAGGGATTTCCTCAATACTGTTATAATGAGCGTGCCCCTGACGACCACCTTGGTTAACATTCTTCTTGGGGTAAGGACAGTTTCTGGACCAATGGCCTGGCTTGTTGCAGTTCCAGCAAGGCATGTTGCTAGGAGGGACACTGGAGCTGCCTTGGCCCGAATTACCCTTTGGCAGGGCCACTGTATATGCCTTGCGAAACCCAGTCTTCACTGGCACCTTCTTTTGCGGAGGACAGAACTTAGCACTTGTGGCAGGAGGTCGAGGAGGAGCCCTCGGGGCAGCTGGAGCTCGAGACTGGGAAGCACCTGCCTCAAGTGCCCTCTTGCGGCTCTTAGAAGCAGCATAAATAGAGTTATTGTTCTCTTGAGTCAGAGCATCACTGATAAATTCATTGAAGGTCGTGCACTTGCTAGTGCCCATAGTCTTCATCAGCTTTGGGCCGAGGCCTCTTTTAAAGCTAGCAATTTTCTTGGAATCGGTATCCACAAACTCCGTGGCATACCTTGCCAGGTTGTTGAAGGATTGCAGATATTCAGTCAAACTTTTATTGCCCTGCGACAGCCTCATAAATTATGTGTGCTTGATAGCCATAAGACCTGGAGGAATATAGTTCCCACGAAATGCGGCCTTGAACTGATCCCAAGCAATCGGGACATTTGCAGGCAATGTGGAACGATAGTGGCTCCACCAAATACCCACTGAACCATGTAGTTGGTGAGAAGCATATTCAGTTTTCAGCTCATCGGTCAAGCGAAGCAGACGAAACTTTTGTTCAATCGTGTTCAACCACTCATCGGCTTGCAGTGGTTCCTCTGCCTCCTTAAAGAGCGGGGGCTTAGTATCAAGAAAGTCCTTGAAATCGCTGTACTGATTGGGTTCTGGGCCCTGGCGGCCATGACAAGCCTCCCGGTTGGCAAGCTGGCGCATAGCATCTGCCAGCATGCGCTGCCCTTCGACCACGGTCTGCATTAACTCAGCCGGGGTAGGTGGTGGTGGAGGGGGTGGCTGTTCCTCGTCATTGCCACGACCCCGATGGAGATTGTACGACATCTGCAAAATGCATAGCCAATGAGCACTGACGATGTGGGAAGTTTGTAGATGACTTATTGTAAATATGTCGAACTGACTTCATAAACTAGACTTCTCAAAATCATCATGGCACAATAATTCATCACAACCGCACAACCCATTCAAGCGGATCAATTGGCGCAATCATGTGAGAGAATCCAACAAGATGTACTTTGATAAAGGCTCACTCACAAGGAGCACAACAGTTACTGAACCGTTTATGTTAAAATCTACGTGATTTTTGATCTTTCGTCCGGTACTGGGATTCGATTTCAAAGTTTTTAGTTGACTGAGAAAGGCTACTTCAAACTGACCACAAAGAGACTTCTCAACGGTAGAGTTCCATGGTGGATCATGACTAGCCACCTCGATACCAGCGCGTGCCAAGCAGCACAGCCTTATGTCGCGTGCCATAGGAGGCCCTCGGTTTCGTCGCGGCACCGAAGGGTGCTAATCGTGACACCATCATCGAACGCAACCCAATCAGACATCCAATTGCGATCGAAATTAACAGGTTCCAATAAACATCTCGGAAACATAGGGTTCGACCTTACATCCCAAAAGTCAAGTTATTACAAAGCCTCACTCCAACACAGGAAGGGCACAAAAGATGATCCTAACATCGTAGCCATGGGATAACTACTCTAAGCATCGTCCTCAGAGTCGGTATCAAGGATCTCCCCGCCGTCCTCATCACTAACAGGCTCTAACTCCTCATCTTCTTCCTCTTCTTCTTCTGGTGCTTCTTCTGGTGCGGCATCTTGGGGCCCATTGACCTCCACTTCATCATCATCTTCAGCCATGAAGATCCCCGAACCCATGTCATCATCTGCATTGATATTTCGAGGCAGCAGAGGATTTAGCTGGTTGTTCAGGCGGTGCACTTCTTCATGAAGATTATCATTGTATTCTTCAGCATTCTCTAACTGTTGTTCGAGCTCAAACTGACGAGCTCTCAGGACGTTCTCCTCGTGCCAGGCTTCATCCCTCTGATTCATGACATGGACCAGCATGCGTTGACAGTTGCGATGGGCTACTGTCAATCTCTGGACTGCAAGTGTTTCTTGGTCACGATCATGGATCACTTGCTCCAGTTGCTGACGCGCTGCATTCCTGGCAGCAGTCACTTCAGCCAACTCTGCCCTCAGCCTTTCCACCTCAGTAGGCTCAGGGCGGGGCTCACGTGGAGCGAGCTGGTGACGAGGTGCCCTGCCCCCAGTGGACTTGCGAGCGGTCCTCTTGGTACGTGCCATCTGTAGCAACAAGACACGACTTAAAGTGAGGATCATTTAGGGGATACAAAATTTAATTTAGTCGGGAGTACTAAAATTTTTAAGGAGGGAGTAAATGATATGTATGATATAATTAAACATGATGCATGCACGTTCCGTACGCCCTCTCACCTTAGTAGAAACCTAAAGTTCTAACGCTAGGCGGTGGCATACATACGTTCTCTCATATAAGCGAAACTATCGGTCTACTCGTTACGCTGTTAGTGTACCTGCAGAAAAATCTCATTTCAGCCCAACAGTTTCCCAATATAAGCACACAAGAAAGCAGTAATTTAAATACTTTCCATATACACATCCCCTGATGTATATACTTCAGTATCAAAGCTACCCGATATAAAGGTTCCCACAATTAAGTGCTTACATAATTACATGGTTTAAACATGTAAGTATGCAAGTCACCAAAACTACTCTCCCCTAGATCGCCGGTTGGACGATCATGCTCTCACAACTCACACTTACCAGAGCGTCGAGGCAATTGATCCATACATTACCACCCAAGTGGATGGCATCCATACAATATCACGTCGTATGGACGACGAAACAAAAACAAACAAGGCCCCCAAGTTAGTCTTTATAATAAGCCACCTAAGAGTCCTTATTTGGGCTAAGGGATGTGATCACTGGCATACCTATGAAAATAATTTTTAGAAATTTTAACCCTTTTTCATAATCAAATACTTTTGTTTTTAAATACTCGTACGATGTGTTTAATGTTGAATTATGCTCCAGTAACAGCTGTAACAGAACCGACCAAATTATAAGAGCACAAGTACAAAAACAAGCACCAAAGTGCTCAAATTTTTGAACTTGAGCCCATATAATCCCGGTAGTCAATTGAAACCACGAAGGATTTCAAACCAACTTGCTTACAACCAGGATCGCATCATTCAACATACAACATCATACGTTACACTACACTAGTAGTTCTGAAATAAGTTTACACACACGGAGTTGCAATTATTACAAACCAAGTTTATAAAAGTAGCGGAAGCATAAACACACCAGTTGTTTAACTACTGCCAGTCTTGTTGATCAACATCCCACAAAAGCATCAGGAAAGTACATAAAAGATGATCACGCCCAAGTGATCTAGTCTTCGTCACCCGCAGGGTGGAGACAATTTTTGTAGAAGCCTTGGTAGAGCATATCATCTGCAACAGGAGGGAATAAACCCTGAGTACTGGAATGTACTCAGCTAGACTTACCCGTCGAAAACCAAAAATAAGATGACACCAAGGATTACGCAAGGCTTTCACAAGAGGCTAGCTGACATCACATTTTTGCATAAAGGCATAAGTAATTGAGACTCTTATAACCTGTACTAGCAGTTATTTTTAGCATTTACCTGTCATCTATCTTAGCACCTGTACTAAACATGCACTTGATTATAATCAAACAATTATCATTATTATATCCAGAGCAGGTATGAATTGTGACATCATTGTATCATTCCCTTAACCACCAATTCATTTAATGAGATCTACGTTGCCGCTGCTCAAGTCAAGTGCTCACTAACCGGGAGCGACGGCGATTCGAATCGAATTCCTATCCAGCTGGAGGGGTATTTCTAACACTCACTGTGCAGACCCCTGCCAGAGTCGCACAGGCCACCGTTTCATATGATTCAGGAATCGCGGGTCTGAATAATGTCGCGACACCAAGGGCGACACTCTGCCAGGTGATAGGGACTCTAACCCCCCCTTGGTCTCACGCCAATGTCCCCAAGCACATCCTTTCTCTCCTCCAAGAAGCAACCTACCATTCGATTCCCGGCCTGAACCACATTACTCGGCTTCGCGGTCGGAACGGCTTATCCGGCCAACTAAGTGTTAGACTGCGTTCAACATGACTCAAGGACGTACAGCAAATCGGTCCTTAAACGACTCAGACGGGCATAGCTCCACACCCAAGACGTGAAGTGTCTTGCGGCTGTACTATCGAACTCCCGCCCGGTCTCAATTTCATTTTTAAGCATGGTTCCACCACGATAGCCATAAAGCCACTCATGACTCCTTCCTACATCTCGCGGATGACCGGAAATCACCCGACTTCTACCGTACTAAGCAGGGCTAAGCATTGACACGTGCCTAAACCTAATATAGGGTTAAGTACGATATCTGGACAAGGACAGGTATAATGCAACAAGTGTTTTCATATAACTCCTACAACTTAATACAGTAAACAATTAAAAGTACTCAAGATTAATTTATAAATCAGTAGGTTCAGCATGCACCGGGGCTTGCCTTTCAGAAAGGTCGAAGGCCGGTGATCAGGACACTCAGGTAGATCTTCGGCAGGAGCTTCGTCGCCGGCTGGTTCCTCTAGCTGCTCCGGCTGGTCCTGGATTTCCTCCGGAATCACCGGCTCGAATTCGAGGAGAGTTACCCCCTCCGGTACACCTATTGCATGCATGCACAATAAATATCATGGGTGCATAATGGTGCAACATGCTCGGGATGAAATGCATTTCAGAAATAAAAACAATAATCTAACCAAGTTACTTTATCAGTTCGTGCAAATCTCTTCTCCGGTGGAGAAGTACTTACCTAAGCTACTCAACCTAAGGTATAGTTGTTCATCTTCGGTTAAGGCCCTAACACCTAACAAACACAAGAGTGACATTATTTAGGTTACCACATCCAACCCAAAATATCACAGTAAGACATTCTGGACAGCAGCTCAAAGATTCTAACATAACTGGAGAATCCCAACTCCAAAAGATATGATCTAAGACAATCTGGAAAGATTATGAAATACACCACAAAATGTTTTCAGACCACAGCACTTAATTCTAAAGTTTACCTAGTCGAAATTCCAAAGTCCCAGAATCTGCTCTCTCTAAACAGAGAGCAGCCCATTCTGGACTGTCACTTAAAACAGCAATGACTCCCAAACTACTAAGCCAAATGCTCCCAAATTGGGACACAAGCTAGTTTATCAAGTTTACTACAATTTTGGTATTCACAAGTTTTCCAGCAAACACTTTTATTAAGGGTCAAACCCAAAAATACTACCAGCTGTCCAGAAAACCTAGAATTGCAAAGATTAAATATTTATTTATGTGGCAAACATCCCATAAGACCAAACTAATGTTACCACAAGTTCACATAGGTCACAAAAACACCAGAAAGTAAGGTTGGCCCACCTAAAATATTTATTTAAACCCATTTCTTAATTTACTTAAGTAATTAAGTGGAATTTTAAACATATATGTAAACTGCTCCTAAAATTCTACAAAAATTACAGGGGACTCTCTGACCCAAAAAGAGACTACTGTAAAAATTTGAACTCAATTTATTCACAGGAACTCTCTGAACAAAATTCACAAGCCCAAAAGGCTGATTTTTGTATAAATAACAAAGCATAGTAAAAAGTGTCAAACAACAGATTTCTTAATTTTCGTGGACACTCTAGGGTACCAAGACATTCTCCAAAAAGTTATATGAACATTGCATATGTAGAAAAATTACAAAAATTCATTTAAGTATTTCTTAAAATAACAAGATAGCATTATAACTTGAAAAGTACTTAAGCACTACTGCCCAAATTTCTACCAGAGCTAGAGCAAGTATAAATTAGCCTACCCACCAAATTCCATAATTTTTGGAATAATGAAACTGAAGATATAATTTAAACAAGTTTGCATGTGATTTAAAACACATTTCAAAGACCTATTTAAATATCCCGAAAACTAAACATCACATAGCAAACTCATATTTTTCTAAAATACTACACATCAAGTAGATCCTAACAAAATTTATCTCCTGATTTTTGAGGAAGTAAAACCCTAGATCTACATTTTCCAAACTTAACCAAAAATTCTGTAGCAAAAATAAATAAAAATGAAAAAGATCTCATTTTATACTGGGCCGGCCCGGGAAAAGACGCGGCCCAAAACTCGCGGCGTGGCCCGCTCTACGCGCGCGGCCTGCTCGGGCTCCCGCCCGCGCGCGTGTGACTGACCAGGTGGCCCCACCTGTCAGCGAGAGAGAGGCGGAGGGGAGGAGCTGCGGTCGCCGGAGCTCGCCGTCGGTGAGCCAGCCGACGAAATTGGACGGACTAGCATGACCACGTCATCGAACTACAATGATTGGTGGCAAGAATGGGGCGGCGGAGCAACGGAAAGGTGCTCGCCGTCGGGCATGGCGGCACGGTGGAGGTGCGCGGCGGTACGCCGACGACGGTGAGCCCCGACCGCCTCAACCAAGCCCGCCCCAAGTTTCCCGGGGTCACTGGAAAGCTAACTAAGGAAAAAGGAAGGGATGAGAAGGGTGGAGCTGCTCTGCCCACGGCGGCCTCGAACTCCGGCGAGGTCCCGAACATGGCCGTGGTGGTGGAAGCGAGCAATGTGGCCTCACCTTCGCTCAAACACTCCCAGAAAGGGGTGGAGGTGGTAGAGGAAGATGCTGCGGGGTCGCTGGCGGGAGGAATTGAGCCGAGGCTTGACGACAACGGCGCACGAGCGCGAGGAAGCCCGCGGCGGCAATGGCGCCTCGGTGCTCCGCTCTAGCTTGGAGAGGCGAGAGAGAGCAGGCAGGGCGTGAGTGAGGGTGAGTGGTGGCTCCGTGGCACCTCTTGAAGACGTCGTGACCCGACGGGTGGGGCCAAGGCCGGCGTACGGCTGCCACCGCGTGGCCACGCGTCGACGACGGCCTGCAGCCAATCGGCCACGACAATCATGGCCGAAGTCTGACTTAACTGAATCGTGTCTGAAACGGTGACTGATAGAGCGATTTTGAGTTCATTTTACTCCTAATCCAGCGAGAACCAGATATGGGTGCTGTTGGCAATGTTGTAGAGCTACATGAGGACTACAAGTTTGTCAATTGGAGTTTGGACTGGTTCGGCCTAGATTTGAAACTACAGAGCTCCAAAGTGGTGCCCCTTGAAACTGAAATGCAGTTTCAGAGATAAACGTCGACTGAAACCCTAACTTCTTGATGCTATATCTCCTAAACTATTTAGAACTAGGTGATGGTGATATTGACAATGTTGTAGAGCTATGTGTGGACAACAACTTTGTCAATTGGCTCAAGGACTGGTTTGGCCTAGTTTGTGAGTTACAAGTTGCTAAAGGGAGGTACAGTGAAACGGTTTTCAGCTCCACACTTAGCCAAAATGGCTAAGTCCCAAAACAGCCCCTAATACTGACTTGTGGGCCATTTTTGAGCATGTTCTGATCATTTTCATGAGATGTCCATATTAGAACTTTTGTTCCTTATGAAATTCTCTACAACCTTGCTTAAGGTTGCTCCTCCATGCAAGATCTCTAAACTGGACTTTTTAATTGGTCAAACCAGATCACTCCAGAGGTCCAACTTAGTCAACAACATTTGGAAGGGCAATTTGGTAATTTTGGTCAACATGAACATTGCTCCACTACTTACCCTAAATGTAATTAAGGTGTTATAAGACCTAATTAGCCACTCTACACATTGGTTGCACAAAATTCCTAGTGTCACATACTTTGGCACAAGTAATTCAATACTTTCACCCAAATGTTGCAAGCTCATGTTGCACATGTTGCATGAGTGTGTTGCACAACACTTGCTAATTATGTTACACTAAAGTGGTTGACATATCTCACAAAGGAAATTGCACATAAGGTACTTGTGTGTTGCACACTACTCACTTCTTACTTCACATGAAATATAAACATATTATAAGCTTATGCATGAAATGAATGATGCTTGCTTATGCTCATGCAAATGCAATGCAATTAAGGAGCTAAACACCTGGGGTGTTACACTACCTCTTGTTATTGTGTTCCAAAAGAAGCTTGGGTGCTCTAAAAAAAAGAAAAGAAAAAAAGAAAAGAAAGAGGACAAATGTCCCACTCAGAAATAGAAAGAGATTTAGAAGCCCAAGTTCTCCTCAAATTCTTCAAGTTTTCTGAAAGAGGTATATGAGAAAATTTCTCGAAGGAGCTAAGTATTCACCATCATCATCCCTTTACCCCTTATAACCACTTCTACACCATCTATCATTTACCATTTAGCACCATCTACCGTATAGCCCAAGACACATGCATATCTTGATTTGACTTTATGACTCATTCCTTTGGATCCATAGTTTTGATTATGCAATATATGTTTCGTTGTCTCCCCACCTATGAGCTCCACATAAGCCTTTTAGAAGTAGGGTGAGAGAGAAGGCATAATGTTACTATGCTACCAAAAATACCACATATTTTGAGAGGAGAGAAAAGGCATACACCATGAATGCCTTGGGAAGGATCCAGAAATACCACAAAGGAGAGACTTGGAAGGGTCATACATAGGAATCTCTGAGTTTTATTTTGAAAATCTTGCAAAACTCCAGAATAATAGTTGATCAAAGAGCTTGAAACATGGCGCTTGACTTTACCGTTCTGTCTTTCAACTACTCAAGACCCAAGTGAAGGCTACAAGCCCCATGGTGGAAGGTAATATGAGTAAGTTTTTCATTAGAATAGTTCATTCTAATTCGGAGGAGAGTTCTTGTTTGAATGCATGTGTACCTGTAAGGCGTGAAAGTATTGTAGCAACTCCTGATCCATCACTGAGTCTATCTTTGCTTAGGAACGAGTAAAAGGTAAGCTTGGGAGAGTTTGTTGACGGTAGATAAGTATCATTTTTAACCATCAACATAGCATGAGAAATGATCTAAATATAAATACTATAGATATAGGGGTTACACTGACAGAATTCCATGAGTTTTGGTGAATCTCTATTTCTGCAGGGGGTTATCAGGAAATAACTAAAGGAGATCCACATGTCAGATTTACATAGAGACAAAGGGGCTACGCATAACTTTTCTGGAATGTGGAAGGTACGAGAAGACTCTAGAAACAAACGGAAGATGAAATGGGCCCGGAATAGGGGCGCCCGCCCCTGGTCCTGGGCGCTCACCCCTGTGGCATGGCCAATCAGGAGCCACCTCGTGGATTATGCCTCCACCGCCTTTAAGGATCAATAATAATCGTTCATCAAGGTTGGTTTGATCCAAGGGCTGTGGTGCTTCCTAGAAGGCTATATAAGCAAGGCCCCTGACCCTAGGAGAAACCCTAATTCATTCAATTCATCAAGAGAGAAGCCTCTGATCAAGCCCTAGAGCCACCATCTCAATTAGATCTCTAGTTTAGCATAGCTACATAGGATTAGAACTAGAAGGAGCCAAGCATTGCTTGATTTCTGGATCTGTCAGAGAATACTTGGTAATTCTCTCCTACTTGTGTATTTGTTCTTATATTATTTATCTAGTGCATCATTTGTATGAATATGACTTTAGTCTATTCTATCATATTGGATATGACTTTGCTCTATTTGATTATATTCTCAATTATATTGTTCTTAGTCTACTTTGATTATATGCTTGGCATAGTTCAATCAGAATTATATTTACATATAGGATCGTATAGCGCTTGCTCATTGATATCATGGGTGAGTGGTAAACATTGTGTAGGTGTGGTGCCTATACCGTATTTACCTGCGATTGCACCCTATATTCCAGATCGTGTGGTAGATCGCGGGAGTGACAGTCCTGTTGAGTCCTCTGTAGTCCACCTCCCGAGTATAGGGCAGGCAGAGCACAACTATTATAGGGAAGTGACGGCTATGTTCCATATCTTTCTTAGTAATATCACTATGCGTAGATATAACCTTTTCTTGCCATGATTGCCAAGTGTAATTGCACTAATCATTGTATGCTTTGACTTTATAGTTAGAATAACTTAGGATTATCCCTATAGTTCGTCCTAATTCATGCTAGTGCTATATATCTAGAGTAGTCTATTGAGATATTTATCATTATATGGCTATGTGCTTACCAGTTATCCCTTATTATTATTCATATATATTATTTATCTTGTGACACTTACCCTGTATGAGAAGAGAGATAAAGACATGGTTATGCTCTCCATTAGTATATGCAGTGATGCTCATTACTCATTATCCTTAGCATCCCTTCCTAGTGGTAAAAATATAAATAACGATACCTGGATTACTCCCGGTTAAAATGCTACATTGGTATTATCTGTGCGCTTGTGGATTTCATATTTATTTCAAAGGAGCATTTGCATATTTTAGTACCAGCACCTTTGGTGTCATGCTAGGGATGACAACCTAGCTTAGGTGGCATTAGAGGTGTCAACACCTAGCGGATCAGGATCCTAGGGATTTTCCAGTAAGCCGACTACTCGGTATTATCCTGAGATGGCCCAAGAATAACTTGAAGACACACGATAAGGTGACATGATCTCCAAGTACTCATGAATCAACCAAGTCAGATAATTAAGGAAAATAGTCTATGTAATAGGATTAGGACTCCTCAATTGTAACTGACTAGGACTAGATTAACCTGCACTGCCCTCTGACCTGTCTAAAGAGGTACCCCTTGTACAATCAACTCTATCATACAATACACAAAAGGCGACCCACCAACTAGACATAAAGGCTATTACTCAATCATTAGGGCCTGAACCAGTATAAATCGTTGTGTTCTATGTAAACCGTCGAGATCAGTTCACACCGAAGCCCACCAAACACTGTCTCGGGTAGTCCCATGGCAGGTTGCCGGTCGATAAACACCGACAGCTGGTGCGCCAGGTAGGGGATTTTGGTGGATTTTTGCTCGTGAGCTCGATGAACCTCGATGACAAGATGAATTTCATGCCAGGTTCTACGTTCGTGTTTGGTTCCTAGGTCTATGAGGCAGACAGCGAAGGGCTTCTCCATGCTCTCCTTACAGAGAATCTTGATGATCAACCTGTTTTGATGCAATCTAACGACACAATGGATGAACTCGCCGAGAAAATTCTTGATTTTTCAATCTTAGATTCTACTAGGATTTAGGAACAGTTCAAGTTTGAGTTATACTCAGACTCTGCTTCTGAAGTCCCACTTCGACTACCACTCAGTTTGAAGAATTTAGCTGCGGTATACCAAGAATAGTACTCGACTACGCCTGACCTTCTTCAACAAGTCTGAAAGGATCAAGATGCCCAAGAGGGGGGGGTGAATTGGGCTTTTCTAAAAATTAATTTCAAGAATTAAATCCTACAAGCCAAACTTCACCCCTAGTGCCTATTAGTGTTCCTTGTGATTCTAACGATAAAAGTTTTGCACCCTAAGTTCCAATCCTAGACTAGCATGGCAATTCTAGGAAAGTAAACAAGCAATGAAAGTAATGCCCGAAAGTAAATGCTTGAAAGTAAGGGTTAGGAACATGGCGATGTTTTGCCGAGGTATCGGAGGGTCGCCACTCCCTACTAGTCCTCGTTGGAGCACCCGCGCAAGGGTGTAGCTCCCCCTTCATCCGCGCAAGGATCAAGTGCTCTCTACGGGTTGATTCTTCGACACTCCGTCACGGCGAATCACCCAAAACCACTCACAACTTGAGTTGGGTCACCCACAAGCTCGTCGGATGATCACCAAACTCCCAATCACCACCAAACCATCTAGGTGATGGCGATCACCAAGAGTAACAAGCTAGAACTCTCACTTGACCACAACAAGCCTAATGAGAAGATGGATGCACACTTGCTATACTCTTGTCACTAGTGAGGAATCTCAAACTTTGATTCTCAAATCACTATCCTCACTAGGGCTCTTGCACTCCCTTGCACTCCAAAGGTGTTTCTCAGCTGAACAAATGAGCAAGAGACCTCTAAAAGAGGTGGAGGGGATGTATTTATACACCCCTCAGACAAATCCAACCGTTATCTGTCGAAACAGCAAAACGCGCACTGACCGGACGCTCCAATTGACATGACCGGACGCACCGGTCAAGTGTAACGGACGGAAACCAAAAGTTAGTGCTGAGTGACCGGACACGCCGATCTGAGATGACCGGACGCGCCGATCAGAGATGACCGGACGCGCCGATCAGGGATGACCGGACGCGTCCGATCATGCAAGAACCTTACTGGAAACTGATCTGACGCTCGACCACGTCTGATCATAGATGACCAGATGCGTCAGGTCAGCTTGGGACCTTACTGGAACGTGACCGGACGCATCGATCACTTCACAGTCGCGTCTGATTACATTGTTTACCCTCTGGAACACGTGTCAGACTGACCACCGCGTCCGGTCCTCTCAAGGACCGTGTCCGGTCGATCAGTTAACTCCGCACTGTCTTGTTAGTACTGACCGGATGCATCCGGTCATGACCAGGACCGCGTCCGGTCATGGGTAAACTGCTCAAATGACTTCCAGACGCGACGCAACTTGAACCAAGTTGCTTCCAACTGAACTTTGAGCTATTCTAGAGCTACCTAGTGCTAAGTTTGACAAGTGTGCACCATACCTAAACAAAAGCCTCACCTAGGTCAAGCTACTCGCTCATGCCCCCCCTTTATAGTATGGTCAAAGGAAGAAACAAAGATCCTAATGACTATTCCAGATGTAACTCAACACCTTGACATTCAGAACTAACCGTCCTTAATCTTGTCATTGATCCTTTGAAAACCGAAATGATTTCCATCAAGGGACATGAATACCATAGTGCCCAAAGCAGTTATCACCTCCATGACCTAACTTACCAACGTTTCTGCAAAACACATGTTAGTTATGGTAATAATGCGTTGTCATCAATTACCAAAACCAACACCGGGGCCTAGATGCTTTCAATCTCCCCCTTTTTGGTGATTGATGACAACACTTAAATTCAGAAGATATAAGTTGAGGTTTTCGATCATGCTTGGTTCACATAAGCATAAAGCTATAGACACAAGGGGTTAATCATTGCTTATGTGTTCTAAGCCAACTGAGTGTACTCATAAGATAAAACATGAAGAGTTAGTACACATAAACATAGCTCATATGAAATCGGAGTAAGGCACGGAAGCACAACCTTATGAGCTAAACACCATTAAGTGACATAATGATTAAGACATGGTCTCACAAACTCATAGTCACACAATGCAGGGCGAGAAAGTAAACATGATGCATGAAGTAACACACAAAGAACGAAACCCTCTATCAACACTCCCTCTGAATCTATGCTCTCTCTCCCCCTTTGGCATCAAACGCCAAAAAAGAAAAAAACTAAGGATCGGACGGGGGAACTGAAGCTATCGTGTCGGGTGCCGAGGAGCGTGGAGTGATCATGAACTGCGAAGTGTCCTCCTCAGACTCTAAACTGTTAGGCTGACCCTCTGTAGATAGACATGGTAGTGAAGCAGTCTGGGTCAGTAGAACAGGTGTAGCAACTGAAGGTGTAGTAGCAACTATAGGAGCAGTCACTGTCGCCTGAGCCTGAAAGACACCAAGAGTAGGAGGATCTGTAGATGCAACTGAAGATGGCAGAGTGTCTGTAGTGGCGGCCCCTGTCACTGGAAATGCAGCAGTCTCTGAAGCCGACATGTCTGAGGTAGTCACAAAGGTAGAGTACGACGGTGTCGGCTGTCCAGTCAGCTCACTGTATGTGGCACTGAAGTCAGGGAATGCAGTGCCTGAGAGGAGGTGAGGTTCTGGCTGAGCTGGTCGAGTGAATCCTGTCTGGATAGGAGTGTAGCTCGGAGACTGAAACGTCTGTGGTACCTGCTGCTGGGGGGAGGTGTATTGAAAGCTCGGCTGCCCCTGACTCTGAGGTCCATTGGACTGTAAGGCTGGAGTTAGGACAGACGATGGTGGAGGTACTCCCACAGCGACAAGGTGGCGCAGGAGCTCTAGGTACTGCTGCTGAGTGGCTACCTGCTGCCTCTACATCTCGAACTGCTATCTTTAGAACTCGAGCTGCTGCCTCTGGAGCTCGTCCTGGCAAGCCTGAATCTGAGCGAACGCGGCAGCTGAGTCCTAAGCCTGTCGCTGCATCTGGACCTCCTGTCTCTCCTGGGCCTGGGTCAACCTCTCAAGTATAGCCACCATGGCTGGATCTATGCGGGAGGCTGAGCTAGAGCCACCGGCCTCATGGTCGTGAGGACGAGGAGAGCAGTACCGGGGGATGGGCTGATAATCCTCATCTGTGTTGTCAGTAGCAACATCCTCAGCTAGATCAGCTGACTGAGCATCTAGATCTGCTAGCTCTGCCTCAGCAAGACCCTCAACGGTCTCGTCCTGCTCAGCAGCTGTCTCCGGTACCTCTGGCCTCTGACGCTGTCCTGGGCCAGGTGCCTGCTCTCTGGTAACTGATGCCCACAGCTGGCGGATGTCATACTCTGGAAAGGCTGTGGTGGTATCAGAAATTTCTGCTCTAATCTCTACAGACAACTCACAGGCAGATCTGATGATGAAGCATATCCAGTGAGCATACGGTAGTTGCCTATGACCCTTGAAGCCCTCTGCCAAGGTGTCCTCTATCTCACAAAGCATCAGATCCCAAAGGTCAAACGGGGTCTGTGAGATGAGGTGATGTACAACCCACAGCTGCATGCGAGTCAAGCCCTCTCTGTATCCAAACCTCGGAAGAAGTGTCCTCCTCACTATAGCATCGAGGACCCTTGCTATGGGTGTCAGGCTGGCTGGTGTGCGTCGAGACCCCTCGCCAAAAGGCTCACGGAAATAGGGTCGGATCATGTCTGTAGGGGGCACTGTCCTGCCGTGAGTGCGTCTCGGAGGAGCAGTCTGTCCGAAACACAACTGATGAATCTTTGTCTCTGAAGCAGGGAGTCTGAGAATCTCCCATACCCTGGTGCTATATAGTCTGCGGTCACGGCCTCTGAAAGCAAAGTGAATGAACTAATGTGCTGGGTCAATCCACAGTGAGGAGTAAAACTCTCTGACCCAGGTCCCGCAGTATGCTCCAGTCCATCCAAGAAGATCTGATAGTCTAGGTAGAAAGGACAGATGCAGACGAAGCTGCTCACCCACCACCTCAACTAAGGCCTCCAGTCGACAGACTCTCTGAGGTCTGAAAGCAATCCCGCTCTTGACATAGGCCCTGTAGAAGTCCTCGTGCAGAGGAGTATAGAAACCCTCTGACGCCTGGGGATCCCGCTGAGGTGGGAACCACCAAGTGACCTCAACAAATCTGAGGGCCTGGACCTATCTGGCTGTAGCACCCCTGAGGTCAAAATGCTCAACTGGGGGGTGACCACGAGCCCTGGGAGGTGGACGACCTCCATGACGCTGACCCTCTAGCCTGGGAGTCACCTGAGCTCACGTACGTCCTGAGCGACGACGCTGTGGAGTCTGAACTGTCTGCTCCTCAGTCTCCTCTGGATCCTCTATAGGCTGCTCTGCAGGGGCATCCACTATCTCCTCTGTGGCCTCTGTACTGAGTTGTCGACCTTCAAGGTGAAAGCGACTCTCGCCAATACGAATACCACTGCTCATGCCACCTCTCTCTGCTGCCTCTGCTGCATCTGCAACTGCCTGAGCTACCTCTGTCTCTATAAGAGTTCTCTTTCTCTTCTTGGCAGCAATCTTTACTCGCTTGCCACGAGCTACCTCTGTCCTCCTAGGAGGACTCTCATCCCCATCACTAGGTGCCCCACCAACATTCTTGCAGCGAACCATACTGACAAGCGGCTATACTGAGACATATTGGAAAGTAGCAGATGATGTACTGACACTCGTGAGGCTTGGCCTCAATCCGTATCCGCAGGCTTGGCCTCGGATTCACAACTGATCTCCTAACACACTCAGCACTGATAGGACAAACTGAAACGATAGAATAGATGGATCTACTATAAGCAACATATATTATCTAAAAGATAAGTGAGATCCTAATAAGAGCAAGCATGTAAGGTAAGATATGAAAGGACCACGATAGCTACCTCGATGAGCGAAGTTCCGATGAGCGGAAGACGATCTCGACGCGCTAGGGTTACCCGGAGACGGCGATCGAAACCCTGGAGTACCGAGAGATCAACGATCGAATTAGTAATTCACCGGAAAATCGACGGTAAACCCTAATTCACGGTAAAGACATCACCTTACGGAGACGGAGATGATCGGGGAGATGGAGACAATCACAGAGAGGAAAACTCGCGAAAAGCCTCGGCGAACGGATTCGGGTGGCTAGGGTTAGGGTTTTCGCGGCGGTGGGTGAGGGCCTCGGAGCTGTGCGCGCGCGCGGCAGGGAGAGGGCACGAGGGTGGAGCTAGGGCGCGGGGCTGCTCCGGGGGCTCCGGCGGCTCCGGTGGCGCGGCTGCGGCGGCGGAGCGGCGAGCTTGCGAAGGTAGCTGCGGAGGCGGCTGCGGAGGCGCGGCGTGCACGCGCGAGCGAGGACGACGCGGCATGGCTGCGAGCAGGGGCGCACAGCGGTGGTGGCGCGGCGGCTCGGCGAAGACGGCGGCGCTTGGAATCTCGGCGAGTACGAGCGGTGGCGGATGAAAAGTGAAACGCGAGATCCAATCGAACGGTTAAAAGGGTGAGATCCGCTTTTTACGCGATGACCGGACGCGGTGGAGGTAGCATCCAGTCACATTCCAGTAAGCTCCTGGAATGACCGGACACGTCCGATTATGCATGATCGGACGCTGACAGAGTCCGGTCATGTTTTTTCCAGAAAATTAAAACGGATGACCGGACACGGTGGTGGTTGCCGGGACCGGACGCGGTGGTCGGCAGAGGCGCGTCCGATGCAGCGTCCGGTCACAGATCTTGGAGAAGACCTTCGGGAATGACCGGACGCGTTGGTGAACACTGAGACCGGATGCGGTGGTGAAGCAGAACCGCGTCCGATGCAGCGTCCGGTCGTTGTAAAATGCCTTTTTTCAAACCGATTTTGACGCGACTTCTCCCAATCAAGTTCCAATTCAAGGAGACTTAAATAAACACCAATTGGAACCTGATATGAGTGACCTCACTCAAACCCTCAAAATTTTCAAAATATTTTGCCTTAGGCTAGTATTATTTTTAAGAAAATATTCAATAAACACCCGAGGAGCAACGTATGGCCATGCAATAGAGTTTATGAACCCTTGGGAGCTTCAAATGCTCTCTCTATTCATGGACGAACACAGAGGTTACTCAAAGCTAAACTGAAAAGAAACGACAAAGCAACAAACATGCATATGCAATGCAAAACAAGAAAGGAAGGCTAGGTTGCTTGTCAAGTTTGATCCATGGTTAGGCTTTTTCACTCCTCCAAAGGAGGGTTATCGTAACCGTGTTAGACAAGTTCTAGATGCATTGCTGGAATTTAGACATGACAAAAAGTACGATGCAATGCAAGGGACAACACAAGCTCATTTTTTAAAGTTACTAGAATCAAGCACATTTAGTTCACTTCTCAACCTACAAAAGGTAGCCTCATCTAAAGGTTTAGTGAAGATATCCGCTAATTGATTTTCACTTCTTACACCTTCTAGTGATATATTATTTTTAGCAACATGATCTCTTAGAAAGTGGTGGCGGATATCAATGTGCTTGGTGCGAGAGTGTTGTACCGGATTATTAGCAATTTTAACGGCACTTTCATTGTCACATAAAAGCGGCACCTTTTCAAGAACAACTCCATAGTCTAGGAGGGTTTGTTTCATGTATAAGATTTGTGCACAACAAGCCCCGTGGCAATGTATTCCGCCTCGGCGGTGGACAAAGCCACACTATTTTGCTTCTTAGATGACCAAGATACTAAGGATCTCCCAAGCAAATGGCATCCTCCGGATGTGCTTTTTCTATCAATTTTGCAACCGGCATAATCCAAATCAGAGTAGCCAACTAGTTGGAATCTAGCTCCTTTGGGGTACCAAAGTCCGATGCTTGGGGTGTACTTAAGATATCTTAGGATTCTTTTTACGGCACTTAGGTGAGGTTCTTTTGGGCACGCTTGAAAGCGAGCACACATGCACACACTAAACATAATATCGGGCTTAGATGCGGTAAGGTACAACAAGCTACCAATCATAGAACGGTAAAGAGTTTGATCGATTGGTTTACCTCCCTCATCTAGGTCGAGATGTCCATTAGTTGGCATTGGGGTCTTGATTGGCTTGCATTCTTCCATCTTGAATCTTTTGAGAAGATCCTTGGTATACTTTTCTTGAGAGATAAAAATCCCTTCTCTCATTTGCTTGACTTGAAACCCAAGGAAGAATGTTAGCTCACCAATCATTGACATCTCGAACTCTATTCACATCAATTCACCAAATTCTTTGCAATAATCTTCATTTGTTGACCCGAAGATAATATCATCAACATAGACTTGACAAATGAAGATCTCTCCATTAAACTTCTTGGTGAATAGTGTGGTGTCAACCTTCCCAATAGTGAAGCCCTTCTCAATGAGGAAATCCCGAAGGCGCTCATACCACGCTCTAGGGGCTTGCTTGAGCCCATATAGCGCCTTGGACAACCTATAAACATGATTAGGATATCTAGGGTCTTCAAACCCGGGAGGTTGTTCAACATAGACTAGTTCATTTATGAAGCCATTTAAAAATGCACTTTTCACATCCATTTGATATAATTTCATTTCATGATGTGATGCATATGCAAGAAGGATACGAATGGCTTCAAGTCTTGCAACGGGTGCAAAAGTCTCTCCAAAATCAAGACCTTCAACTTGATAGAACCCTTTTGCTACTAGTCTCGCCTTGTTTCTTACTACTACGCCTTGATCATCTTGCTTGTTGCGGAACACCCACTTGGTTCCAATGACTCTTGCACCTTTTGGATGCTCTTCAAGTGTCCAAACTTGATTGCGGGCGAAGTTGTTCAATTCTTCATGCATGGCATTCACCCAATCCGGATCTTGAAGAGCTTCTTCTACATTCTTAGGTTCAAGACAAGAGACAAAAGAGTGATGTTCAACAAAAGACGTAAACTTTTGAGATCGAGTCATTACACCCTTTGTAGGACTCCCTATGATGAGATCTTGTGGATGTGCTTGAAGTAGGGGTGAGTTTCTTCGATCAACCATTTGAGGAGTAGGATGGGGAGCATCAACATCTTGAGCTTGTGCCTTGGCTTGTTGATGAGAGACATAAGTATCTTCATTTTCAACTCTCTCATTCTTGTCATCATCTTGAGGCACATATGATGAAGATGGTGGATTGACAATTTATACATCGTCTTCATCATCTTTAGGCTTGATGTCTCTTACCGTCATGTTCTTCATGGCCTCTCTCAATGGTTCATCACCTACATCATCACAATTCTCAATTGCTCCTTGGAAGCCGTTAGATTCATCAAATTCCACATCATATGTTTCTTCAACAAACCGGTGGCATGGTTAAATACTCTATATGCTTTGGACTTTGATGAGTAACCAACAAGAAAACCAATATCACAACGTCTTTGGAACTTCCCTAGGTGTTGACGCTTCTTGTAGATGTAGCATTTGCAACCAAACACCCAGAAGAATGAGACGTCCGGCTTCTTCCCATTTAGCAACTCATAAGGGGTCTTGCAAAGGAACTTTTGTAGGAAGAGGTGATTTGAAGCATAGCATGCGGTGTTGATTGCCTCGGCCCATAATTTCTCTAGTGTGTTGTACTCATCTAGCATTGTTCTTGCAAGAGTGATCAAGGTCCGGTTCTTTCTCTCAACTACACCATTTTTGTTGAGGAGTGTAGGTTGATGAAACTTCATGCTTGATTCCAATTTCATCATAATAAGCTTCAATGTTGGTGTTGTCAAACTCTTTGCCATTGTCACTTCTAATTTTCTTTATCTTGATTTCAAATTCATTTTGAGCTCTCTTTGCAAACTTCTTGAAGCAATTTGCCACTTCGGATTTGTCATGAAGAAAGAAAGTCCAAGTGTATCTTAAGTAGTCATCCACAATCACAAGGCAATAGAGATTTCCACCCAAGCTCTTGTAAGTTGTAGGACCAAACAAATCCATGTGTAGAAATTCTAGTACTCTTGATGTTGACATGTAAGCTTTGGTTGGATGAGTGTTTGCAACTTGTTTGCCGGCTTGACATGCACTACAAGGTTTATCCTTGTCAAACTTTATATCCTTCAAACCTCTCACTAATTCTTTCTTCAATAGTTTGTTGAGAGTATTCATTCCAACATGAGCAAGCCTCCTATACCAAAGCCATCCAAGTGTGGTTTTGGTGAATAAACATGTCATCAAGTTTGCATCTTCGGAGGTGAAGTCAACAAGATAGAGATTATTGTATCTAAAGCCCTTGAAAATTACTTGCTTGTCATCTATATTTGTAACAACCACCTCATTTGGAGTAAACAAGCATTGGTAGCCAAGGTCACAAAGTTGCCCAACGGATAGTAAGTTGAAACTCAAAGAAGCAACATAGAGCATATTTGAGAGAGAGTGATCATTTGATATTACAATCTTGGCTATACCCTTGACTTTGCTCTTTGAATTGTCCCCAAATGTGATCTTGTCTTGACATACCCCATTCTCTTCAAGTGAGGTGAACATACGAGGATCACCGGTCATGTGTTGTGTGCAACCACTATCAATCACCCAATGAGATCCACCGGTCTTGTAGTTCACCTACACACAAGAGATCAAGCCTTTTGTTTAGGGACCCAAACTTGAGAGGGACCCTTAACTTTCTCAACTAGTGACTTGGCAACCCATATTTTCTTTGGCCTATTTTTATTAGGGGGACCCAAGAACATGACTTTCATCTTTCCACTTGAGTCCTTTCTAAGCATGTAATGAGCATTGAAGGCAAAGGGTCTAGCATGCTTGGGCAAGGGTTGTGGTGGTGGAGTTTTGCACTCATGAGCAAAGTGGCCTTCTTGTCCACACTCAACACATCTCTTTAGCTTGGGCTTTGACTTGTTTTGTTGTTGTTGAGCTTTAGTCTTCTTCTCTTGATTTGCCAAGTAACCAATGCCACTCCTATCCATCTTCATGACGGTGTTCATGAGTAGCTCACTTTGCAAATGTTGGCCTCTTGTGAACTTGCTTAGGCCGGTCTTGAGATGCTCTTTTTCTTGCTTGAGCTTCTTGTTTTCTTCAATAAGTGACTCATTTGAAGCTTGCTTTTCAAGAGCCATTAACTTCTTGTTCTCAATCTTAAGCATCTCATTTTCACTCTTGAGCTTGACATACTCATCATAGTTGTCAGCCTCAACCACACTCTTGCCTTTGCCGCTAGAGCCTTGCTCAAAGTTCTCAACAATCAAATCATCACATGATGTAGCTATATCAATCTTAACAACTTGGTTAGTAGCATCATGTGTCTCAAGAGCAAGCTCATTAGCAACAATAAGAGTATCATAGTTGATTTTCAATGTAGTATATTCTTCTTTTAGCAAGTTGAGTCTAGTGATAAGTTCACCATGCTTCTTCTCAATTTTCTCATGTTTATCTCTAAGCTTCTTGTTAGAAGTTTTGAGCTCCTTGAGAGAGGAAGACATAGTTTCATTTTGATCTTTGAGCTCATCACTAGTCTTATATGCATTTTCAAGCTTAGATGAGAGTGATTCATTTTCATGTTGAAGCTCATCATTTTCATTTCTAGTTCTTCTTATGATTTTAGAGTATTTGTTCAACAATTTTACTAGTTCATCATAATAAGGTGCATCATATTCATCATCACTATCACTATCATCATCATCGCTATCACTATTTTGTACCTTTCGATCACCCTTAGCCATGAGACATAGGTGAGAAGTAGATGATGATGGTGAAGATGGCGGTGAAGGTGGTGATGAAGATGTTGACGAAGATGATGATGGCCCAATCACAAGTGCGGCGATCTTCTCTTTTTCATCATCGCTTTCATCGCCGGAGGACTCACATGATGATTCAATGTCGGTGAGCCAATCACCAACAATATAAGCTTTGCCTCCCTTCTTCTTGTAGAACTCTCTTTTCTTGCCATCTTTCTTTTTGTATGGCTTGTTCTTTTTTTCTCATCTTCTTCATCACTTGAATCATCTTTCTTGCCCTTGTACTTGTTCTTGTACTTGTCTTTTGGAGGCTTTGGGCATTGATGAGCTAGGTGGCCAAGTTCACCACAATTGAAGCAATCCATTTCAGATATTGGCTTCCTTTTGCTACTTGTGAAGAATTTCTTCTTCTTGCTATCGAACTTGATGCCACTCTTGTTGAGCTTCTTTAGCATCTTGGTGATCTTCCTTACCATGAGTGCAAGTGATGCATCATCAATATCACTTTCACTTAAGCTTCCTTGCACCATCATGGCTTGGCCCTTCTTCTTTTTCTTTTCATGGCTAGCTTTGAAGGCCAAATCTTTTTTCTTGGAAGATGATGAGCCCTCTTCCGGAGTAAAGTGCATGTACATCTCATGTGCATTGATCTTTCCCAATACTTGAGTCGGTGTTGCAACGGAGAGATCACTTTGTGATACGCTCAGGGGGTCCCGATCTTCACGACGTAGGATGATCACCGATAACTAGCTGAAGAACAGCCGGATAACTTGCTGCAAGCAACGATAACTAGTGCAACCTGGCAAATAAAACTCGAAGCCAACCACCGTCTTTAACCGGCAACCTGAATCGAGGATTCGCCCAACCACACTCTCAAAGAACCAACCAACACAACCTACAATCAATTGAGGAAATCTCGAAGGGAGTAGGAGCACCAATTGGGAGCGGATGAAGCCGCCGCTTCTGTAAATCCCGCAAAGGAAATCACAAGAGCAAAGGGGTAGAGATCTCTCTCAATATTTGTTAGCACACAGCTGAACAAAAGGGGGGTTTGTATTCCATTATCAAAAGTCTGCGATTATAATGAGTCTAGGAGGTATTTATACTAGCAAAACCCTGCTAGATATGTGGAAACTCAAAAAGAAAAATATAAGACGCACTATGTGAACGGGCCTCCTCGAGATGCCTTCCTGGAGAGTTTTCGCGTGGCTGCTGGTTGTCAGCGTAGTCTTTAGTGTTTTAGCAATAACTCTATCTTAGAAACTCCAAATGACATGCGGTTTGTTGGGTTGGAAATTTAACTTGATAACCTTTCACACCATGTGCAGCATGTACCACGAAATATTGTAGATTGGTATAGTTTTGCATGGGAACTTGGACATCAGGCTGACTGCTGACTAGCTGACCAGTCTGTACTAAATCAGTCGAATCTCAACATTGGAGAATCCAAATCAAGTGGGAGAACTTGGGCTTGAAACTAGACTTGATAAGCTTTCCAACAAGTCCTCATGGGCCTTCATAGCTTATGCGAGCAAAAAGTTGTGACTGATTCTTTCTGATGGTTCTGTCACACGGGACTGGCTCGAACGTGATCCTCCTCTTTGGTTCACCCTTGGTGTCTTCTTGTCATCCTCCGTGGTGCACCTAAGCAATAGCAATGTGCACGACTTAGGCAGTATATAATTCTCATTAACATTAAAATGATTTTCAGAAAGTAGCACGTGCACCTCTTGTTGTAGCTTCTTGGCTCGACTACGTGTAATTGGTCCATCAAAGACTTGGACTGGTGTTGGTGTAACTTGACTTGGAGGTTGTAACATGTTGTTGGTTGACGTGGTCATATCATCCTCCCCCTTGAAAAAGAGTCGTCCTCGACTCTAATCCGTCGAAGTCCAAAAATTGTGCTTGGCCGACAGGGGTAGATGTTATGTTTCTGTTGCAATCTCCTTCTTCCATCACAGCAATGTGTTTGAATCTGTAATCATATAAACCAAGTAGCAGTCTTATAGGTGGAAACCAAAAGGATTTAGAATCAAGTTTAGCTTTCACCTTGAATGGATCCTTAGAATTAAGAGTGAATGTTGATGTCCTTGGTATGATCCTATCATCCTTCCTCTCTTCCAAAAAACTTATCCTCTGCTTTTGCTCTCCTGAAAACAGTCTAAAGAAAATAGAGAGTGGATGCATATGCCAATTGCTATGATTACTTGTTGAAGTTTGTTCATTATCTTCTTTATAATTCATATGCACATTATTTCCTTTTCGATGAGATGAATAGTTTCTCAGATTTTGTGAACCTGAAATTAACTTTGAAAATGGAAGCACAAAATTTTCTTTTAAACCACTCATTTGATTCAGGTTATCATGTTTTATCTTTGCAAAATCAAACATTTCAACAGATGTGAACGAAGCATGTTTGATATTCCAATAATTCTTGATGCTCAACTCATGCAAAGGTTTAGTAATGTACCTTTTATACTCAATGGTTCCACATGTATATGGAAAGACTTTGGGTGAATGAAACAAACACATTTGCACAAGATTTCTTTGTTTCAGTGAAGAATATGAACAAGAAAATAACACTAATTGTTCTGAACAGCAAGCTCTAAACAACCTTTTTATCTCAAATAAAGAAAAGTATGGTTCACAAGATGTACAACTCATTTTATTCAACTTCAATTCAGTAATGTTGTGACATGTTATGCAAAGAGCACAAACAAAAAATTTATTTATAATGTAGTGTCCAATGATGTTAAATGTAAACTTGCAGCTGTAGGCACTATTCAAAGATTTCATAGATGATATATCAAGAACACTTTCAACTATTTTATTAATATCAACAAATTCATCAAGCTTGACATAGAACATACATTCAGCAGGAGATATTCTTCTAAAGAATTCAGCATGACTAATTAATTTCACATGGCCCACATTATCGACATGTAAATTATCATATATTTCAGTCAAAGTATAGCAATGGTCATGCATGATTGAACAATGTTTGTCAACTTTCAAAATTTTAGCACTTGTATCAACATGTGGATCAATCAAATCAGCACAAAGATTTCGTGTATACTTAATTTCAGTTGAAGCAAATTTGTCATCACAATTACTGGTCAATATATGTTGCAGATTCAGTTCTAAATTGTTTGCATTACCTTTCAGATTTTGTGATGGTGCATGAATGATGCATTGTATCTCTAAACTTTTACCTTTTTCCTTGTCATGGTTCAGGTTTTGCACAGCATAGAGTTGGTTCTCAATAATGGCAACCCTCGCATTTCTCTGGCCAAGTTTGGGGGTCTTTTGAGTAGCCATCTCCACCGAATCTTCTTTATAGACCTGCATGTTGGGAGAAACAACACTAAGAGTAGACATTAGTGGGTTTGTGTTAAAATCATCCGTGCATGCCTTGCAATAAAGCTCTCTCTTTTTGTGTGGTGTATCTCTCACACTCATACTGTGGATACTCTCAATCTCACATTTGGTGGAATCACACAACTCACTTTTGTTTTCACTCTCACTCAATTTGTCTATGTGGCACTCATTCTCACAAGGGATTTGATGCATAATATCTTCAATGTCTTCTAGAGAAACATATGAATATCTTCCATCATTCATGATGTAATCGATTGCCATTGGGGCAGTAATGGTGGCAGCAACACCATCAGGTCTATCCTCTTCAAACAATGATGATCTCTCAATTGCTGATGTGGATTCATCCCCACTAATATTGCCTTCAATCTGAACTTTCTGTGGCATTGGAACAGTAATAGATGCAACCAAATAATCATCTTTGACCTCCTCCAAAGATGCTAGACTGGCATTAGTATAAGTGGAATCATGTGCACTAATCTTTCCTTCAATAATCTCAACACTTTGTGACATGGGGGAGCACAAAATTTCAGCACCACTGTCCAATAATTCATCACATAATGCAGCTGATGGTACAACACATCTTGACACCACATTTGTGCTTGGAACCATGTTGGTTCGAAACTTCAGATCCATTAGATCATGATGAACTTCATCTTGGACAGATTTATTACTAGTAAAAGACGGCACAATAGCATCATCTTTGTGCTCACATTCAGCTCTCAAACTGAAACATTGATTGGCCTTCAAATTTAGATTAGATTCACCTTCAAAAATCAGAGTGCTGTCAACCTCTTGGTCATAATTGGGTACTGATTTTTCATCAGATGACATAGAAAATTTCTGGACAGATTTGGAGCATATAACTTCTCCACTTTTAGCACTAGAATAAGGCTCATAACTTTTAAGATCTGCAACACTTGTGTTCAGACATGGTGGCAGTACTTCTTGATGAAAATTTTTTAGATTTCCATGGTGTGGAACTGTAGCATGTTCCCTCAACTCAACATACAAAGGATCAGCCTCGATCAGAGAAGTATCTTCTCTAGTTTCACAACTCAACTGATGATCTTCCACAACTTGCATAGTGGCTTCTGCTACCTCACTTTGTGTGTCATGTGCAGCAGAATTTTCTTCTTGATCTTGCTCAAAACTGAGACAAACATTGATGGGAACATTTGCAACTTGATTCTCATCAACCTCAGATTGTAAATGGCACTTTGGGATAGCAACAACATCAAGAGATGGTGTAACACTATGATCCATTGTAATGTCACACACCTCACCATTTTTCATATCAATTTGGGACATAGAGCCTTCTTCTTGCTGCACAACAAAGTTCTTCTTGGAGTTGAATTGTTGATGTTCACTTCTCTTGGTACTAGAATCAACTAAAGAAACTTTTGAGACAACATGTCCTCTCTTCTTGCATGGACTTGATGATTGCTTCTTTCCAACAATGGAGGACATATTGGGCTGCAACTTAACACTTTTATCTTGGCACAAACTAATGTTCTGGGTGACCTTGCCTTGCTGCACCTTCATAACTTTCTTTTCCTCTCTAATTGCACAACTTAGAAGATCTTGCATACTTCTAAAATATTTGCCCTTAAGTGCAGCAGCAATGTTATCATTAAGACCTCTCTCGAAATATTCCATTGTGTTCATGCCATCAACAACATTTGCACGATGCAAGGAAGAATTCAGCTTATCATAATATGCTTGGACAGATTTACTACCTTGCTTCACACGCTGCAAACGACAAAGCAAAATCAGCCGATATTCCCTTGGAACAAATTCTTTTCTCATGGCCTTCTTCAAATCTTCCCAATTCTTGATGAGATGCTTATGTGGATATTGTTTCCACCAATCATGAGCATAATCTTCAAATTCAAGCACAACTCGTGATATCTCCTTGGCTTCTGAAAAATCTTGAACCTCAAGTTCAATCTCCATTTCTTCTGCCCAAACGAGAAATTCCTCCGAATCATTACTTCCATAGAATGGAAGATTGGTATATCTTCGGCCTGTCATGGTTATTGCATATGCAAAATAGCAAGCTTATATGTGGTATAGGAAAATATGTAGAACTCTCACAACCTTACATCTCTTACCAACCAAAGCTCTTATGAAATCCCTGCTGCGGATTATAGAGAAACAATGTGTTGTGGTAACTGAAAGTGATGGCGAGGCGAATATAAGACTAGAGAGTACTGATTACGGTGGTTTTTATGTGGAGCTTGGTGGGGAATAATACAAGGAAAATGCAATCTAAATTCTAGTTATTGTAATATTAAGTAACAATCCAAACTAGAAGTTCTCTGCCTAGTGCTGATCACAGAATTTGAATGAGATGTAAATCGATCACACACACGCAAGGAAATTTCAGATTTGATGCAAACAAGGAGTATGATTGGGATGCAAGTGTTGCGATCAGACCCAACCAAAATTTTGCACCAAACAAGGATAGCACACTGGTTGCACTACTTGATATGAAAACTTTTAGCACTTGTGCACATAAACCTACTGATCTTTCAACCTTTCTTTCTCAGTTTTTCTCTATTATTTTTTTTACTTTTCTTTCTTCTCTTTTTTTTTGACACACTTTTTTTATAACTAAACACAGAGACTAGATTAAGACACTTGCACAATTAAGATAAGAACAAAACACAACCGGTAGCTATAATAGGATCAAAGTTTACGCGAAGGACATGATATGCGTTTTCAGATTTCTTTGTAGGGATTTTCAGATATATAAAGAGGCTCAAAGGACACGCAAAGGATAATGATCAGCAACTAAAATAAAGACTCTAATAAACTAAAACTTGACAAAACTCACTAATATAATAGATTGAAACAAAGGGCTAAAGCAATGTATTTTCAGGCTTTTTGGTGGATAGGACGAAACAAAATATATAAGTAGCTAAGGGGAAAAAATCCTACCGTGGTAATGAAAGCTCTGATACCAGATGATACGCTCAGGGGGTCCCAATCTTCAAGACGTAGGATGATCACCGATAACTAGCTGAAGAACAGTCAGATAACTTGCTGCAAGCAGCGATAACTAGTGCAACCTGGCAAATAAAACTTGAAGCCAACCACCGTCTTTAACCGGCAACCTGAATCGAGGATTCGCCCAACCACACTCTCAAAGAACCAACCAACACAGCCTACAATCAATCGAGAAAACCTTGAAGGGAGTAGGAGCACCAATTGGGAGCGGATGAAGCCGCTGCTTCTGTAAATCCCGTAAAGGAAATCACAAGAGCAAAGGGGTAGAGATCTCTCTCAATATTTGTTAGCACACAACTGAACAAAAGGGGGGTTTGTATTCCATTATCAAAAGTCTGCGATTACAATGAGTCTAGGAGGTATTTATACTAGCAACAGCCCTACTAGATAGGTGGAAACTCGAAAAGAAAAATATAAGACGCACTATGTGAACGGGCCTCCTCGAGATGCCTTCCTGGAGAGTTTTCGCGTGGCTGCTGGTTGTCAGCGCGGTCTTCAGTGTTTTGGCAATAACTCTATCTTGGAAACTCCAAATGACGTGCGGTTTGTTGGGTTGGAAAGTTAACTTGATAACCTTTCACACCATGTGCAGCATGTACCACGAAATATTGTAGATTGGTATAGTTTTGCATGGGAACTTGGACATCAGGCTGACTGCTGACTAGCTGACCAGTCTGTACTAAATCAGTCGAATCTCAACATTGGAGAATCCAAATCAAGTGGGAGAACTTGGTCTTGAAACTAGACTTGATAAGCTTTCCAACAAGTCCTCATGGGACTTCATAGCTTTTGCGAGCAAAAAGTTGTGACTGATTCTTTCTGATGGTTCTGTCACACGGGACTGGCTCGAACGTGATCCTCCTCTTTGGTTCACCCTTGGTGTCTTCTTGTCATCCTCCGTGGTGCACCTAAGCAATAGCAATGTGCATGACTTAGGCAGTATATAATTCTCATTAACATTAAAATGATTTTCAGAAAGTAGCGCGTGCACCTCTTGTTGTAGCTTCTTGGCTTGACTACGTGTAATTGGTCCATCAAAGACTTGGACTGGTGTTGGTGTAACTTGACTTGGAGGTTGTAACATGTTGTTGGTTGACGTGGTCATATCACTTTGGTGAAGTACGGTGACAATGTGTCCATACTTCTCAACGGGAAGAACGCTCAAGATCCTCCTTGCAACATCCGATTGACTCATTTTAGTGAGTCTAAGAGCATTGAGATCTTCTACAAGAACATTCAAACGAGTGTACATTTCATTAGCACTTTCTTTGGGAAGCATCTCAAAAGAATTGATTTTCTTTAAAGCAATGTGATAGCGTTCCTCATACTCACTCTTAGTTCCCTCATGGAGAGCACAAAGATTTTCCCATAATTCATGAGCATTTTTGGCATTATGCACACGATTGAAGATATCTTTGCCTAGGGCCCGGTAGAGTGTATTTTTTGCCTTTGCATTCCACCGGTCGTATTTCTCCTCGTCACCACTTGGGTTGGCGGGATCCCTTATAGGGGGAAGCCCTTCGGTTGTGGCTCTAAGGCACCCAACATTGCTTCGAGATACGCCTCCATACAAATTTTCTAATATGGAAAATCGTCTCCCTCAAAAGTGGGAGGTGGTCCTTCCCCATTAGACATCTTGCTCTAGGCGGTGAAGCCTAAATAAAGAGCAACACGGCTCTGATACCAATTGAAAGGATCAAGATGCCCAAGAGGGGGGTGAATTGGGCTTTTCTAAAAATTAATTGCAAGAATTGAATCCTACAAGCCAAACTTCACCCCTAGTGCCTATTAGTGTTCCTTGTGATTCTAACGATAAAAGTTTTGCACCCTAAGTTCCAATCCTAGACTAGCATGGCAATTGTAGGAAAGTAAACAAGCAATGAAAGTAATGCCCGAAACTAAATGCTTGAAAGTAAGGGTTAGGAACACGGCGATGTTTTGTTGAGGTATCGGAGAGTCGCCACTCCCCACTAGTCCTCGTTGGAGCACCTGCGCAAGGGTGTAGCTCCCCCTTGATCCGCGCAAGGATCAAGTGCCATCTACAGGTTGATTCTTCAACACTCCGTCGCGGCGAATCACCCAAAACCACTCACAACTTGAGTTGGGTCACCCACAAGCTTGTCGGATGATCACCAAACTCCCAATCACCACCAAACCGTCTAGGTGATGGCGATCACCAAGAGTAACAAGCTAGAACTCTCACTTGACCACAACAAGCCTAATGAGAAGATGGATGCACACTTGCTATACTCTTGTCACTAGTGAGGAATCTCAAACTTTGATTCTCAAATCACTATCCTCACTAGGGCTCTTGCACTCCCTTGCACTCCAAAGGTGTTTCTCAGCTGAACAAATGAGCAAGAGACCTCTAAAAGAGGTGGAGGGGATGTATTTATACACCCCTCAGACAAATCCAACCGTTATCTATCAAAACAGCAAAACACGCACTGACCGGACGTGCCAGTCAACATGACCGGACGCGCCGGTCAAGTGTAATAGTCGGAAACCGAAAGTTAGCGCTGAGTGATCGGATGCGCCGATCTAGGATGACCAGACGCGCCGATCAGAGATGACCGGACACACCGATCAGGGATGACCGGACGCATCCGATCATGCAAGAACCTTACTGGAAACTGATCTAACGCTCGACCGCGTCCGATCATAGATGACTGGACGCGTCAGCTCAGCTTGGGACCTTACTGGAACGTGACCGGATGCGCCGATCACTTCACAGTCACGTCCGATTACACTGTTTACCCTCTAGAACACGTGTTAGACTGACCACCGCATCCGGTCCTCTCAAGGACCGCGTCTGGTCGATCAGTTAACTCCGCACTGTCTTGTTAGTACTGACCGAATGCGTCCGGTCATGGGTAAACTGCTCAAACGACTTCCAGACACGACGCAACTTGAACCAAGTTGCTTTCAACTGAACTTTGAGCTATTCTAGAGCTACCTAGTGCTAAGTTTGACAAGTGTGCACCACACCTAAACAAAAGACTCACCTAGGTCAAGCTACTCGCTCATGCCCCCCTTTACAGTACGGTCAAAGGAAGAAACAAAGATCCTAATGACTATTCTAGATGTAACTCAACACCTTGACATTCGAAACTAACCATCCTTAATCTTGTCGTTGATCCTTTGAAAACCAAAATGATTTCCATCAAGGGACATGAATACCATAGTGCCTAAAGCAGTTATCACCTCCATGACCTAACTTACCAATGTTTCTGCAAAACACATGTTAGTCATGGTAATAATGTGTTGTCATCAATTGCCGAAACCAACACCGGGGCCTAGATGCTTTCAAAGTCCTGCTAGGAGGTCCTCTGTAGGGTTTGGCTTTCACATCTACTCCGGAAGGCAAAATTATGCATTGGCCGCTCCAGTATGCGATGTATTCTTCCAGAGTAGTCAGCACGCTTTCTCAATTACCCTTTCAGCAGGGATCTCCATTGCCTACCATCGAAGAACAAGGCTCAACCAAGATATTGACTAGTATAGACACTGCGGAATCTGGGACGGGTAGTACTCTGTATTATACTCATAGCAGGGAGATATTCATGCTACGATAGCCATTGCACCCACCCAAGGAGCTAGACGTCCTCCCTAATGATGAAACTCCAAGTTTGGTATCTGATGAAGATCCTGATGTCCCTAATGAAAGTGATCAAGATAAAGCAACGTGGCTGAGGCATAATAAGGAAAAGCATGTCCAAAAACAGCGTGTAGAGCACCGCCAAGAGGCCATGCGCCTTATCATGCTGCCCTCAAGAATTATGAAGATGAAGTTGCTCGAAGGTAGCTTGAGGATGAGACTGCGAGGGACTAGGCTGTTGAAGATCAAAACCGTCATCGTGCTGAACAAGATCGTCAGGAAGCTCGACAAGGTGTCTCTCATAACCTAGAACCAGACTTCTTTAGGATGGCGGGACATAATGTTTACACCACTTCGCTTGAAAATCTTCTCATTGCTGAAAATGCACTTGCCACTAGGACAAATCCTAATCTAGATGATAAGAGAGTGATTGTCCTTCTACAGTCCGCTGTCATGCAACTCAGGGGGCATGGCCCGTCTATGCAAGATCAACCTGTTCAACAACAACCAAATCCGGTCCCTCAACAGCAGGGTAGCTAGGTTCATCAGAGTCAAGCCCATTAGCAGCGAGGTAGTTGGCACAATGTTATTCACGATGACCCACATAGTGGCCGTGATGGGGGAGCTAAATCAGCTTATAGAGTGAGCCCAGTCATTGATGACTTTCCTTGTTTTTCAAGAAGGTTACGATCTACACCGCTTCCCTCTAAGTTTAAGCCATCTAACTACTAGAAGTATGACAGGAAGACTGCGCCTAGGGAATGGTTGTCTGTTTACTCTATGGCTTGTGAACTGGTTGGAGGAAATAACAACACCAAAGCTCTCTTCTTTCCAATGGCGCTTGAGCCTACCTCACTTCGATGGTTCAACAAGCTCCGCAAGGATTCAGTATACACTTGGGAAGAACTCAAAGCATTGTTCATTGAGAATTTTGCAGGAGTCCTCACTCGACCGACTACTAAAACTGAGTTCAGGAACTGCAAGCAAAACCAAGGGGAGTCATTGCAGGAGTACTATCGTCACTTCTCGGAGATGCATGCAACTATCTCATATGTCTCAGACTCTGATGTCATTGAGTTCTTTTCTGAGGGAATTTGAGAGCGCTGGCAGTTTTAAGATTTTTGTAGAAAATTTCCAAGGAACATTGAAGACTTCTGAGTTCATGTGCAGAATCTGATTAACTCCAAAGAGCGCATGATGGCTAGATTCCCCAGCAAGCAAGGCAATCGAGACAGCCAGCAGGGTACTCATGGTGAACAACAGAATCGATAGAGTAACCAGGAAAAGTACCCTCCAAGACAGCAGTCGGGTCAAAAGCAGGGCTCGAACAATACTGTCGCTTCAATGTATCACCCTAATAAGGGAGGCAAGCCTCAAACATTTGAAGATGTGTTGTAGATGTAGTGCTCGTTCCATCCTAAAGGCAAGCACTTGGCAGCACAATGTTTTTCAGCTCGAGAAGCGTGGTTTTGCTTCAAAAGCCAAAAGAGCTCAGGAGAAGCAGAATGAGAAACATAAAAACAATAAAGATCAAGATGATTAGGATAATCCCAACCAATTTTAGTAGCCCAAGGGACTATTAATGTGATTTTTGGAGGTGTTGCGGCTACTTCATCGTCCAAGACATAGCAGAAACTCACTCTGCGCCAGATTCTAGCTGGAGAGCCAGCTACTCCTTAGTACTTGCCATGGTCCAAGTATCCTATATAGTTCTCTAGAGAGGATCAATGGACTAGTTACTCCAATGCTAGTCATTATCCTCTAGTTTTGAACCCCACCATGGTTGGGTATGTCCTCCACAAAGTGCTCATCGATGGTGGCGCTGGCTTGAATATCATGTTTGCCAATACACTGAAGAAGATGGGGTTGGATTTCATGGGTTTACTAACCAAGACAGATATCCTGTTCTATGGTATGGTACCCGGAAGGGCAGCGATGCCTCTTGGTCAGATTACTCTTCCTATTACATTTGGAACCACTACCAATTACAGGATGGAATTTATCAAGTTTGAGGTGGCTGACTTTGACTCATCCTATCATGCTATTTTCGGACGCCCTACTCTAGCCAAGTTCATGGCTGTTCCACATTATCCATATCTGCTGCTCAAGATGCCGGATCCAAAGGGTATACTCTCCTTCCGAGGTGATTTGAAGCGCTCATACGATTGTGATACCGAAGCCATCTATATTGAGCCAAGGCACAGTTTGAACTGGAGGCTGAAGAGATTGCTAAGCTTGCTCAGCAGATGAAGCAAGATGACATGGAGAATTCAGCTAAGAAGACAATCTCAATATCAACATCTCCAGACGTCTCAACAAAGAAAATTGTTCTGGATGATGCTGATACTTCCAAGATGGCTTTCATTAGCAGCCAACTTTCTTCTAAATAGGAACTCATGCTCACCAAATTCCTCTAGGACAACAAGGACATCTTTGCAAGGACATCGACTGATATGCTAGGTGTTCTAAGGGATTTGGCTAGGCACAAACTTGAGTTGAATGCTGGTTCAAAACCAGTGAAGCAACGTCTTCGATGCTTTGCGCCTGACAAGAAAGAAGCTATTAAGAAAGAACTCACCAAGCTACTCATGGCTAGGTTCATTAAGGAGATCCTTCACCTAGAGTGGTTGGCTAATCCTATGCTAGTTAGAAAGAAGAAATCGGCTTAGTGGTGTATGTGTGTTGATTACACTGATCTCAACAAACATTGCCCAAAAGATCCCTTCAGGCTCCCCTGTATTGACCAAATTGTGGACTCCACCACTAGTTCTACACTGCTCTGTTTCCTAGATTGTTACCCAGGGTATCATTAGATTGCCTTGAAAGAAGAATATTAGCCTCATACTGCTTTCATCACTCCTTTTGGGCCTTACTGTTATACCACAATGACGTTTGGATTAAACAATGCAGGGGTTACTTACCAGCGGGATATCCAAGCTTGTTTACACAAGCAGATCGATCACAACATTGAAGCATATGTTGATGATGTTGTTGTCAAGACCAAGGATCCTTCAAATTTGATCGTTGATCTGGAGCAAACCTTCAAGAATCTGTGGGCATTCCGATGGCGGCTGAATCCAACAAAATGTGTCTTCGGAGTACCCTCAGGGCAATTACTTGGATTTCTCATCAGTAATTGCGGCATTGAAGCATCTCAAAAATAGATCAAGGCTATCATAAATATGGGCCCCCTTAGAAGATTAAAGACGTTTAGAAGCTTATAGGATGCATGGCTGCCCTAAACAGATTTATATCATGGCTTGGAGAGAAGGGCCTTCCCTTCTTCAAGCTACTCAGGGCGTCTGGCAAGTTTGAGTGGATAGAAGAGGCTCATGAAGCATTTGAAAAGCTAAAAACATATCTTACTAGCCCTCTAGTCTTGTCTCCGCCTGTCAAGGATGAGCCTCTATTACTCTACATCGCCGCGACTACTCATGTAGTTAGTACAACTATTGTTGTTGAGAAGCCAGAGGAAGTACAGTCTATAAAGTACAGCATCCGGTGTACTATATTAGCAAAGTACTCTCGGAGTCCAAAATCTATTATCCTACGGTTTAGAAATTACTCTATGCTTTGTTGATTACATCTCGCAAGCTCCGACACTATTTTGATGCACATGAGATCATGGTGGTGATTGACTTCCCGTTGGGAGATATACTACGTAACTGAGATGCAACTGGTCACATCTCCAAATGGGCCATGGAGTTGGGTGCTTTGAACATTAGTTTTCATACTCGCAAGGCTATCAAATCATAGGCATTGGCTGATTTTGTAGCAGAGTGGACTAAAATCCAGCAGTTGGAACCAACAGCGGTCTTGGAGCATTGGAAGATGTATTTTGATGGATTATTAAAGCTTGGTGGAGCGGGCACTAGAGTTCTCTTCATATCCCTATCTGGGAAGCAGTTGAAATATGTCCTCCAAATTCTATGGCTAGCAACAAATAATGAGGCAGAGTATGAGGCCTTGCTTCATGGGTTACACTTGGCCGTAACGTTGGGTATCAAGCGACTACTAGTTTATGGAGATTCATCAGTAGTGATTAATCAAGGCAACAAAGATTGGGACTGTACCAAAGAAATGATGGATGCCTATTGTGCTGAGGTGCGCAAGCTGGAGAAACACTTCCAAGGTTTAGAATTCTATCATATGATCAGAGATCACAATGTTGGCACCGACATCTTAGCCAAGCTAGGGTCTAATAGAGCCGCTGTCCCAAGTGGTGTTTTTGTTCAAGAATTAACTCAATCCTCCATTACTGAGGTAACATATCACTCGGGAGGTACACCCATGCCTGATAGACAGGTCTTAACTGTTAATCTTGCCTAGACTCAAGTGTTCATTGATTACAATAAGGAGCAAAAGTTGCCCTCTAACAAGGTAGAAGCAGAGCAAGTTACTCGGTGGAGCAAGAACTATGTCTTAGTCAGAAACAGGTTATACCATCGAGGTGCATCATCGGGAGTACTTCTGAAGTGCATATCACTTGAAGAAGGCAAGCAAATTCTTGATGAAATTCATTCAGGCTGTTGTGGAAATCATGCGGCTTCCAGTACTCTAGTAGGTAAAGATTTTTGGTCTGTCTATTACTGGCCTACGGCACTTAAAGATGCAGAAGATTTGGTTCGTCACTACAAGCCATGCCAGTTCTTTGCTAGGCAAGCACACGTCCCTGCACACAAACTCATTTGCATTCCACCATCATGGCCTTTCTCCTGCTGGGGGCTTAATATGGTTGGCCCGCTCAAGAGAGCACCCAGGGGTTTTGAGTACATCTATGTGGCTATTGATAAGTTTACAAAGTGGATTGAGTACCAACCTCTGGTCAAATTTACTTTTGCCAAAGCAATCCAGTTCATGCAGAGCATTTTTTATCGCTTTGGGATGCCCAACAGGATCATTACTGATTTGGGATCACCTTTCACAGCTAAAGAATTTATAGCATGGGCCAGTGATTGTGGCATTAGTATCGATTATGCTTCTATGGCTCACCCACAGGCCAATGGTCAGGTTGAACAAGCTAATGCTCTCCTACTTGCTGGGTTAAAACCGTGGCTATATGATGAACCCAAGGATTACGGCGACAAGTGGATGGATGAATTGCCCAAGGTAGTCTGGGGGCTTCGTACACAGTAGAGTAGAGTAGAGCAATCGGGTACTTTCCCTTTTTTGGCTGGCTGAAGGTGACGTTGAGCCGGATGAGCTTGAGGGGCACAGCTTCCTTCCCCGGGATGATCTCGTAGAATGACACCTAGCTGAGGCACAAGCTACTCCTAGGGATCTTCATCCTATTAAGAGTGTTGGCGTAGAGGATGTTGAGGTCGCTGGCTCTGTCCATCAGCACCTTGGACAGTCGCGTGGTGCCCACGATCAGGCTAACCACGAGCGGGTAGCGCCCTGGATGAGGGACGCGATCGAGGAGATATGCCTGGTTGAAGGTGATTGTTGTCTACGACCACCATTGTCATGTCAGGGTGACCAGGGTGTGGATAGTGTTCATCTCCTGCTAAGTGACGTGGTGCTACAGGTGGGACTTGTAAGCCTAGGAGCCCCCGAAGATCATGAGGCACTGCTCAACCTCGGGGAACTTGATGTCTATCTCCTTGGCACCGTTCGCAAGTGCGCTGGCCCTCTAGGCAGGCTTCCGGGACTTGCCTGGCTAGCCGAGAGTGCCATGGATGTAGCCCCTGATGGCTGCACAATCCTTGAGGAGGTGCTTCACCTGTCCCCATGGAATGGGAAGGGGGCCTTGAGCGCCTTCTTGAAGCCCTCAGGACACGTACCCTACCTGCGGGGTTAAGGCTAGGCGGCACATTCAGCCGCGGCCACAATCTCCTCACCACAGCGCTTCTTATCCTTGGCCCTCTTATCGAGGTGACATTGGGCCGAGGCAAGGTTGTCGTCACCATCGCCACCACTAAGGTGGGGCGGCGATCTTGGCCTTGCCGTTGAAGTTGGCCTGGACAGCCTCCTTGCTCGTGGTGTACTTGGTGGCGACATCCAAAAGCTCCTATGTCGTGCATGAGGCCTCATGTCCGAGCACATGGACAAGCACCTTGCAGGTCACTGTGGGCATTTGGTTAACCGAAACTGATTGATTCAGTTCCTCTGTTTTTTAGAAAATTTGGTCCATGAG
This sequence comes from Saccharum hybrid cultivar R570, assembly GCA_038087645.1. Classification (NCBI taxonomy): domain Eukaryota; kingdom Viridiplantae; phylum Streptophyta; class Magnoliopsida; order Poales; family Poaceae; genus Saccharum; species Saccharum hybrid cultivar. The sequence goes on along the minus strand of JAQSUU010000695.1, from coordinate 1,033,723 downwards.
AATCAGGGAGCGATTGGTTCCTCTCAAAAACAGGAATCGACCAAAATTTTTTTTGGTTTTTTTGGTTCGATTTTGGTTATAACCGAACTAACTGAGTTCACTAAGCGCAGACATAGGATTCACCGAAATGAAGGGGGAAAAGGGAAAAAAGATGTCTCTCGCCACTGTGTTGCTAAGCGACAAGCGTCCCACGACACGCCTTGCTTTCGCACAATGAGGTGCCACTGAGGGCCTCGAGCTCCACACGATGCGTCGCCAGCGAGCGACTCACCTCCGTGCAAGCACGCTCTTGTGCCTATCCTCTGTAGTCGTGAGCCATTCGGTGGAGGTGAGCGGGGCGGTGTCGGCCTAGAGGGGAGTGAGGGCAGCGGGATGGGGGGCTGGGGACTTGTCGCCTTGCCGGCTTGAGTTCAGGTAGGGGGAGGGGAGTGGAGGCAACAGGATGGCCGGATGAGGGTCGCCTCCTCACGAGTCGAGACTTGGTGGCTTAGGTACGGTAGGGTGGGGAGGGGAGGTGAGTGAGGATTTATTCTTAGGGTTTACCTATGTACTGGGCTAGGCTGCATTCTTATGGGCCTTTAGACTGTAAGTTCAGTTATTTCAGGTGTTTCAGTTAACCAAGCACCGGAATCTAAATAATCATAATAATTTGGGTTCCATAGAACCTAGAACCGAATTTGGGACTGAATATTTTAGTTTTGGTTACTTTAGTTTTGGTTCTGGTTATTTCGGCTTGGTTCTTGGTTCTTGATTATTTTTGCCCAGGGTTACTCACAGGTTGTGCCACAGGTGAAGGCATTGATCACGTTGGCGTCAGTGACGTTGGGGAGCTCATTGTGCTTCATGGAAAAGCGCTAGATATACTCCTAGAGGGTCTCATTGGTCCTCTACCTGCAACTACGTAGGTCCCATGAGTTTCTAGGCTATGTGTACGTACCTTGGAAGTGCCCGATGAAGATCGACTGGAGATCGCCCTAGCAGCGGATGCTGTCAGGCTTGAGCTGCTTGAGCCAAGCTCTCGTTGAGCTCGATAGAAGCAGGGGAAGGTACACAGTGAAGTCATCATCCGACCCCCCGGGCCTCTCGGCGAGGTGGTAGTCCTCAAGCTAGTGGTCCGGGTTGGTCTCGCCGTCGTACTTGGAGATGTGTGTCAATGGCCTAAAGCGCCTGGGGTAGGGTGCCACCTAAATCCTAGCCCTGAATGCCACGAGGCCGACGCGATCCTGGGCACATCTCCCTTCCCACCACTCAGGTGTCTAGGACTAGGCCTGAGAGTGGTGCCATGCCTCGATGGTCTCACGCACATCACGGTTGTCACCGATCCGGTTGTGAACAAGTGGACATCGAGGGGAAAGCATGCGCCTTTGCTCTAGCCGAGGCTTGGTGCCCCTGTTCCTTAGGCGGTTACATCAGTTGCCGGAGGTGTCATCATTGTCTCCTCCCATCAACGGGGCGCGCGTCGAAGCGGTCCCCGTTGATGGTAACCGTCGGCCAGGATGGCCTAGAGAGGGCAGCATGACGCCAGGACGCTGAGCTCTTGACCTACTGCTCAAGGGCGACATAAAGGAGCCACCTTGCCTTGTGCAACCACTCATTGGTCTTTGGGTCTAGTGTGTCAGAGATGTCCCCCAGATGACAGGTGGTGGCAGCCATGTTGTAGGCCACGTGGGGGGAACACAGCATGCTAGGAGCCCCCGTGCGGGCATCGTCATCATTGGCAACCAACTAAGCCACCTGACACTATGCAAGCTCCTGCCTTTGGCGCTCAAGCTCTGCCTTGATGGCCTCTAGATCCACTTGCCAAGCATGCAGGCAAGCTACCTTCTCCCAAAGGTAGTTCACGTGGCTACAAGGACTTTGGTCCAGTGGCATGAGCTCGGGTGCATTCTCGAAAGGGCCATCGCCGTCAATGTGGAAGCACATGCGGGACAGAGAGTAGCAGCTGATGTCATCAAAGTCATACTCTGGGCCATTCCCTAAAAGGAACTCGATGAAGGCACGCAACGAGAGGATGTAGGTCCCCGCCATGCTAGAGAGGACGGTGCCTGCCATCTGATGAGGTGCTCTAGCTCCAGCTGGAAGGACGCGACCACATTCTAGATCCCAAACAAGTTCAGGAGGTAGTACAAGAAGCACTCGGGCGGTGGGAGCACCTCATCGGTGGTGATCTGGTGATGGACATTGGCCAGCATATAGAACATCTGGTGCCAGTCGGTCATGGTGGGGTTTAGGCTCAGACCATGCTAGATCTGCCAGGTGAGGACCTCGAGATCTTCTCCCAAGAGGCCCAGCGGAGAAAGCGATGCTGGGGACTCTGTGTTCGTCGGCGCATCCTCCTTAAGTGGGTAAAGATCACCGTAGCAGTTGGCTGTAACACCCTAGGTGTTAAGCATGCATTAGCATTTGCAAATCATGAGCACAATCATCATTATGCACACATAAGCATCGCATGAAATAATGAATTGAAACAGATTTCTGAAACATGCATGTTGCAATGCTTTGTTTTAATAGATTTACGGTTCTGTTAATGCTTGTCATGCATTGTATGTGTTTGTTTGAGTAGAGAAACAACTTAGAAATGTTTAGCAAACAATTTGGAGCAAGTTTTGTATTCAAAAGTTTCTCAAAAATTGCTTTTAAAAATAAGTTAGAAAAATGAGTTTTTGAATTAAAATGGACTTTGAATCTCTAATTCAAAATCTAGTTGGAATTTAAAAATGTACCTTTAAGCAAAGTTGTAGAGAATCAAATTCTAAACAACTTTTGTTTTGGGGTTAAGATTTGAAAATGCTTTTTACTTGTTCAAATTTGAATTTGGGGGCTGTTTAGGTAAAATTTGATTTGAAAAATAAAAAGGAAAACTGGTTTTCACTTAGACGGGCCGGCGCCCCACTTTTGGCCCACGGCTGTAGCCGAACTAGCCCAGCTCGGCCTCGCCCGCTTGCTCCCACGCTCCGCCGCAAGCTCTCGGCCGGTCAGGGGCCACCCTGCCTCTGTGCCACCGACAGGTGGGACCGAGCTGACCTTGGGGCCCAGCTCTCGGCACCTGTATGTGCACTGCACCGGGTGCACGTAGTGTTTTGCAGATCCAGTTTTAAAGGGATTTTTGAAATGATTTCCAGAAAAAATGAAAATGCTTGTAAAAAATCATATCTTAGTCAAATTAGCTCAAAAATTGTTGAAACAAATTTTGTTGTGTTTCTTAGCACTAGATCTACAACTTAAAAATATTATATGTCAAATTTGATATACTTTTGTATAGGGTTTTATTTAATTCTTGTAATTGCTATTTTCTTAGAAAATACATAATAAATCATAGGAAGCTCAGAAAAATATGATTGTAGTTTTGTTATTCTTCTTATGTGATGCACTTTTTATGAAAAATATATGTTATGCATGTTATGTAGAAAAATTATGATGTGTAGTTCAAGTGCCTTTATTGGCTAATTTTTGTTATTTTTGCTAGAGAGAGAATTTTGTATAAATCATGCATATGATAATTTTTGTATAGTGTTTGTTTAATGTGTAGATCATGGGAAATATACTAAATCTGTTGTTTGATACTTTTCAGAGTACAAAGTATTTTCATGCTCATTTATATGCCATAGCTTGTCATTTTTGTGTAGGCTGTTTTACCTATACAAATGCCATGAGAATTTTATGGTAGGCTACTTAGAGTAGCCCAAACTAGAAATATAGGTTGTTGTTGTAACCCTAGTTTAAATTGAATATAAAGTAATATTCTTTATGTATAATTAGTTTAATAATGAAGCTTTGGTGTATCTTTGAAGCATCAGATCACTTGCTGATGTTACTTGACAAGTTAATGTGGTTGTGTTGATAAAGTGTAGTAGCACTTAAGTTAGGGCTATATGTTAGTTAGCGTAAAAATACTGGAATTAATAGTAGAAGAGAATGCAGTAGATGACATGTATTCTAGTGACTGATCTTGAATGATGTTGACTACCTTGTAGAAAGGTTTTACCTTTATGCTATCCAATAAGGTCTCAATGTGTTCATCTGCACATCATGTCATCATGATCGTCGCATGCCATCACATCTGATGCACCATTTGCATATTTACTTATACACTTACATCATACAGGATCACAAGAGAAAGCTCTAGTAGCAGTGCAAGAGGAGTAGACTGGGACCGATGCACAAGAAATCTAGGCACAGGAGGTGCTAGAGGAAGAGGAGTAAGGAGAGGATCTACCTGAGTGTGTGGACCACCAACCTAGTTCCTTCGAACGAGGCAAGCCCCAGAGCATTCTAAGTCTCCTACTTTATAAAGGCAATTCGTTATATATGAGTTTATATATTGTTGCATTAAGTTATAGGGGTTGAGTGAAACTGTTGCTACATTTATTACTATCCTTGCCTACATTATAATATACTTACCCTATTAGGTTTAGGATCGAATAACTGCTTAGACTGGTAACGATCGGTGATTTCTGGTCACCTGCATTTATAGGAGGTTACTAGAATACTTTAGCTATGGAATGGATGATATCATAGAAATAACCATGGGTTAATGGATAACTAGAGACCGGACGAAAAAGTTAGAGGCAACCAGATAGGGTTCTGGGTGCTATTAGTTTTCTGTCTGTCGGTTAAGGACCGATCGTTGCTCGTCCCTCTTGTCATGTTGAACGCATGCCTCACATTTAGCTGGTCAAATAAAGTATCTTTGGACCGTGAAGCTCGTGACACTACTCAGGCCGGGATAGACTCTAGCTGGCAGACTGGTGCCGAAGGGGGATAGACGGAGCCCAAGGTGCGTCCTAGCAGTCGGGCGGTCCCTAGGTATTGCGGTCCATGATTGCTATCCTGTGACATTTACCTAAAACTGTCATTGGTGATCTGTAGCTCACTTGATCAGTGAGTGTGGTTTGTATGAGAAATAAATCACCAGCTAGTTAGGAATCAATTCGAATCGCCATCGCTCCTAGATAGTGAGCACTTGACTCGAGTTACGGCATCGTAGTAATGATAATGGAACACTGATGGTTATATGGATGATGCTGGAAATGCTAAATCTAAGTTGGTAACTGAATGTTATTGTTTTAATCAAGTGATTGCTATAGTATAGGTGCTTATCGAGCTTGATAGGTTATAATAAAAATGATGCAAAGTACTTAAAATGGTTTGTTCAGGATAGCTTCTTGCTCTTTCACAAATGAGTCAGCTAGTCCACTAAAAGAAAGCCTTGCATACTCCTTGGTGTCACTTTATTTTTGGTTTAAGACGGGTAAGTCTAGCTGAGTACTTTCTCATACTAAGAGTGTTGTTCCCATTATTGTTGTAGATGGTCAGATGTACTACGGTTATTGCATCAACTGCCTGTATCCTGCGATGGGTGACAACTAGGACCAAGGGCAAGGTCACTCCGTATGTCTTACCTAATGCTTTTGTTGGAAATGACTATCTCCTGGCACTGTATCTGAACTAAAAGTGTGTGTGTGGCTTTAAAATTATTTGCTTCCGCTATTTCATTATGAACTTGGTTTGTAATAACTTTATGTTCTAAACTTTGATGTATTGAACTGTTGTTGCGAACTTTATGTAATATATGACTATGGCTGCTAAACTTGTACGATCTTGGTTTGTATGTTGGTTGCTTTGAAATCCTTCATGGTTTCACGGACTACCGGGTTATATGGGCTTAAGTTGGCTAAATTATCTGCCTCGGCGGGTGATTTTCTTACTTAATTTCGTATAATTGGTTGGTTCTGTTACATTGGTGATGTAGGCTAGGCTCCCAAAGTTGAGGACCTGGCCCACGCTAAAGGCGCCAGCCGTGACGAAGAACTCACCAGAGAAGCAAATGCCATCGTCTAGGGTGATGCCGCTTGCTCTAGGGACAAGGCGGGTGGCTTCGACCATCGTAGAGCAGAAATCACACTTGACGCGCTCCCCTAACTGGCACACTAGCTATCGTAGGATCAAAACCATGGTAAGCATTGTTGTTCATTGGGTGCCACTTAGCGTATGTCTTCGGTGGCTCGGGTGGACTCAAGAACACAAAGATCATAGAGAGGATGCATGGTTTATTCTAGTTTGGGCTATTAGGGCCCTATGTCTAGCAGCAGATGATCCTTATGCTCAAGAGCACCCAAAATCAGGGGGTTACAACAGAGTGTAAGAGAGAGAAATTTGGCAGGGGATCGCTCGACGCTAATCCTAGAGAACTCGTCACCAGTGAGGCCTTCCCCCTCGTCAGAGAGGAGGAAGACGATCGAAGAGGGGAGGAGCTCTTGGTACTCCTCTCGCAGTGGCTTTGCTCTCAGTGCAGACCTCGAGCTATTCGGTGAGGATAGGAATGATCTATCAAATAGGAATGATCTGTTCGGAATCCTCCTCCCCTCTCTGAGATTTGACCTCCCCTTATATATCAAGGTAGGTTGGGTTCAAGGTGGTATGGGGAGTTTAGCCTATGGTCTATGTGTGCTGGAGTCCAGGAGGGTCTTACAGTGGCATGGATAGACCTTGGCATTGTCGTGGAGTCAAAGAAGTGATAGGCATCGTACGGCTCCTCTATTTTGACACGCCGAGTGTCAAAATCTATCGGCTTGGATTGGCCTCCACCAGGTGTGCCTTCTAGAGGCTTCTTGGTGGTGAAGGAAGTGAGCTTGAGGGGCTGATGAGCGGGCCTAGACGCCCCCGAGCCCTTGGAGCCAACGGAGGGGTTTGTCTTCTTGTGTCATGCCCTGTGTGTGACCTTGTTGGAGGAGTGGTTGATAGCACCATGCCCGTTGGGTAGCACCGGGGAGCCCCTAAGCCTTGGATGCTTGGGGCGTCTATCTTTGTCTTGGGCCTTGGCAAGCACTGAAGGCCGAGAAGTGGCCAAGAGTCGGGTTAAGGCTCCTATTGATCCGAATCCTGAGGCTCGAGCGCGGCTCGGGTGAGCCCTCGAGCCCCGAGTAGAGGCAGCAGGCGTGCTCGGATTTAGCCTAGTCCTTAGCCAGAAGGTGCGTGCGAGAACACCTGAGGAGTGTACCATCGAGCCCCCAAGTGATCCTAGGAGGATCGGTCTTGGGGTCTCTCGGTCAGGAATGTGGCAGAACCTCCTAAATAATATGGCCCACATGCACCTATCATTGTCTCAAAGACCTCTGACGGCTATGCATGTGCACCATAGAACTTAAGAAGTCTGTCGGTTGTCCTCGAAAACCCGAATCATCCACAATTTTTCGAGCAGGATCACATTACAGAGGCATTATAGTATTACAATAGTTTATATAACAAATTACATCAGAGTAAAAGTGCGGAAGTCTTACATAACATAAGTTTACAAACTATTTGTTCCAAACCTTACAAACCTTAAGTTTAGTTATTACAACCATAGTAGTGGAGTAGCATTAGTAACTTTATTACAAATCACGGAAATGCATTGCTCTGCCCAAAAGCCAAACATACTACTCGTCATCGCTTACCGCAAAGACGGTAATGCAACAGGGTCCGAAACAAACCTGCTCATGAGATGTACCTGCAACAAGGGTTTAACAAACTCTGAGTACAAAAGTACTCTACAAGACTTAACCAACGAAAAGGGTGGAGAAGACTTAGGAATGCAGGCTCAGGGGAATTAAGGTGAGGATGTAGCAAGAATCAAAGTTCTTTTGCATAAAAGCTACTAATAGTAAGTCCTTAAGATCAACATTTTAAATCATTGTTAGTCATTAACAGCCTGTAAGTGATCCTAGTCTAGATCAGATAACTCATACAACTTCTTTCTTAATCTCCGACCAAAGTTCCACTTGTTAACTATGATATTGAACAGCAAATCGAGTCTCCATATCCGAGGAGCAACGATGATCCGAACCGCTTATCCACCCAGCTGGGGCTTCCTAACCACACGATATATGCGGGACTCAAACCCCATATATCAACCTTTACTCGGATCCTCCAAAACATGACTGGGTCTAGCGCCACCCGAGAGCATAGTACACCTCCAATCCAGCCCCTTGGCTACGAGGGTACACACTACTCTCGCCATCTCTCCACTCTTAGTGCGCGGTCAGTCGTTCACAGGATAGAATAGCCAAGGTAGGGCTTACCATGGGTATGTGGTTAGTACTATAATGTCTCAACAAACATAGTTCAACAACGAACGGTCCTTAACCGACACAGACGGAAACACCACATCAAGACACCTTTCCCGATGCAAGTCCACCGACCGGTCTCAAATTAACATCATCATTCATTCAGTTGTTCCACAACAACCCTTCAAACTTTATTAAACATTTTCAAAGTTTTCACATTAAGCAAGGCTAAGCATACTAAGTATTTTCAAATAAAACAGTAACAAGGATAATATTGAAGCATCAAGGATGGTAGTGCAGTAATTAGGTTATCACTAAACTCCTATCACATAATGCAACAAAGCATTAACATAAGTGAAGTAAAGCTTTTCAAAACACAAGGTTTAAATGCATCCGGGGCTTGCCTTGATCGACAGAAATTTCTGGTTCAGGGTCAGTCCCACAAATATCAAATCCAACTTCCACTAGCGACTGCTCTTCTTTGGGGACTGGTTTGACCACGTTAACCTCCTCGTTCATGGGGACTACACGATATGATCGTGTATCCTCAATATGCCGAAGTGCGAAACATGATGCTTGGTGGATGTATAACAAGATTACGAACTTGAGTACAACTTTCCTTCACGGTACAGTTGCAAACCAACAAAGCTTAACCTAACCCTAGCTTAGGGTTTCATTAGGTTAACTACTTTGTTAATGACTTTCGTTAATCACATTAAATAATAGTAATTAATCCCTAATAACAAGATTAAGAGAGCTCAAATAATTAATTAAGGTGCCAAAGATCATTAAGTGTTAATGACCCAAGGTCTTTACTCAATCCAAAAGTCACAAAATCATAAATTATCAAGTTAAATACATGTTTAATTAATTAATTAAGACATAACTTAAGAATAAAATAAACTTTATCCAAATAAGCCCAAACTTTTTCTACAGATTGGTATTACCCTAAAACAGTACCAAAATTAATTTCATGATTTTTGGACTATTATTTTAATTATTAAAATTCATGTAAGTTGCATTTAATAATTAATTGAGCTAATTTGTGCACATGCAAAAATTACTCAAAATTCAAGTTTCATATTTTTCTATGATTCAGAAGAGTATAAAAAATCACACAATTTATTTCATATTTTTATCAGGTTTAATTATTTAGTTATGATTTAAATAAATTCAGCTCCAAAAATCATTTTAGGAAAAAGAAAAGCATTTCCTCAATAGCCCAGCACCCTCTCTTTGATCTCGGCCCAGCCCACCTCTCTCCTCCTTCTTTCCCCCCGAACTGGGCCGGCCCAACATGGAACTCACTCGGCCTGACCGGCCCACAGCCGCAAATGGCTGAGCCTAGGGTCACCCGACCCCTACCACCCCTGACCACAGCTCCGGTGGCGGTATGGTGCACGGCTCGCTGTCGGCGAGGACGCAAGCGATGCGACCGACACCAACAGACTCCCCAACCCTCCACGCATCTATCCACAGCACCAAACGAGCGACTAGGGCACGGACGGAGCACAGCCATGGTGGCCCGGCGGCGAGGGCGATGTTAAGGTGCGTCTGTTGCGCCATAGGCCAAACGAAAGGAACGGTGAGCAACACGGTACCAAAGGAAACCTTGAACGTGAGATGGAAGAGTGAGAGATGCCTCCAAATGTGCTGGTCATGGTGAAGGTGCCTTCGACGGTGATGGAGAGCTGCTGCAACGAGAAAAGACGGTGCGGGCGGCTCCAGCGGTGCGAGGGCTGCAAGTTGGCCTAGGAGGAACGTGAAGATGTGGTGAGCTGGTGCGCGCGAACAATTGGATGCTGGCTCTGTGTGTGTGGCAAATTTGAGACAATGGTGAGGTGTTGCCGGTGACGAGCGAGAGGAAAAGAAGATTGACTCGACGGCCGATGACGAGAGATAAAAGCGAGGGAGAAGTATCTGGATGTCCAGCTCGTGCTTGCGGGGTGGACAGCGAAACTGCTGCGCATCAACAAGCACGAGAAACAGGCAGGCTGCTCGCCGAAGCCTCTGTAGCAGCCTGAACTCACTTCCTCTCCTCTAATTTTTCTCATGATTCTGTATAGCAACTTGATCAGCTCCAAGTAATAAAGTTGTTCCTCTACATTCCTTCTCCATCTTTGCTTACAAAAACAACTCCAAAAACTCACCAGATTGAGAGAACAAGGTAAGGGAAAGAGAGAACTTTGAAACTGAAACAGAGTTTCAGTAAAGCAGATAGCAGGTTCCTCTTTGCAACATAGGAAGATGTTGCAATGTTTCACAACCTTGTTTCAGCTCCTTTTTGCTTCCTTTTCTCCCAAAACTTCTAAAGAACTTAACAAACTCCAAATACAAAAGTTACTCAAAAAGAGAAGATCTACAACTTTCATGTTTTGACCTTTTTCAAATTCTGCTTAAATTTTGAGATTTGAATTTAAAATCAAAAGGGGACATTTTCTAGAAATTGGTAAACTCAAAATTACTTTAAATTTTTCATTGAAACTTTAAAAACTCAAAACAACAAAGTTGTATATCTTGGCTAGACCTACAACTTTGCTATTTAAACAATTTTCAAATTATGCCTCCATTTTGAAATTGGAATAGGGAAATGAAAAGGGGTCAAATTTGATATTTGAATCTTTTCAGAATTACTCCAAATTTTATACTAAAACTTTGAAAACTCCAAAAAAACCAAAATTGTATAACTTGACAAGATCTATAACTTTGCTTTTTGGCTCAACCCTAAATTCTTTTTAGATTTTGAATTATACAAAAGGGGGTAAAACGGGGTTTTTCGGAAATCAGGGTTTTGAATCAAATTCAAACTTGATTTGATTTCTACATTAATTGGTGATTAATTAGTGATCACAACTATCATCCAAATGTACCATTGGGTCAAATCACACTTGACCTACCCAATGCTACATTTGTTTGAACCAATTGGGAATTATAAATTCATTTTAATAAACCTCTCAATTTGAATTCGAATTTAAATTGGAAAACTCAGGACAAGTTTTGGAACTCAAATTCAACCTCAAACTTGGAGTTCATTTTTAAATATTGCACTTGAGTTTATCCCCTACACCTGACACTAGTGTAGAGCACAGCTTTACACCTCAATTCACATAGGGCATAATCCAAGTATTCGAAATGGCATTCAAAACTAGGGTTTTTAGGGTTCAACACAAACTTCACCAGAACTCAATCAATCTATGAATGTAAATTTGTTTTAGTTGATGCACATCATAGTTGACTAAAATATGAAGGCCGTGCAATGACCGGACACTGGCTCACATGTCCGATTGGCCATGTGGCATGCTGGTGAGTATGCATGGTCGGACCGAACTCTGAGTGGAGGAACGTCTAGACACGACTATGATACTGTTCACCTTCAGGCAACACTGGCCGAGGTGGACTGAACGCTGAGGTGAGTCTAGTCCAGGGTGACCGAACATGTCCCATCGAGAAAAAGCATCTTAGGAACCTCTCTAGAGTCGACCAGACTCAAGGGGCACATAGTACGGTTGAGGGACTATGCGTGTCTGGTCTGGTTGGTGAGAGCGCATGTGGGAGATAACCGTTGGAGGCCAACGGTCATCTTCAAAAAGATCGTACATGAGGCATCCATCTGTGGACCAGACTCTATGAACAGTAGAGTCCGGTCGGTGTGAAGAGCATCCGATCTGGTTGCTGACAGCCTAGTGAAGGGGTATAACGGCTCTTTAGCCCTTGGGGCTATATATAGAAGTGGTTGCCAGCCTTGGGCTAGTTGCTAAGCACCCTTAGGCCTTGATGGCTTGTGTAGGTGTGCTTGGGAGCCCTCTAACTCACTTGTGCTTGCAAGAGCTTGATTCAATTGTGAGTGAGTGATTCTATTGGATTGCATTGCGAGATTGCATCGAGTGGTATTAGGTGATCAAGTTGCAAGCCGGTGGTGCTTGTTACTCTTAGAGGTGCCACCTCCTAGATGGCTTGGTGGTGAGTTCTCCATCATGAAAGCCTGCAACAAGATTGTGTGGAGCTCTAGAGAAAAGATTATGAGGGGTATTGTGCTTGCCGCATAGGAGCCACGAAGAGCAACTCTAGTAGAGTGTGTCATTGAGTGTCCTAATCTTGTGGAGGTTCTTATGGTGCCCAAGTGATGGGCTAGGTGTGGTGTCTATAAGCGCATGAACTCCCAAGTGAACTGACCGACACAACATGGACTAGCTTGTTGGCAAACAAGTGAACCTCGGGATAAAAATCATTGTATCAACATTGTTCTTCCCGTTGGTTTGCAATCCCCTTACACAAGCTTGTATTTACTTTATCAAACATTGTGCTTGTGTAGTTGCTCTTGTAACTAGTTTAGCTTGAGTAGCTTGCTACTTGCCTTCCTTGCTTGTGTAGCATAGGAGTAGCTCCCTTTGCGTAACTAGTTGGCTTGAGTAGCCTTGCTAGTTACATTGCTTAGTTTGTGTAGCTAAGTATTTTGAGCTCTCTAATCTAGCTTGAGTAGCCTTGTTATTGGCATTGCTAGTGAGCTTAGGCTTTGTACTCTTGCATACCAGTTTGTCTAGGAGCTCCCCCTTTGCTTCAAGTACTAGTTTTATAGGTTTGTGTGACCTTGCTTCTAAAATTGATAAAGTGAGCTCTAGCTAGCTGTTGACGGTAATTAACTATCATTTTTAACCATCAACTTAAATAAAAGAATGCTATAAAATTAATTATCACCATAGACTAGGTGTTTAACTGATAGAATTCCACAAGTTTTGGTGAATATCTATTTCTACAGGGTGCCAGCTGAAAATAATCAAAGATGGCCCACATGTCAGGTTTACATAGAGAGAAAGGGCCATGGATGGAAAAAGTATAATCTAGAAGGTTCGGGAAGCCAAACCCTAGGAGGTGGGACCCACCTGTCACTGTGACAAGGGCGAGCGCCCAGCCCTAGGGGCGGCCACCCCACCCAGGTGGCCAATCAGGCTCCACCTCGTGGATCCTGCCTCCACCACCTTTAAGGATGAATAATAATCATTGATCAAGGTTAGTTTGATCTGAGGGTTGTGGTGCTTCCTAGGGGGCTATATAAGCAAGGCCCCTAGCCCGTGGAGGAGAGAGTTCAAAAACCCTAATTCATATTTTCCAGAGAGAATTCGCTTGAGAGGGGTCCCTTGAATGGATCTTTCTCTAGGGCACATACAAGAGAGTTTAGCTTTGTAGTCTCTATGTGAGATTACATTTATTCTTCTAGAATTAAGAGAGTTAGAGTGAAGGTAGAAGATTGGAGGAAGCCTGGCCTGTCGGTGTCTCCTCTCCAAGTTTGTATCTATGGGGTCAAGTCTTCTAACCCGAGGCTTGGTTCTAGGATTCTTCGGCAATTCAACTTCTAATACTAAGTAAGTACGTTGTTATTATTGTTCTTTGGTTTACGAGTTTACTTTATTCGCTTCGCATAGGGAATAAACTAATCATTCATAGCGTAAGCATGGTGCTTGGGCAAGGAATACTCATAGATACCCCCTATCTGGCCGGATCGATGTGTAGTAGTGTGGGAAGTGACAATCCCATTGTTACCTTTGGAGCCCTCATCTCGTCAGAAGGTTTGGTACGATTTAAGTACCCTGGTCAAGTATCCTCTGTGGTGTCTTTTTTCCATCAGTATTTCCCCTTAGACCAATAGTATCATAGCTTGCCATAGGTTAGAACCAGACTATCGTCGTAGTTCTCTCTAATCACTTATATCTTCCCCACATTGTAGTGCGGCCCAAGGGTAATAGTAAAGACTAGGTTACTCATCGCACGCTTTCTCCTTGCGGATAAAACAAATATGATACTCTGGACTTATCTCCCGAGTGAAGTGCTCACCGATATCCATGCGCTTGCGGATTATTTCTCTTGAATTTCTTCGTGTGCGTATTTAATATCAACAAGCATTTCTGGTGCTGTTGCTGGGGAGAAAGACGTCAGCTGAGTTAACCTTAAGTCTTGCTTTACCTTATACCTATACTTTTATCTTTTCCTTTTTTATTTCTTACCTTATTCTTCTTGCCTTTTTCTATCCTTATGGATAACATAAATTCAATTCCTATCTTTCAATTTTCTGCACCCACGGAGACCAACCTATCCAAACCCCTAACTATAGGCTGAGTCCGTGGTTGATTGCAATGGTCCAAAGCCTATCCTTTTCAGGAGGAGTATACGAAAACCCTTACCTTCATATTTGAGACTTTGAGCAAACATGTTTCGCATAGAGGGCATGTCTGATCAAACTTTACGTTGGAAGCTATTTCCTTTCTCTTTAAAGGGAAAAGCTAGACAATGGTATGATAAAGCCGTAGGTAAACAACAAGGAGATTGGGGATCCTTACGTTCTAATTTTTGCCTAGATTTCTACCCTATCTCCCAAATCGTCAACCTTAGAGTCAAGGTTCTAACTTTTAAGCAAGAACCTAGTGAATCTTTGGCCTCACCCTGGAATCGTTTCACTACTCTTTTAGCATCTGGCCCGGATCTTAGTTTACAAGACCCTATTCTTCTTCAACATTTTTATAAAGGTCTTCATAAAAAGAGTAAGCAGTTGCTCGATACAACTTCTGGAGGATCATTGTTGCATGTTTCATCAAAAAAACAAGATTAATCTTAGATCAAATCTTATCCTCTGAGTTAGATAATCTCCTAGAAGAAGAACCTCAAGTAGTTGAAGCAAATTCTTTGCCAGATATACCATCTATTTTAGCTATTCCAAGCTCTGAGCAAGAAGAAGAAGAAATTTCGTTTCCTAATTTTATGCTTGATATCGAACCCGATCTTTTTTCTGATTTTGGAAACGTTATGAATTATCATTCTATAAAGAAACCACAGAATCATCGTAATCACCTTAGAGAATCTTTGAATCCTTCTGAGGATATTTCTTATAGAAGCACTTCAGTAGAGCTAGTGTCGGTCATAAGCAGTGAATGGTTAGAGGAATCCGAGCTTTCTTCTGATGTGATCTGTTTGGATTCACCCTCCCTTCCAATATGTTGCTCAATTGATTCTGACCACATAAATGCTCTCTATAATCCAGTTGTGGGTATTAATATCATGTCTGCTTCACTTACACAATATCTAATGAAGCACATGACATTAACCCCAACTACCAAATTGATGAAGAGTCTTTTAGGACATATTGTCCCCAGTTTAGGAATTTTACATATCCAACCAATCCAGGTAGAAGGAACTTTGGTTCATTTGAGCTTTTATGTCTTCCCCATATGGTACTTCGACCTGTTGATAGGACAACCCTTTAGAAGACTCCTTTATGAAGGACAAACTGGAAAATTAAACATTTGTTTTGGAAAGAAACTCCAATTCCCAGTATCCATACCTCATTCTCTAAGCACTAGGACCGAATTTTATCTAGAAACTGACCCGCTGGAGGAATTTAAGGCTGCTTCTCTAGAGTTCTTAGTTGACTTAGGTCTAGAGGATGATGCTCAATTCTTCATAGAAGAAGAGACTGATTACTCTGAGCCTAAACCTTTAGATGAGTTTGCAGAGACACCTAGACCTCCTATAGAGCTTAAACCTTTATCAACCGGTCTTAGATATGCTTTTCTAAACGATGATCCAGAGTTCTCTATGATCATAAGTGATAAACTCACTCAGGAACAAACTCTTCGCTTAATGGCTATCTTTGAGAAACATCGATCAACTTTTGGCTACTCACTCCAAGATCTTAAAGGAATTAGCCCTGCCCTTTATACCCATCGCATACCAATAGATCCTACTGTTCCACCTTCTAGAGAACCACAAAGAAGACTTAACAATGCGATGAGGGAGGTTGTTAAGAAGGAAGTTTTGAAACTGTTGCACGCTGAGATTATCTATCTAGTGCCACATAGTGAGTGGGTAAGCCCTGTCCAAGTGGTGCCTAAAAAGGGAGGCTTGACTGTTGTTAAGAATGAGAAGAATGAGTTGATCCCCCAACGTACCGTCACAGGATGGCGGATGTGCATAGACTATAGAAAGCTTAATAAAGCTACTAAGAAGGATCATTTTTCGTTGCCTTTTATTGATGAGATGTTAGAACGATTAGCCAATCATTCTTTCTTTTGTTTCCTTGATGGATATTCGGGGTATCATCAGATTCCTATCCATCCTGATGATCAAAGCAAAACTACTTTTATGTGTCCCTATGGAACTTATGCTTATCGTAGATTGTCTTTTGGGTTATGTAATGCTCCAGCTTCTTTTTAAAGAAGTATGATGTCTATATTTTTTGAAATGATTGAAGAGATTATGGAAGTTTTCATGGATGACTTTTCTATTTATGGAAAAACTTTTGATAATTATCTTAAAACTTAGATAGAGTTTTGCAAAGATGTGAAAAAAAAGCACTTAGTCCTTAATTGGGAGAAATGCCATTTTATAGTTAGAGAAGAAATAGTGCTAGGACACTTAGTGTCTGAAAGAGGTATAGAGGTAGATAGAGCTAAAATTGAAGTAATTGAACAACTACCTCCACCTATGAATGTGAAAGGAATTAGAAGTTTTCTTGGCCATGCTGGTTTTTATCATAGATTTATAAAAGATTTCTCGTTTATTGCTAGACCTCTTACTCGTCTGCTAGCCAAGGATGTTCCTTTTGAATTTGATGATGCATGTTTAAGATCTTTTGAAATTTTAAAGAAAACGCTCATCTCAGCACCAATCATTCAACCCCCTAATTGGTCTTTACCTTTTGAAATTATGTGTGATGCAAGTGATTATGCTGTGGGGGCAGTTTTAGGACAAACTAAAGATAAAAAGCATCATGCAATAGCCTATGCTAGCAAAACTTTAACATGACCTTAGCTTAATTATGCAACTACTGAAAAAGAGCTCCTTGCCGTTGTTTTTGCTATCGATAAGTTTAGATCTTACTTAGTGGGAGCTAAAGTAATTATTTATTCTGATCATGCTTCTCTAAAATATTTGCTCACTAAGAAAGATGCTAAACCCCGCTTAATACAATGGATTTTGTTACTCCAAGAATTTGACTTAGAGATAAAAGATAAAAAGGGAGTAGAGAATTTTGTTGCCGATCACTTGTCTAGAATGCAGTTTGAGAATTCACAGGAATTGCCCATCGATGATTCACTCCGGGATGACATGCTCTACGGGATCAACAGATCTGACCCCTGGTATGCAGATATTGTTAATTTTATGGTTTCAAGATATGTACCACCAGGAGCAAACAAAAGGAAACTCGTCTAGGAAAGTCATACTCACATATGGGATGAACCATACCTCTTTCGAGTCTGCTCAGATGACCTACTTAGGAGATGTGTACCTATTGAGGAAGGAATAAAAATTATTTAGAGATGCCATTCATCACCATATGGCGGACATTATGGGGCATTCTGCACACATGCAAAGATCTGGAAATGCGGATTCTTTTGTCCAACAATGTATGAAGACACAAGAGAATTCATCCGAAGATGTGGACCATGTCAGAGGCATGGCACTATCAATACAAGAGATGCCATGCCACTCATCAACAACCTTCAGATCGAACTCTTTGATGTCTAGGGAATAGACTACATGGGACCATTCCTGCCATCAAAGAAATGCGAGTATATTCTGGTGGCAGTAGATTATGTCTCCAAGTGGGTCGAAGCTCTGTCATGCAAGAATGCTGATAACATAAATTCTAAGAGGATGTTTGAAGAGATAATATTTCCAAGATTTGGAGTCCTGAGGATAGTGATAAGTGACGGAGGATAGCATTTCATTGACAAGCACTTTGAGCACTACTTGTCTAAGCATGGAATACGTCACAACATTGCTACCCCCTATCATCCTCAGACAAGTGGACAAGCAGAAACATCAAATAAGCAAATCAAGAATATTCTATTGAAGACAGTAAATGAGATGGGTACTGGATGGAAGGACAAGCTTTCTGAAGCACTCTGGGCGTACCAAACAGCATACAAGACACCCATTGGGATGTCTCCTTATCAGTTGGTGTATGGGAAGACTTGTCACTTACCAGTTGAGTTAGAATTCAAAGCTCACTAGGCTATCAAGAAATGGAACATGGACCTTGATGCTGCCAGGATAAGGAGGAAAATGCAACTCTCAGAGCTAGATGAATGGAGAGAAAGAGCATATCACAATTCAAAGATTTATAAAGAGAGAGTCAAGAGATGGCATGACAAGAGAATCAAGAAGAAGGAGTTCGCCCCAGGAGATAAGGTATTACTCTTTAATTCTAGGGTGAAGCTCTTCGAACATGGAAAACTACAAAGTAAGTGGGAAGGACCATTTAAAGTGGTAGACGCATCTTCACATGGAGCAGTTACACTTTAAAATGACGAAGGTACGTTATTCAAGGTAAATGGTCAATGCCTTAAATTAATTTTAGAGCCCAATAAAGAATTAGAAGAATTAGATGTGATTAATTTCTTTATTACTGTAACACCCTAAAATTTTGGATAAAAAAATAAATAGGAAAAATATGATTTTACACAATTTTGTGATCATGCAAATTTAGAGTAATAATAATTTTTTATTAACTTAAAATCAAATATAAGTGTAGAAACATGTTTGTGCACTCATGCTGTTGCATTTAAGTTTTTGAGATGAGTGGTTTGATGTAAATTCAAATTAGGTTTCAAAATCATTTGAAAATGCTTTGAAATAATTAAAAAGGAAAAAGAAAATGAAAATCTTCATTTTCTCGGTTTTGGCCCAGCCTTCTCCCGTGGCCTGCTCCAGCTCTTCGCCCGATCCGCGTCCGCGTGGGCCATCTCCGAGCACGCGTCGCATTCTGCCTTGGGCCGAACCTGGCCGCTGGCCCAGTAACGCGCGAAGAGAGCGGCAGCGTTCCATCTCCGACTGTGCCGCTGACGCTGCGAACCCACTTGTCAGGCGTGCCTCCTTCCCTAAGCCGACGCCGTCGTTGCCTTCCAAAAATACCGACGTCGAATCCTTCTCTCGAATCTTCCCTTTCCTTCCATGGAGTTGCCTTCGGGCTATAAAAACCGAGCCCCTGATTCCTCCGCTCCATATTGCACCAAAGCCGAGGACCGACATCGTTCCGAGATGCCACAGCAAGCTTGGAACCCTATCTCGCCGCCACCGTCCGCCTCTCCGAGCCGTGCGACTACCTTGGTTCGCCCTCGGCTTTGATTTTGACCTAGGTGAGCTCACCATGTTCCCCACTCCCTCCCTGTACTTTCCGTTCGTTGAATGGTGCTTGGAATCGAGTTCTGGCATTTTCCGATCATGGCGCCGCCGCGGGAATGCCGTCGCGACACTGTTCCGGCCGGAGCACCGCCGCCCGTCCTCCCCGATCTAATCTGGAGCGTCCAAATCAAATCTAACGGCTCAGATTTGGTGATACCAGTTCGGCTGGTGTTTTTGTTAAAGAGTCCCTAGAAATTTTAAGAATAGAACATGCAGTCCAAAGCGTACTTCCGTAATGCGTAAGATCCGTTTGAAAGCGTAGTTTGATCTCAGTTAAGCCAAAATACGTTTTCAGTTAATTACAGTTTTGCCACTGAGTTTGTTTTAGTCATAATTCATCCGTTTTAACTCCGATTTGATCCGTTCAAATTGCGTTAGATTCATAATTAAGAGCTCTACATGATAGTAGGACTGTTCAGTAGGTTTGTGATAATTTATTTTCGAGCTTGAATTAAAGTAATTATTTATCTATAGGAAATCTTCGTAAATTCATAACTTCGTCGTTTTAGCTCCGTTTTTCATGATCTTTGCGTCTGTGTGATCCTAGCGATTTGTAGATTCGTTTTAAAAACTTTTTATCTTATTTTATTACTGTTGGTGTACTATTCTAATTATAGTCTTGTTTGTTTATGCATGATTGTTCTGGATGAATGTTGTTGCTATTATTGATCGAGTATAGACGGTGAGCAATTCGTTGGAGATCAGGAATTTTACTACGAACAAGATCACCAGGACCAGTTTGAGCAAGGCAAGTATAGCATGGGATTATCCTTGTTGTCCTATTCACATTAAGCAAATAATATCATTATACATATATTCCTTGTTAAGAATGACTTAGTATTGATCTTATTCCTTGATACCTATTATATTGCATGGATTAGTATTGCTAGTGCTCAACATGAACTATGATCATGTAATTTGACTAATGGAATAGGCAATAAACATTAAAAGATGATTTTATTACTGTTAAAGGGTACTAGAGCATGGGGTTATTTTGGTGCTCTCGTTACTCTCCATAAGGACTCATCTGTAAGCGAAAATCCGGGATTTACAGTACAACTGTGAGGGCTAAAATGGCTCTGGCTTTAGTCATATAGAAGGACCTTTTCTAGCTTGTTAGAGGTTACCCTTGTGGTGCAAATGGGGTAGAGCAGACTGTGGATCCCTGCGTGGTGAATCACACAGACTGACTTTGGAAACCTAGCGGCCCTAACTTGTTAGACGAACCTTTGAAAGACTTCATAGTGAACCCTGCCGACCTTCCTTGGAAGTGGGTCAAGAGATTAGCTACCTCGGGCGAAAGGGTAAATCACGACTCACAGTGAAAGTGTACAACCTCTGCAGAGTGTAAAACTGTTATAACAGCCGTGCTCATGGTCACGAGTGGCTTGGACCCTTATGGAATAGTTGATCGTTAATAATGAATATGTTTTTGCTATTCGTTAATCATTTCACATGGATCATATGTTTATTGTTTATATTGAGACACTTTGATATCATTGATATGCTGGATTAATGCTAATTAAAAGCTACATGCTGATAAAACTATGTTATGCCTTTGAGCCTCATGAACCCCATGTTACACTTGTTGAGTACGAGATGTACTTACGCTTGTCTATTTTTCTTACTTGGATAAAAATCTCGGATGGGTAATAGATGGTGCAAGTAGTGACTACTTCTACTTCCCGGAAGATTACTAGACTTGCTGTCAACCAGTCAATGTGCCTATGATTGGAGCTACCACGAGAGTTTTTATATTTTACTTCCGCTATATTATTATAAAGACTATGTGTTATTAATCGTGATGTAATAACATTTGTGATGATACATCCTTTATAATTTGTTAACTTATGTGTGATTGATCTCTGGGCACACATAAGAGTATGCACTCCATTTGGTCGTTAAATGGGTGTGACAATTACTTAAGTATTGTTGGGCACAACCTTTTAGTTTTTGTTTTTCGGGGCCCAACATATTTTTTGAAATAACAAAAATACTTAGAAAATACTATGAAAAGTGGACTAGAGCTGGGCTCATGGGCCGAGCGCCCGCCCCTAGGGATGGGCGACCGCCCCACCCCCTGCGCCGTTTCGCTACCGCCTTTTGCCTTCACGATTGTTCTATATTCTTCTTCTAGAAAAAGTTTATTCCTAGCTTATTCGGGCATTTTTATCATAAGATACCATTCAGGTGCCATTGTAGTCCTCTGAGCCCTCCTATATAAACACCCCATAACGTCAGCCATCCTCATTCCATCAGATCATTCCTCTCTTCCTTTTAGAACCTTGCTAGCTCTCCCTCCAAAGCTCCAATGGCCAACCACGATAAGAGGATCATCCCCTACGGTCTCGACCTCAACTTCATTCCTGAGGAAGATCTAGATTGCAAAGCTCTTATCCCAGTTAGCGATGCTACACCCCTCGCTGCCATTCCACCAAGGCCTCATAGCTATAGCCAATCCTACTTCGCTCAGCCAGTTCTCATAGCGCCTCAGTAGCCCCTCCTACTAGAAGATAAGCCGCTGAAGGGGCCCATCATCCAGCTACCTGCTGGAACCAAGCTCTTGCCGCCGAAGCACAATGAGACGCTTGTTGGTGTGAAGACCAACAAGAAAGGAGAGATCGTCTGCGCTAAGTACAGCACTAGGGAACGCACCTACTTCAAAGGAGTCCACGCTCATCCAAGCAAAGTCTAATTCCTTCCACCCAAGGAAGCTCCTAAGCACGCCCTTGCTAAATCTGAAGTTCCACGCAAGCGTCGTAAGACTTTAGCTGATCTAGAGAAACTAATAGAGGCTCAGCAAGCGACTATCTCCTCTATAGAAGCCACTCTGCGCCTTCAGAGTAGATGCTTTCTTTGCACACATGAGAGAGTAGAGGACATAGAGAAGGACAATAAGAAAATAGACAAGCGCTTAAGTGCCTTAGAGCCTCCAAAGCCAAAGAAGTAGATTGATCCCGTCTAGCAGTTGATAAGGCACCTTTGAGTTTAGTCACGAGATTGTTTAGATTCTTTTGCTTAGTTCAATTCCTTTATTTATAATTCATTGTAAACATGTGCCTTACATGATACTGAATAAAGAGTTGGTTTCTATTATTGTTGGACATATTTTTCTTGTGCTTTTGACTCCACCATGCTTTATAAAGGAAAACAGGAAATAAGTGTGGGAGAAGCACCCGACGATATAACAAATAGATTTTACCGTACAAACGAAAATTTTTTGAAGATATATGACACGAGGTCCCTGCGCGTCGAAGCGGGCTTTGAAAAGCCACCCCAAGTGGGGCAGGCGCCCAGGTGGTAGGCCCTCCTTGCTCCGTCCTTCGATCATGGTCAGGTATGCTCCCTACACGTTTCAATTTTTATATATACGCTTTTTGTTACGATTCACATTATGAAATATTGAGTACAACCTATTTAATGCTGAAATTAAAAAGGATAGATTATTTTATTCATGATCTCTTTATAGACTCACACCATGATTTTTTCCTGGGAGTCCTATTACTGTTGGAAACTTTTTTTAGGGACCCTATATTATTTAAGTTGTTGTGGAGTGAGAGATAGTAGAATCATGAGAACCTGATTCCTGATACTTTGTCACTTGGAGAATTTCTTTTACAAAAATGTTAAAATTATTAGCTATGCTTCTCCTCTGTGGTAAGAATAAAATGCCTAGTAGAGCCTTATATGTATAAAACTAGCACATAAGCTATTTACTTTGTGTTGAGTTTGGTCAAGCCGTGCTAGACCCTTGTTGAGAGGTGGGCCATGCCCCCGAGATCAGGATTCACACTAATTTTTGCACCCCTTGCTACTTCTACCCTGGAAGTATGCACTACCATATTACCTATTTAGATCCACTCAAAATTTGTTCTACTCCTACCCTGGGTGTAAACAATTAAAAAAATATTCCCAATAGATTTTCCTTGATTGCTAGCCATGATTCTAAAATGCTCTAAAATGTTATTATCTTCTCACAATGTTCCATCAAAGTTTAGTGTATCTTATTGTTAAAAAAAGAGAAGAAAGAAGAAGAAAGTGTTGGTCTTGTCTTTTGTAAAGTACAAGTTTCAGTTGCAATTCTTTAAATCAAAGTTGGATAATGTATCTTTTGTAAAGGAGCATTGTAGAATTATCTTGCACCCCTTCTATCTTCCACAAATATTTTCTACTGTATTTATTCTTTTGAAACGACACCACATGCATGTCCTGATCTAGGGGTATGTCATTCCCCTCCTTGGATCTTGTTTTGACTGGGCAACATATGCAAGGTAAGTATGCTACATCCTTGAAATACCTTCAACTCTAGATAAGCTTTTATAGAGTAGGATGTGCTACAAGTCATTCGTTATACATGCCTCAGTGAGATTCCCAAATACCATACATATTGAGTGACTTGCGAGTGCCACATGAGGTAGAAGGTAAGCTATGCTTTTATTTCAAATGCATACAAAACTCCAAGTGACATGTTGAAAGGAGAAAGGCTCAGTTTCAGGCTGTTCCATTCTTCAACTGCCCAAAATGGTATGGTAAACACTTTGAATCCCACAGTACAGGTATGACTAAGGAATAAATCAACTGTTGATGTCTTGTCTAGAGATTATGCCTAAGGTAATCCATTCTTTTCTCGAGGACGAGTAAAAGTCTAAGTGTGGGGGAGTTTGTTGATGGTAATTAACTATCATTTTTAACCATCAACTTAAATAAATGAATGCTATAAAATTAATTATCACCATAGACTAGGTGTTTAACTGATAGAATTCCATGAGTTTTGGTGAATATCTATTTCTACAGGGTGCCAGCTGAAAATAATCAAAGATGGCCCACATGTCAGGTTTACATAGAGAGAAAGGGTCACGGATGGAAAAAAATATAATCTAGAAGGTTTGGGAAGCCAAACTGATATGACCGCGTTAACCAACAACATGTTACAACCTCCAAGTCAAGCTACACCAACACTAGTCTAAATCTTTGATGGACCAATTACACGTAGTCGAGCCAAGAAGCTACAACAAGAGGTGCACGCGCTACTTTCTTAAAATTATTTTAATGTTAATGAGAATTATATACTGCCTAAGTCGTGCACGTTGCTATTGCTTAGGTGCACCACGGAGGATGACAAGAAGACACCAAGAGTGAACCAAAGAGGAGGATCACGTTCGAGCCAGTCCCGTGTGACAGAACCATCAGAAAGAATTAGTCACAACTTTTTGCTCGCAAAAGTTATGAAGGCCCATGAGGACTTGTTGGAAAGCTTATCAAGTCTAGTTTCAAGCCCAAGTTCTCCCACTTGATTTGGATTCTCCAATGTTGATATTTGATTGATTTAGTACAGACTGGTCAGCTAGTCAGCAGTCAGCCTGATGTCCAAGTTCCCATGCAAAACTGTACCAATATACAATATTTCATGGTACATGCTGCACATGGTATGAAAGGTTATCAAGTTAACTTTCCAACCCAACAAACCACATGTCATTTGGAGTTTCCAAGATAGAGTTATTGTCAAAACACTGAAGACTGTGCTGACGACCAGCAGCCATGCGAAAACTCTCCAGGAAGGCATCTCGATGAGGCCCGTTCACATAGTGCGTCTTATATTTTTCTTTTCGAGTTTCCACCTATCTAGCAGGGCTGTTGCTAGTATAAATACCTCCTAGACTCATTGCAATCTCAGACTTTTGATAATCGAATACAAACCCCCCCTTTTGTTCAGCTGTGTGCTAACAAATATTGAGAGAGATCTCTACCCCTTTGCTCTTGTGATTTCCTTTGCGGGATTTACAGAAGCGGCGGCTTCATCCGCTCCCAATTGGTGCTCCTACTCCCTTCGAGGTTTCCTCAATTGATTGTAGGTTGTGTTGGTTGGTTCTTTGAGAGTGTGGTTGGACGAATCCCTGATTCAGGTTGCCGGTTAAAGACGGTGGTTGGCTTCGAGTTTTATTTGCCGGGTTGCACTAGTTATCGCTGCTTGCAGCAAGTTATCTTGGCTTCTCTAGAGCTAGTTATCTGGTTTTTATCCTACGTCGTGAAGATTGGGACATCGTATTGTATCATCTGGTATCAAAGCCTTCATTGCCACGGTAGGAATCTTTACCCTTAGCTACATATATATTGTGTCGTCCTATCCACCAAAAAACCAGAAAAATATTTTGCTATAGCCCTTTGTTTCAATCTGTTATTCTTGTGAGTTTTGTTAAGTTTCAGTCCATTAGAGTCTTTGTTTAGTTGCTGATCATTATCCTTCACGTGTTCTTTGTGCCTCTTTTATATATCTAAAATTCCCCACAAAAAAATCTTTATAGCCTATATCATCCTTTGCGTTATCTTTTATCCTATCAAGTTTTAGCTACTGGTTATGTTTTTGTTTCTATCAAAAGTCTTCAAGTGTTATATCTGATCCCTGTGTTTTAGTTATATATATAAAAAAAGTGTGTCAAAAAAAGAAAGAAAAGTGCAAAAAAAGGGAAAGAATTGAGAAAGATGAGAAAGAAAGTTGCAAGATCAGTTTGCTAGAAGTGCATCTTTGCTGAAAGTTTTTGTATCATGTTGAACAACAAGTTTGCTGTTCGGTGCAAAATTTTGGTTGGGTCTGATCGCAACACTTGCATCCCAATCATACTCCTTGTTTGCATCAGTTTTGAAATTTCTTTGCGCGTGTGTATGATCAATTTACATCTTTCATACTTTGTGATCAGCACTAGACAGGGAACTTCTAGCTTGGGTTTTTACTTAACTTTACAATAGCTAGAATTCAGATTGCATCCCTTGTGCATTACTCGCCACCAAGCTCCACATATAAGCCATCATAATCGGTATTCTTTGGTCTTGTATTCTCCCAACCATCACTCTCGGATACCGCCACACATTATTTTTCCTGTAACTCGCAGGGATTTCATAAGAGCTTCGGTTGGTTAGAGAGGTAAGGTTGTGAGATCCCACATATATATATTCCTATTCCACAAATATCTATTGCCATATTGAGCTAACATTTCAGAAAGATGGGTTCTAATGCTGAGATCGATGATTGTGTCACTGCGGCACAATTTAATGAACTTCGGCAAAGCATGGAAGAAAAGCAAGATCAATTGACTCGAGATCTTCAAGCCCTTATGAATGAGATCAAAGGACATCATCCTCCTCAAGAAGGTGGCAGTAACCATGGTGGAGATGATGAAGATAGTGATGGAAGAAGAAGGGGTCGGGGGAATCGAAGAGTTGCACATAGCAGAGGAAGTGGACGATGATGAAGAATCATTCTCAACATAGCTTTGGTCGCCACCGTCATAGGAGAGGCAACCAAGAAGAGAAATTTGGCAAACTGAAATTCACTATGCCAAAATTTGATGGAGGGTCTGATCCTGAAGATTATTTCACATGGGAGTTGAAGGTAGAAAAAATATTTCGCATGCATAATTATTTAGAACAGAAGAAGTTAGCAATGGCATCTCTAGAGTTTGATGGATATGCTCTTATTTGGTGGGAGCAACTTCTCCAAGATCAACAAGAGGAAGGAGAACGTCCTATTGCAAGTTGGCAAGAAATGAAGAAAGAAATGAGACTTCGATTCGTGCCCAAGCACTATCGACGTTATCTCTTTGATAAACTGCAGAATCTGAAGCAAGGAAGTTTCTCTGTTGAAGAATATTATAAAGAAATGGAGAAGGCTATGATTCGAGCCAATGTGCATGAAGATGAAGAACAAACCATTGCACGTTTTATGGCTGGGCTACATCGCAACATTCAGTGCATTGTTGAGTTTCAGCCGTACCGTCATCTTATTGACTTGGTACATCAAGCAACCAAAGCTGAACGTCAACTGCAGCAAGATGCTAAGAGCAGCAAGTCCTTGTCATTTGGTTGAGGAATTTTTCTAGAGGAAGTAAATCAGAAACAAAGTTTGCTGCTGCACCATCAATGGAAAAAAGCTCAAATAGAGGCTCATGTTCTAATTTTCAGGGTGCTTTTAGTGGGAAGAACACTACTGCCCCAAAACCAGCGGCATCCATAACTAATTCAGTGGGTTCTACATCCAAGAGTAGTGGAATTCAGTGCTTCAAGTGTGGAGGCCGTGGGCATATAAGTAGGGAATGCCCAAACAATTGGGTGATCATTGTGAATGATAATGGAGACTTTGATTCAGCTAGTGAAGAAGAAGTTGAGGACGAATATGATGAGGAAGCCCACGAAAATGAGGACCATACTGGCTGAGAGTTTGAGCAGGGTGCTACTTTTGTTGTAGCTCAAATCTTGAGTGTTCAAATGAAAGAAAATGAAAATGGGCAGCGACACAATTTATTTCAAACCAGAGCAAAAGTGCAAGATAAAGTAGTGAAGGTGATCATTGATGGCGGGAGCTGCCATAATCTTGCTAGTCGTGAGATGGTTGACAAGCTTGGTTTGAAGTTGCTGCGACACCCTCATCCATATCATGTCCAATGGTTGAATGATTCGGGAGATATCAAGATTGCATATAAAGTGAAAGTTCCATTCAAGATTGGGGAATATGTTGACACGGTGGAGTGTGATGTGGCACCCATGTCGGTGTGTCACTTGCTGCTTGGAAGACCATGGCAATATGATCGATATAGCCAACATTGTGGGAGAACAAATCAGATCACTCTTGATCTAAAAGGGAAGAAGTTTGTACTCAAGCCTATGACACCTCAACAAATCATGGCTGAACACTTACAAAAGAAATCTGAAATTGTTCCAGTGAGTAGAGAGGCAGGAGAGCAAAAGAAATTGAGTGCCATCCACAACTCGGTGAGTGAGTGCCACAAGCCAAACTTGAGAGAAAAAATAAAGGAGACGGAGAGCATCTAGATATGCTAGCCACAAAATCTGAAATGAGAGAAGTTAGGAACAACCCAGATCAAGTGCTCTTTGTACTTGTGTACAAGGACATATTAGTTTCAGCTAACGACATCATCTCTCTTCCTAGTGTTGTGTCTCATCTTTTGCAGGACTATGAAGATGTTTTTCCAAAGGAGACACCAGCTGGACTACATCCAATTCGTGGGATTGAGCATCAAATTGATCTCATTCCAGGGGCTGCACTCCCTAATCGTCCGCCATACCACACCAATCCAGAAGAAACAAAGGAGATACAAAGGCAAGTGCAAGAACTTCTTGACAAAGGTTTTGTTCGTGAAAGTTTAAGTCATTGTGCTCTTCCTGTGATTTTAGTACCTAAGAAAGATGGTTCTTGGAGGATGTGTGTTGATTGTAGAGCTATAAATAATATCACTGTTCGCTATCGCCATCCTATTCCACGATTACATGACATGCTTGATGAATTAAGTGGTTCCACCATATTTACTAAAATTGATTTGAGAAGTGGGTACCATCAAATAAGAATGAAAGCTGGAGATGAATGGAAACTGCATTTAAAACAAAATTTGGGCTATATGAATGGTTGGTTATGCCTTTTGGTTTGACTAATGCTCCAAGTACTTTTATGAGATTAATGAACCATGTCCTGAGAGCTTTCATTGGAAAATTTGTGGTTGTCTATTTTGATGACATCTTAATTTATAGCAAGTCTTTTGAAGAACATATGAATCACATTCGTCAAGTCTTGGATGAGCTCCGGAAGGAGAAATTATTTGCTAATCTTGAGAAGTGCAGTTTTTGCACAGACCATGTTAAGTTCCTTGGCTTTATTGTTTCAGGGAAATGAATAGAAGTGGATGAAAGCAAGGTGAAGGCCATCAAGGATTGGCCAACTCCAACGAATGTAAGTCAAGTAAGAAGTTTTCATGGTCTTGCTGGTTTTTATAGAAGGTTTGTGAAAGATTTCAGTACCATCGCTGCTCCTTTGAATGAATTGACAAAGAAAGGTGTTGATTTTAAATGGGGCAACTCACAAGAAAATGCTTTTCAAGAATTAAAGAAACGTGTAACACCCTAAAATTAGCCTCTTTTAAAGTAGAGTTAAAATGATTTATTTATGAATTTTGTGCACATGAAATATAGGAAAATAACATTTTTCATTATTTTAAAATACATTATAAGGTAGTAACATGTGTGAGCATACATGCTGTTGCATCTTATTTATTGTGATGGATGGTGAGGATCCAAAACTCCGAAGTAAATTGGAATGTTTTTGAAAAGAGTTTGAAAATGGCTTTGAAATAAAAGAAAGAAAAGAAAAGAAAATTAGGAAAAAAAAGAATATAAAAAGTTGTATAAATTAT
Organism: Saccharum hybrid cultivar R570; assembly: GCA_038087645.1. Lineage (NCBI taxonomy): Eukaryota > Viridiplantae > Streptophyta > Magnoliopsida > Poales > Poaceae > Saccharum > Saccharum hybrid cultivar. The sequence continues at coordinate 1,004,307 of JAQSUU010000695.1, read as the reverse complement.
TTTTGAAAACTTACTAAAATTTTCTCACTTTTATTGGAATTGAAGAGTATGTTCAAACTCTATTTGAATTTGCATTTGGTTTACATTTGAATTTGGATTGGAAAACTAAAAATAGAAAAGGAATTAGAAAAAGAAGAAAAACCCTCTCTCTCATTTTTTTTGGCCCGAAGGCCCACTGTTTTTTTCCCTGGCCCGCTCCTCCCTTCTCTTTTTCCCACGCCCGGCCTCCTCTTTCCCGGCTTTGGCCGCTCGGCAGCCCAGCTCGCGCGTCACCTGCGCACCGGTCTGCTCCGCATCGGCTCGTTGCTCGCGCCCACCTCCGCTCCGCGTCAGCCGCATCGCACGCGCCGTCCACTTCTCTCTCCCTCTCACTGCCCATGGGTCCCGCCCGTCAGCCGGCCCCGCTCACTTTCCTTTTCTTCCCCGACGCGCTCGGAGCCTTTCCTTTCTCTTCCCCGCCGATGGCGCGGCCAAACACGGCAAGCCGCCGCCGCCATTGCGCATGCAAGGCAAGCGCCCAAATCACCGCGCTCTGTTTCCCTTCCATCCACCGCGCTTGCACGCCTATAAAGCCCCGAGCCGGACGCTTTCCTTCTCCCTTTTCTCGGCCGCGCTCAAGCACCCACCGCCGCTCGAGCTCGCACTCCCCGCCATTGCAACACGACGATCAGCGCCCTTACCTCGACGTCGATGTGCCCCGAGGCTCCGCCATGATCTCCTGCGAGTGTAGGTGTCTTCAATTTGCTGTATTGCCCTTATGATTTCTTGGATTTAGCCCTCACCGTACCGTCGTTGTCCCTCTAGATCGCCGCTGCCGTCGACCCCGCTTTCGGAGCTCTTCCGGACGCCACGAACGCCTCCATAGAACCCGCGGTGAGCCCCTCGACCTTCCCATCCCATCGGCCTTGAGTTTAGTGCCCTAGAGCGTCGCTTAGGGGAACTTCCATTCATCCTGGCCATGGCGCTGCCGTGGGAGTCCTCGTCCCGAAGTGCTTCCCGTCCTTGTTTTGTGTCCCGTTGAGTTCGTGAGACCTCGTGCTACGCGTAGGTGCCCTCGGCTCGGTCTAGGGTGGCCGGAATCACCGTACCGGTGATCACCGACGAGCTCGGACCATCGGCGACAATGGCGCCGCCGTCATGAGCCTCTTCCCCGGCGGCCTGCTGCCCTTAACTCGCCACAGCCGTTAGATCCACGCTGGATGGACGAGATCGCGTACCTCTTCGGCTTTAAGTAACCGGTCCACCATGGACCCGTAGACACTGCCTACGGCGCCAGCGCACCGCGTCCACCGCACGCGTGGCACACCGCGCCAACAGCGTGCTGCCACGTGGCTGCCTGGTCAGCAGCCGAGTCAACCCAGCAGTCAGCCGTGCCTATTTTACAAAATAGCCCCTCGGTTTCCAATGAATCAACCCGCGATCCAAATTAGTTCAAACTAATTTCTTTTAGGTCCTATTTTCTTCTGATTTAAACCCTATATTTTCCTGAATTAGTGTGCCCAGTCCAAAGTACATTTAAATTCATATTTTAAACTGTTTTAATTCAAATTTGAGTTCAAATATTTACAGTTATGCCACTGAGTTTGTTTTAATCATAATTTATCCGTTTTAACTCCGATTTGATCCATTCAAATTGCGTTAGATTCGTATTTGCGAGCTCTACATGATTATAGAACTGTACAGTAGGTTTGAGATAATTTATTTTCGAGTTTATATTAAAGTAATTATTTATCTATAGGAAATCTTAGAAAATTCATAATTTTTACGTTTTAAATCCAAATTTCGTGATCTTTATGTCTATGTGATCGTAGTAATATGTAGAAGAGTTTTACAAACTTGTTATACTGTTAGTGTTACTGTTGGTTAGGTTTTCTATCTTTAAGTTCCAATGTGAGATTTAATCTATTACTTTAATAAAGTAAATCTTGTTTAAATCATATCTTCTACGTTTTAGATCCGTTTTAGCTCATTCAAGTTGCGTTAGATTCATAGCAACGAGATCTACGCGTTAGTGACAGTATTTACCATATTATTAATTCTGAAATTTTATTGTTTAAATCATATCTTGATTAATAATTATGCAACTGGGTTTTGTAAATAAAATATGATTTGTTTTACTTTAGTTTTATAATTTGAATCTAAATTTGACTTAATTTCGTATATAGCATTTATAAAATATTTTATATATGTTATTATATAATTAAAACTCATGAAGCTAATAGTTTTATATTTTCTTCTATGAGTAAATCTTTCGGTAGATGTATCTTTTCAACCGTAGCTCTGATTAGTGTGCTTTTTCGCGTCTGTGTATTCGTAGCGAGACGTAGATTCGTTCTACAAACTTTTCATCTTAATTTTATGTTTGGTGTACTGTTCTAATTTAGATTTATTGTTTGCTTCGTGTATGATTGTATGGATGTGTGTGTGGTGATTTATTGATCAAGTCCAGTCGGTGAGATATACGAGGTTATCAAGAAGAAGAAGAAGAACGTTGAAGATTAAAGCTTACCGAAGGATCGGTGTTTAAGGCAAGTATAGCATGGGATTATCCTTGTTTCCTATTCATCTTTAATATACTTAATTCATGTGCATGTGTCTACCTTGTTACCATTAAGGATATCCTAGCTTTTGTATCTTGTACCTTGACACCCATGGGACATTGCATTGGGTAGTATTTATGCTAGTGCTCAAGATAAATAACCATGATCTGTAACTTGACTAATGATATATGCACTAAATGTTTAAATGATGTTTTAAAGCAATATGGCTCAAGAGGGCTAGAGCATATTTGGTTGTTTTTATGGTGCTCTAGTTTCTCTCCATAAGGACTTATCTGTAAGCGAACATCCGGGACTTACAGTACAACTGTGAGGGCTATATGGCTCTGGCTTTAGCTCAGTATGAGGACCTTTTCTAGCTTGTTAGAGGTATTCCTTCATGGCGTAAGAACGGCTTGACGAATCGGGTATAGTGCGGCCTCTGTCCTTATGTGTATAGGCTGCGCGTTATTGTGCCATTTGGAAGGGGGCTCTACATCTGTTTGCCGAGTGAATCTAATGGCCCTAACTTGTTAGACGAACCTTTGAAAGACTTCATAGTGAACCCTGCCGACCTTCCTTGGAAGTGGGTCAAGAGATTAGCTACCTCGGGCGAAAGGGTAAATCACGACTCACAGTGAAAGTGTACAACCTCTGCAGAGTGTAAAACTGTTATAACAGCCGTGCTCACGGTCACGAGTGGCCTTGGACCCTTACAGAATAAATGATGAACACTGATGATAATGATAATACTGATGATATTGTTGCTCACTAATGATTATTGTTTCTTGCTATACATTATTCTCGTTTACATGATCATGAGGTTATTTGGGATTGTGGTAAACTTGTTGCTACTCAATTGCTAAAAGATGACTCACTAAAAGCTATCGCAGTAAACCAGTGTCAACCTTTTGAGCTTCATGAACCCTATGATATATTTGCTGAGTTCGACATGGACTCACTCTTGCTATTTCCCCACATCTCAGGAAAGGTACCAGACTGTTAGATTCTGGATTTGTTAGGCTTGTGATCAACCAGTTAGTTTGATCCTGGAGTGAAGGTTGCACCCGGTGTTCGGAGTTGTCTTTCCGCTGTGTTGCTCTTTAAGGTATAATTTATACTATTGTGTTATGTATATTAAGCATTTGTCTTTTGATATTACACTTATCTGTAGCTATATGTGAGATTTGTCTTCTTTATTTCACATATAGTGTATGTCTGGTTTTGTCCTTAAAACCGGGTGTGACAGATTGGTATCAGAGCAATGCTGACTGTAGGACGCAAGCCTAATTAGAACTTGGTCGTCTTAAGGTTTTAAAATTGCTATAACTTCCTTGGTTTATAAACCTTGATATTTCTTCTCCACTATATCCCCACCCTTGATATTCATCTTCTCCATGATGCTTGTTTTAAGCCTTTGATCTCATCTACACTCCTTGATTTGATATGCTTTTTAGAACCATTCCTCACCCCCTTCTTGCAAAATTGAAAGAGGAGCTTTAGGATCTTTACCCTTGGTATGAAGAGAACGATAGCATTGTAAGTTGAGTCAATGATTGTGTTGTGCACCTTTATTGCTGGTTGAATTATAATTATGCTTTTGCTTGATTTGGAGCTTTGTAATGATTGCAATGAATTTGTGGATTCCACAATTTCATTTAGTTTATAGGCCTAAGGTATAAGGATTAATGAAACAAATAGTTGGGGTATGGATTTCTGGTGTTCTCTCTATCCTGTCCTTCCGGAGCAGCCTGCACACTTCGGCTCATAACTCTAATTTTGGATGATAAAAAAAATCATGAGAAAATTCTGGACAATAGTAGACATCAATATCTTTCTCTGAGCGCAAGAATCGGCTCGATATCTATTTTGGTTATGGAGATACGAAAATCACAAGACGATGCAACTGTGCTGTCTGAAACCTGGAACAGAATCTGTTATGTGTTGTTTTCGGTCAAGTTAGCTGCAGAATCTGGAAGTGTGTTCTATAAGTAAGTTGCAGAGAATTTTATAAGCTTTCCATCGGTGTAAACTACAGCTTCATTGGATTAACAGAATGAGAGTTACAGCTATTTTACTGCACTGCTGATTTTCTGCTCATGAGAAATTTCAGATTTCTTGTTCTTACCCATGTACAAGAGTATCATTGGGATGTCAGAACACTTTTTAGCTCATCTAGAAGAAGGGTTCAAGCTACCCTATTTAGTGTCTCTTATTTTAAGGGGGGTAGCCAATGTAAAGAAGGATTATTAAGATTGAACTCTTTAGTTGGAAGTATTGGTTAGTCTCCATGATTGAGTTGCCACTCTTGAGCAAAAATGTTCTGTGAACAAGTTTGATAATTTTGGATCCATGGAGACAAGAGTTGTCCTTTTGGATAGTTCATGATTATGATCATCTATACTTGCTCGTGTTGCTGATGTTGGTCACTTGATGACAGGAAGTGTAGTGTCTCATGACTCAGGAGTCCTATATGACGTTTCGCACTGATATGTGGGAAAAGACTGATGTTTCTGCTATTGAAGGATGTTATGGTTATGATGAAGCTGAGCACTATCAAAACAACAATGTTGAAGAGCAAGTTGGGAGTGAACTAAGTCAGAATCCACAACAACGAAAGCGAAAAAGGAAAGTCCATAAGAAGCCTGTTCAAGGAAGCAAAGCGCAGCAAAACTATGTCAATGGAAGGCTGAGCAATGTGGATATGGATAAAATTCATGGAGTTACCAAAGTAGTGCGAGGTTATATTCAAGTAAGCTCAGTACAAGTTTTTGCTTTACTGGACCCTAGTGCTTCGCATTCTTTCATTTCCGCCGACATGGAAGAGACATGCAAGATGGTGAAGTGTCCAATGAGGAGGCCTTTGCTAGTTCAAACCCCAGTGGGAGAAATGCAGGCAGATCAGATATGCCCGAATATCAGTCTTGTCATAAACAAGGAAAAATTCACCGCGACACTCAGTGTGTTGGAGTCACTTAAAATTCGCGTGGTTCTTGGTAATGGATGGCTCTGTGCACACAAAGGAGTGATTCATGGTACTCGGTGCACAATGCTCTTAACAACACCGTCAGGGAAAAGAATTGAGTATCAAGGTGGTCGACTTTTACCTGAGGGAGATGAGAATGACCAATTAGAAGATAGGTACACCAAGGATAGTAAAGTGGACCATGAGTTTACTGAAGTCATAACAAAGGAACAAATAATTTTGGAGGAGTTCAATAGGAGAGATGATCATGTTTAGGCGGATTAGTCAGTTGGGATATGAGAAACTGTCTCATGACTCTGCACGAAAGAGTAATTTGGAAAATGAGGATCAAATAAAGACAAAGTGTCATTATCTCTTTTGTCATCATCTTCCGAATCTCGGGACGAGATTCATCTTAAGGGGGGTAGAATTGTAACACCCTAAAATTAGCCTCTTTTAAAGTAGAGTTAAAATGATTTATTTATGAATTTTGTGCACATGAAATATAGGAAAATAACATTTTTCATTATTTTAAAATACATTATAAGGTAGTAACATGTGTGAGCATACATGCTGTTGCATCTTATTTATTGTGATGGATGGTGAGGATCCAAAACTCCGAAGTAAATTGGAATGTTTTTGAAAAGAGTTTGAAAATGGCTTTGAAATAAAAGAAAGAAAAGAAAAGAAAATTAGGAAAAAAAAGAATATAAAAAGTTGTATAAATTATTTTTGAAAACTTACTAAAATTTTCTCACTTTTATTGGAATTGAAGAGTATGTTCAAACTCTATTTGAATTTGCATTTGGTTTACATTTGAATTTGGATTGGAAAACTAAAAATAGAAAAGGAATTAGAAAAAGAAGAAAAACCCTCTCTCTCATTTTTTTTGGCCCGAAGGCCCACTGTTTTTTTCCCTGGCCCGCTCCTCCCTTCTCTTTTTCCCACGCCCGGCCTCCTCTTTCCCGGCTTTGGCCGCTCGGCAGCCCAGCTCGCGCGTCACCTGCGCACCGGTCTGCTCCGCATCGGCTCGTTGCTCGCGCCCACCTCCGCTCCGCGTCAGCCGCATCGCACGCGCCGTCCACTTCTCTCTCCCTCTCACTGCCCACGGGTCCCGCCCGTCAGCCGGCCCCGCTCACTTTCCTTTTCTTCCCCGACGCGCTCGGAGCCTTTCCTTTCTCTTCCCCGCCGATGGCGCGGCCAAACACGGCAAGCCGCCGCCGCCATTGCGCATGCAGGGCAAGCGCCCAAATCACCGCGCTCTGTTTCCCTTCCATCCACCGCGCTTGCACGCCTATAAAGCCCCGAGCCGGACGCTTTCCTTCTCCCTTTTCTCGGCCACGCTCAAGCACCCACCGCCGCTCGAGCTCGCACTCCCCGCCATTGCAACACGACGATCAGCGCCCTTACCTCGACGTCGACGTGCCCCGAGGCTCCGCCATGATCTCCTGCGAGTGTAGGTGTCTTCAATTTGTCGTATTGCCCTTATGATTTCTTGGATTTAGCCCTCACCGTACCGTCGTTGTCCCTCTAGATCGCCGCTGCCGTCGACCCCGCTTTCGGAGCTCTTCCGGACGCCACGAACGCCTCCATAGAACCCGCGGTGAGCCCCTCGACCTTCCCATCCCATCGGCCTTGAGTTTAGTGCCCTAGAGCGTCGCTTAGGGGAACTTCCATTCATCCTGGCCATGGCGCTGCCGTGGGAGTCCTCGTCCCGAAGTGCTTCCCGTCCTTGTTTTGTGTCCCGTTGAGTTCGTGAGACCTCGTGCTACGCGTAGGTGCCCTCGGCTCGGTCTAGGGTGGCCGGAATCACCGTACCGGTGATCACCGACGAGCTCGGACCATCGGCGACAATGGCGCCGCCGTCATGAGCCTCTTCCCCGGCGGCCTGCTGCCCTTAACTCGCCACAGCCGTTAGATCCACGCTGGATGGACGAGATCGCGTACCTCTTCGGCTTTAAGTAACCGGTCCACCATGGACCCGTAGACACTGCCTACGGCGCCAGCGCACCGCGTCCACCGCACGCGTGGCACACCGCGCCAACAGCGTGCTGCCACGTGGCTGCCTGGTCAGCAGCCGAGTCAACCCAGCAGTCAGCCGTGCCTATTTTACAAAATAGCCCCTCGGTTTCCAATGAATCAACCCGCGATCCAAATTAGTTCAAACTAATTTCTTTTAGGTCCTATTTTCTTCTGATTTAAACCCTATATTTTCCTGAATTAGTGTGCCCAGTCCAAAGTACATTTAAATTCATATTTTAAACTGTTTTAATTCAAATTTGAGTTCAAATATTTACAGTTATGCCACTGAGTTTGTTTTAATCATAATTTATCCGTTTTAACTCCGATTTGATCCATTCAAATTGCGTTAGATTCGTATTTGCGAGCTCTACATGATTATAGAACTGTACAGTAGGTTTGAGATAATTTATTTTCGAGTTTATATTAAAGTAATTATTTATCTATAGGAAATCTTAGAAAATTCATAATTTTTACGTTTTAAATCCAAATTTCGTGATCTTTATGTCTATGTGATCGTAGTAATATGTAGAAGAGTTTTACAAACTTGTTATACTGTTAGTGTTACTGTTGGTTAGGTTTTCTATCTTTAAGTTCCAATGTGAGATTTAATCTATTACTTTAATAAAGTAAATCTTGTTTAAATCATATCTTCTACGTTTTAGATCCGTTTTAGCTCATTCAAGTTGCGTTAGATTCATAGCAACGAGATCTACGCGTTAGTGACAGTATTTACCATATTATTAATTCTGAAATTTTATTGTTTAAATCATATCTTGATTAATAATTATGCAACTGGGTTTTGTAAATAAAATATGATTTGTTTTACTTTAGTTTTATAATTTGAATCTAAATTTGACTTAATTTCGTATATAGCATTTATAAAATATTTTATATATGTTATTATATAATTAAAACTCATGAAGCTAATAGTTTTATATTTTCTTCTATGAGTAAATCTTTCGGTAGATGTATCTTTTCAACCGTAGCTCTGATTAGTGTGCTTTTTCGCGTCTGTGTATTCGTAGCGAGACGTAGATTCGTTCTACAAACTTTTCATCTTAATTTTATGTTTGGTGTACTGTTCTAATTTAGATTTATTGTTTGCTTCGTGTATGATTGTATGGATGTGTGTGTGGTGATTTATTGATCAAGTCCAGTCGGTGAGATATACGAGGTTATCAAGAAGAAGAAGAAGAACGTTGAAGATTAAAGCTTACCGAAGGATCGGTGTTTAAGGCAAGTATAGCATGGGATTATCCTTGTTTCCTATTCATCTTTAATATACTTAATTCATGTGCATGTGTCTACCTTGTTACCATTAAGGATATCCTAGCTTTTGTATCTTGTACCTTGACACCCATGGGACATTGCATTGGGTAGTATTTATGCTAGTGCTCAAGATAAATAACCATGATCTGTAACTTGACTAATGATATATGCACTAAACGTTTAAATGATGTTTTAAAGCAATATGGCTCAAGAGGGCTAGAGCATATTTGGTTGTTTTTATGGTGCTCTAGTTTCTCTCCATAAGGACTTATCTGTAAGCGAACATCCGGGACTTACAGTACAACTGTGAGGGCTATATGGCTCTGGCTTTAGCTCAGTATGAGGACCTTTTCTAGCTTGTTAGAGGTATTCCTTCATGGCGTAAGAACGGCTTGACGAATCGGGTATAGTGCGGCCTCTGTCCTTATGTGTATAGGCTGCGCGTTATTGTGCCATTTGGAAGGGGGCTCTACATCTGTTTGCCGAGTGAATCTAATGGCCCTAACTTGTTAGACGAACCTTTGAAAGACTTCATAGTGAACCCTGCCGACCTTCCTTGGAAGTGGGTCAAGAGATTAGCTACCTCGGGCGAAAGGGTAAATCACGACTCACAGTGAAAGTGTACAACCTCTGCAGAGTGTAAAACTGTTATAACAGCCGTGCTCACGGTCACGAGTGGCCTTGGACCCTTACAGAATAAATGATGAACACTGATGATAATGATAATACTGATGATATTGTTGCTCACTAATGATTATTGTTTCTTGCTATACATTATTCTCGTTTACATGATCATGAGGTTATTTGGGATTGTGGTAAACTTGTTGCTACTCAATTGCTAAAAGATGACTCACTAAAAGCTATCGCAGTAAACCAGTGTCAACCTTTTGAGCTTCATGAACCCTATGATATATTTGCTGAGTTCGACATGGACTCACTCTTGCTATTTCCCCACATCTCAGGAAAGGTACCAGACTGTTAGATTCTGGATTTGTTAGGCTTGTGATCAACCAGTTAGTTTGATCCTGGAGTGAAGGTTGCACCCGGTGTTCGGAGTTGTCTTTCCGCTGTGTTGCTCTTTAAGGTATAATTTATACTATTGTGTTATGTATATTAAGCATTTGTCTTTTGATATTACACTTATCTGTAGCTATATGTGAGATTTGTCTTCTTTATTTCACATATAGTGTATGTCTGGTTTTGTCCTTAAAACCGGGTGTGACAGATTGGTATCAGAGCAATGCTGACTGTAGGACGCAAGCCTAATTAGAACTTGGTCGTCTTAAGGTTTTAAAATTGCTATAACTTCCTTGGTTTATAAACCTTGATATTTCTTCTCCACTATATCCCCACCCTTGATATTCATCTTCTCCATGATGCTTGTTTTAAGCCTTTGATCTCATCTACACTCCTTGATTTGATATGCTTTTTAGAACCATTCCTCACCCCCTTCTTGCAAAATTGAAAGAGGAGCTTTAGGATCTTTACCCTTGGTATGAAGAGAACGATAGCATTGTAAGTTGAGTCAATGATTGTGTTGTGCACCTTTATTGCTGGTTGAATTATAATTATGCTTTTGCTTGATTTGGAGCTTTGTAATGATTGCAATGAATTTATGGATTCCACAATTTCATTTAGTTTATAGGCCTAAGGTATAAGGATTAATGAAACAAATAGTTGGGGTATGGATTTCTGGTGTTCTCTCTATCCTGTCCTTCCGGAGCAGCCTGCACACTTCGGCTCATAACTCTAATTTTGGATGATAAAAAAAATCATGAGAAAATTCTGGACAATAGTAGACATCAATATCTTTCTCTGAGCGCAAGAATCGGCTCGATATCTATTTTGGTTATGGAGATACGAAAATCACAAGACGATGCAACTGTGCTGTCTGAAACCTGGAACAGAATCTGTTATGTGTTGTTTTCGGTCAAGTTAGCTGCAGAATCTGGAAGTGTGTTCTATAAGTAAGTTGCAGAGAATTTTATAAGCTTTCCATCGGTGTAAACTACAGCTTCATTGGATTAACAGAATGAGAGTTACAGCTATTTTACTGCACTGCTGATTTTCTGCTCATGAGAAATTTCAGATTTCTTGTTCTTACCCATGTACAAGAGTATCATTGGGATGTCAGAACACTTTTTAGCTCATCTAGAAGAAGGGTTCAAGCTACCCTATTTAGTGTCTCTTATTTTAAGGGGGGTAGCCAATGTAAAGAAGGATTATTAAGATTGAACTCTTTAGTTGGAAGTATTGGTTAGTCTCCATGATTGAGTTGCCACTCTTGAGCAAAAATGTTCTGTGAACAAGTTTGATAATTTTGGATCCATGGAGACAAGAGTTGTCCTTTTGGATAGTTCATGATTATGATCATCTATACTTGCTCGTGTTGCTGATGTTGGTCACTTGATGACAGGAAGTGTAGTGTCTCATGACTCAGGAGTCCTATATGACGTTTCGCACTGATATGTGGGAAAAGACTGATGTTTCTGCTATTGAAGGATGTTATGGTTATGATGAAGCTGAGCACTATCAAAACAACAATGTTGAAGAGCAAGTTGGGAGTGAACTAAGTCAGAATCCACAACAACGAAAGCGAAAAAGGAAAGTCCATAAGAAGCCTGTTCAAGGAAGCAAAGCGCAGCAAAACTATGTCAATGGAAGGCTGAGCAATGTGGATATGGATAAAATTCATGGAGTTACCAAAGTAGTGCGAGGTTATATTCAAGTAAGCTCAGTACAAGTTTTTGCTTTACTGGACCCTAGTGCTTCGCATTCTTTCATTTCCGCCGACATGGAAGAGACATGCAAGATGGTGAAGTGTCCAATGAGGAGGCCTTTGCTAGTTCAAACCCCAGTGGGAGAAATGCAGGCAGATCAGATATGCCCGAATATCAGTCTTGTCATAAACAAGGAAAAATTCACCGCGACACTCAGTGTGTTGGAGTCACTTAAAATTCGCGTGGTTCTTGGTAATGGATGGCTCTGTGCACACAAAGGAGTGATTCATGGTACTCGGTGCACAATGCTCTTAACAACACCGTCAGGGAAAAGAATTGAGTATCAAGGTGGTCGACTTTTACCTGAGGGAGATGAGAATGACCAATTAGAAGATAGGTACACCAAGGATAGTAAAGTGGACCATGAGTTTACTGAAGTCATAACAAAGGAACAAATAATTTTGGAGGAGTTCAATAGGAGAGATGATCATGTTTAGGCGGATTAGTCAGTTGGGATATGAGAAACTGTCTCATGACTCTGCACGAAAGAGTAATTTGGAAAATGAGGATCAAATAAAGACAAAGTGTCATTATCTCTTTTGTCATCATCTTCCGAATCTCGGGACGAGATTCATCTTAAGGGGGGTAGAATTGTAACACCCTAAAATTAGCCTCTTTTAAAGTAGAGTTAAAATGATTTATTTATGAATTTTGTGCACATGAAATATAGGAAAATAACATTTTTCATTATTTTAAAATACATTATAAGGTAGTAACATGTGTGAGCATACATGCTGTTGCATCTTATTTATTGTGATGGATGGTGAGGATCCAAAACTCCGAAGTAAATTGGAATGTTTTTGAAAAGAGTTTGAAAATGGCTTTGAAATAAAAGAAAGAAAAGAAAAGAAAATTAGGAAAAAAAAGAATATAAAAAGTTGTATAAATTATTTTTGAAAACTTACTAAAATTTTCTCACTTTTATTGGAATTGAAGAGTATGTTCAAACTCTATTTGAATTTGCATTTGGTTTACATTTGAATTTGGATTGGAAAACTAAAAATAGAAAAGGAATTAGAAAAAGAAGAAAAACCCTCTCTCTCATTTTTTTTGGCCCGAAGGCCCACTGTTTTTTTCCCTGGCCCGCTCCTCCCTTCTCTTTTTCCCACGCCCGGCCTCCTCTTTCCCGGCTTTGGCCGCTCGGCAGCCCAGCTCGCGCGTCACCTGCGCACCGGTCTGCTCCGCATCGGCTCGTTGCTCGCGCCCACCTCCGCTCCGCGTCAGCCGCATCGCACGCGCCGTCCACTTCTCTCTCCCTCTCACTGCCCACGGGTCCCGCCCGTCAGCCGGCCCCGCTCACTTTCCTTTTCTTCCCCGACGCGCTCGGAGCCTTTCCTTTCTCTTCCCCGCCGATGGCGCGGCCAAACACGGCAAGCCGCCGCCGCCATTGCGCATGCAGGGCAAGCGCCCAAATCACCGCGCTCTGTTTCCCTTCCATCCACCGCGCTTGCACGCCTATAAAGCCCCGAGCCGGACGCTTTCCTTCTCCCTTTTCTCGGCCACGCTCAAGCACCCACCGCCGCTCGAGCTCGCACTCCCCGCCATTGCAACACGACGATCAGCGCCCTTACCTCGACGTCGACGTGCCCCGAGGCTCCGCCATGATCTCCTGCGAGTGTAGGTGTCTTCAATTTGCCGTATTGCCCTTATGATTTCTTGGATTTAGCCCTCACCGTACCGTCGTTGTCCCTCTAGATCGCCGCTGCCGTCGACCCCGCTTTCGGAGCTCTTCCGGACGCCACGAACGCCTCCATAGAACCCGCGGTGAGCCCCTCGACCTTCCCATCCCATCGGCCTTGAGTTTAGTGCCCTAGAGCGTCGCTTAGGGGAACTTCCATTCATCCTGGCCATGGCGCTGCCGTGGGAGTCCTCGTCCCGAAGTGCTTCCCGTCCTTGTTTTGTGTCCCGTTGAGTTCGTGAGACCTCGTGCTACGCGTAGGTGCCCTCGGCTCGGTCTAGGGTGGCCGGAATCACCGTACCGGTGATCACCGACGAGCTCGGACCATCGGCGACAATGGCGCCGCCGTCATGAGCCTCTTCCCCGGCGGCCTGCTGCCCTTAACTCGCCACAGCCGTTAGATCCACGCTGGATGGACGAGATCGCGTACCTCTTCGGCTTTAAGTAACCGGTCCACCATGGACCCGTAGACACTGCCTACGGCGCCAGCGCACCGCGTCCACCGCACGCGTGGCACACCGCGCCAACAGCGTGCTGCCACGTGGCTGCCTGGTCAGCAGCCGAGTCAACCCAGCAGTCAGCCGTGCCTATTTTACAAAATAGCCCCTCGGTTTCCAATGAATCAACCCGTGATCCAAATTAGTTCAAACTAATTTCTTTTAGGTCCTATTTTCTTCTGATTTAAACCCTATATTTTCCTGAATTAGTGTGCCCAGTCCAAAGTACATTTAAATTCATATTTTAAACTGTTTTAATTCAAATTTGAGTTCAAATATTTACAGTTATGCCACTGAGTTTGTTTTAATCATAATTTATCCGTTTTAACTCCGATTTGATCCATTCAAATTGCGTTAGATTCGTATTTGCGAGCTCTACATGATTATAGAACTGTACAGTAGGTTTGAGATAATTTATTTTCGAGTTTATATTAAAGTAATTATTTATCTATAGGAAATCTTAGAAAATTCATAATTTTTACGTTTTAAATCCAAATTTCGTGATCTTTATGTCTATGTGATCGTAGTAATATGTAGAAGAGTTTTACAAACTTGTTATACTGTTAGTGTTACTGTTGGTTAGGTTTTCTATCTTTAAGTTCCAATGTGAGATTTAATCTATTACTTTAATAAAGTAAATCTTGTTTAAATCATATCTTCTACGTTTTAGATCCGTTTTAGCTCATTCAAGTTGCGTTAGATTCATAGCAACGAGATCTACGCGTTAGTGACAGTATTTACCATATTATTAATTCTGAAATTTTATTGTTTAAATCATATCTTGATTAATAATTATGCAACTGGGTTTTGTAAATAAAATATGATTTGTTTTACTTTAGTTTTATAATTTGAATCTAAATTTGACTTAATTTCGTATATAGCATTTATAAAATATTTTATATATGTTATTATATAATTAAAACTCATGAAGCTAATAGTTTTATATTTTCTTCTATGAGTAAATCTTTCGGTAGATGTATCTTTTCAACCGTAGCTCTGATTAGTGTGCTTTTTCGCGTCTGTGTATTCGTAGCGAGACGTAGATTCGTTCTACAAACTTTTCATCTTAATTTTATGTTTGGTGTACTGTTCTAATTTAGATTTATTGTTTGCTTCGTGTATGATTGTATGGATGTGTGTGTGGTGATTTATTGATCAAGTCCAGTCGGTGAGATATACGAGGTTATCAAGAAGAAGAAGAAGAACGTTGAAGATTAAAGCTTACCGAAGGATCGGTGTTTAAGGCAAGTATAGCATGGGATTATCCTTGTTTCCTATTCATCTTTAATATACTTAATTCATGTGCATGTGTCTACCTTGTTACCATTAAGGATATCCTAGCTTTTGTATCTTGTACCTTGACACCCATGGGACATTGCATTGGGTAGTATTTATGCTAGTGCTCAAGATAAATAACCATGATCTGTAACTTGACTAATGATATATGCAATAAACGTTTAAATGATGTTTTAAAGCAATATGGCTCAAGAGGGCTAGAGCATATTTGGTTGTTTTTATGGTGCTCTAGTTTCTCTCCATAAGGACTTATCTGTAAGCGAACATCCGGGACTTACAGTACAACTATGAGGGCTATATGGCTCTGGCTTTAGCTCAGTATGAGGACCTTTTCTAGCTTGTTAGAGGTATTCCTTCATGGCGTAAGAACGGCTTGACGAATCGGGTATAGTGCGGCCTCTGTCCTTATGTGTATAGGCTGCGCGTTATTGTGCCATTTGGAAGGGGGCTCTACATCTGTTTGCCGAGTGAATCTAATGGCCCTAACTTGTTAGACGAACCTTTGAAAGACTTCATAGTGAACCCTGCCGACCTTCCTTGGAAGTGGGTCAAGAGATTAGCTACCTCGGGCGAAAGGGTAAATCACGACTCACAGTGAAAGTGTACAACCTCTGCAGAGTGTAAAACTGTTATAACAGCCGTGCTCACGGTCACGAGTGGCCTTGGACCCTTACAGAATAAATGATGAACACTGATGATAATGATAATACTGATGATATTGTTGCTCACTAATGATTATTGTTTCTTGCTATACATTATTCTCGTTTACATGATCATGAGGTTATTTGGGATTGTGGTAAACTTGTTGCTACTCAATTGCTAAAAGATGACTCACTAAAAGCTATCGCAGTAAACCAGTGTCAACCTTTTGAGCTTCATGAACCCTATGATATATTTGCTGAGTTCGACATGGACTCACTCTTGCTATTTCCCCACATCTCAGGAAAGGTACCAGACTGTTAGATTCTGGATTTGTTAGGCTTGTGATCAACCAGTTAGTTTGATCCTGGAGTGAAGGTTGCACCCGGTGTTCGGAGTTGTCTTTCCGCTGTGTTGCTCTTTAAGGTATAATTTATACTATTGTGTTATGTATATTAAGCATTTGTCTTTTGATATTACACTTATCTGTAGCTATATGTGAGATTTGTCTTCTTTATTTCACATATAGTGTATGTCTGGTTTTGTCCTTAAAACCGGGTGTGACAAAACGTTTGACTAAAGCACCGTTACTTGTTCTTCCTGATTTCACTAAAACTTTTAAAATAGAATGTGATGCTAGTGGGATTGGAATAGGAGGAGTTTTAATGCAGCAAGGAAAACCTGTAGCATATTTTAGTGAAAAATTGGGAGGTGCTCAACTGAATTATTCTGTATATGACAAAGAATTGTATGCTTTGGTGCGTGTGCTTGAGACATGGCAGCATTACTTATGGCCAAAAGAGTTTGTTATTCATTCCGATCATGAAGCTTTAAAATACTGGAAAGGACAAGCAAAACTGAATCGTCGCCATGCTAAATGGGTTGAGTTCATCAAAACATTTCCATACATCGTGAAATACAAGAAAGGTAAGGACAATGTGGTTGCTGATGCGTTGTCACGAAAGAGTGTGTTGCTGAACCAACTTGAGGTAAAGGTTTTGGGACTTGAAAGTTTGAAAGACATGTATAAAAATGACCCTGAATTTTTAGAACCATATAGTCATTGTAAAGATGGAAAAGGTTGGGAAAAATATCGCATACATGATGGATTTTTGTTTAGAGCTAACAAGCTTTGTGTTCCAAATTCTTCGGTTAGATTGCTTTTGTTGCAGGAGTCACATGGAGGTGGACTAACAGGTCATTTTGGACAAAAGAAAACTCACGAACTGCTGCAAGATCATTTCTATTGGCCCAAGATGTGGAGAGACATCATCAGATTTGTGGAGCGATGCGTCACTTGCCACAAAGCTAAGTCCAAACTGAACCCTCATGGCTTATACACTCCATTACCTACTCCTAATATTCCCTGGGAAGATATAAGTATGGACTTTATTTTGGGATTGCCTAGAACTCAGAGGGGAAAAGATTCTATTTTTGTTATGGTTGATAGATTTTTAAAGATGGCTCATTTTATCCCTTGTAACAAGAGCGACGATGCTTCACATGTTGCTAATTTGTTTTTCAGAGAAATTGTGAGGCTGCATGGGATGCCTAGAACCATTGTGTCTGATCGTGACGTCAAGTTTGTGAGCTACTTTTGGAAAACATTATGGGCAAAGCTTGGGATCAAGCTCTTGTTCTCAACCACTTGTCACCCTCAAACCGATGGATAAACTGAAGTGGTGAATCGTACATTGTCAATGTTGCTGCGAACCATGGTGAAAAAGAACTTGAAGGATTGGGAGGATTGCTTGCCTCATGTGGAGTTTGCCTATAACAGGGCAGTACACTCTACCACTAATTTGTGTCCTTTTGAAATTGTTTATGGGATCAAACCTATTGCTCTGATAGATTTGTTGCCACTGCCATTGCAGGAGAGAACCAACATGGAAGCCTCAAAGCGTGCCACATATATAAAGAAGGTACATGAGAAGACCAAAGAAGCAATTGAGTTGAAGGCGACACGCAAGGCTGCAAGTATGAACAAACATCGAAAGAAAGTATTGTTTGAGCCAGGGGACTTGGTGTGGATTCACTTGCATAAGGATCGCTTTCCTGAGAAGCGCAAATCCAAGTTGATGCCACGAGGGGATGGTCCATTCAGAGTGTTGTCCAAGATCAATGACAATGCATACAAGATAGATCTTCCAGCAAGTTATGGCGTGAGCAACACCTTCAATGTTGTTGATCTATCTCCATTCACAAGTGAAGATACTTCAGAGTCGAGGACGACTCCTTTTCAAGAGGGGGAGGATGATATGACCACGTTAACCAATAACATGTTACAACCTCCAAGTCAAGCTACACCAACACCAGTCCAAGTCTTTGATGGACCAATTACACGTAGTCGAGCCAAGAAGCTACAACAAGAGGTGCACGCGCTACTTTCTTAAAATCATTTTAATGTAAATGAGAATTATATACTGTCTAAGTCGTGCACGTTGCTATTACTTAGGTGCACCACGGAGGATGACAAGAAGACACCAAGGGTGAACCAAAGAGGAGGATCACGTTCGAGCCAGTCCCGTGTGACAGAACCATCAGAAAGAATCAGTCACAACTTTTTGCTCGCAAAAGATATGAAGTCCCATGAGGACTTGTTGGAAAGCTTATCAAGTCTAGTTTCAAGCCCAAGTTCTCTCACTTGATTTGGATTCTCCAATGTTGAGAATCGACTAATTTAGTACAGACTGGTCAGCTAGTCAGCAGTCAGCCTGATGTCCAAGTTCCCATGCAAAACTGTACCAATCTACAATATTTCGTGGTACATGGTGCACATGGTATGAAAGGTTATCAAGTTAACTTTCCAACCCAACAAACTGCATGTCATGTGGAGTTTTCAAGATAGAGTTATTGCCAAAACACTAAAGACTACGCTGACGACCAGCAGCCACGCGAAAACTCTCCAGGAAGGCATCTCGAGGAGGCCCGTTCACATAGTGCGTCTTATATTTTTCTTTTTGAGTTTCCACCTATCTAGCAGGGCTGTTGATAGTATAAATACCTCCTAGACTCATTGCAATCTCATACTTTTGATAATCGAATACAAACCCCCCCTTTTGTTCAGCTGTGTGCTAACAAATATTGAGAGAGATCTCTACCCCTTTGCTCTTGTGATTTCCTTTGCGGGATTTACAGAAGCGGTGGCTTCATCCGCTCCCAATTGGTGCTCCTACTCCCTTCGAGGTTTTCTCGATTGATTGTAGGTTGTGTTGGTTGGTTCTTTGAGAGTGTGGTTGGGTGAATCCTTGATTCAGGTTGCCGGTTAAAGATGGTGGTTGGCTTCGAGTTTTATTTGCCAGGTTGCACTAGTTATCGTTGCTTGCAGCAAGTTATCTTGGCTTCTCTGGAGCTAGTTATCTGATGTTCATCCTACATCGTGAAGATCGGGACATCGTATTGTATCACAAACCCTGGGAGGTAGGACCCACCTGTCACTGTGATAGGGGCGAGCGCCCAGCCCTAGGGGCAGCCGCCCTACCCCAGGTGGCCAATCAGGCTCCACCTCGCGGATCCTGCCTCCACCGCCTTTGAGGATGAATAATAATCATTGATCAAGGTCGGTTTGATCCGAGGGGTGTGGTGCTTCCTAGGGGGCTATATAAGCAAGGCCCCTAACCCCTAGAGGAGAGAGTTTAGAAACCCT
Organism: Saccharum hybrid cultivar R570; assembly: GCA_038087645.1. NCBI lineage: Eukaryota > Viridiplantae > Streptophyta > Magnoliopsida > Poales > Poaceae > Saccharum > Saccharum hybrid cultivar. The sequence goes on along the minus strand of JAQSUU010000695.1, from coordinate 984,978 downwards.
AATTCATATTTTCCAGAGAGAATTCGCCTGAGAGGGGTCCCTTGAATGGATCTTTCTCTAGGGCACATACAAGAGAGTTTAGCTTTGTAGTCTCTATGTGAGATTAGAGTTATTCTTCTAGAATTAAGAGAGTTAGAGTGGAGGTAGAAGATTGGAGGAAGCCCGGCCTGTCGGTGTCTCCTCTCCAAGCTTGTATCTACGGGGTCAAGTCTCCTAACCCGAGGCTTGGTTCTAGGATTCTTCGGCAATTCAACTTCTAATACTAAGTAAGTACATTGTTATTATTGTTCTTTGGTTTACGAGTTTACTTTATTCGCTTCACGTAGGGAATAGAGTAATCATTCATAGCGTAAGCGTGGTGCTTGGGCTAGGAATACTCGTAGATACCCCCTATCTGGCCGGATCGGTGTGTAGTAGCGTGGGAAGTGACAATCCCATTGTTACCTTTGGAGCCCTCCTCCCGTTAGAAGGTTTGGTAGGATTTAAGTACCCTGGTCAAGCATCCTCTGTGGTGTCTCTTTCCATCGGTATTTTCCCTTAGACCAATAGTATCATAGCTTGCCATAGGTTAGAACCAGACTATCGTCGTAGTTCTCTCTAATCACTTATATCTTCACCACCTTGTAGTGCGGCCCAAGGGTAATAGTAAATACTGGGTTACTCATCGCACGCTTTCTCCTTGCGGATAAAACAAATACGATACTCTAGACTTATCTCCCGGATGAAGTGATCACCGATATCCGTGCGCTTGCGGATTATTTTTCTTGAATTTCTTCGTGTGCGTATTTAATATCAACAATAGCCTAGCACCTTAGTTTCTTAATTAGGATCTTTGTAAGGTGCTAGAGAATATAGATAGAGGGGTGTAGTTTTGGCTAGACCGATAGTTTTAATTCCGCATTTATTTCGGTTAGCCGGTGTAATTAATTTTAGAAAAGACTATTCATCCTCATCTAGTCTGCCATCTCGACCCTACAATTGATTGCCGTAGTAATTGATTTCTCACTGTGGTCGAGTCTTCACCAGTCAATAGTGGCAAGAATTGTTCAAGCTCACTAGAGTGCCATTGAAAATGTCCTCGACTTATCATCCCCAATGGCTAGACTAAATGTGTGAACCAATGTATGGAGACATTTCTACGTTACTTTGTTAATGCTTGCCTATCTAAATGGTTGAATAGGGTCTACCTTGCTGAATACCGGTATAACACCAGCTAGTATTCAGAGCTAGGTTTCTCTCCTTTTTATGTCCTTTATAGCCACCATCCAAGGCATTTGGACTAAAAGCCAATTCAACATGTCAAGTATCGTCTCTTACTAATTGGCTGCAGGAATAGTCTACAATGACTCTGCTCATTCAACAGTAATTGTATTGCGCTCAACATCACATGAAGAATCAAGTTGAGTCTCTAGATGGCCTCTCCTAGACCACTCCCCACTATCTTTACTATCGAGCTTTCGGTCAAACGGCAGTGGTCCTTGTTCCCTCTGGTACATGGTGGCGGCCACACCACAAACACGGTTGGTGTTGTCTCACAAGACTACAAGCCACTTTGGTGTACAACAATGGTGTGCACAAGCACCAAGTGGTAAGAGGTATGTGAACCTCACTAAACACTAGGCCTAAACCTAGAGCAAGAGCTAAAGCAGTGGTCCAACTAACCTAAACACTTTGCAAAGCACCTATGCTAATCACTGAGTATATATTTCACTAAGCACTTTGGTGGCTACAACAACTAGAGATGAGCCTCAACTCACATAAGTCTTCCTTGAGCTCTACACCACTTCATTTCTCTTGCCAAAGGGGTATATATAGCCCCAACTCCAAATGTAGCCATTGGAACCTGCATAGTGTTGACGGTCACTAACGCCCATTTTGACCATCAATACTTCACCCAAAAGCATGATAAAGTGAGGTAAATCATCATCACATCTGTAGAATTTTGCTTATAATTCACCTAGTTCCACTTGTGCTTGTAGAATTATTTGTATGCAGGAAATATACCAAAGTTTGGCCAAAAAGGTGACAAATATGGACATATGGAGCAAGTGGACTTGGCAGGAGACCTTGGGCCCTCTTGGGCCCGTTGCCTAGCCCCACTAGGGCGCCACTCGGCCCCCCCAGCTAGCCCTACCACGTCACTGATCCATGGGAGCTGCTCTAGAGCCAATCACAAGCTTCCATTCAAGTCAGTTTGATCAATAGACGAGATTTGATGATAGTGGATTCATGGGACCATTGTCATAGACTTGGGAGCTCTCCACTGACTTAACAACCGACTTACCGGCCAAGTTTTACCTCGTGCTGTCTTCACAACTGCCATTGGGAGCCAACCAGAGCTGGAGGATCAAGAGGCGGTGGATCCAAGGGCCGGCCGGCGCCCCCTAACGCTGCCCAGCGCCCTAGGTCCTCCACCGACCTCCCTACTGCCTACAAATACCCCTCCACTCACTATCAAGGTTTTTTTATCGGCCAAAATTCATGGAAATTTCTAAATTTTCCGTTCTATCCATAGGGTCCGATAAAAATTTGATATCAGCCAAATTTTTCCCTTCTTTCCTGTTCCCACATAGACAACCCAAATTCAGTCATGCGACGGTCCCACACTTATAATCTTCTATTCTTGTTTTTATCTGCGGACAAGTGATGTTTAATAGCTTAGGAATAGTTTCAAGTCAAATTCTAAAAAAAAATTTCAAAACAATTTGATTTTTTTTGAATTTGGTCTGATATTTCCGATATATCCTACTTATCCTATTTATCCATGACCTCCGATAAATTTTTATTTCTGATAATGAAAACCTTGCTCACTATACACTATAAATAGTGGGTGTGGAGCTCGGTGGAGAAGTGCCCCCATTCATTTTCCAAGCTCTTCAAGCTTCTCTTAGCTTTCTAGCTTAGCTTAGCTATAGAGTAGTAGTCTAGTACTGGAGTAGAGCAAGAGCGGACCTTCTCAGAGTTCGGAAGAGTCTTCTGGGTCTAGTATAGCTTCTTTGTAATTCTTTCATTTCTGCATTACTTTATTCAGTATTTATTTTACTACTTTATTCTAGTATTGCTTGCTTTACTTCAAGTACTTATTCATTAGTGTTCATCATTAGTGAGCTTAGGTGCTTGTTGTTTGGCACTAGTAGCATAGGTTATCTTATCATTACTAGTCTTTCGTTAGTACCGGTTCCACCGTCTGGTTAGGGTGCTTTGATCTCATTTCATCGAAGCTCGGATCGAAGTAGTAAGCCTGTAGATTAAGCATGGTGCTTAGCCTATAGATTACCTATGGATATGGCTAGGCCTCCGGATAGACTATGGTAGGTGGCAAGTGGTGATGGCCTTTTCCATCCTCTGTATTCCACCACGATAGGTCTAGTTATTAAATCGTAGGGCTCGTGGCAGACCTTGTCTATTTGACCCTCCTAGTTGGTAGACGGGCTGTGCCCTGAAGTACTATCGCATTTCTCCTAGTTATTTGTTTACCCTTAGTTACTAGAAAAATAAATCGCTCGCTCTCCCACCTAGCTATCTCTGGTTAGCTTGTATTTAGTAGTTAGTTTAAGTAGTTCACACCCATCCTTCACTATTGTTCACCTACCTAGGATCAACTTAAAGCTTTCCTCTAGCAAATCCTAGTCCTATATAAATTCTAGCCTTCCGCCTTCCTGTGGGAAAAATATAAATTCGACACTTAGTACTCACCGAGCGAAGTGCTACGCGATAGTTCTGTGTGCTTGCGGAATCCTCCAGTAGTCATTAAGAAATATCAACACATAGGCTCTCAGCGCACTCACCGGACCGTCCGGTGAGGGTCATCAGACCAATCCGATGCCCTATATTCCTGCAACTAGTCGTTGCTGACCATTGGGCGCCTCTATAGCATATGGTCCGATGCTTGTCGTCAGACCAGTTTGGTGCCCAATATTCTTCTCTAGAACCTCTCTGCAAGCCAATAGACCAAGAGGCTTTGGCCCAATGGTGCACTGCTAGCTCGGTTAGATGCATCTGTTCACATGAATAGTGGTGCAGTATGGTCCGATGCCCACCTTCCCGCTTGGTCCGATGCTCCTGCTGACGCTTTTGCTAGGGTTTGGATCACCGATGGTCTGATGCCCTAAGGGTCTGGTCCAATGCAAGATCCGACACCCCTATTGGCTTGTTTCTTCGAGATCTTTGCGTTTGCCTTCGTTCCATCTTGTGTCTTGGACTTTTGCATGTACTTGTACTTCATTACTGCTTCTCGTGTCTTGCTTGAGGTGTTGAACATCTGGATCACCACTTTGCCTAAGTCCAAGCCCACCTTGCACCCTTCGAACTATTTCTAAAAATACTAGCAAACAATATTAGTCCAAATGATCATTTTGATCATCAAACATAAAAATCCAAACTATATGGCCCATGGGGTCCATTTTCCTTACAGGGACCATAATAGATAGTCTGTTGGAGCTGAATTTTTAGCTCTATACTAGTTAAAAATAGAGTGGGGACTCTATTTAGGTAGCCTGAAGATGCTCTAAGGGCATTCCTAACAATGTTACATCAGCTAGCTCATAGGAATCCAACTCAACAATTTGCTTACATGGAAGAGAGAAAAGATTGTCTATTCATTTCATGCCTATCTCACTTAGAGTTCGAGGTGGTTTGTGGGCCTGCTCATTCTCTCTTCCCTGTTCTCCTCCGCCTCGCTCCCTCTCACTCTAGACATGGCGCACTCTAGCGGCGCTACTTGGAGCGGCAGGGACAGACCTGCGCACGGGGGGTGCGGACTCCGGCTAGTGGCGAGCCACCGCAACAGAGGCCATCGACGTGTTGGGCGAGGACAGAGGGCGGCGGTGCGCGGGGGCCAACGCCAAGGCCAACGGGAGGCGGCTGGGCACGGGACGGGGAGGGGGGCAGCCGGTTGGGTGCGCGGTGGGGTGGGGGAGGCTGGTGGGGTGAGGGCTAGCGGGCAGCAAGATACGGGAGAAAACGCCCGCGGGTGGTGCAGCTCGGCGGTGCACACCGCAGGGGCGAGGGTGAGCTTGGCGGGGGATTTCATTTGGAGCCAGAGGTAGAAGACAGTAGGAGATAGGAGAGAGAGGAAAGGAAGGAAGATGATACAAAATAAAAAAATTAAATTACTTACACATGGGACCTACGGAATGAGGTGGCAGTGATATGATATGTGCTGCTATCTCAAACTGTTGAGGATGTCCTAAGGATTGAGCGAGGTGACAGTGACCGTGACCGTGGCCGTGGCTCATCAGTATAGGTGGAAGCAGCTAGCTAGGGCCTTGGGCCTAGGGTCCACAGAGAGGAGTTGGTACATCAACGCGTGGATACGTCGACGACTAACAACATGCATGTCGGCCACTGATTGAGCTGTTCATTGGTTTCGAATTGCCGTGTGTGACCAATTCACCACGACTACATGAGCCACTAACATATATAAATGAAGTGGGCAAATACATGTTAGGACAGTATTGGCTTGTGGACCGCGCCGGGAGTGCCCTGATGCCTCCATCTTCTTCTGCTTTAGAATATAGTTAGATTAGATTAGATTGTATGTCATGATCGAGCTTGCTTTGCGGACGTGCTTGACTCGGAGGCTGTACTGATCAACTCTAATTTCTCACAATGTATCATGGTGGCCACTAAGGGCGTCCCAAAGGGTTTCAAATCGACAGGCTAGATGCAATTTTATTGGCTGCAGATGAAAGAGAACAAAACACTAGCGACTCTGAAATCACTAGACTTGCACGGACTCCTACTGTTACGCAGAAACGCTTCATGCTTTTTCTATTTTTTACTGTTTCTGAACTCCAGCTCACACGGCGATGTCATGCTGCCGTTGAGGACGGCCAAACACATGGACAGTGACTCTCCACCGCTCAATGCAAAATGGCCGGCAGGTATACGAGAGCCCGAGTGTGCTACCCTTTGGTAATTGAGTAGTCTTTATAGCCACTCTCGCCTGCGTTCATTTATAGGAGCTGAGCATCAAGCAAGTGACATATACTACCTCCATTTTTTTAAAAAAGAAAAACACACATTTGGCCTTTCTTGGTTAGACCAGCTGCTCAAGCACTCCGGGTGGCACACTCGCAGCCTGGGTTCAATCCCCACGGTACGAATTAGAGTGCCGGAGGTAAAAAAAATAAAAAATAAATAAAAAATAAAAATAAAACTCGTCTGCCCCGTGTTACTCAAAGTACAGGTTTGTAGCACCGGCTCACTCATAGGGTAACGAGCCCCTGTGTGCGGGCAGGGTACGAGGCTCGGGTGTTTTCTCGGACTAGGTGAGAAGTCATCTACCTTAATGCGAAATGCTTGAGGGCGCATGCTATCCTCCCTAGTCCGAGTTTTTTGTTAGTTAAAAAAATAAATTTAATAGTCTGTAGAAAATAATATCAATATGTGCAACTCTCAAAATATGTTTATTATATAAATTTATTCAATTATTAACCTAATAATAACTATTATGCATATTATAAATATTACTACTATTTTTATATTTCTCATTTGATGAAACTTTAAAAATTGACTTAATTTTGGAAGAGTGAGATGTGCATTTTTTTTAAGATCGAGAGAACCATACAGTTAAACTATATTGGACAAACGGATCGGCTGCATACTTCTTTAGTTCGGGCGATTGAACCTATGCTAGCCAGAAGTCCCTCATGGATACTACCGTCCCTGATAGACTGATAGTTGATCCCCAGTGGCAGCCATCTCACTGTCGCTTTATCTATTTAATTGGTTTTTGCTATCCCGGTCTGGCGTGTCTAGCTTCGCCGTATATAGAAGCCTAGCATCATCATGGGACGGGGATCTCAGCATGTGTCCGGCATTTGCAATGGTGACGTAATTAGACTACTACTGCGAAATTAGATTCTCATAAAATCTCTGTGACACTATGATGATCTGTGCCGTTGCATTGGGGGCCTCGCTAAAGCAATGGAAATGGACCTGGTTTCTACTTACACGGAACTTGTATTCTACTTTATATAGTTTTTACTATGTATTCAAACATTACATAATTTAGTGCGTCATAAAAATTATATATCTAGAAAAGTCAAACGACTATGAAGTATTTTTTCAAAGAACTACCACGAGAAGGTGTCAATAATTCCATAGAAAACAACCGTAGTTATGCTACGCGTCCTACGTCCGACACGAGCAAATCGTAGGACGCTCCCGCAGGTCTACCACCTCGTTGCTTGCACTTTTACCCCGCTACTCACTCTGCCCACGAGCTTATTAAAAAAATCACCCATCCTTATCCCTTCCGCTTCCTCCTCCCCTGTCGCGGCGCCTTGCGGCTGCCCTGTCCTGGACGCGGAGGCGCACTCCCCTCGCTACTGCCACGTGCCCCATCCACCGCCGCTCACTCGCACCCCGTAGCGCACCTCTCGCCCCTCCCGTCGTGCGCCGTCCGCTCCCTCCCGTCGTGCGCACTAGTGCTGGTGGTGCTCACTTCGCCCGTCTCGCGTGTTGCCCGCCCGGCCGAGCCAAGCCCCGTGCTAGTAGCATGGTGGCGGTGGTGCTCACGCACGCCACTGGTGCTAGATGCTAGGGCAAATTAGCGGATAGGGGCAGGATGTGCAGGCGTGCGCAGAAAACGGCCCTCAGACGGAATCCTATCCCAAACAATAGTGGTAACGAACCCCTTAGGCGAGTACAAAGTTTGAAAGACTCAAGGGCTTTGCAACATTACAAAGTAAACATCATCCGGAAAAGTCATGGAGGTTTCTCAGTGCCTGTTTAATTTAGGTTTTCAGTACTACAGGACAGTTTCTTTAGAAATGGCTGGCCCAACCGCTTCTAAGTTTTCGCCTCTAGAAATCAGCAATTCGTAAATGCGGGCTGCCTAGTCGCCCCTACAAATGTGATTTGTAGAGGCGGCCGCCTCTATAATTCTATTTCTAGGGGCGGCTATAAACCATAGCTACTTCTATAAATATGTTTTATAGAGGCAGCTGTGGTTCTAAGCTATCTCTAGAGTTGGTTTAAATAGAGACAATTGTTGTTTCTAACTGTCTCTGAATTTTTTTCCAGCCAAATTTGGCAGGGGTGAAATATTTAGTGTCTCTAATAACGCGATAATAGGCATATGTAAATATGGTGGGATGGAATGTAAAACTTAGGTTGCGTTTGGTTCGGTTTCTAGAAAGTTTTTGTGCTTCTACTGCAAAAAAATAATATGGTGCCAACCAAACGGGTAAAACTAGAAGTTGCTTTTCTAGCTTTTGGCTATCAGCTTTGTGCTTTTCCAAAAGGGTGGAAGTAGATAAACATTATACAGCTGTTGGGTGATAAAGAGAGAGGATAGGTTTTGTGGTTGTTTTAACTAAACATCTTATAATTTTTTTCACAATACATAATTCACAACATCCAGCTCACAGCTAATCCAAATAGACCCTTAATCCCATATATGTTAGTTTGAAAGAGAAAACGATCGACATATTTTTAGAAAAGCTCTCTTAAGCTTTGGACCTGCCAGCACCCAACAATTATGGCTTCTCAATCTCAGCAACTGTTAAGCTCAATCCTTAAGAGGAAGAGCCCAAGCTAATACCAGTCTATGGCCCTACCTAGGAGATACCGTGAGAAGGATGCATAGGATTCCTGGCCTTCTGATATCAGGACGGCAATGACGGGAAACTTTGATCTGCACTGATATCTGGCCTTCTGCACTTCTGCTACATACAAAAGCAATAGACATTCGAGCCTAAACCAGCATGAGAAGTTGTAGCAGCTCTTTTTCTCACTATGGATTGCGAGGGATTCATCTTCAGAATACAAAATTAAATTCACATATAGCAATGAGTGAAGAAACCCGACTACTGAGCCTGGGCGTCTCCATAGGGTCTTCTGTAAGGCGACAAAAGCCAGCCGGCAGATAGACAGCGATGTCTAGCCATGAAAAAGAAACCTTTGAACTAATAGTATATCACTAGCACCGGGGGCGTGCTACGCTGCGCCGGCTTAAAGTGGAGTTAAAAAAGGGTGAGCAAGAAAAAAAGAAAAAAGAAGAAGTGAACAGTATATGTGGGACCCACGTGAACAGTGACTAAAACCCACATGAACAGTGAAGGGCCCGTATGACACAACGCCAGCTACAGTGCCTGAGTGGCCAGGAGAGCAGCGATTTATTCCGAGATCTATTATGCGCTCCTTTATTTTTAAATCACACGGAACTTGTGTCAGCCTTTTTAAGTCCATCCATTCTTCAAACTCCAACTTATGGTGAAGTATGGCATTTGTATTTCTCCTAATCTGATAATTCTCTTGGACGATCTAGGCCTCGTATAGTATAAATGGTAATTTAAATATATAATAAGCATATATGGCTACAAACAACAAAACAATAAGAAAATAAATAAATAAATAAATAAATAATAAATAAGTTCCAAATGACTCTAGGTAAATCACCAACACGAATAGATAACGTTTTGGGAAAAACAGTACTATTTTTTACATTTTTATAATTTTAATAAATGCATCAAACTAGTTTTTTATTTTTATATAATAGGAAAACTACCTGTGCAGTCACAATGCAAGTTCTGAGCGGTGTTCCGTTCGGTTTCTACAGTAGCAGGGAGTCAGATACTTGATTTCGCAGTTGGGAGTCGGATACTTAATTTCGTAGTTCAGGTTTAAAAAATCATGACTGTGGTTGAAGGTTAAAAAAATATGGACTTTACCTCTTCTTTAAAGAATGTACTACTCCGTCCCATAAAAAGAGTCGCCGTGGAACTCATGCTAGTTAAATTTTCTTAAGTTTGACTAGATTTATAGAAAAATATTAGTAACATTTATATCGCCAAATAAATTTATTATGAAAACATGCTGAACGATGTATCTAATGATAATAATTATGTATCATAAATGTTAATATTTTTAATATATATTTGGTCAAAATTACTCCATCTGTCTCGAAATAAGTGTCACTATGGTATTCATGGCGGTCAAAGTTTTTTTTAAGTTTGACTAGGTTTATTGGAGATATTAGCAACATTTGTATCTCCAAATAAGTTACAAGAAAAATAGATTCAATGATCTATCTAATAATACTAACTATGTACTATAAATACTAATGTATTTTTTTATATATTTAGTCAAAGTTAAAAACGATTGACTCCTTAGAAAATAGGAATGACACTTATTTTAGGACGGAGAAAGTAAAAGTGTTTAACTTGTCAGGAAGTAAGAATGACACCTTTTTTATAGGACGGAAGGAGTGGGTGTCAATTTTATTATTAAATATAAAATAAAATAGGTAACAATCCCCCTGAGTGATATTAATAAATATGTAAAAAGTTTGAAAAGGGAAAAGTCAACATAAAAAAAACTCCCATATAGGCGCTTTGTACCAGCCAACATCCAAATTATGTCCTCTCAATCTCCGCAAAACAGAGTGAAGCTAACAACAGTCTATGGACCCACGAGATGCTCGATGCGTCTTGCAAAAGCAACAAAAGCCAGCTTATGGCCCTGTCCATCTAGAACTACCGGTCCCTAACTACAACTGTGGAAAGCTGGCTTAGATGTATCAATCTAGGCATCCAGATACAGCTGCTCGGGCCTTTTACACTTGCGGAGATCAATGTGTAAGTAGTTGTTTGTCAAAAGTTCATTGTATGTTCGTTCATATTTGTTATGAAATTACTGCTAAGTTTGTTGAATTATGTTATTTAGGATGAGGAGAAGTGCTATTTCTTTCAGTGGATCGATGGTCCTGACAAGTTTGAATCAAAGGTACCTCCTTATCAAGGATTGGTTTTCTCAAGTGAAACAAGAACATTTCAAGCGGTGGGTTCCACCTCTCCCCATCCCTCCACCAATGACTGACCAGGAGAAGAACAAAGCCACCTCAAAACGACTTGACAACCCTCCTCTGTGTCACTGCAGAGATGCAGCTGTGGTTGCAACTTGGGGTTCATCTGTGCTTATAACGTTTGAGTGTGGTAACAACAATGAAGTAAGTGCATAGGTTATCTCTTGAACATTGTATTTTCATGTCCGCATGCATGTACTAATCTATCATCTTTTGCAGCGCGGACTCTACAAGTGTGATTCTATGGAGTGGCTCTATGGTCCTATGTCTCATTGGCCGGAGGCAAAGGCAAAGGAGAAAGAGAGGACAATCATCCTAGCCCCACCAGTGTTGTGCAAATGTGGCGTTGAAGCCCACTACAGCCTAGTTCCTTCGGAGCGTGGAATAGGTCATTGGTGCGGCCATATGGCTGATTATAATGAGGTTGGTTATTTTTTTTGGAAAACTTGAAATGGAATTTGTTGCACATAATGGCTTATATTTTTTGTTTGAACAAAGCACTAGAAAATGTAAATGGGAGTCTCATGATGGTAGAGATGAATTTTGGGATACAATAAAGGCAAAGCAAGTAATGGGACATAAGATAGGGTGTGGATCTCAGCTTGTCGACATCTTCGTTAAGCAACACATACATTAGATGAGAAAGAAAGCAAGAGAAAGGGGTCTGTTTCACCTTATACATCCATGTACAGATGAGCTGGTATGTTCAGGAGCATAAAAGGCAGTTTGCTGCCGAGAAGAAGGTAGAGGAGGAGGGGGCAACGGAGGCGGAAAAAGTGCTGATGCAGGTCATGAAAGACCTTGTTGCTGGATTGCCTAGGTTTCCTAGTGAGTGCTTCGACTATCTGTTTGTTTTGGTAGCATGTTTATATTTCTATTTGCGTTGCTAACTTATTGTATTTGTCCATGCAGGGAGAGGACGAAGTGAGGAGCATGCCGCTAGGGTAGCACATGCAAGGGTACAAAAAGGAAGGCAAAGGAGTAGAAAAAGTGAGGTGCTCGCCCCGTGCTATCTCAGATTGTGGAGGCCAATGAGGGTGGCATGGATGAGGAGGACTATGCTAGATTGAGCGAGCTCATCGCTCTATCGGAAGCGGGCTTGTTAGCACAAGACCAACAAGTGGAGGATGCGTACCATTCGACAGTGATGATGAGAACAACAACGCTGGACCGACATATCGTATGGTTGTGATGGTGGGAACCCCATCTAAGAGTCGAAGCCTATCTATGACCTACTTGGCAGAGCCGATATAGGAGACGCATACAGTTAAGCCACACATCTAATTAGTTATTAGAGACATGCACTAGTGGTCCGTCTCTGATATAGTGTCTTCTTCACATGTTTCTAGCATGGCACAGGAGTTTTATGTTTTCCAGTGGGGGGAGTCCACTCATGAGCTGACAACTCATTCCACGAGTTGTTTTCCACGCCTCACATATGGAAGAGCAAATGCAGTAAAATCGTCGCTTTATTATGATTTTTTATGGAAACCGTAGTACACACATGCATGGGCCGTTGCCGTCTTTTATTCATTCATTTATTCATCAATCAACATACATTCATCCATATCCGTAGTCAGGCTGCTGAAGTTGAAACATGTAGAGAGAACGAATTAAGAAGTAGCCACAGACAGTCCGCCCCGTATGCCCGTATACGTAGCTAGTTGTGGCAGCAACCGTCGTCCATTATAGACAGGGCAGCAAAAGCGGCGAGTACCGCCGGAACTGCAAATTAAAGCCAGGGTGAAAAAAATGAAGAAAAAAAAACAGCGATTGATTAATTATTCTTTCCAATGAAACGTGAAACCATACGTACCTATCTAGAGTTTCTATCAGAAGTGTTAGTAAAGAAAAGATAACTAAAATTAAGAGAAAAAATCACACGAGAAAAATGAAAATATATAAATATAAAAAGGAAAGAAAAAAGATACACATTATACAAACCTGCGAGTGAACACAGGAAACAAAAAAAATAAAGAGACAAATAGATTAAAAGGAAAAATAAATAAAAGAGAGATGGAAAAAGGAAATATAAGAAAGCAAAAAAGAAATATATATAAGGAAAAAGGAAAGAAAAGAAAAGGAGAAACGTACCTTGGTTCCCTGACGCGCTTGCACCACTTGGTCCCAGACGCCTGCGGCTTCGCAATTTGTTATTGGCCCGAGGGGAAAAGCAAGAGAAACAGCCCAATCGTAAGCAAACTGCAGGCTCGTGAGAAGGGGGGTTCGGCGTGCGGACTGGTCGGCAGCGAAGATTTCTGTACAACAACACGGGATCGGATAGGATCAGATATGGTGCACACAGCCATAGGATCAGATAAGATATATACTCCCTCCATTTCAAAATTATAAGTCATTTCAAGAATCTTGAAAAGTCAAAGCATTTTAAGTTTAAGCAAAATTGTAGAGAAAATTATAAATATTTTTGTCATCAAATAGATATATTATGAAAATATAATTGATGAAGAAATATAATGATACTTAGTTGGTCAAATTTGAGATGCTTCGACTCTCCAAGATTTTTAAAATGCTAATTTAGGATGGAGAGAGTATATATATACATACGAGCACGGAGTGGATTCACGTACCGTGGGCAGCCATGAAAATAAGCAGCAGGGCCATGGCCCAGATGAAGAGCGCAAGGGTCGTCCTCTTGCCGGCCATGTCGTACGTGGTCTCTACCGCTTAGATGAAGAGCGTGCGCCTGGTGAGCTATCGATATGTATATGATTGTGGTCTGCGGCTGATATATCCACCTCTAGCGTGTGCCTTTTTACATATATAGGCAGCCAATACCGCATGATGCATTAAGGTATATACGTTTGCTTGGTAGAACCAATGCGAGCCAGGGCTTGCTTATTGATAGCTCCAATCCAATGCCAGGCAGGGCTTCCTTGAAACATGCCCAAACGTACCATGCGTGTACCCCAATGCATGGCGAGTTGGCGACAGCCGTGGTCGATCGCTTCATTGCATTGGCTTTACTGTCCTGGCTGGACACATCATTCTAGTGGTCGCCGGACACATCATTCCAGTGGTTCTTGGACAGATTAGCTTCTTTCTTCTTTTTTTTGAGAAAAGATTAGCCGCATTTTTTACGTATATCGTGTATATATACTACATATATTCAGTATTTCTATATATTTTAGGTATGGCGGTTGCGAAAGCTAGCCAGATAGCTGGCTCCGCTCATGATTATCTTGGTGAGCCAACTTTGACTGCCATCCTCAGTTCTACGTTAAAGTTTCTTTTTTAGAGAGTAACACTACTACAGCATTCTTTTTCAATGCGGTCGAAATGGGTTTTCGGAGGCGGGCAAAGTGTCTGCCTTCGTAGAAAGGTATACGCTAATGCAGACTTATGGAGGCGGGTGCTTTGCCCACCTCCGTTAATTTATTAACGCAGACGGTCGTCTACGTTAACGTATATTAATGGCAGGCGCCTTAAAACGCATTCCTCCGTTAATTGCTTAACTGAGGCGGCGGCCCTAAGGCGCCTGCCTCTGTTAAAGGGTTAAGGGAGGCGGGCCGTTCTTATTCACTCGCCTCCGTTAATAATTTTCTAGTTAAAAAATAGTTTCCCGCCATTTGATTTAAATTTGAATTCTGTTTACATGATTTAAACACAGACAATATATACTAAGAACTCAAAAAATACGCATGCCAATATATATACACACACACACACACGACATCCCTTTGTGTCTCGTCCTTATCTTAGCACGAACCAACGTTCAAGTTACATGTTATATATATACATATGAAACTAAGATGTCCGCTATATTCTAATTAAAGATCTCTGGCATCTTGTAATCCTCTAAGCGTATAGGTTGCAGGTCTAGTTTCTGATCTTCTTGTACTTCTCATCCTATGCTAACTCGCTTTCCTCGTTGAAGAACTTTCCCCCACGTGCATGCATTTGTGCAAGATGAATCCACATATGTCCGCTACAGTTTGAGTTATATTCTTATGGGTGATCCCCTTGCTTTTGACACTATTCTTGTGCTTTATTGAGCTGCTTGTAGCTAATGCTAAATTTGTCGTACGCTCTGAGGTACTCATAAACGTAGTATCCACATAATAGTGACCTAAAACGTTGTTTGGAGCACTGTACGATATATAATACATAATCAATTAGAACATTAGAGAGCATGCATGATATAATAAAAGCACATACGACTTTTGATACGTTCCGGAAAGTTGTGCCTGTCAGATATTGGCGTGACATGCCTCTTCTTCTTCTCACTTCTCAGATTGCGGGATTCGAGATCCTCCAAGTACATCCGATAAGCGATGTATGAAAACCACGGGAGTCAAAGGCAAAATTTAAACACGTCTGTTAAATGATAAAAAAGAATAAGTATCGCCACTTACAATCTCAATACGCTTTCAAACTCTTTGTACCCTTCTTTTAGAGTATCCAAAGGGTCAAATACAACGGCTACTCCCTATCCCATAGCAGCTTTTCCATAGCTTACAGCCCACAGTAGCTTTTCCCCATGGCCACAACTCAACCAAATAGTCCCTAAGTCCCTTGAAGCCATTTTCATTTCTATCTTTAGCTTTCAAGCCATCACAAGCCACATAGGGTGTGTTTGGTTTCCTGGCCAATTTCTAGCCTGGGCAGCCTAAGCCTACTCCCACCAAGCCAATTCTTAGTTGTTTGGTTGTCTGTACTATGTTAGCCTAGCTAGCCCCAGGATATGTTTGGTTGCCTGGTTTGTTTTGGTACAGTCACCTCTTTTCTGAATCGGTAAGTTTACCTCCTTTGAAGAATTTCATCGAACACCTAGTGGGCACCTCTTGAATGGGTGCACCGCGACAGATAGCGCATAAACTTGATAGATAGCACGTTCCACTTAATTAAAAGTTCACACATACTTGAAAATTTAGAAACTTAACATATATGAGTTCACATGTTAGACCGTTGAAGGTTCATACAAGCCATGAAGATTGAAGACAGTAAAGTTCTTGACAATGCTATTTCTGAACTGACAAAATTCACACTCCAGCAGTCTAGCCTGTACACGGCCATACAGGGTACACATGCAGTTGTAACTGACAATGCTCTATTCACACTAAAAGCAATGATCTGTTCGCACTCCAGAATAAGATAACTGAAGCCAGAACTAACATTCAGTTAACTGAAACACTCTACTAACTGGAACATTCAGATAGCTGAAACACTCTGAAGTTACAACTTGCACACTAACCAGATTATAGCATGTGCAAACATAGGTCACACTAGAAATTGCTAACAGATGCAGATAGCCTTTAGTGATGAAGAATGCATCAGAGATACCTTGAATGATTTTTCATCCAAGATGTGCAGCAGAGCATGGAAAATTTTGTACAAATATGACAGGACATAAAAAGTCCTGCAATGAACCAAAAGGAATCAGGAACCAAAATGCAAGAACCATAGCAGCAGGTGGTGCCGTTGGTAGGGCAGCAGCGCCAGACGAGGCACATGTTTCGGATGTCATTGTGCAGCACCCCGCCGAGCAGGTGCTGTGGCAGTCGCGTACTTAGGGACGTCGGCATTAGCGATGAGGGGGAAGGGTCAAGGTTCACCCCGCTCTTGCCGCCCGCTTCGCTTGCTCAACCGGCTTGGCCGGCACCGGAGACGCGTTCTTCCTCAGTTACCTCCTCCGCCCTCTCACCATGGCCGGGGTTGCGGCGCCTCTGCTTGGCCTAAACGATGGAGTAGCGTGGCAGGGCTAGGTGTGTGTGTGTCCCAGGTACGGAGGAGCGACGGCAAGGCGGTGGCGTGGAGGAGCAGCAGGAGGATCGCCGTCGTCCTCCTCGAGTCGAACGCGGAGATAGGAGGAGCAGCAGGAGAACCGCCGTCGTCCTCCTCGAGTCGGGCACAGAGAAGGAGCGGCAGGGCTGAGCTGGCGTCCATGGCTAGCATGGACGGCGGTGAGGAGGGGGCTGGGGCAGGGTCTGCTCAGCTGAGCTGGCGTCCATGGCAGGTGGGGCACGCGGTGAGGAGCAGGGGCGATGAGGAGACACACGGGCGAGGCCTGGCCAAGCCAGGCTCTAGAAAAATGCCCGCCCCTCACATTCTTTGCTGGCCAGGCTAAGGATGTACGGATGGCCCCCCAAAGCCAAGCCCTAGCCCATCTACAGCCAACCAAACAAGCTCATCTTGGCTCTAGAGAAACAGGCCAGGGTTAGCAATGAGCATATTTTTAAAACTATTTTATTTGCATTGTTGTTGACATTTCTTACATCACTATGTACTAAGTTGTCATCCCTAGCATGATGCCAGAAATGCTGGTAATTATAACTACATTTGAAAACTCTAAATAATATCAAAACATAAGTATCTGCAAGCGCACAGATAAATCACCATTATAGCATTCTACTCAAGAGTATACCGAGTATTGTTATTTATTTTAATCTCAAAGGAAGGACCGTGAGATAAATATTCATATGGCTAACTATAAATGTGCAGACCTATGATAAACCAACCACTCATATACTTTAGCAAGGGTAAGTCAAGTAAAAGATAAATAAATGATAATAAATGCAACATGATAATGGTATTCCAGAGATAAAGAACAGAGACTCAACTAATGTAGTATGGCTAAGCTTGAGATTCGGTTAGAGTAAAAGATTCCTAAGTCATCCCTAAATACTAAGTCTTTTGCACACTCAAGCATATATACTTTCATCTATAGCATAACTAAATCAGAAAATAAGCATAAGGAACATCAACTAGGAAGGATTAGAAACATAGTCATCCCCTCCTTCGAGACTAGGTTTTACGAGTCCTACACACGGGGGATGGATTGCATAGGACTCAACGGGTCTGTCACACCCGCGATCTACCACACAACCCTGCATGTAGGGGCATTTGCAGGTAAATAATATCTAAGCACCATGCTTACATAATACGTACCACCTAACTCTCTCGAGAACTGAATTAGGTGCTCTATAAACATATGCATAAATTCATCATCAACTATAACTATATCAAATATATAACTAGAGCAAACTAAGAACATAATAAATAGCAACATAATAATGAAATAGAACAAATCATAAATGAGATACAATGGCTAATTACTAGTCTCCAGACGAACAGATCCGGAATCCCGAGCAAAATAGCCCAACTCTACTTGAACCTTGCTACAAAGCCTATACTAAGAACTTGAAAAAACTAGAGCTCCTCTCTAATCTCTGAAAACCCTAATTTCTGGTCTACTCTTGACAAATGAATTGCAGGATACAATGATATATCTCAGGGGGGTCAGGGCCTATATTTAGTCCTGAGGATGGAACGTCAGCCTTCGGATCAAACCGACTTGAAGCAATGGTGTAGATGCGACCCTAGGAGGCGGTGGAGGAATGTTCTAGAAGCTCATGGCCAGATCGCTCTGTGGGGGGCCAGGTGGCCTGATGGTGGGGCTGAGTGGCCCCACTTGGCAGCCTTTGCTCCTCCGCTTTGGTCTGGTGTCTTCTGGTGTCTTCTACAGTCTTCTGGTGCATATTTCATCGCGGTAAAGTTTCGTTCCTTTTTGACATTTCAATCCTCCTTTTCTTGTTTTCTAGAATAACCCTGCTGAAAATATAAATTCACCAAAACTTGTGGAAATTGTCAGTTAAAACTGTTAAGTTTCTATCAATGACCATTTCAATACACAAAGTTGATGGCTTATGATGGATGATAACTACCGTCAACAATTGTCGTCTTCTGTTTGAATTAGATTGTTTCTGTTGATTTCCTTCTCAATAATCTTCATATGGAGATCTTTTAAGCATCAATAACTAACCATCATCATGAAAATCATATTCATCATCTTTGATTTGAATAAGCAAGCTCTATGAGTGAGACTAATCTATATGAAAACCCTCATGTCTCATCTTTAATCTCAACACACTTTATCAGTGTTTCATAAACTGGGCTAATAAATTTATATGATTGTCATGCTCCTTTAGGAAGACGATGGTAGCATTGAAAATACACAAGGATTTATACTAGTTTAGGCCGAAGCCCTATGTCCAGTCTCAGATGTGATCAAGTGTGTGTTCCTTGCTTGAATGCTCTGAAGTTCTTACAATGGGGGGTGCAAGAATAATGAAAGAGGTTGGAGAGCTAGAGCTAGGAGATGGAGTACGTGAAGGGAAGCTCTAGGAGCCCTACTATGAAGGAGAATGAGTAAAAATGGTAGAGGATCAAAATCTGTCCCAGATGGGTGCCCTGGCTGCCCTTATATAGAGTTTGGGGCCATGGCTTGTATAAAAAAGAAGGTTCTCCTGACCAAAGGGTCGTGAGCCTGAGGGAGGTCCTAGCTAACTTGGCTTGCAAGCTATGCCATCTTGTGGTGCATGTCTAGGCATGGTTGTCGTCACGGTCCTATGGTCACGTCACGGCCTGGTGTGGCATGGTGTTATTGTACCGACCATGGCGGCACTGTAGGCACGGTGATGATTCGCCAGCCATCCTATGCGACGTGGTCTTCGCCGTGATCTTTGTCATTGCCTGCTAGTTTCCTGGGGCATCGTATAGGAGTTGGTAGCCACCCCCGAGTCGTCGATCGCCTAGTTGGCTTGTGGAGTTGAGGGCCACAACCCCAATCACAGGGTCATGGCTCCCGTTGGCCTGGTTGGCCTCTAAGCTAAAGCCCTTGTCGTGGATCCCATCCCGTAGTAGGTAGGATCATACATGTGTCTTGTTGGGCCGTATTTGGACGGTGGGTACCGTACCAGCCATCACCATTGAGCGGTGTTGTCTTGTCCAGACTGCATGGCGTAGGGATGGCAGCTGACCAAACCAAGGTGATCGTTGTCCCTTGGTCCTTATGGGGTTAGTGTGGCGTGCCTGCTCCTATCAGAGCGAGCACATTTGGCTAGGCTTGACCTCTCCCCGTTCCTCCCAGGGGTCAGGACAAGGAGGAGATCATGCGCCTATCGAGTGTCGTGCAGCTAAGGCAAGAGGGAGGGGTCATGCCTGACCCTGGCCTTGGTATCTAGCCTAGTTCATTTGGCCTAGCTAGGCCTTGGTCGTTCGGGCCTTCGATAACTGATGCGTTGTGGGCTACTTGGCCTGCTAACTAATTGGTGCCCTGAGCCACCTCAGGGGTTAGAACTCTGACAGTAGCCCCTGAGCATTTTGCGATCATGAAGTGATCGTGAAAGTGCTAAGATGCATGTGTATTCATGCGTGGGTTCATAGTCGTGGCCTATTCAAACTTCGTCGCTCGACCCCTCGTGGATTGGTGTGTTCAATGCGATAGGTGGCCGTTACATTTGGCCTTGTCAGGACGCCCTGACGACGTGGCACATGACTGCTGAGCCTTGCCATGCCAGTGTGTCATGTTTCAGGGTTCATCACGCAGGTAGGGCCAAGTGGTCTCATTGACGTTGTACCGGTCCTGCCTTTGAGAGGGTCTTTATTTCCTGACCTTACACGGGCGTCTAACTTTGGCTTTGAGCTCCCGTGGTTCACCATGCAGCACGGGGGTCTTAGGCTGCTCGGTCCACCTTTAGGCCTATAAATGGAGACCTTTCTACCATTTGAGGCACCCATGGTTGTAGCCATGAGCTGTTTCTAATCGATTAGATGTTGAGAGAGTGAGGAAAGTAGAGAATTTCTAGGAGAGAGGGAGTGTGACATTCTCGTGATGCATCCTGCTGAGGGTTGTTTATAATGGCCAGAAGCTGTTGCTACTCTTTCTAGTAGCTAGTGCTAGAAGGAGCCTTGTGAGTAGGGTAGGATGGGGTGGCATGGCTATCGGAACTGTAGCTTTGTGACCTCCTCGCCTCCTGGAGCCCTTCGACTAGGATGCGCGAGGTGGTCCTTGCTGTGGACAATTCCACCATGTCATCCCTGTCCTTGTGAGATGATAGCGCTGCTGCCATTCTCACCCCTACGTTCTATGCTCTAGGAGTTGTGGTGCTAGAAGGAGGTTTGCAAGGTGCTCCTCTCCATTGCGTTCGCTCGCAATGGCGGAGGGGAGCGTCCTGCAAGCCCCCTTCTAGCATCATAGCTTCCGGGGCTTGGGTCGTTACTACCATGTTGGAATGAGGGATGATTTGTTTGTAGAATGCCGCGGTGCTCGGCTAGGTTTGTTTGTATTTTAAGTTATATTTCCTGAGTTTTTGGCCTGGGATTGTCTTGTGTTTTCGTGGGATTCGATTCATGTTTTCGGGTAGCATCGAGGCTTTCGAGATGCCTTCCCTGACCAAAGGTCGACGTCTCGACCTAGTGCTATCTGGATTGTGACCCTTAGAGGATGCGTTGCTATCCGTCCGAAGGTCGAGAACCTGGGGTTCATGGAGGAAGCGATTGAGGCTGTGCCTTGTCCTGATAGTGGGGTCATTGGTGACCACCTCCTTCTTTCCCCGACACCCCTTTTGACTTGAGGGGTCATGATGCCTTGTTATAGGCAAATTTTGGTTTCCCCCCATGCGGGGAGAGGCATGTCCACCGTAACCACGCGGTCAGAGCGATGCGCCTCGTTGGGGTCAATGGGTAATTTGAGCGGGACCCGATATCCTCCTCAATCGACGTGGAGTTCGGTTGTGTCTCATTGAGAGACATCCCATAAATCATTGGTCGTTTATCCCATCGGTCCCCAACCGCCTCCACCACGGCCAAGGGGCAAGATGCCTCCCACCCAGAGGGGGTCAACCCGGGAGACTTCGAAGCGGATGACTCGAACACAGGGAGAGATGGTCATGTGGCTCCGCACCACTGATTAGAGCCATAGGGGCCCATGTCATCCCTGCCCCTATCCCTTTTGTGGCCTCGTGCCCTTCTAATGACCAGCCTAAGAGAGGTCTTCCTAGGTATGACGTAGGGTCATGGTTGCGGTGGGTCATTTTGCGCATGATCTCGAGGGGCGGTCGGCCTCTCCGGTCACATCGTGGCATAATGGTGCCCACTCACAAGCAGTCATGTGTCGCAGAATGCAGGCGCGCAAGTCAAAATGATATGGAAAGAGTGGGGATGTGTGCAGCTTACTTGGTTCATGCTGCTGCTTGGGCGACCATCGCTCCGCCTTGCCTCCGATCGCTTCACCTGCTCTATGTGATTTCCAAGGTGGTTAGTAAGTGAAAGTGAATACGCATGCGCCTGAGGTATCCATCATGGCTAGTTCCTGTGGCTATAAATCAGGAGATCCGGCGTAGCAGGGGGATTTGTCTCGTTCTTCG
Source organism: Saccharum hybrid cultivar R570 (assembly GCA_038087645.1). Taxonomy (NCBI): domain Eukaryota; kingdom Viridiplantae; phylum Streptophyta; class Magnoliopsida; order Poales; family Poaceae; genus Saccharum; species Saccharum hybrid cultivar. The sequence continues at coordinate 963,000 of JAQSUU010000695.1, read as the reverse complement.
GCGCTTGGCCTGTTACTTCTTCTCTCTTGCCTTCGTGCGCTCGTGGCTTCCTTTCCCGGTCAACATGATGGATCATGGCAAGTGTCCACGGGAAGATGTGTCAGAGGCTGGTGGTCCACTGCCATGTCTTTGAGTTTTGCTGCGTGAATAGGGGTGAGTGTTTAAATGATGTTTTTAGTTTGATGCTGACCTGAGTTGACCGTGAGCACTCCTCAGGGCTATCTCCCATGCTGCTTTTGGAGGCACCGCTGGCGTTGCCCTGGCCGGGGCCCCATTAGTGGTGGGGTCGAGTTCATCTTCGTCATTTCTAGGTGGCCACCAACACTTTCTCCATCTCATCCGTGAGGCTGATGAAACTCATCGATGGTTTTCCATGGCTGCCCAGGAGGCGAGGCGGCTAGACCTCAACCTTGACGCCACTAAGGTTGCTCTCGCCGCCTCAAAGGATGAGTTCACTGCCGCACAGGCGATGATCATTGATGCCCAGGCCCACATCACAGGTAAGTGTTTACCTCATCTTGACGTCCAGATGGATGTCTATAGCCTCTTATCTTCATGTCGCCTTGTTTCCAGCATTGGAGGAGCGGCTGGTGGCTTCTCGCCATGAAGAGGAGGCGGCCCGCCTCCGAGGGTTCATCGTAGCGGAGGAACACGAGCAAGCGGTGGTGGTAGGGATACGGCAAAGGACTGACATCGCCCTTGCCGCCATGCAGCTGTGGAATGGGATGAACCTCCGTCGGGTGGCACCTGGGTTCCTAGGGCACGTCTAGCCGAAAGAGCGGGCTGAGCTGGTCAATGATTTCACCACCGCTGCAGACGTCGTTATTGCCGTCATGGATGTGGAAGAGATCCTCCGAGGTGGTGGCTAAGAGCCCTAAGGTGTTCTTGGGGTCTTCAATAATATTAAGTAAAAATAGTTCCTTTTGGCCTGTGTTCCATGATTTTGATTCTCTTGTGTGCCACCATCTTGCCATGACCATCGTTGGTCTAGTCATTTGAATGTCGTAGCCACGTAGCCCCGCCCGGGGTTCGACTCGTGGAGTCTGGCTTAGTGTGACTCTATTTTCTTGACCTAGATATCTATAAGGTAGATTTGGTGGCATCGTGCCCTTCTTTATTTTCCTTCGGATTGCATGGGCATTCTCCTTTTCTTGCTTTTGTGCAGGCACATAGCCTTGCCCAGTGGTTCTGGTAGTTCAGCTTCATGTGGTCCTCTGTCTTGCATGAACTAGTGGTGTATTGTGGTGTCAAGGTGCCCATGCTATGGTGGCGTTGACCTCGATGTTACCCCAGGTCACGCGCCAGGGAGGTCGTTTGGCGATAGCCTTGCGGTGGGTGATGTCATCACTCATGGAGCAGGAGTGAAGTGCCAATCGCTTGCATACGACGTCAGTTCTAGGCTTCCGGTGTGTGATGATCCTTTTGTAAGGATCCTGTGTTATACGAGTGTCCTTGTCGTGGTGAACATGTTTTGGATTTTATGCTTGTATGGTGTTCGATCGGCATATTTGCTTTGTCATTTTGCCGTTTCCTTGCTTCTCTTCTAGTTTGGGCTAGGAATGTACATGATCCCCCTCAATCTTGTGTGTAGGTATGTGTTTTATCCTAGGGATTGGCCCATGGGGCTACAAGGTGTGTGACCCGATCATGAAGCAAGACATTAGGGGAGAGCTGTAGATCCTATGTGATGCAAGGAGAGAGCAAGCGAGCGGCCAGAGCTTTCTTTTCCTTTTGTTCCTTTCCTCTTAGAGCGAACGAGTTCTCTGTTTATTTTCAAACCCATGTGCAGGTGCCTATCCTTGCCCACGAGCTGGTTCATGAGGCTTGGCCGGGGTGACCTTTTCTGGTGTGAGCAGGGAATCAGGAATCGGGTTACCGGTTCATCATGGCTCGAGGCATGATCAGAAAGAACTCGAGGATGAATCAGTCACTAGGACAATGATAAGCAGTGTTATGCCCTAGATCATGTGTAGGTAACTATGTACGTAGTCCCCGAGAATGAGCCATGCCCGGCTGCAAGCGTGAGTTAGATCGATTCACTCAGGAGTTAAGTACTGCTAGGATGAAATGTATGGGCATCATGCTATTTGGTTTGCTCTATGGGTTGGTTCGAGGTTTCCACAACTATTGGCGGACTTGTACGTGTATGTGGATGTGTTTAGGCAAAGAGGTTAAGGCCAAGGTGGATGTGACTGATCGATGTACCGGAAGCTGTTGTGGGACTAGCTGCTATTGCTCAGGGTTGCAGCGAGCCCCTGGACGACTGCTCGTGATGGAGCCGCTACAATCTCCGGGCCGCAAGCTGATGAGGACGCTTCTTCAGTGCTTGGGATGGCTGTAGCCGGTGCGGATAGCTCCTTTGGATGACTTTGCATTGACCTTTACCAGCTCGACATCCTCGGTGGGCCTGCAAGCCCCCAAGGGTGACTTCTTAAAGTTTGGCCCGTTGTGGCTTCTGGCTAGGAGGGCTCGTATGTTCTAATGCTTGAGCCTTCGTGCTGTGACAACATCGTGATCGTCGCGTCCCCGCCTCTGTGTGCGATTGCCGCTCTCGACAAGGGGCTGACACGACCTATCACTGTGGAAATGGGGTCTGAATGCCACATGGCTTGGTCTGCTCGACCCGGCACACGGTGCGCTCAGGGAGCCCGGTTCCTCGGATGCACGCACCTCCGAGTGATAGCTGATAGCCCGCTGAGGCGTGATGGGTGGTTCGTCCGTTAACTAGGGCTGGGCTCTGGTTCCAGGCTTGGCCTTTTGAGGCGTGGCACCGGGTAGCCACTTGATCACTAATGACATCGCCGCGTGTGGTGGGTAATTTGTCGTTCGTGCCTACCCTAACATGCGACGTCCCGCTGGTTACGGAGATGCTGTTCGTGGCATGGTTCTACTGCCATACCTAGGTTTCCCACATGGTTGACCTAGACAAGGTAGGAGCTGGTGATGGGCATTGACCCATTGGTACGGATAACCTCATGGTTTCCCAAAAGGATGTAGCCGATTGAGGCCATTCCCTGGGTGAGTTTGTCACAAGCCATGGACTTCTGACTTCCTGGACGGAAGTCCTAGCCATGGCCGGTGACTAGTGAGGGTACGGGCCCCCTATGTAGGTGGACTCTGGGATGCTGCAACGGAGGGCAGTTCTGAGAGTGTGTCCACCGCGGGCCACGAGACCTAGATCTCCAAGGCGAAGGTTTGGGTCACGGCTGTAAGTGGACGTGGGTGCTGCCCTTTGACGCTGGTGAACTCGTAGTTTTTATGGCAGATGTGATCACCATAGACCATTCCACGAGTGAGTCCACCGGCAGTGCGAGGAGCCATCATTTCCTTCTCAACAATCGAGAGTGTGTGACTGTCCCATACCTAGCGCACCAACTGTCAGTGTTTCATAAACCGGACTAGTAAATTTATATGATTGCCATGCTGCTCTAGGAACATGATGGTAGCATCCAAAAGACATGAGGATTTATACTAGTTCAGGCCAGAGCCCTACGTCCAGTCCCATAGATTATTGAGTGCGTGTTCCTCACTTGAATGCTCTGAAGTTCTTACAATAGGGGCGCAAGAATGGTGGAAGAGGTTAGAGAGCTAGAGCTAGGAGATAGACTTCCTAAAGGGAAGCTCTAGGAGCCGTACTATGAAGGAGAATGAGTAAAAATGGTAGAGGATCAGAATATGTCCCCGATGGGTGCCCTGGCTGCCCTTATATAGAGTTCGGAGCCAGGGCTTGTACAAAGAAGGTTCTCCCGACCAAAGAGTCGTGAGCCTGAGGAAGGTCGTAGCTAACTTGGCTTGCAATCTATGCCATCTTGTTGTGCATGTCTGGGCATGGTTGTCATCACGATCCTATATCCACGTCGCAGCTTGGTGTGGCGTGGTGTTACTGTGCCAGCCATGGCGACACTGTAGGCACAGTGATGATTCGTCAGCCATCCTATGCGACATGGTCCCTGCCGTGATCTTTGCCATCACCTGCTAGTTTCTTGGAGTATTTGTATAGGAGTTGGTAGCCACCCCGAGTCGTCGATCGCCTAATTGGCTTATTGAGTTGAGGGCCACGACCCTGATCGTTGGGGTCATGGCTCCGTTGGCCTGGTTGGCCTCTAAGCCAAGGACCTCGTCGTGGATCCCATCCCGTAGTAGGTAGGATCATACATGCATCTTGTTGGGCCGTATTTGGACGATGGGTACCGTAGCGACCGTCACCGTCGAGTGGTGTTGTCTTGTCCAGACTGCGTGGTGCTGGGATAGCGTCTGAACAAACTGAGTCGACTGTTGTCCCCTTGGTCCTTATGGGGTCAGTGCGGCATGCCTACTGCTGTTAAAGCGGGCGCATTTTGCTAGGCTTGACCTCTCCCCATTCCTCCCAGGGGTCGGGATGGGGAGGAGGTTGTGCGCCTATCATGTGTCGTGCGGCTAAGGCAAGAGGGAGGGGTCATGGCTGACCCTGACCTTGGTGTCTAGCCTAGTTCATTTGGCCTAGCTAGGCCTCGGTCGATCAGGCCTTCGATAACTGATGTGTCGTGGGCCGCTTGGCCTGCTAACTAATCGGTGCCCTAAGGCACCCTGAGGTTATAACCCCAACACACTTGCTTGCCAATTCATCAATCATACAATTTAAAATGCATGTTGCATGTTGTTCATATTTATTTATCGGGTATCAAAATACCAAGGTACCCAACAGATGACAAAATACGACACCCTGCACGATCGCTAAAGCCCCATCATAGGGGCCCTAGTAAAACCAATCCACCAAAAGTGCGGACAGCATGTCAGTCACTTGAGGCATGAACGAGAAACTCCATCCCACCCGAGCCTTGCGGAAGGGTCTCGGGCAAGATGCGCATCACGAGTGGCATTTTTCTGCCTCGCCCGAGCCCCCATGACGTCATCAAAGCTCTAGTTTACTTTCGCCTCACCTGAGGGACACGTGGAACCCTTTGGCAAGATGGTGAGCCATGAGGGCCCCCCAACCGTGGCACTCGCTCTCGCCGATGGGACGAACGTGACCGTGCGTAGTGAACAAGAGCACAGGAACCACGTCCTGACCCAACATGACCCCGGTCATTCCACCATGATGACATCCATACCTCTACAGCGATGGGGGTAACGACCACTATACCACCTATCCCCTCTCAACGCAAATCCGAGCGCCCATGTCACCCATCCTCAATGGCACAAAGGCACACAGGACAAAGCATGGCCATAGCACGCAACACCAGCGGACGGAGAGACCAAAAGATCAATGTCTGTTGCATCTCTGCGCTATAGGAAAACTGTTCCCATTGGATAAGGAGGAAGACGGCCACGCCCGAGGCCACCTTTTTTGCTTTTCTCTTTCATCCTTTCCCATTTTCATCTCTTTACCATGAATGTAACCCGAGCCCTCTCCTTAGAAGCTATAAAAGGGGAGGCAAGGGCCACACTAGGGTAAGCGACAACACATAGAAGCAATCGACTCGAATAGAGTTCATTGCAAAGGACAACACATACACACACCTCGCCAAGACATCAACACACATGCACCATCCCCAATAGAGACCTGGGATCCACTCCCTCTCCCAAAAGCTTGTAACCCCTACTATGAGCACTGCGGTGCAAGGCAACACGAGCAGCAGCCAAACCCACTGGACGTAGGGCCGTTCATGCCCGAACCAGTATACATCCTTGTATCCACTTTGCACACCATCCGGGCCTAGATGCATAGATACAAATTTATTTGTCGCTCTATTTAGACCCCCGGTTCTCTAGACACCAACAGTTGGCGCGCTAGGTAGGAGGACTTCTACGCGTCACGATCCATCTCTTAGGTATCGATGGCCAACCCCTGCATCCGCTTCACTCTAGGCTCCCATGTTCGGTTCGGCAACCTAGATTTCCTTAACAAGGGAGTGGACTATGATCTGGTCCTTCTTCCCCCTTTCGTCGACATCGACGCCATCTTTGAGGCCCTGCCCAACCTTCGCTTGTGTGCTGACGAGGGGCAGGCCCTCGAGAATGACTGCCCAGGAAGTTCCCATGGCAGAACAACGCAGGTCGATAAGCTACACGACCACGGGAAGGCCCGTGGCAAGTCCTCAACTACAGTTCATCTTAATCCATCTACGGGGGGAGATTCTCGCGGATCTACCGACTCACCATGCGCAGACTATTGCGGAAGTACTCATGACCACCGAGACAGCCTCTAGCACTAGCTCCGACGAAGACGACGGTAGTTGGGATAGCGCCGACTTCTCTGGGCTCGATGACCCGAGGGCTCTACATCATTTCGTCGGTATCTGCGACTACCTCCTCGATGGCGATGACTCCAATGATGGTGGCTATGAGCTTTCATGGCCATTACGCTGGAAGGCGAAGGCTGCGTACGGCGCCGACACGCCACCATCGGTAGATCACCACATAACCCCCTGCCCAAGATCTATTATTCTATTTTTGGAAGATAATCTGTTCGTGCATGCGAACTCTTTGCACGTTATCCATTGTAATTTATTTCCTCACTTATGAGTTAAATCATTAGCGATAATTACGTAATACGGTTTTCGCCCTTTACGGTCCGTTACAACACGGAGTTCGAAGGCTTGCCCATGAAGGGTTCGACAGCCGCTCCGAGCCACCTGAGTGAGGGATGGCCTGAGAAGGGGCACATGAGAGGCCAGTACCCGAACACACTGAGCGTCATGGGCCTACCCGAGCCATGTTCAAGTCCATGCTAGTTTAAGGTTTGAAAGTTTTTTCTGAAAAAAAAGGCAATGAGCCCTCGGGGTCGATCGAACAACCCTAAGAACTACCCGAACCAATGGTCACTAGCTTACCTCCGTCAGATCCCTGCAAACATGAACTGGGGCTTCACTTGAACCGACCCGATTGTAACTCAACGGGCCCACGGCTCGACCTAGTGAGGGATGTCGTGGCATTGCCTAAACCCTCCTCTTTGCGAAAAAGATGCGTGCTTAACTGGGCCCTCGCGCAAGCGGGGATTTTAGAGGACCCAGGGGCAGAAATGTGCGACCCGCAAATGAATTCTCCTGAGCGTCCCGATGAGCCTACGACCCTAGGCATAGGCAGAGGCATCGATGAGAGCACATCCAACACCGCCTCGGGACACGGGAAACTACTACACCTAAACGTCTGATCGATCTGTCAAAAATCATGAGAGCTACACGCACACGAGTTCTTTCCTCCCTAAAAACCTGCAATGAGCGAGGTATCGGCGGCCTCGCCGGCCGCCATTACCGATCAACTCAAGGAAAAAATAAGGAAAACAGGGAAGTGAAAGGAACACGATGATGATTAGACAAACTGATTTCTTAGATAAGGAATTATTTTACATTTCTTTAGGGGAAGGGAGAAGTCCTAAACTAGGCCTATGGTCCTCGTTGAGGACCTAGTCCGCAGGGACCAGGGCAGTGATAACGTTCGCCGTTGGTTCAAAGCCCTCAAGGAGGTCCTCGTAGTCTCCCATACCCTCCCCCATCGGCAAGCCTTCAATGTCCTGGAGCTCCAGATCGATGGCCGCCTGGGCCATCGTCAACGCAATGGCCGCTCCTTGACGGACGCCGCGCTCGATTGCCACTCGGATCAGTGCCCACGCACTGAGGAGGCGCTCCTCCTGGTGCCCCGCTGGAGCACGCACGAAGTCGCCCAGGACATCGGCGGCGCTGCGGAGGGACTCGACCTCCACAAGCAGCTCTACTTAAAACAATGCCAAACATCAGACATCACATCGAATAAAAAACAAAATGAGGAGATAGGGGCTCACTCACCTGCACACCGACGGTCGAATTCCATTCGCTGTGAACGGGCAAGCGCCGCCTCCTCCTCTAGAGAAGTCACCACTGCCTTGACGGTAGCTAACTCCTCCTGGGCCTCCTGGAGCGGGGTAGGAACACCCCAAGACACCGCGTTCTGGGCCTGTCCATACCCAGACATGGAGGTGACACCAGGATTAAGGCGACGGCGGCTGGAGGGCGCCCCGTCCCTCTCTCCCGGCATGCCCACGGAGGAACCTCTGGAAGAGTCGCCGTGCTCCATGACGATGGCTAAGGTGGCAAAGAAAGATAGAAAATAGGGATAGAGGAAGGGAGATGCCAGGGTCGGGCACCACGGCTCAGGTTATAAAGGGCCGTAGGGAGGCCTCTCAACTCCCATGGCATTTAATACATCACCCATCTGCCCAACTACCCCATTCGCCCCTCGAGGGGGCCACGTCGTCTCACGCCATGCCTTGGGAAGATGAACTGTTCTCGCAAATGGTACACTATCCATTTAATCATGGCAAGTGAGTCATGTGAAAGGGCAACCGACTGGGCGCTAGTCATCCAACTCCCCATGTACACAAAAAACTGAGCACCTCCCCACCTTTCCACGCACCAAGACGCGAAGCATCACAACAGCAACTACTCGGTGCAACCCCTCGTCTACCCCAGGTGGGCCCACTCACTTGATTCAAAGCCCTTGAAGGGATAACTCATCCCTCCAAGGCCTCGGGGGCTACACCTGGCGGGTGCGCTCATGCGCACCCACTGGATAGTTTCCTCCAAAACAAATAAACTACAAATACACCTAAATAGGATGACAAGGGGCCATGCGTACCCTCCTGTTCTGGTAAAGAACACAAGGGATAACGATACGACAGTAGAGAGGCCACCCGGTCAGTCCCTTGCAACGCGCGGGGGCTCGGGGGCTTCTCCTGCATCCTTACCTAGTGAATGGTCAAAGCCAAGGGCTCGGGGGCTCCTCACCCATCCTGTGGTCATACGAAAGACGCCACGCTCACTCAATTAAAGCCCTTGAAGGGATAACTCATCCCCCCAAGGCCTCCGGGCTACACCCACCGGGTGCGCTCGCGCGCACCCACCGGATAGTCTCCTTCAAACACAAAACAAATCAAAAAGCTACCCATGGTCTCTCATTCTCAAGCCTCTGAAGGAGTGCTCCACTCCTCCACAAGCTCAGGGCTACTGTCGGGTATCAAAATATCAGGATACCTAATAGACAGCAAAATACGGCACCATGCACGATCGCTAAAGCCCCATCGTAGGGGCCTCAGTAAAACTGATCCACCAAAAGCATGGACATCATGTCAGTCGCTTGAGGCACGAACAACAAACTCCATCCCACCTGAGCCTTGCAGAAGGGTCTTGGGCAAGATGGGCGTCTCAGGCTGCATTTTTCTACCTCGCCCGAGCCCCCATGATGTCATCAAAGCGCCCAACCCCCTTAGCTTACTTCCGCCTCGCCCAAGGGACACGTGAAATCCTCTAGCAAGACGGTGAGCCACGGGGGCCCCCAACTGTGGCACCCTCTCCCACTGATGGGACGGACGTGACCATGCACAGTCAACAAGAGCACGGGAACCACGCTCCAACCCAACATGACCCTAGTCATTCCATCATGATGACATGCATACATCTACAGCGATGGGGGTAACGACCACTATACCACCTAATCCCCCCTCTATGCAAATTCGGGCGCCCATGTTGCCCGCCCTCAATATCACAGAGGCACACAGGACAAAGCATGGCCACAACACGCAGCACCAGCAAACGGAGAGGCCAAAAGATCAAAGCCTGTTGCATCTCTATGCTACAGGAAAACTGTTCCCACCGGATAAGGAGAAAGATGGCCACGCTCGAGGCCACCTTTTTTGCTTTTCTCTTTCATCCTTTCCCATTTTCATCTCTTTACCACGAATGTAACCCGAGCCCTCTCCTTAAATCTATAAAAGGGGAGGCAGGGGCCACATCTAGGGTAAGCGACAACACATAGAGGCAATCGACTCGAATAGAGTACATTGCAAAGGACAACACATACACACACCTTACCAAGACATCAACACGCACGCACCATCCCCCAATAGAGACCTAGGATCCGCTCTCTCTCTCGAAAGCTTGTAACCCGTACTACGAGCACTCTGGTGCAAGGCAACACGAGCAGTAGCCAAACTCACAGGAGGTAGGGCCATTCACGCCTGAACCAGTATATATTCTTGTGTCTACTTTGCACACCATCCGGGTCTAGACGCGCAGATACAAATTTACTTGTCGCTCTATTTAGACCACCAGTTCTCTAGACACCGACATTATTAATGCACACAGAAAATATTTGCAAGCACACGGATACTGCTGTAGCTTTCACCCAGAAGTATTTCAAGTATCGTATCCACTGGGAAACATGAGAGATTAACTACAGTCTAACTTAACTAGGGGTAGCAACAAGGCTGAGGATAAATAGGAGCGTAGAGAGGATTACTAAGGTTCTCTAGTTCTAACTTAGGTAAGCTATGTCTTCTACTGTTCATCTAGGGACATTACTAAGGAAATACGCCAACAAAGGATGCTTTCTGTAGCAACCGCTTCCTACTTGACCTACAAACGAGAGGTGGACTATAAAGGACTCAACGAGGCTATATAGTCACCCTCGTGATCTACCACCGGTCCGGAATGCAGGGTGCATCCATGAGTAACCAGAGTCTAAGCACCACGCTTACACCACAATTACTACTTTACTCTTCCTAGATAAAGAATAAAGCACTCAAACGAGTTGTGAACCTGATGAACAATATAAATATGTTACTTACTTGAATCAGAAGTTAATTACCAGAGAAATCTTAGAAGCAAGCCTAAGAAGAGCTTGATTCCGCCAAGGTACAAGCCATAGAGAGAGCACCGATAGGCCGACACTTCCTCTAAACTCTTTCCTCACTCTCAGTCTCATTATTTCTATTTACAAAGGATAGATCCTAATATGTGGAGGACTATTTTTCTCTTGATTGCTTCATCTGATCCTGAGATGAGGATATGAATTGTGCCTTTTGGTTTCTGGATTTCAGGATGCCCTACTAGAGGAGGTACAGGGGCATATATAGGGGGGCAACGTCGAATCTGGACCCACGGATCAAACCAACCTTGAGCAATGGCGTAGATTTAATCTTTAAGGCTATGGAGAACTGACGTAGCTAGGAGAGGCTGACACGGGGCCTCACAAGCCGGTCGGCCTGCAAGTAGGGCCAGCCAGCCCCACATGGCAATGGCTCGAGCTGGGTTGCGGTGGTTTGCCTTCTAGAGTGTTCTAGAGTCTTTCCAAGTCGGTTCTGGCGCGATTGAACGTGATTTGCTTTGATGAATAGGTTCTCCTTGACAGTTTTCTGATTAAATCCTCCTGCGGTCATGAAATCACCAAAACTCGTGGAACTCATTAGTTTTAAACATTATACCTATGTTTGGTGACTGAATTAAGTATATGTGTAGGATATTTTGACGGTTTATAATTGATGTTAATGACCGTCAACACATGTCATGACTGCTTCACACTAGAGGTAAATTGAGATTCGTCAAGTCATGTTTCTTTTGCAATTCTCGACACATGCTTGTCATTTATACAATTCAACATACAAACTTAGACTTAATTTTCATTTATATCTTTCACTTCATACAATCACGCGAATGGCACCGCCATGGCGCCCAAAGGCTACCACATCAGAGTTGGGTCTCTCGAAGCGTGTCAATGCATTTGGACTATCATAGAGAGGGACAAACTCCACATGTCTTTGATGTGGTTGCCTCTAATCATAGACTCAGGTTTCTATAGACTCGTCTGTGATGTAAGTACTATTAGAGACGGAAATAAACGATAGCCATCTCATATGGTGCCAAATATCACGGATGGCTTCTTACTTAATAATCGTTTGTGATGTATGTAATATGGCAGACGGGTCTTGTTGAACCCCATCTAAGAGTTGAAGTCTGTCTATGATAAGAGGTGACCTACCTGGGGAAGCCGATATATAGGAGACACATATAGTTAAGCCATGTCTCTAACTAGTTATTAGAGACATGCACTATTGGTCGTATGTTTCTAGCATAGTACAAGAGTTCTGTGTTCTCTAGTGGGGGGAGTCAACTCATGAGCTAACAACTCATTCCACGAGTCGTTTTCCACGCCTCACAGATGAAACAGCTAATGCAGTGAATCGTGGTACTTATCACTTTATTATAATTTTTTTATGGAAATCGTCACTATGCCAAAACAGCACAAAGGAGACACCAATTTCAGTGACTCGTAAACAAAATGCGTCACTAACGCGAAATCTGCGACGTGTTTAGTGGAGACGAGTCACTGGTGTGTTATCTGGGCATATACGATAGACGTGGCTTTACAAAACGCGTCACTGGTACATGGCTATGAAACCGAGATATGATACGAGTGACTCGGAAACAAACTCTCGTCACTGAGTAAGGGCTCGGACCCGAAAAAATCATTCATTGCAGCAGATACGCAACTCAAGTCCGGATCCCATCGCCCCCATCCTGCGATCTCTCCGCTCTCTCCCAAATCCGAACACCCCAATCTCTCATCTCATCTCCGCCACTGCGACCCCCCGTCCGCCGCCGCTGCCGTCACCGCCAACACAGCCCCTCCTCCTCCACAGCCGCCGCTAGATCTCCATGCTGAAGATCCGTGGAGGCCACGGAACCTCGCCCCAACCCCCCCCCCCCTCCACCTTTGTTGTCTCTTCTCCTCTCTCTCCGCTCCGACGGGTGCCTCCATTTGCGCCGCCAGGATGGGCTCCTCCATGCTTGCCACAACGATGTGCCCCAACGGCTCGTGCTCACGCGTGGGTGGCTAGATCTACGACAGCTCAGGCGAGGGTGGCTAGATCCATGGCGCCGTCTCCTGCGCCCCCCACCATGCCTTCGCCGCAGGGTGGCCGCACCATCCGCTCCCCATGCCCCAGCGCTTGGTGCACCACCGACGTACCATCGCACTCCCCCTCTCAGAGGTCCTCTTTCCCTGGATGACGCGTTCTCTGTTTGTGTGCTCATGATTCTTCTACAGATCCATTAACCAGGTCTGCTCAACCGAGAATCCCCAACGATGATGCTAGGATGAAGGTACAGATCCATTTTTTGGTCTACACGATCTCTTTTGCAGTGTGCTTCCATTTTTCTTCAAAGCACACAACCATTTGCCCATTCGACATCTATACGCTGTTGCGCTATTATCTGTTTACCGATCTGTTAACCGATTCAGGGGATGTCGCCAAGTCCTATTCTCCACGCTGTTCCTGACCACTTCTGCCTCTATTTCCCTGCTAGAGGAGGAGCTTCTGCCTTTGTTTCCCTGCCGGAGGACGAGGTGATGCTTCGTATCATTTACAGTTAATGTGTTTTTACCTGTTTATAGATTCCTAAAAATACTTTTGCAGCTTCCTGTTCATTTAGGTTCTAAGATTATAAATTGGCATCGAAACTTAAGACACATGCAGACCATGGAAACCGTTTTTTTAATCTGTGTTTTTATTCTCTACAGCAGCAGAGGTACGGCATAGGCGTCATGCTTCAATCATCCTTGCTTGAAAAAACAAAATCACGTTCACTTATATGTGCTCATGTATATGTGCAGAATCTGTTATTGGCGACATCGATTTGATTCTAGGGCTGCGTCGATCCAGCACGGGAGCCCCGGGCGTGGCCAGACCATAGCAGCGCAGCCCGGCTGGAGGATTGTTTAAGGTTATGTGTTCTTCCATTGTTGTTTTCTCCCCTTTTAACTACTGTATAGCGTCACTGCGATTAAGTGTTTATCCATGATTCACCCAGGATTGGGATTTCAGGGTTCCTCAACCTCGATCCACATCGAGCCTCTGCCTGCCCTCAACAAAAAAAAATGGTTTCCAGGGGTTTCTTCAGCTAACTCTATTAAAAAATAATTCAGATTTTGATCAGTCACTGCAATCCAGTACGTTTACATATTCCTTTCAGGCCATGCCATGTCTTCCTTCCTTTGCCAAATAAATAACCATACTTCTCAATTAATTTGTGAATAGCCTCTGCCCCAATTGATCGATCCTCATGTGCCAACAACAAATGGAGATGATGCATATGTATTGGGTGCTGCCAGTCAGCAAAAGAAACATCAGTGCTAGGTGAGGCATCCCACTTTTGTTCCCTTCATCTACTTCATAAAATTTGTTTCCACTCTGATGCAAGCAGAGCATTGTTCCATCAGTATGTTACTTTTAGGGTTTAAAGATGCACACAATTTCAAAGGTTCAGTTTTATCCATTCTTAAGCTTAGGCTTTTGCTTTTATTTTTAGAAGTATGCTTATTGAAGGTCCCGTCTCCAGTTACGGCAAAGTGTGATCATCCAAACACGTCGCAACACTCCAAGGTAAATTATCTACAATGTCCTGCATTTACTTTTGTTTTATACAGTTCAACTGCACTGTTAGTTCTCCAGAGGTTGGCTCTCACAAAATAACTGCCAATAGATTAAACACACTACCAAAATGTGGTATCAACATTCAGAGAAATTGAAACAAGCTCATGTGTTCCATGTTAAAATATTCATGTGTTCCATGCCAAAACAATCAGTGCACACTGGACTCTTTGTTTGCCCTTTTTTGAACTCATTTCCGTATTCGGTTGCTGGAATCATCACATGTTGTTGGGCTTATGAGCCATTTCACTACAGATAGATTTTTTCCTCTTTTTTCTTACAAACCTAAAACAGGTCCAAATTAAAAAGTTTTCAAATACATCTAAGCGTGCTACCTGATGATGTAAGTCCCATATGTGCTCATCTTCTGCCAATGTGTGTGCTGATCTTTACCTTTTGCTCCAAACTCAGGTACATGGCAAAGCACATGGAGTCCAAGACCAATTGCTTCGCTTAGAATTTTTGCAAAGTACAAAACAGCAGGTTCTGTAAATTGTCCAATTTCCAACCTTTCCCCGTGTATGATTACAACAGACATAACTTGAAGCTTCTATAATTTTTTGTGTCCCAATCAACAACCATGCTTGCTCATGCCCGCGCAACGCGCGGGGGAACTGGCTAGTTAGTAGTATGGCTGCCGATACTGCATTTTCAACTGTGAGGTTTAGTGTGTTATTATGATGATGCATTGTATGGTTATATAAAATGTCTTAGTGTCGTTTGGGATTGCAAATTGCTTTTCTGACATCCTTTGGTGTAAATTCATTGGACTAGGCATTTAGAAAGGACAAAGATATATGCTTGCTAGCCCGCGCAGGTGCGCTAGCCTTCTTGCTAGTTATTTTCTACTTTGCTGTAGGTTCAGAGCAGATTTTCCTCTGATATGAATTGCAAATACAATGGCAACTTGCACGTGAAGGTGTATCTTTGTCCTTTCTAAATGCATGTTCAAGTAGAAGTTTCCTCTCTAGTTATTTTCCAAGCAGTAACTAATTATTGTTTTGTTATATGCTAGCTGATTTATTGGAGCATAATGATTTTGCAGGATCTCAAGAACAGCCTATATACTCAATGTAGTTACAGCTTATGTAATGTAAGAAATCTTTGTTGCTGCTCATGTATTATTAGCAATCATCTAGGCTTGTAGCTCCTTGAGGAGATGATTTGTAGCTTAAGTTGTATGTGAAGTTTGTAAAGAATTGATTGCTGAAATGGATGAAACATGTGTAATGCAAAAAGGATAATAGTAGAGATTTTTCTGTACAAAGTGTCTTAATAGCTGAAATGTACCATTTTGTGAAAACATGGGGTTCAGAAACGTACACCGTATATCTAGATTTCTTTTTTTTGTTTTTGTAAATTATTATCAGTGACGCGTTTTCTTAAAATGCGTCACTGCTATTTTCACATCAGTGATGTGTTTTCTCAACACGTGTCACTGCTATTTTCACATCAGTGACGCGTTTTCTCAACACCCGTCACTGCTATTTTCACATCAGTGACGCGTTTTCTCATCACGCGTCACTGCTATGTCACATTAGTGACGCGTTTTCTCAACACGCGTCACTAGTATATTTACATCAGTGACGTGTTTTTACCCGTCACTAAATTTTCCACATCAGAGACGCAACAAAAGTGACGAGTATTTTCCGCGTCACTAATGAGCCTCTGGACGCGTCACTAATTAGCTTTTCTGGCATAGTGCATCGACCAGGTGGCCACTTTAAACTGTTGCATAGGGTCGTTGCCGCCGTGCTATATATGGACGGTACACGGTAGTACGTCGCAGTGCCCTTTAGCTTTTCGTTCTTGCATAGTTGCATTGCATGGTGCGTTTACATATCAGGGCGGAGCGCGCGCGCGTGGCCACGTACGGGTTGGCCTGGAACATGTGGTCGCCATGGAAGGACAGCGAGTTATCCACTGGCGGCACACGTACGCGCAGGATATATATATATACACATATATACTGTACATGATAACAACACACGAACGCATACATAGTGAGCTCGTGACGTGCCAGTGACATGTGTAAACGTCGTCGCATATACTAGCTAGTGTGTTGCCGAGTTGCCGTGTTGGGATAAGATGGTGCAGAATGTTGGAAGCACGGGAGCCCGTACTCTCTCCGTCCCTAAATATATGTTGTTTTCATTTTTCGAGAAACAACTTTAACTAAATATATATTAAAAAATATTAATATTTATGATACATAATTTGTATTATTGGAAATATCTTTGAATCTAGTTTTTAATAAATTTATTTTATGATACAAATGTTGCACGTATTTTCTACAAATTGAGTCAAACTTGTGGCACGCACACCAACGGCGATAGATATTTAGGGACGGAGGGAGTATATCCCTCTATTCTAAATTATAAATTATTCTGTTTTTTCTAGGTATATATGTTTTACTATACACTTATATTAAATATATATTACATCTATATATATAGTAAAAATTATGTGTCCATACAACTACAAAAGCCAGAACGACGTTATGATTTGGAATAGAGGGAATACGTATGCTTATTTATTACGCAAACACAAGGCGAGTTTGTGGTGAAAGTACGTACTTGTAATACAACTATAGAAGAGAGTTACACATATACGTTGTGATTGTTTATATATGAAGAGCTTGTTTGGCTGCACACAATAATCCACTCCAATTCACATGGTTTGGGAGGGATTGAGGTGGAACTTAAACTAAATTAGTTCCACTTCAATCCCTCTCAAACCACGTGTGTTGGGGTGGATTTGTGTACAACCAAACAAAGCCGAAAGCATTTTAATACGTCATCATTATATTCAATATGGGCGCCTTGAGGGACCGTTGATGACACACTGTAGTTGTACCAGACATTGGCTTAAATGCTTAATATCCAAGTGGAAGAAACCAAAATTTTCAAATAGAGATAACAAAGAAGAAAGTGGTAGCCGATGAACACCCAGTTGTGGGCCTGCGGTTTTAAGCCTGCTGACTAGCTCATTTACAGCCCAGTCCGTTGACCTGTCGGCCCGTCTGGACGTTAGCCTGCTCTTGTGGGCCGGATAGAGGCATTAATTAATTAAAGTTAAGGGCTTAAAGCCCTCCGGTTGACCCTGATCAGCCACGTCATGTGGGACCCGCGGCCTCTGATCCCGTGATCCGAGACGTGCCAAAAATATGGCTGGTTTCTGTTCAGGTCAATTCTTAATGTTTTTGTTGCTATAATTTAATACTCACTCCGTTTTAAATTATAAGTTGCTTTGCCTTTTTTCGTACATTTATTTTGCTATGTTTCTAGATAAATAATATATGTCTACATACATAGATAAATAGATGAACTAAAAAAGTTTAAAACGACTTATAATTTAGGGCAGAAGGAGTACATAATATGTTTTATCAATATAATAATAGTATATCTCTTCCTCAAGTAACACAACAAGTTGCATAAAAACCATGGGCTTATGATAGCCAGCCAATGGTAACAATAGCAACAAACAAAATGTGTGAGGGGATGATGTTAATGTATTTTTTTTAGAATTACACAGTACAACGTAGATGTCCACAAATGACAACACGTACGCACACTCACCTTTACAAAACGAGTAAAGGGATGACGTTAATGTTAGGAGTATTGAGGATGAACCGAAAATTTCTATTTAGCATGCCTAGCTATCCATTGCAGTATTGGAAATAAAAAAAACTGATATGCTATTATGGTGCTTCACAGCTACATAAGAGTAAGGCTAATAATGCAGCCAGCCGCTGGCTGTATAAAAACATACAACTAATCTATCAGCCTACTCGTATAATAATTAGCCGGTTTACAGCCTACTTGCCTGTCTCACAGAACTTCTTGGTTCTCGTGCATAAGCTGGCTATAAGCTTATAGTCTGCTTCCCTTCTCTCTCCTCATCTCTTCTCCACATCAGCATACAACCCACTTACGGCCTCTTATTATACTTGCTCTAAAATTGTGTCCCTACCATCCTAGAATGATTTATTAACTATGTGATGAGCATCTCCAAGAGTTTGCCAAAATTCACTTGACAAATATCATGATTTGACAACTTGCTAAAAATATATGGCAAGTGAAAAAAATAGACTCTCCAAGAGTTTGCCATTTGGACTTGGTAAAAATAAGAAGAGGCCCGCTAAGCGAACGAAGAGCCCCGCTAAGAAATGAAGAGCCCCCGCTAAGAAACGAAGAGCCCCGCTTAAATATGCACGCGAAGCCGGATACGCGAGCGATGTGCGCTCGCGCTCAGCGCGCAAATATGCGCGTGGAGAGGGGAGATTTGCTAAGTTGCTAAAATTTGCCAAGTTGAATGCCAAACTGTTAGAGCACAATTTTTCCTATTTTGCCAAAAATATATGGATGCCAAGTTAATTTGGCAAACTCTTGGAGATGCTCTAGTATGTAGCATATAATTGGTCAACTCCGTATAGTCAATTATAGTGTCTACTGATACATTTGGTGATGATATGACAACCAATGTTGCTCTTGTATAATGTTTGGTGATGAAAATTTTCGGACAGTTCATTTTTTTCAAACACCAGCAAAAAGGACAACATTTCAAAAAATTATGTAAAGTTTCAACAAAATTGTGAACCCTGGCCATGCCAACCATATACCCTTAATACCAAGCAACACAAAGTGACGGACTAAAGGATTTTCCTTGAGATTGGCCGTTCCAAAAGTAACGTAGCGAACAGTCCCAATAGACACACAGTTCATTATTCTAAGTTCGTCTGAAGTTATTGTTCTTATTTATACTATCAAATCGAGCAGCGTGCAGCTGGCATACTTGTTAGTTGATCTGCTTGAGAAACAAGAACAGAAAAAAAACTCACTTCGTTGACAAAAGAATATAATTCTAAAATAGTACATACAGAGGTACATAATTTTGGATTTGACTAGCTTTATAAAAAAACTCGGTCCACGGTGGCTAGACAGTCCCCGGGTATTCCGGCTTAAGAAGATCTTCTCACGTAGATCGAAAAAACCCCAAACTTTATAAAAAATATCAATTTATAATACCAAATCTGTATAATTTGATTTATAATGGACTAAGTTTTTATAGTACATCTATTTAATATTATAATTATTGATATTTTTTTCTATAAATTTAGTTAAATGTGAATTGAAATTATATTTTTTTCTGGATGGAGGTAGTAGCAAAGTTCACTTAAGAAAAAGGAAAAAATAAATCAAACCCAAGTTAATCAACGTAGCAGCAGGCCAGCAGCTTTAAACGATCAACAACCTGTGGCCCTGCGGTTTTAAGCTTGCTGAGATGAATAGGTCCACATCCCAGACATTGACTGCCCGGCCCGTCGGCCGAAAGCCTGTTCTACTGGGCCGGAGTGGAAAAGGCGGCATTAATGTTCCCCGTTGACCTTCTTCTCCTGAACGTTGCATCTTCATCCTTGTTGTTCCCCTCAAAAAAAAACCTTCATCCATGTTGCAATGTTGGTAGCAAAATATTGGCATCAAAATCTGAAGTTGAATTTCGGTAGATTTCAACTAGACAGAACAAAATAAGGTCCTAATAAAAATTCGGGAATTGCTGGTGCCTGGACGTCTGATGGGATAAGATTCTGTCGGACAGGAACCTGAGCACACTCCCACCAAATGGCCTAGCAAAACGGCCCATTAGAAAAAGCCATCGCGCGACCTGGCTTCGGTCACCAGCCCGCCCGCCCGTTCGCTGCTGCAAACTCATGCGTCCATCCCCGTCCGTCTCGTCCTGCCCCACATGCGTACCCCGCCCCCGTTCGCCTCACCCTGCCCCATGCTCACCGCTCTCCGCGCAGGCGGGACTTGGGAGTGCGGGATGAGGACGAGCACGCCCCGCCCACAGGACCCTAGGCGCGCCATGCGCCCCATTCGTCGGCCCCCGGCTCGCCACGCCCCTTCCCCTGGCGTCTCGGCCGTGCTCCATGACTCTCTGAATGTACCTCTAAAACAAGAAACACTTGCAACATGAAATACTTGAATATAACATACATCTAAAGCAGATAAAAATTTGAAACATGCACTTGCAACGTGTATGTGAACCATATGCAACATCCAGATAAAACACTTGCAACTTGCAACATGAAAACATGGATTGCTACATAAGATTGAAACAGCTGAAATATTTCAAACATACTATTGCAACATATGTGTGAAACATGTGCAACATCCAGATAAAAAACGTTTGCAACATACGTCTAAATCAAATGAAACATTTTGAACAAACACTCACAACATGCCTTTGAAACACTTGCATCATATGCAACATCATCCCGATCTACTTTTGCAATATCCATATAAATCACTTACAACATACCTCTGATAATATCTGAAACACTTGAAACATACATTTGCAACATAGGGGAAGGGAGAGGCCAGGGCTGGTTGATTTTGGCCTTGGAGTGAGCACCACTAGCACGGGCCGCGCTCGTGGGTGCCCTTTTGGCTCGGTGGGGACTGACATGAAGCGCGCAACGGCACCACCAACACCAACAGAGGCGGGCAGTGCGCTAGACGGCATGGGAGGGCACGCGGTAGGTGGGACTGTGGGAGCAAGGAGCGAGAGGCATGGGTGGGCACATGACGGGCAAGAGCGAGGAGCGATGAATGCGGAGTGGGCCAGTTGATGGCCGTATGGCACGGTGAAGCGTACGATGGGTGAGCGAGTAGGAAGATATCTTTGAGAGAGATAGGGGAGACGTACAGAGGAGAAGGCATGCTTATTGGGTCGGTAGCACGCGCATGCACGGGAAGTGGCGTTTGATTGGACGCTTGACCCTAAGCATTACTGCAAAAACTCGGGTTATGTACGATGCCTGCGCCTGAGTAGTGTTGCTATTTTGCTTGTAGTCTCCCTCTCCCACCAGAGTTGGGAGGTGCTTCAACCCGCCTTGATGAGGACATGACACCTATGGATACTCTATGAAAGTTAAATAAGGTGGGCTTATTCCTATGTTTACATAACCATATAAATAACAACTTGTTGCTACCTAATGTGGTTGGTTTCAATATACTTAGGAACAATGGTGATGATGATGTCAACTTGGGAAAGATGTTTTCTATGGCCTCTACAGATGGGACATGGATACAACATCACAATACCGATCTTAGAGTGCAAGCTCATCAAAACCCAACATTCGGTTCATCGGCAGCCTGATAGTGCTTCATTGGAAAGACCATAACTCATTCATTAGGAGTGGAACTCTGGTCAATGAGCACTTGATGAAAAACTTATTTGATAAGTTATCGAATAGATCTAGTCCCGCATCATTATCACATCGGCAGGATCTTCAAATCATCATGACAAGTTATTACTATTTCAGCTGGGTACTATGATGTCATCATGGACTTGTTATTCACCCTTGAGATCCTAGCCCAAGTTGGAGCATGCCCCAACCACGTGCAGAACACCTCAAAGATGACCAATGATGTCCTCCTCCTTGGCCACCACCTTAGCAGGCAAGTGTGGATGTCCAAGTCAAGTTGGAGGCCCAATCCATATAAGTTAGTCCATCTTGGATTCCGGGAACAACCCACTTTCAATCAGATGCCCAAATCGCATATAAATTCCGTTTTCAATGATCCATATATGGATGGAAAGATAATTTGATAAGATAACTAATGGCACTGGTCCCACGTCAAAATTCTTTCAGATTAAATAGAAATTGTCAAAGCAAGTGGATGCCTAAATCTGTTATGGTGCTGCGTCACTGTCTTTTGGGCTGTTGGGCCTTGTAACGAGTCGAGACTCCTTAGGGACATGAATATGTGTCCTAGGATGCCCCTTAGATGGACTATATATTCAATAGCTGTCACCCAAGTTAGGATTTGTTTTTTCTTTAGATCAATCTATCTTTGAACAATCGTTGTTATCACTTTGTGAGACCCTAACGTTGACTGCTTAATCATACGTCCGCAATTATCACTTTATTCAGATTGCATTTTATCTTGTTCTTCCTTATGTTCTTCAATTCACAACAGGGATTATCCTTGTCGGTGAGGTCATCTGGATTGTGATACGGTTGAGAACTAGAGGAGTCATGGTGCTAAGGTTGGAGGGTTTAGGTCTTTGTGATCTGAAACTAGATCAGTGTGTCGCTCTCTAATCAAATCCATAGTTACCTCCATCTAACGGAAGATCAGTGTGGCAGAACCACCCGAATTATATGGCCCACATATGCCTACCATTGTCTTTCAGACTTCTAATAGCTGCACATGCAAGCCAGACAACTTCGGTAGTCTGTCGAGTGTCTCGGGGAAACCCGAATCATCCACGTTTTACAACTCATACAAGATCAACAAAGGACTTGTTACAACATTACAACATTTGATATAAAGTATCTTACATCGGAGTGCGGAATAATATAACATTATTTTACAACACTTGTAGAAGTGAAACTTTAACCTAAGCTCCAAAAGATGAGTAGACAGCGAAAGCATCTGAGAAGAAACATCTAAGGTAGGAGAGGTAGCCAGACCATGTCGATCCCACTGACATGACCTCACTAAGCTGCTCAAGTCAGATCCTGCAACAGGGGTTAACAAACCCTGAGTACTTGAGGGTACTCAACAAGTCTTACCCGACTAAAGAAAAGACTCTAAGGATATGCTGGCTTAGAAGGTAAGGTAGAAGTAAGAAGTAACTTTTGTAGAAAAGCTTACTACAAGTGAATCCTTACTTTCAATCTTTTAGCTGTGTATTAAGTTATTATTAGTATCCAATTAGCACATGGTCTAAATCAATCACTTCTTTAATCATCAAGCTCATGTCCAACTCATATTATCTCTTATCAATCAGTATCCATGTTTCATTGATTAACTACGATGCAGCACAGTTGATCGAGTCTTCTTCACCGAGAAGCTGCGGCGATTCGAATCGGTTTGGCCTAGCTGGGGTTTCCTTACCACACGACATATGCAGGTCTAGGCCTAGACCTGAACCTGCATATATCAACCCTCACTCGGATCCTCCTATATAGGAACCGGTCCAGCACTACCCGAGAGCCAGTATCTGACGCATTCACAAGCATGGGTACACAATACTCCCACCATCTCTCCACTCCCAGTGCGCGGTTGTCGTTTCCCATAAAGGACTAGCCAAGGTATTAGGCTTACCGGAGTATGTGGCCAGTACTGCAAGTCACGACCACAGACAGCTCTACAACGATCGGTCCTTAATCAACACAGGCAGGGTCACTACGTCCAGACTCAAACTGGGCGCAGACAGCTCTACAACGATCGGTCCTTAATCAACACAGGCAGGGTCACTACGTCCAGACTCAAACTGGGCGCAAGTCAAGATTCCGCCCGATCTTGATTTGCAAAATTAACATCATGGTATTCACAACCCACTAAGAGTTGGGAAGAGCAAGGTAAAACTGTTACTCTAACGATGAAATCATCGTTCGACCTCCATTAAAGACTAAGCATTACTAAGTATAGGAGGTAATGATCTTTTCATAAAAAAATAGGGTATATCTGAGGATATCTGGATATCAAGGTAATCCTGCAACAACGGTATAAACCAACTCCTAATTTACCTAATGCACATCTCACAAGACTTAATTATGATAATAGATTTGTAAAAGCTATAGAAGGGTGATATGAACCGGGGCTTGCCTTCATTGCAGAGAAGGTTAGTTCCCTCAGAAAGAACCAATAGACACCAACACCTCTGGTGGATGGACCTACTCCGAGACTTGATCAACACGAGCGTTCTCACTCTCGTACACTACACGTAATAAATGATGCTCTGCTTATCATGATGGAATGCATGCCATGATGCATGGTGATGAACAAGGCATAGTATGAGAGGGACATTTAGAAAGGATAAACACTAGTTTATCTACTTGAGTACAACTTTCCTTCATCATGAAACTAGAGTTATCATTATAAAGGCAAATCAATTATTTAACTAACATGTTTAATTAGTTATCTAGCATGGAAATTACACTTATCCTATTATACTAGTTGAGCATGGCAAGATATATAACTTAACATTATACTAAGTGTAACCATGAAGATTTAAACAAGGATCACTACATGACCTAATCACATGCATTGATTAACCAATTAGATAAATAACTGTTTTATTTATTACTAGCAAGGTAACCATGAGCATAACATGAAAAGCATTAAGTCACCAAGAAATAACAGGGTTGGAGTGTTCCAAGGTCTACAATCAATCCATAAGTGTACCCAATTTAATTTAGGAACTATCCTAATTAATTTATCATTTATTAACTAATTAAACAAAAGCATATTATTAAGCATATAATTACACATCACCAAAACAGTACCATAAATTTAGGGGAGATAGATCTAAGCATATAAAGTATTCCTACCAAGTTTCATAATTTTTGGATAAATATTTTATTCTATAAAATTAATGGAAGTTACATTTATTAATTAAAAGAGCTAATTATTACCCATAGCAAAAGTATAGAAAAGTACCATCTAATATTTTTCATGGGTAGAGAATATCATAACAAGCATAGAAAATTAATTTCATGAATTTATCATCGTTAAATATTTACTTATGAATTTACAAAGATTCAGCACTTATTAGGTTTTAGAAAATAGAAAAGAAAAATCCTTTCCTTAACCTTCTCGGTCCGGCCCAGCAACACTGGCGGCCCGGTCAGCTCTCCTAGTGAGATTGAGTGACATTCAAGTGCATTGCTTTGAGAGTTGCATCTAGTGGCACTTGATCCATTGAGTTGGCTGCGGATTGCTTGTTACTCTTGGGTGTTTCCCAATATTCTAGACGGCTTGGAGCAGCGGTGGTGTTGAGCTCGTGGTTGGAGATTGTTTCGAGCCTCACCAAGTGATTGTGAGGGGTTCTTGAGCCTTCCTCACGGGAGTTCGCAAATTGGCTACTCTAGTGGAGCTCGTGGCTTGGAGAATCCCCATCTTGTGAGTGGATGTATGGCACCCACTGAGGGTTTGACTCTTGATAGTCAATTAGCTTGTGATCCATCAAGTGGGTGCATCGCCATAACGAGGACTAGCTTGCCGAAAAGCAAGTGAACCTCGGTAAAAATTCTTGTGTCATCTCTTTGCCGAGGATTTCATCTTGTATATGTGATTGCATTGATTGATTGGTTCATTGGACATATCTCTACTCATCAACGTTGGTATAACAATCCTAGCTCACTCCTTTGCTTACTTATCTACGTTGCTAGTTGTGTAGCTTTTTATTCTTTGTCTCTAGCTTGTGTAGGTTTGTTCTTGATTAGGAGTAGAATTAGTTGTTGGTGTGGTTAGTGTTTAGCCTTGAACTAGACTTGTGTAGGTGGCTTGCATAGCTTAGTGAGCTAGTGCTAGAATTGCTACGCTGTTTGTTTTACTAACTCACTTGTCTAGTGAAGCTTGTAGATTTTTAAATAGGCTATTCACCCCCCTCTAGCCATTTAGGACCTTACACATATCTCCTTCTCAAGCCCCTCGACGACATGGCAAAGGCACCTAGAGGTGGAGGCCCTAGTGTGGAGGGCGCGCTGGCAATGGAGGCGGTGGATCTACGGCGAGGAGGCAAATCCAGCGGGGGCCGCACTAGATCCTCCACTGCCTCCACTAGATCCGGCTACAGGGGCTCCACCAACGGTGCGTCTAGGTGCAGATCCAGCGGTGGCGACGCGTCCTGGCCCGGCAATGGTGGGGGATCTAGGACGGTGGCGATGTGGCTGGGCTTGACGTCGGGCCCATATGGGCTAGCGTTGGGCTCAGCTTTTTTTAATTATTTAAATTTGATTTACAGAGGTGAGCAAAGCAAATGCCTCTGTAGGTCATATATTAACCGTGACGTTTGATTGGAGGTGGTTGCAATGCCCGCCTCCATTAACCCTTTTTGCCCTCCTCTAATAAGATTTTTGTAGTAGTGTCTTTGGGAAATTCCTACACCATTTTAGGGTGAGGCTTAAATATGGATAATGTGATATGTAATACAACACATATGGTGATCCACCAATCGATACGCCGAGACATGATAGCTAGAATGCAGGCATAGTGGTCAATCCACCCATCACATTACTATTTTCTTCGAATATGGATATGTGGATTGGAACCTATCTCTCAAGAAGTCCCCACTTAACAGAACAGAGAAAAGCAGCATTGTGGCCAGGAGCCCTTCGCCCACCGTCTGCACTACCAAACTATAGCTACTTACAGGTTTCTAAAACATTTTTCTATCCATGAAAATAAATAAAACCTTTCAGCATCCTCGCCATGCAAGTACCAGCAACCCCAAACCTTAAAAGTGTAGGATGCCTTCACAGCAAGCTAGTGGTGGTAGAAGTTTTATAAAGGAAGATAGGGATTGCAGTTCATTCATAGATGGAGAGTGTATAATTGTAAATGAGGGACTAGCTACATTGTCTCTATTGGTATTTCTTAACAAGATCACAAAGAATGGGGGTTGAAGCCCATCCCTGGTCGCGGTGTTAGAAATGCTTGTTCGCATTCCCTTGCATCGCTACTAGAATTGGTGTATCCTAGCAACGGTACTAAGGAATGTCAACCGATAGGTCATAACGTTTACAGAGGTTATTCACAAGCGCACGGATCTATCATTATAGCATTTCACCTAGAAGTATTCGGGTATCGTTCATTTATATTTTCCCAAAGGAAGGCATGGTGTAAAAGTCTCTAGTAGGGACATGGACAAGATAACATGACTGCATAATAGACCAGTTACTCAATATAGGGGTAAGTCATGATAAGTTTAAGATAGTGTGACACACACTTAGGCCAACCTCAAGGATAAAAGGGAAAACAAAGAATAAAAGAATGTTCCTAATTGGAGCACGCATGTCTAATATAGTCGTGCAAAGAACAGATGATGATCATATATATACATGGTTAAAAGTTAGAACTAAGCATAAGATGGGTCAGGAGACCACCGAGTACTGCTCTGCTAGCATCCTCATGTGGCAATTTAGACTCCTATATCCTAGACGAACGTGGGGGATTACAAGGGACAGACAGGGCTGTCACCACCTGCCACCTACCCCTCAACCGGAGAAAGGGAAATGTATCCGCCTATTCCCTTATACTCGGGCACCACGCCCGCTTACAAGAAAACTACCCACATCCCCCTAGGACTCTGACCCTACGGATCAACAAGCATAGGACATGGGCATACCCAAAGGCACGACGAACCGCCACCTCAACTTAGCTCTAATCCTCATCATATATATATATAGTATGAAGGTTTAAGCGTAAGATTCTATATGACGAAATCACAGATATAAACTATAGTCTAGTTCATATGATATGATCATGTCAAAAGAACATGTTAAGATCATAACACACAAACTATATGCTAGTTCATATGTCAAGATTATAACATGAAAACTATACTCTAGTTCTATGGCACAACTACATATATGAAATGACAGCATGACTTTGGAAGAAACCATATTTGTATTCATACCATTGATCCTTTCTTCCAAGGAGCCAAGCCCTCCTTGATAGCTTTGCCTAGCTCCAAAATACTACACCACTACTACTAAGCTAGAGAATGAGGAGTGGAGAGGTGGAGGTGAGCTCCAAATGGGGGGGTGTGTGTGTGAGTGAGTGAGGCATCCCTCCCCCTCTTATATAGGGGCTTGGCCTAGTCGGTTGGGGGGGTATTCCCCTAATCCACCCTCGCACCGCCAGCCCCATTTATGAGTAAACCGCCATAGTAGAGTGGGGCAAGGTGGTAGAGGGTAGGGCGCGGTCGCGCCCCTAGCGCACCAGCGCGACCTGGCCTCCGCTTCACGTTGTGGGCTGCTCTCTGGGCCTATGCCTCGATGCTGATGTGGGTTAGCTCAGGTTTGTTCTCTGGTTGGGATTTTTCCCTTCTTTGATAATTGTGCTTTCTCGAGTGGCGCCTTTTTTATACTTTCCACTTGTATTTGGTGTAAATTCCTACAGAGTGACAATTCTTCCAGTATAAGTGGAATTCGGTTAGTAGCAAAGGTATATGTGTGTAGAAACATGTAATTCTTTCCTTTTTGGACTTGTATTGGCAGTATGAATGTGTCAATAAGGACCACCAACAGTCTCTCTATAGATCATTGGAGAGTAGATTAGCGGTGGCTGGTAAGGCGTGATAGGGAGGGTGTTATGATTGTAACATCCCAGATGTTTGAAACAGCTAAAACTTGACCATGGGCATCATCAAGCATAATCGCTAAGAATCATGTCACGAATGCACTCCATGCTGCATTTATAACATTGTATGTTGCATTATTACATGCCAATGTTGCATATGTTTCATTATTACTTTAAAATGTTTCATATGTAAGTATGCCATGTGTTTAGATGTTTCATGTATGTTGCAATGGAATGTTTCGTGTTGAATTGTCATGTTTCCAATGTTACATTAGAATGTTACATATGTTGCAATTATAAAGGTTTCACATGTTGCATATGTAGAATATCATATGTGGCAAAAGTCATGTTTCAATAGTAGTATGTCTATGTTTCATATGCTTTATATGTCACATGTAATGATGATATTTCTAAATCAAACATGTTAACTTTGAGCTCCAAAGATTGAACTATGCTAGCTACACACTTAGTCATTGTTATGGTTAAGTCCCTAGACCCTAGTTAATAAGTCCAAACTTTGGAGAATTAATAAATGAAATGTTAAAAGTGAAAGGGTGTGAAACACTTCTTCCATGGTTTGGTGTAATGCTAGATTTATGTTATTGTACTTTTAAGTGTTTTGTGTGATGACTAGATTAATCAATAATTAGTTCACCTAAGTAGTTAACTACAGCTATTTCCAAAACCCTAGTGTACCCCATGATGTTTCGAATCTGAAACATGATGTTTCGTTCTCCAATCCTTCACCTATCATCTCATCCTTTCTTTTTCACTTCTTTTCACCTTAAGGGATGTTGGAGCTTAGAGCATGAGGATCAACTTCTCTTATTTGACCTTGGTCTAAATCTGCCTTTATCTTGCTTAAATTGGAGAATGTTGCAGCTATTCTTGTGTTGCAACATTTGCAACATGTGGCTATGTTGCATAGCTCCCTCCTCTCTGTTCTCTCTCTCAACAGCACGCCGCCACCTCTAGCTTGTCGCTCACCGCCCTCGCCTCCACCGCTCGCCTGCGCACAGACACGCAGCAGCAGCTTGGCGCGTCACAAGCATGAGCTGGCCGACTAGAAGCCACTCGGCTTCACCTTCAAATGCCCGAGCTGATCATCTCCATCTTATTTTCCTTCCTCTGTCCGTCACCGCTGCCGTGGGAGCTCGATGCCCCAATTCACCCTCTTTGCTCCACCATTTCCAAATTGATCTCGCCACCATGCCTGTCATCATGTTGCGCCCCAATTGAGCCAACCTATGCCCTCCTTGGTCGTCTGAGCCGCCCGCGCGATGCCTTCATTTCCGGTGATGTCCGTAGCACTGCCGTGACTCCCTCCACATGGCTAGGCTACCATAGCTCATTCCTACTAAATCTTTTCCTTGTTCTTAACTCACTTCATCTTACTGATGCTTCTTGTGCCCTTGGTTGTCATAGCGGAGCCTCTAGTCAATCGGAACAAGGACACGAAGTCAGCACGTAGCACTAGAGCCGCCATCACTGATGACCCAGACATTTGCTACCTCACCTTGACGATCAGTTGCTGGTTTCGAGTCGTGGTGAGCACTGGAGTGTGTTAGCCCCTTAATCTTAATCCCTACCGAGCAAATGAGCTCGAGACATGGCCGTACCGGTGGGATAGAGCCCGTCGAGCAGCTGTGTTCGTAGGATTAGTTGTTTCTGTGTCCTAAGGAGTAAGTGGTGCATGGGACGGTGTTCTGGGTGTTGAGGGTAGCGCGTTGCACTGGCTGGTTCCACTAGAGACGCCACTGTGTGCGTCTGTGAGCTCGCTGGAGATCGTCGGTCCACCGCGGTTGTCGAGGTGTTCCTCACTGGCCATGGGAGCTAGGGAAAATGGTGCCACGCGATGCAGGAGAAGGAGGGGAGCACAGCGGAGTGTTAGTTTCATCGGGGAGTTCACCGGCGGTGGACTCCGGCCAGCCGGGCTGCCGTTGCCGTCGGGAACGGCAAGAGCAGAGGAGGGGGAAGGGAGAGAGTCGATTGGGCTATTCTCGGCTTAGACCTTGGCCTAGGCCTGGGCCGACTCAGGCTAGCAGAAAGGAAAGGGGAAGGGAGAGAGCCGACCGGGCCGCCAGTGTTGCTGGGCCGGACCGAGAAGGTTAAGGAAAGGATTTTTCTTTTCTATTTTCTAAAACCTAATAAGTGCTGAATCTTTGTAAATTCATAAGTAAATATTTAACAATGCTAAATTCATGAAATTAATTTTCTATGCTTGTTATGATATGCTCTACCCATGAAAAATATTAAATGGTACTTTTCTATACTTTTGCTATGGGTAATAATTAGCTCTTTTAATTAATTAATGTAACTTCCATTAATTTTATAGAATAAAATATTTATCCAAAAATTATGAAACTTGGTAGGAATACTTTATATGCTTAGATCTATCTCCCCTAAATTTATGGTACTGTTTTGGTGATGTGTAATTATATGCTTAATAATATGCTTTTGTTTAATTAGTTAATAAATGATAAATTAATTAGGATAGTTCCTAAATTAAATTGGGTACACTTTTGGATTGATTGTAGACCTTGGAACACTCCAACCCTGTTATTTCTTGGTGACTTAATGCTTTTCATGTTATGCTCATGGTTATCTTGCTAGTAATAAATAAAATAGTTATTTATCTAATTGGTTAATCAATGCATGTGATTAGGTCATGTAGTGATCCTTGTTTAAATCTTCATGGTTACACTTAGTATAATGTTAAGTTATATATCTTGCCATGCTCAACTAGTATAATAGGATAAGTGTAATTTCCATGCTAGATAACTAATTAAACATGTTAGTTAAATAATTGATTTGCCTTTATAATGATAACTCTAGTTTCATGATGAAGGAAAGTTGTACTCAAGTAGATAAACTAGTGTTTATCCTTTCTAAATGTCCCTCTCATACTATGCCTTGTTCATCACCATGCATCATGGCATGCATTCCATCATGATAAGCAGAGCATCATTTATTACGTGTAGTGTACGAGAGTGAGAACGCTCGTGTTGATCAAGTCTCGGAGTAGGTCCATCCACCAGAGGTGTTGGTGTCTATTGGTTCTTTCTGAGGGAACTAACCTTCTCTGCAATGAAGGCAAGCCCCGGTTCATATCACCCTTCTATAGCTTTTACAAATCTATTATCATAATTAAGTCTTGTGAGATGTGCATTAGGTAAATTAGGAGTTGGTTTATACCGTTGTTGCATGATTACCTTGATATCCAGATATCCTCAGATATACCCTATTTTTTTATGAAAAGATCATTACCTCCTATACTTAGTAATGCTTAGTCTTTAATGGAGGTTGAACGATGATTTCATCGTTAGAGTAACAGTTTTACCTTGCTCTTCCCAACTCTTAGTGGGTTGTGAATACCATGATGTTAATTTTGCAAATCAAGATCGGGCGGAATCTTGACTTGCGCCCAGTTTGAGTCTGGACGTAGTGACCCTGCCTGTGTTGATTAAGGACCGATCGTTGTAGAGCTGTCTGTGGTCGTGACTTGCAGTACTGGCCACATACTCCGGTAAGCCTAATACCTTGGCTAGTCCTTTATGGGAAACGACAACCGCGCACTGGGAGTGGAGAGATGGTGGGAGTATTGTGTACCCATGCTTGTGAATGCGTCAGATACTGGCTCTCGGGTAGTGCTGGACCGGTTCCTATATAGGAGGATCCGAGTGAGGGTTGATATATGCAGGTTCAGGTCTAGGCCTAGACCTGCATATGTCGTGTGGTAAGGAAACCCCAGCTGGGCCAAACCGATTCGAATCGCCGCAGCTTCTCGGTGAAGAAGACTCGATCAACTGTGCTGCATCGTAGTTAATCAATGAAACATGGATACTGATTGATAAGAGATAATATGAGTTGGACATGAGCTTGATGATTAAAGAAGTGATTGATTTAGACCATGTGCTAATTGGATACTAATAATAACTTAATACACAGCTAAAAGATTGAAAGTAAGGATTCACTTGTAGTAAGCTTTTCTACAAAAGTTACTTCTTACTTCTACCTTACCTTCTAAGCCAGCATATCCTTAGAGTCTTTTCTTTAGTCGGGTAAGACTTGTTGAGTACCCTCAAGTACTCAGGGTTTGTTAACCCCTGTTGCAGGATCTGACTTGAGCAGCTTAGTGAGGTCATGTCAGTGGGATCGACATGGTCTGGCTACCTCTCCTACCTTAGATGTTTCTTCTCAGATGCTTTCGCTGTCTACTCATCTTTTGGAGCTTAGGTTAAAGTTTCACTTCTACAAGTGTTGTAAAATAATGTTATATTATTCCGCACTCCGATGTAAGATACTTTATATCAAATGTTGTAATGTTGTAACAAGTCCTTTGTTGATCTTGTATGAGTTGTAAAACGTGGATGATTCGGGTTTCCCCGAGACACTCGACAGACTACCGGAGTAGTCTGGCTTGCATGTGCAGCTATTAGAAGTCTGAAAGACAATGGTAGGCATATGTGGGCCATATAATTCGGGTGGTTCTGCCACACTGATCTTCCGTTAGATGGAGGTAACTATGGATTTGATTAGAGAGCGACACACTGATCTAGTTTCAGATCACAAAGACCTAAACCCTCCAACCTTAGCACCATGACTCCTCTAGTTCTCAACCGTATCACAATCCAGATGACCTCACCGACAAGGATAATCCCTGTTGTGAATTGAACAACATAAGGAAGAACAAGATAAAATGCAATCTGAATAAAGTGATAATTGCGGACGTATGATTAAGCAGTCAACGTTAGGGTCTCACAAAGTGATAACAACGATTGTTCAAAGATAGATTGATCTAAAGAAAAAACAAATCCTAACTTGGGTGACAGCTATTGAATATATAGTCCATCTAAGGGGCATCCTAGGACACATATTCATGTCCCTAAGGAGTCTCGACTCGTTACAAGGCCCAACAGCCCAAAAGACAGTGACGCAGCACCGTAACAGATTTAGGCATCCACTTGCTTTGACAATATCTATTTAATCTAAAAGAATTTTGACGTGGGATCAGTGCCATTAGTTATCTTATCAAATTATCTTTCCATCCATATATGGATCATCGAAAATGGAATTTATATGTGATTTGGGCATCTGATTGAAAGTGGGTTGTTCCCGGAATCCAAGATGGACTAACTTATATGGATTGGGCCTCCAACTTGACTTGGACATCCACACTTGCCTGCTAAGGTGGTGGCCAAGGAGGAGGACATCATTGGTCATCTTTGAGATGTTCTGCACGTGGTTGGGGCATGCTCCAACTTGGGCTAGGATCTCAAGGGTGAATAACAAGTCCATGATGACATCATAGTACCTAGCAGAAATAGTAATAACTTGTCATGATGATTTGAAGATCCTGCCGATGTGATAATGATGCGGGACTAGATCTATTCGATAACTTATCAAATAAGTTTTTCATCAAGTGCTCATTGACCAGAGTTCCACTCCTAATGAATGAGTTATGGTCTTTCCAATGAAGCACTATCAGGCTGCCGATGAACCGAATGTTGGGTTTTGATGAGCTTGCACTCTAAGATCGGTATTGTGATGTTGTATCCATGTCCCATCTGTAGAGGCCATAGAAAACATCTTTCCCAAGTTGACATCATCATCACCATTGTTCCTAAGTATATTGAAACCAACCACATTAGGTAGCAACAAGTTGTTATTTATATGATTATGTAAACATAGGAATAAGCCCACCTTATTTAACTTTCATAGAGTATCCATAGGTGTCATGTCCTCATCAAGGCGGGTTGAAGCACCTCCCAACTCTGGTGGGAGAGGGAGACTACAAGCAAAATAGCAACACTACTCAGGCGCAGGCATCGTACATAACCCGAGTTTTTGCAGTAATGCTTAGGGTCAAGCGTCCAATCAAACGCCACTTCCCGTGCATGCGCGTGCTACCAACCCAATAAGCATGCCTTCTCCTCTGTACGTCTCCCCTATCTCTCTCAAAGATATCTTCCAACTCGCTCACCCATCGTACGCTTCACCGTGCCATACAGCCGTCAACTGGCCCACTCCGCATTCATCGCAGCAGCCATCTCCCCCAGCGCGCCTCATCTTGCGATGCTCGCTCCTCGCTCTTGCCCGTCATGCGCCCACCCATGCCTCTCGCTCCTTGCTCCCACAGTCCCACCTACCG
The DNA here is from genome assembly GCA_038087645.1 of Saccharum hybrid cultivar R570. Taxonomy (NCBI): domain Eukaryota; kingdom Viridiplantae; phylum Streptophyta; class Magnoliopsida; order Poales; family Poaceae; genus Saccharum; species Saccharum hybrid cultivar. The sequence continues at coordinate 928,526 of JAQSUU010000695.1, read as the reverse complement.
CGTGCCCTCCCATGCCGTCTAGCGCACCGCCCGCCTCTGTTGGTGTTGGTGGTGCCGTTGCGCGCTTCAAGTCAGTCCCCACCGAGCCAAAAGGGCACCCACGAGCACGGCCCGTGCTAGTGGTGCTCACTCCAAGGCCAAAATCAACCAGCCCTGGCCTCTCCCTTCCCCTATGTTGCAAATATATGTTTCAAGTGTTTCAGATATTATCAGAGGTATGTTGCAAGTGATTTATATGGATATTGCAAAAGTAGATCGGGATGATGTTGCATATGATGCAAGTGTTTCAAATGCATGTTGTGAGTGTTTGTTTAAAATGTTTCATTTGATTTAGACGTATGTTGCAAACGTTTTTTATCTGGATGTTGCACATATTTCACACATATGTTGCAAGAGTATGTTTGAAATGTTTCAGCTGTTTCAATCTTATGTAGCAATCCATGTTTTCATGTTGCAAGTTGCAAGTGTTTTATCTGGATGTTGCATATGGTTCACATACACGTTGCAAGTGCATGTTTCAAATTTTTATCTGCTTTAGATGTATGTTATATTCATGTTGCAAGATGCAAGTGAGGCGAACGGGGGCGGGGTACGCATGTGGGGCAGGACGAGACGGACGGGGATGGACGCATGAGTTTGCAGCAGCGAACGGGCGGGCGGGCTGGTGACCGAAGCCAGGTCGCGCGATGGCTTTTTCTAATGGGCCGTTTTGCTAGGCCATTTGGTGGGAGTGTGCTCAGGTTCCTGTCCGACAGAATCTTATCCCATCAGACGTCCAGGCGCCAGCAATTCCCGAGTTTTTATTAGGACCTTATTTTGTTCTGTCTAGTTGAAATCTACCGAAATTCAACTACAGATTTTGATGCCAATATTTTGCTACCAACATTGCAACATGGATGAAGGTTTTTTTTTTTTTGAGGGGAACAACAAGGATGAAGATGCAACGTTCAGGAGAAGAAGGTCAACGGGGAACATTAATGCCGCCTTTTCCACTCCGGCCCAGTAGAACAGGCTTTCGGCCGACGGGCCGGGCAGTCAATGTCTGGGATGTGGACCTATTCATCTCAGCAAGCTTAAAACCGCAGGGCCACAGGTTGTTGATCGTTTAAAGCTGCTGGCCTGCTGCTACGTTGATTAACTTGGGTTTGATTTATTTTTTCCTTTTTCTTAAGTGAACTTTGCTACTACCTCCATCCAGAAAAAAATATAATTTCAATTCACATTTAACTAAATTTATAGAAAAAAATATCAATAATTATAATATTAAATAGATGTACTATAAAAACTTAGTCCATTATAAATCAAATTATACATATTTGGTATTATAAATTGATATTTTTTATAAAGTTCGGGGTTTTTTCGATCTACGTGAGAAGATCTTCTTAAACCAGAATACCCGGGGACTGTCTAGCCACCGTGGACCGAGTTTTTTTATAAAGCTAGTCAAATCCAAAATTATGTAACTCTGTATGTACTATTTTAGAATTATATTCTTTTGTCAACGAAGTGAGTTTTTTTTCTGTTCTTGTTTCTCAAGCAGATCAACTAACAAGTATGCCAGCTGCACGCTGCTCGATTTGATAGTATAAATAAGAACAATAACTTCAGACGAATTTAGAATAATGAACTGTGTGTCTATTGGGACTGTTCGCTACGTTACTTTTGGAACGGCCAATCTCAAGGAAAATCCTTTAGTCCGTCACTTTGTGTTGCTTGGTATTAAGGGTATATGGTTGGCATGGCCAGGGTTCACAATTTTGTTGAAACTTTACAGAATTTTTTGAAATGTTGTCCTTTTTGCTGGTGTTTGAAAAAAATGTACTGTCCGAAAATTTTCATCACCAAACATTATACAAGAGCAACATTGGTTGTCATATCATCACCAAATATATCAGTAGACACTATAATTGACTATACGGAGTTGACCAATTATATGCTACGTACTAGAGCATCTCCAAGAGTTTACCAAATCAACTTGGCATCCATCTATTTTTGGCAAAATAGGAAAAATTGTGCTCTAACAGTTTGGCATTCAACTTGGCAAATTTTAGCAACTTAGCAAATCTCCCCCCTCCACGCGCATATTTGCGCGCTGAGCACGAGCGCACATCGCTCGCGTATCCGGCTTCGCGTGCATATTTAAGCGGGGCTCTTCATTTCTTAGCGGGGCTCTTCGTTCGCTTAGCGGGCCTCTTCTTATTTTTACCAAGTCCAAATGGCAAACTCTTGGAGAGTCTATTTTTTCACTTGCCATATATTTTTAGCAAGTTGTCAAATCATGATATTTGTCAAGTGAATTTTGGCAAACTCTTGGAGATGCTCATCACATAGTTAATAAATCATTCTAGGATGGTAGGGACACAGTTTTAGAGCAAGTATAATAAGAGGCCGTAAGTGGGTTGTATGCTGATATGGAGAAGAGAGGAGGAGAGAGAAGGGAAGCAGACTATAAGCTTGTAGCCAGCTTATGCACGAGAACCAAGAAGTTCTGTGAGACAGGCAAGTGGGCTGTAAAGCGGCTAATTATTATACGAGTAGGCTGATAGATTAGTTGTACGTTTTTATACAGCCAGCGGCTGGCTGCATTATTAGCCTTACTCTTATGTAGCTGTGAAGCACCATAATAGCATATCAGTTTTTTTATTTCCAATACTGCAATGGATAGCTAGGCATGCTAAATAGAAATTTTCGGTTCATCCTCAATACTCCTAACATTAACGTCATCCCTTTACTCGTTTTGTAAAGGTGAGTGTGCGTACGTGTTGTCATTTGTGGACGTCTACGTTGTACTGTGTAATTCTAAAAAAATACATTAACATCATCCCCTCACACATTTTGTTTGTTGCTATTGTTACCATTGGCTGGCTATCATAAGCCCATGGTTTTTATGCAACTTGTTGTGTTACTTGAGGAAGAGATATACTATTATTATATTGATAAAACATATTATGTACTCCCTCTGTCCTAAATTATAAGTCGTTTTAAACTTTTTTAGTTCATCTATTTATCTATGTATGTAGACATATATTATTTATCTAGATACATAGCAAAATAAATGTACGAAAAAAGGCAAAGCAACTTATAATTTAAAACGGAGTGAGTATTAAATTATAGCAACAAAAACATTAAGAATTGACCTGAACAGAAACCAGCCATATTTTTGGCACGTCTCGAATCACGGGATCAGAGGCCGCGGGTCCCACATGACGTGGCTGATCAGGGTCAACCGGAGGGCTTTAAGCCCTTAACTTTAATTAATTAATGCCTCTATCCGGCCCACAAGAGCAGGCTAACGTCCAGACGGGCCGACAGGTCAACGGACTGGGCTGTAAATGAGCTAGTCAGCAGGCTTAAAACCGCAGGCCCACAACTGGGTGTTCATCGGCTACCACTTTCTTCTTTGTTATCTCTGTTTGAAAATTTTGGTTTCTTCCACTTGGATATTAAGCATTTAAGCCAATGTCTGGTACAACTACAGTGTGTCATCAACGGTCCCTCAAGGCGCCCATATTGAATATAACGACGACGTATTAAAATGCTTTCGGCTTTGTTTGGTTGTACACAAATCCACCCCAATACACGTGGTTTGAGAGGGATTGAAGTGGAACTAATTTAGTTTAAGTTCCACCTCAATCCCTCCCAAACCATGTGAATTGGAGTGGATTATTGTGTGCAGCCAAACAAGCTCTTCATATATAAACAATCACAACGTATATGTGTAACTCTCTTCTATAATTGTATTACACGTACGTACTTTCACCACAAACTCGCCTTGTGTTTGCGTAATAAATAAGCATACGTATTCCCTCTATTCCAAATCATAACGTCGTTCTGGCTTTTGTAGTTGTATGGACACATAATTTTTACTATATATATATAGATGTAATATATATTTAATATAAGTGTATAGTAAAACATATATACCTAGAAAAAATAGAATAATTTATAATTTAGAATAGAGGGATATACTCCCTCCGTCCCTGAATATCTATCGCCGTTGGTGTGCGTGCCACAAGTTTGACTCAATTTGTAGAAAATACGTGCAACATTTGTATCATAAAATAAATTTATTAAAAAACTAGATTCAAAGATATTTCCAATAATACAAATTATGTATCATAAATATTAATATTTTTTAATATATATTTAGTTAAAGTTGTTTCTCGAAAAACGAAAACAACATATATTTTATTTAGGGACGGAGAGAGTACGTGCTACCGTGCTTCCAACATTCTACACCATCCTATCCCAACACGGCAACTCGGCAACACACTAGCTAGTATATGCGACGACGTTTACACATGTCACTGGCACGTCACGAGCTCACTATGTATGCGTTCGTGTGTTGTTATCATGTACAGTATATATGTGTATATATATATCCTGCGCGTACGTGTGCCGCCAGTGGATAACTCGCTGTCCTTCCATGGCGACCACATGTTCCAGGCCAACCCGTACGTGGCCACGCGCGCGCGCTCCGCCCTGATATGTAAACGCACCATGCAATGCAACTATGCAAGAACGAAAAGCTAAAGGGCACTGCGACGTACTACCGTCCATATATAGCACGGCGGCAACGACCCTATGCAACAGTTTAAAGTGGCCACCTGGTCGATGTACATATCGTATGAAATAGTAGTACGTCTTATGATGCATGCCATCGTGCTTAATCTGTCTTATCTTTTTTGGTTAAGGATTCAGGCAAATCTCACCACGTGTAAACGGCCACAACCCGGAGGACACCCGCCGCCTGACCAGTGTTACGGTTACCGCCACGTACGTAGCTCCGATCCAGCCACTTTGATTGAGTGAGTGAAATTATACGCATGATATAAAAAAGAGAACTGCTCCAACATGCACTACATGCACATAGAATACTAGTCATATATAAATCTAGTTTATAAGACGTGTATGGGTGTGTTTGGGACCGGAGTCGTAGACCGCGCGGCGCGGTATATAGGTGCCGCGAGGGGAGGACCATGGTATATATAGGAAACGCGGGATCTATTTTATTTTTGTGATTCCTGCACCGTGTGCGATTGAAACAATCATCGCGGCCACAGGACGTCTGGTGCGATCGTTGGATTCTTTTTGCCACCACCGCAGAATATACGCGGTCCAAAAACATGCCCTATAGGTATAACTAGCAAAAATGTCCGTGCATTGCAACGGGACATATGGTTTAATGCAATGTCACTTATACGAGTTTTGGCTCGAAATTTATTTAATTAAAGTGTCATGTGTTTTGATTTGCCTTCAGATCAACACTAACTCGTACGAGCATGGAAAGCTAAAGTGTTATGTGTTTCAATTCGCCTTCAAATTAATCCACTGTGTTTTGCTCTAACCCGTACGGACATGAAAAGATTAGAGATTTATCCAACGATGCGTCATGTACTTTAATTCATCTTATAAATTGAACTCCTCAGGCCATGCTCATTTAACTTCAGACCAAATACTTATCTATAATAAAAAGCTAAGACATAAGAGTACCTCTTGTTTGAATGAAAACAAAATAGAAAACAATGCTAGACCTAGACAACCCAGACGTAAACAGCCTGAGAAAGCATGGTGCACTCGAGCTCCACCTCGTCCTCGCGGCTGTGTCCTGCGGCTTTGGTCAAGCTTCGCGCCTCGCCCTCGTAGCCTGTGGTCCGCGGCCGAAGCTATGCTTCGTCGCCGTCGTTTGTTCCACACTATGCGTCGTTGTTGCGGCCCACAGTCAGCACCTGAGCACCACATGGTCGTCGCGCTCGAGCTCCACCTCGTTTTGGCCCGTGCTCGCGCTTGTCCAGTCGTCCTCGCCGGCACGGGCGAGACCAGGCCTAGGGCCAGTAGGGTCATGGCCCTAGTCGTGGCATAAATTTTGGCTCAACAACAAACAGCACAGTAAGGAGTAGAGTAGGGCAAATCGTAGAATCTCTCGGTGCCTCAGCCGCTGACGCCATCACGCACTGCTCGTGGCTCTTCTTCCTCTTCCCGCTTGCATCACGTGTTGTCACTCTTGCCTCCCGCCACTACAGGAAACGGATGATTTGCCGGGTGCAAAATGGTTTGCCGGGTGCTTTTTATCGGGCACCCGGCAAAGGCATTATTTGCCGAGTGCCAGACCCAATGGCACCCGGCAAAGAAATGCACCCGGTAAACCAGCCTTTGCCGAGTGCCGGACACTCGGCAAAGTCCAGCCTTCGGCAAAAATTGTCCTTTGCCGAGTGCCGGGCACTCGGCAAAGTAAGGTCGTCGGCAAAGGTGGTCGACGTGACTGTCTCCACCTGCCGTCATCCTTTGTCGAGTGTCGCGCCGTTAGGCACTCGGCAAAGCATTTTTTATTTTTTTTTAAATTTCTTTGCCGGGTGCCGCCTAACCTGGCACCCGGCAAAGATTTTTTTATTTTTTTTTTAAATTTCTTTGCCGGGTGCCCCCTGACCTGGCACCCGGCAAAGGCTTCTTTGCCGGAGGCCCAGGCTGGCACCCGGCAAAAATATGTTTGATCACATATTTTGAAATAGAGATTTATTTACTGTAGCAAGGCCCCACACAAAAATGGGGCTAAAAAACAAAAAAAATTTGCCGGGTGCCACCGTGGGCCCTCGGCAAAGAAGTCTTTGCCGGGTGCCAGGTCAGCGGGCACCCGGCAAAGAATTTTTTTAAAAAATAAAAAAATTATTTGCCGGGTGCCAGGTCAGAGACACCCGGCAGAGAAATTAAAAAAAAAATAAAAAAATTCTTTACCGGGTGCCAAGTCAAGAGCACCCGACAAAGAATTTTTAAAAAAATAAAAAAAATTATTTACCGAGTGTCTCTGGGCCGGCACCCGGCAAAGGTTCCAACCTAAAAGCGCAGATGACCGGCCCAACACTCCTCACTCCATATCGACGGTCTGGCCTTCTATTCGAACCCTAACTCTTTCTCCTCCTCCCCTTCTACTCCTCGCCGTCCCTCGGTGCGGCGGCGGAGGCCGGCCCTCGGTGCTTGCCCCTGTCCGCAGGCGCGAGCGCCTCCTCCTCGGCGACACGCGCGGGCCCTGCCGGTGGCCGCCGGCGCGGGTGCTCACCGGCCATGCCTCCTTCTTCCGACTCACATGCGCTTCTATGCGCGCCGAAACCCTACCCAGTCCCGAGCCCGGGCATCCCCTGGCTCGGGAGGCCTCTAGCGTGAGCAGCGCAGGTGAGGGTGCGTTGCCTCCGGATCCCCTTTCCGTCGTCTCCCTGTGCCTTCCTTCGGTTCGCTGCGGCAGTGCCTCGGCCGCGGGAATCCTGTCGGCAACAACCCCAGCACCAGCAGACCTCCGCCGCGGACGTCCCGGCGACCGGGATGGTTGTTGCCTTCGATTTTGGAAAATTGATGTTGATGTTGGCCGCGTACCCTATGGTTGGGTTTCTTTTGTTCCCCATCTTTTCCATCTTCCTTACCTGCAGATCCGTGCTTAGCTTTACTAATAATGCCTGCTGTTTTCATTTAGTCTTGCTTGCTCCGCTGCAGCATCTGTGCTTCGATTTGCTTATACTAACTAATGCCTCCATGCTCCTTTCTCTAGGAGATGCAAGATGGGCAGTCTCCCACCGCTACAGAAAGCCGTGGCGTCCTCCTTCTCCACCACCAGCGTAGTGGTCTCAATCCACCAGATGCAATGCCAACAGGGCTCCCGTCTCACCATACCACTTACTGCAGCCAGATCCGGCCAGCGCTGTCTTTTACCACGCAGGTGGGCATCGGCTCAGACTCCTCACGTATGGAGAGAGAGTAGCAACAAATTTTAGTTACCTCTATAAAGACATCTAATTATTTTGCGACTGATACAACGATTTTTTGCATTCACATGATTAACAAGCATTTTGTGTAATTTCTATACAGGTATGAATGGTTTCCGCCATATTGGCCTGCTACACCATCTATGCAGATTGAACCTTGTACACATTTGGTTTGTTCTCTGTTTCTTTTATATGTTTGCATTTCTTAAAGGCTTACCTGCTTATCTCAGTAGTCGTATTTAGTTTAGTTCCTATGATTCGGCTCTTGCTTTCAGTTGTCACAAAAAATGATATGCAAGGGCTGCTATACAATGCTAATCGCTTCTCCACCAAAGATGAACCGGTGCTTTTTGCATTGTTGTCAGAGGATTATATTAATTTTTCAGAACTATAAAACCTCCATGATCATTTTCCCTTGTATTTCGCTATTGCCTTTCAGGAAGGTTTGTTGCAGCTACACACTGTGCATTAGCGGTCTCTGGTTATATAGCACCTATCCAATAAAACACATGAAGATACATCAACCTCTTGTCTGAAAGCAGGCTTCTTAACTCCCAACCTGTGCACCAGGGAGGTTACATTCTGCCATATTTCAGTTCTACATATTTACGTGCTTTGGTTCATGACTGATGCTCGTATTTTTGTATCATTTGCTTATGCATAGACTAATTAGAGATGAAAATTTATTATAGCTGCCAATCTGTGTCCATGCACCATGGAGGTTACTTTCTGCCATCTTTCAGTTCTACATATTTACGTGCTTTGGTTCATGACTGATGCTCGTATTTTTGGATCATTTGCTTACGCATGCGCTAATCAGAGATGAAAATTTACTATGTCACAATAGGATTCCTATGTGCACGTTGCTAAAATGGCTCATTCTATAGGAGAGGAAAAATGCCTCGCAGTTTTTCTTTACACAGATACGACGTGTTCCCAATAATTTCTTTGTGCCTATGGTATCCAATATTTATGCTGACAGTTAATAAGAATGTTACGTTCTATAAAAAAACAGTTCCCATGAAATCTCCCATTGGTCCATCTCAGCGCCACCTCACCTCCTCCCCCTCCCATTTGTCCACCTCAGCCACCTCAGCCTAATTCCCTTCGCTTGGTCAGCGTTGAAATTGTTCAGGCACTTTTATGGTGTACAATATCAGGCGATAATCAAGATCTTGTGAGAGATTTGGCATTTTCCATCTATTTTGGTGCCTTGATACTCCAGGATCATGGTCAAATGATGATTGACATCTGCTGTAAGAAGCTCTTAATAATAGCAGGTTGCTCAGCTCAAGTGTATCATCATGTATTTTTCGCCTCGGTTCCACTGCCATTTCTCCTTTTTAGTGCTCTTAACCTATAGCTGTTTCGCCTCGGCGCGCAAGGGCGCGCCATTCCTACTAGTACTAATTATTTGATGGTGGCGGCCTCCCTCTAATTCTGCTTCGATTCAGCACAGGGGTGACTACTAGTACTAATCAAGGACGTGCTCAATACCCTGAAAAAATCATGACTCAGCTGCTTTGTATTCCCATTTTCATGCTACTGTACAGCCTTCAGATTTACTAAAAAAATATTTGTTTACATTGACGTGCTTGCTTTGATTGTAAGGTGTTACCTGGGGAGTGTGTTGTCCCTCAACATAAGCTTGTGGTGGCGGACTTTCGCTTTCGGGTACGTGTCCACCGGGACAAACGGGCCAAGATTGCGAGAACGAAGTGGTGGAAGCTTAGAGGGGAAGCAGCGCAGACGTTTAAGGAGAGGATGCTAGACGAGGGACCTTGGGAAGAAGGAGAAGATGCCGACGACATGTGGCTAAAGATGGCAACATGTGTCAGGAATGTGGCTTCGGAAGTGTTTGGCGTGAGTAGGGGAGGCAAACGGGAAGCGAAAGACACATGGTGGTGGAATGACGAGGTGCAAAGGGCTATTAGGGAGAAGAAGGAGTGTTTCAAGCGTCTCCACCATGACAAGAGTGTAGCCAACATCGAGGACTATAAAATAGCGAAGAGGGTTGCAAAGCGAGCTGTGAGTGTAGCAAAAGGTCAGGCGTATGATGGCCTTTATCAGCGGCTAGGCACGAAGGAAGGGGAGAAGGATATTTATAGGATGGCTAGAATCCGCGAGAGAAAGACAAGGGACATCAACCAAATAAAATGCATCAAGGATGGGACAGATCGACTTCTGGTGAAGGATGAGGAGATCAAGGACAGATGGAGAGAGTACTTCGACAAGCTGTTTAATGGGGAGAATGAGGGTCCTGCCCTTGAGTTGGACGACTCATTTGACGATACCAACAGACGCTTTGTAAGGAGAATTCAGGAGGCAGAGATCGGAGAGGCTTTGAAGAGGATGAAGGGAGGTAAAGCGATGGGCCCTGATGGTATCCCCATTGAGGTGTGGAGATACCTAGGCGCCAGAGCGATAGTATGGTTAACTAAGCTTTTTAACCTTATTTTTTCGGTCAAACAAGATGCCTGAAGAATGGAGGAGAAGTATATTAGTACCTATCTTCAAGAACAAGGGAGATGTTCAAAGTTGTACTAACTACCGTGGGATTAAGTTGATGAGTCATACGATGAAGCTCTGGGAGAGGGTTATCGAGCATCGCCTAAGGAGAGTGACACATGTGACCCAAAATCAGTTTGGGTTCATGCCTGGTAGGTCGACCATGGAGGCGATTTTCTTATTACGACAATTGATGGAGAGATATAGGGAGCAGAAGAAGGACTTGCACATGGTCTTTATTGACCTCGAGAAGGCATATGACAAAGTACCGAGAAATGTCATGTGGTGGGCCTTGGAAAAGCACAAAGTCCCAACTAAGTACGTTACCCTCATCAAGGATATGTACAGGGATGTGGTGACGTTTGTCCGAACATGTGATGGCGACACCAGTGACTTTCCAATTAAAATAGGACTGCATCAGGGGTCAGCTTTGAGCCCTTATTTATTTGCTTTGGTGATGGATGAGGTCACAAGGGACATACAAGGTGATATCCCTTGGTGTATGCTCTTTGCTGATGATGTGGTGCTAGTTGACGACAGTAGGGCGGGAGTTAATAGGAAGTTAGAACTATGGAGGCACACGTTAGAGTCGAAAGGGTTCAGACTTAGTAGGACTAAGACTGAGTATATGAGGTGCGATTTCAGCGCGACTAGGCACGAGGAGGGAGACGTTAGCCTCGATGGGCAAGTGGTGGCCAAGAAGGATACTTTTCGGTATTTAGGGTCGATGCTACAAAAGGATGGAGACATTGATGAAGATGTTAGGCATAGAATTTCAGCCGGCTGGTTGAAATGGCGTCAAGCTTCTGGCGTTCTCTGTGACAAAAGGGTGCCTCAGAAGCTGAAAGGTAAGTTCTATAGGACGGCGATTCGTCCGGCGATGTTATATGGTGCTGAGTGTTGGCCTACAAAAAGGCGACATGTCCAGCAATTGAGTGTAGCGGAGATGCGTATGTTGCGTTGGTGTTGTGGGCACACAAGGAGGGATAGAGTACGGAACGACGATATTCGGGATAGGGTTGGGGTGGCACCAATTGAGGAGAAATTGATTCAACATCGGTTGAGATGGTTTGGACATGTCCAACGGAGGCCTCCTGAGGCGCCGGTGCGTAGTGGAGTTCTAAAGCGGGCCGATAATGTAAAGAGCGGTAGAGGTCGACCTAAACTAACTTGGGACGAGTCCGTTAAGAGAGATCTTAAGGAGTGGAATATCCCCAAGGATTTAGCTATGGACAGGAGCGCTTGGAGATTAGCAATCAACGTGCCTGAACCGTGACATCTTTTGTCTTGTGCCCTTTATGTCCCTTTATGTGTCTCCCTGTTTCTCGTCTCTTTTGGGTTTCATCTCTAGCCTACCCCAACTTGCTTGGGACAAAAGGCTATGTTGTTGTTGTTGTTGTTGTTGCAGGACATGTGCAACCGAGAGGAGATCAACCTGGTATGATATTGACTTCATGTACTAAGTATGCAACTCGTATATGCTATTTATACTTAGATGACTCATGCAATGTGTTGCTGTAAAGATACAGTTGGTAGTCTATCTGAGCAAGGAACCTTGTCCTGGGTCTGTTATTATTCTATATCATTCTGTACAGTTTCTGCATATATTTTGGGTTCACAAAAAAATTCAGGCAACAATATATATGCAACCTAGTTGTTTTTTCTAGCTAGAAATGCACTGCCAAAACAGTTCTAGTGTGTATTCTTCACAAAACAATTGCTACAGTCGATCTCATTTCTTGGCCACTAGCAAACTTAGTTGTTATGGTCTATAGGTGCACGTTTGTATATGATATTAATTAACTTAGGTACTCTTATAATGTTGCTGTTTAATAATAGAAACTTCCACTGAATGATTTTTTTGCTACATGGCAGCCTTTTCCTTTCATTGAACTTCTCAAAAAAGTGGTCACTGAATGCACGTTCTTGTTCATTTTCAGGGAAGTTTTGCAGTGTGCTAATTAACTGGAGCTCTCTGGTGATTATTCATCCATCCAATTGTGGCTTGTGGTAGCAAGTTCTTTTCTTTTGGTGAGCTATTGGATCATTTTTTTGTCTATCTTGTGTATGACTGCGTTCAACTAAGAATACACTTAGTCAGTTGACAGAGAGAGATAGCGTGGGTACAACAAGTTGGTTGTATGTGTGCATATTGCGTGGAGCGTACATGTTTTCTTTAGTGGTGTTGTGCTCCTATGTTGTATGAATCATTGTGTTTGGAGGAAATATTCTGTAGGAATCATTGTGTTTGCTGAAAATGGGCTGTGAAAATGACTAAAATTGGGCTAAAAGTTGGTCCATCTTAGATTTTTTTTTTTATTTTTTTTAAAAAATATTCTTTGCCGGGTTCCGTCCTGACAGGGCACTCGGCAAAGAAAATACTAAAAAAATAAAAAAACTCTTTGCCGGGTGCCCATAGGAGCGACACCCGGCAAAGAAATTATAAAAAAAAATTAAAAATCTTTGCCGGGTGCCTCCCGGTAGGGCACTCGGCAAAGAAAATTTGGAAAAAAAATTAAAAAATCTTTGCCGGGTGCCTCTAACATGGCACCCGGCAAAGAAATTATAAAAAAAATTAAAAAAATCTTTGCCGGGTGCCTCTGACATGGCACCCGGCAAACCAAAGGCTGATGGAGCTAGCGCCGTGCCGGTCACTTTTCTTTGTCGGGTGTCGGGTTTGCACTCGGCAAAGTCTTTGTCGGGTGCCCGATAAAAAGCACCCGGCAAAGAAATCTTTGCCGACTAACTTTTTGCCGGCGGCTCTTTGCCGAGTGCTGCACCCGGCAAAGGCTTTGCCGAGTGCAAAGTAGCCTTTGCCGGGTGTTTTCGGCACCCGGCAAAGCGCCTGAATCCTGTAGTGCGCTCGCATCTCGCACTGGCCGGTGCCGGCGCACGGCACCCAGCCCGCTCGGCCCTGAGCCCCCTGCCTATTGGCGGCTGTCGTTGCCCTCACGGGCCGAGCCTCGCCCCTCGGCTGCTGGCCCTTGGCCCACCGAAGCACTGCCCGCCGTCCCTAGGATTCGCGCGGTGCCTACACCTGTGCTTGCCGGAGCCCCGTATCGCCGAACAGAGTAGCCGAGCATGCCAGCACGGAGCATCGCGGACGACTGATCGGCCATCCGCAGTGAGCTTAACGCGGCCACGGGTCCGTGTTCCCTGACAAGGAGTTCCAGCGGTGGAGGTCCGACGTGAATTGGACGCCATTAGCCGGATCAAGAACCACCCTCGGCTCACCTACGAGGCTACGACACATGCTGCCGGGTCGTCGTCGCCAAGGAGACCCAGTGGAAGCGCTATGGGTAGGTTCATGCGGACTGACTTCTTGGGCCGAGGGTTCGGCGTGTTCTTTTCCTCACCCAAACTAAAACCCCTCCGTTCTGATATAATTTTGCTGCACTGACCAGAACTCGACTCAAATTCTTATACGTAAAGAGGGAAACATGCACCGCATAAACCGGAGACACACACGTAAAAGGAAACGGATTGAACCAGGCAACAAGGACAGCTCCCGTACGTTAGAAACGAGCAGAGCAGCGATTGAAACAAAAACAGATGTGGAAATAAATACGGAAGAGTTGAACGAAATCTTTTTGTGGGCAGAAATTTTGCCTCTTTAGTTTTATATATATATATATATATATATAAGCAAACGTGCCCGTGCGTTGCAACAGGACATAACGTGAGGACTAAAAGTTGTATATTTGCCTAATTTTTACTCTTACTTTCCTTTTCTATTTAGATTAGGATTAGGATTCAATATCAAACATGATCAGGTCTATTTAGGTTAGGATTCTAACTCGTAAGAGCACGGATTGTATATATAAGTCCTGATGAAAGAAACTTTCTATTCTCCGAAGGGAGACAAACAAACAAATGGATGGACGAAAAAAAGAGCCTGAAATTTTGCCTTTTTATTATGACACAATATTGTGACCAACTAGGCCCCCGCGTCGCTCCTCCTAGGGGCGGCTCAGGCGGAAACCGCAGGCCCAGCGCCGCCGCCCCCACACCTCTCTCCCCTGCCTTGCCGCTGCCCGAGCGGGTTGCCTAGAGGCTAGTGCGACCGCGAGGAAGGCAGCGGCGGGGCTCTCTCGTCCGGCTGCTACACGAGTTCCGGCCATTTCGGCCTGGGCGGCCGCTGTGGACGCGCGCGGCAGAGTGGGTCGACGACGGGCACGCGCGAGGAGATGGCGAGTTGGCTTTGCGCAGTGGGACAGGGGTTACACGGATCCGACGCCGTGGAGGGTGGATCTGGCTGCCCCCTCACCGGATCTCAACCGGCGTGCTGCGGCTGTTACGCGCGGTCGCGACGGCGGTCGGAGCTGGCGCGGCGACATCGGCGTGATGGACGAATCCAATGCTCCTGTGGAGGCAGCGGTGTTCACCCGGTGAGACCGGGAACGGAGCCACGGCCGGGTGCGGCGGAGCTGGCACGCGAAGGCGCTGGCAGGTTTCCGGAGGGGACGACGACGGTCGGAGCCACCGGTTAGGTGTTCAGGTGGTCAGATTCGAAGCCCGAGCGGCTGGATCTGGCTCACCCTGACCGGTGGAGGTGGCCGGCTGGCTCAGATCCCGCTACTGCGGCTGGAGCGGGTGGCCTCGTTGTAAGGTCCTAGATGGCTAGATGGGGATGAATAGCCTATAAAAAAATTCTACAAGAACAACTAAGCAAACTTGTTAGAATAACAAACGGCGTAAAGCGAGTTTTGCTTAGCCTACGGTTGTGATGCAAGCCTCCTATCCACAAGTCTAGAGATTATAATCTCTAGTTCACACAAGGGTTATGTCACTAAACTTACACTAGTGAGCAAGCTAACAACTACTAGCAAAGGCTAACACTAGAGCTACACAAGATAACTAGTAAAAGTAAATGCGAGAGAGGATTGTGAATCTTATACCGACGGTGGAGTGAAGATGTTGTCAATCACCAAGATGATATACAATCAATTAATATTGACAACAACACAATATGAAGACCAAACACCGGGAGACAAGAGACACAATATTTTTGTTCACCCGGTGTTCACTTGTGCACCGACAAGCTACGTCACTGGTTGTGTCGACCAACACTTAGATGGTTCCTCGGTGTGACCCTCAAGTCACTTACCCCTCAAGGCACGCCCCGCAAGGCACCGCAAGACACCACTCTCAAGTAAGGTAACTCAATGACACGCGCAATGTAATAGAGTTACTTTTGGCGTCCCGCCGAGGAAAGCACAAGAACCTCTTACAATCAACCGGAGGTGGCCAAGAACAATCACCTTCTCTTGCCAACGCCTCCAATAATCTCCAAGCCGGCTAGAGCGGTACTCTCCAAGAGTAACAAGAAATCCACCGGCTAAACCACCCACAAGTGCCACTAGATGCCCTCAAGCTATGCAATGCACTTTGGGATCACTCAATCTCACTTTTGATATGCACTCAAGCAAGAGAGATGAGTAGGAAGGAGATGCTCTAGCTTAAAGGATGTACAAGAATATTAGAAATCACGAGTTTCCTCCCCAAGGGCCGTCGAACAAGTATTTATAAGCATCCCAAACAAATAGAGCCGTTGTACCCCTTCACTGGGTCCTTTTCGGGATGACCGGACGTGCTCAACCGCGTCCGATTCTCCAACGGTGACTGACCCCCAACGGTCAAACCAATGACCGGACGCGCCCCAAGCAATGACCGGACGCGCCCGTCAAACGACCGGACGCGCCGCTCAAACGACCGGACGCGCCGATCGCACTGTACCGCGCGCCCGCGAAGCAACGACCGGACGCGCTCCAGGCAACGACTGGACGCGCCGATCGCACAGCACCATGCGCGCAACGACATGACCGGACGCGCTCCACGCAACGACCGGACGCGACAGTGCCAGCGTCCGGTTATAGTCCAGTAAGCTCCCTCAACGACCGGACGCGTCCGATCGCGTGTGACCGGACGCGGCGCGCGTCCGATCGTCCTTGTGAACTGCAGTTCCCTCTGTGCGACTGACCGGACGCGCCGGTCCCGCGAGTGACCGGACGCGCCGGTCCCGCGAGTGACCGGACGCGTCGGTTGCAAACCCTAACACCCGCGCGCCTGACTGCTGCGCTGAACTGACCGGACACGTCCGGTCATACCATGACCACGTCCGGTGCAGCGTCTGGTCACCTCTGTGACCTCCGTTCGTCTCCGTTTCTTTTCCGACTTCCGGCGTAGTGGAAAATAGGCATTTCAACTCCTCAAAAACGCCTAAATCCCGCGCTCGCAAGCTCGGCAGGAGGGAGAGACCCAAACCCTCTCTACCGCTCAAACTTCATCGTCTTCGTAAATGTGTCAACACCAACAAGTGATCACCACCTTGTGCACGTGTGTTAGCATTTTCATAATCATTTTTGAAGGTTTTTCAGTTAGCTCACTAGGCCCTACATGCAATGCACTTCATGAATTCACCTAGTGGCATCCATGCATCGAATAACCGATAAGACTTCCCCTCTTAATAGTTCGGCTATCGATCCTAAACCACTCACACCCTCTATGATGTCTTGAGTGCAAAACAAAATGGCCCTATGGTTATACCTTTGCCTTGAGCCCATTTTGTTCTTCCAAAAGATATGATCCACTTCATATCTTCACATGACTGTCTCGATCCATCGACCACCGTTGCATCGGTCCGTCAGCGCCAAGTCTTGCTCAAGCTTCACCATCGCATGGTCCTTCGCTTCGAAGCCTCGACTTGCCCTTCACCTTCACAACCGGACCATCGAGTCAAGCATCATCTTGGTCTTCATCATCTTGGTCACATGAGTCAATGTCATGTCTCATATTCAATGACCATCTTTATCTAAATCATCCACTTAGATATAAAAGGTTAGTCCTATATTTCATCGATCAGCTAAAACCAAACTATGTACTTTCACTCGTGCTACTTTCACCAACACCAAGAGTCAAAACGCGGGACCTGGGATCGGACGGCTGGCGGCCTCCCGCGCATCCCCATCGGTCGTCCACGCGGGACAGCTAGCGCTGGCGGAGGTATCACTAGCTACGTAGCAATAACATGGAGGAGCCGCTTTACCGCGTGCGCGAGAGAGCACTAATAAACCACCAACAGAGGGTGAGAGTGAGACGAGCGAGCACGGAACCACCCCTCCCTCCCAATTCGAACGACTACGCCATCTCGCCACGACCGGCGGCGGCGTCCCGATCCATCCATCTCCTCGATCGATCGATCGTATCGTATCCTACCGATCGGCGTCGTCAGGTGACATCTATCTATCTCTCTCTGCTGCAGTGCGAAAATGGCCGGCCCCGCGGCGTGATGGAATGGAAGCTATGGAACGTAGGAGGCGGTTGCGTCGGAGCTCGGGCTCGTCCCGGACGTGCGTACGTGGTGGTGGTCTCCTGCCGCGAACCAGCGCGGGCAGTGCCTAGTCAGACCATCATGCATGGAGTCACGAACGTCTATTTCGGCGTCAAAGTAATCGCTTTTTACACGGAGTCTCAATCCAAACTAACCATACCTTAGTGTTACTATATATATATACGATTCTTGATACAAAATTTGCTCTTTTTTTTTGTCCCACATGCATGGTTGGACAAGTTGTCTAACAAATTTTATCGAAGCCGACATGGGCAAGGCCTTCGACGCACAATTACTCGACACGTACGCTGCCCTTGTAAACTATGTGAGGGAATCCGGCTGCCAAGGAAGTGTCACAGCCGAGCTGATGGAAACAGCTGCGTCGACAAGCCTACATAGCTAAGCAAACGAATATGCATGCTCCAGACGTAATTCCTAGCTATGTCGTTGCCGTGACTATGAATGAACATACACAAGACACAAGTAGCTAGCTAGCGCGTGCGATACGAGCCCTTGAATTGCAGCCAATATGTTAGACTACACAAGGAATAAAATAAAGGGAAGTGGTAGTAAAGCAGAATAGTAACAAGCGCAAAGCTTAGTGCCGTCCGAATAACTTTTCGGATAACATCGATCACGTACGTAGGTCGCTTGCAATAGATAGTGTCAACAAAAATCGCATTTTCGTCAAAAGAAGAACAGGGGCACGCACACAACAAATTCTCCGATTCATAGTACATCAAACGACCGGAACGAGAAACATGCATAGTAGGCGTTTGGTGTGCGACACGACTGTACCAGATTACGGCTGTGTCTCGATCTAGGGGCTAAAATTTAGTCATGTCACATGGGACGTTTGAATGCTAATCAGGAGGATTAAACATGAGCTAATTATAAAAAATAATTGCACAAGAGTAGACTAATTAGTGAGACGAATCTATTAAACCTTAATTAATCTATAATTAGCAAATGTTTATGGTAGCACCACATTGTCAAATCATGGACTAGTTAGACTTAATAGATTCGTCTCGCAAATTAGCCTCAATCTATGTAATTAGTTTTGTAATGATTAGTCTATGTTTAATACTTCTAATTGGTATCAAAGATTCGACGTGGCAGGGCTGCTTATTAGGGTCTTTCATCACTGGTCAGCGACAGTGTTTAATTTATATACGACGAGTGTACATATACATACATTACTCTGGATGGGATCACTGGTCAGCGACCGTGTTTATTATGTACTCCCTCTGTCCTAAATTATAAGTCGTTTTAAACTTTTTTAGTTCATCTATTTATCTTTGTATCTATACATATATTATTTATCTAGATGCATAGCAAAATAATGTACGAAAAAAGGCAAAGCGACTTATAATTTAAAACGGAGTGAGTATTAAATTATAGCAACAAAAACATTAAGAATTGACCTGAACAGAAACCAACCATATTTTTGGCACGTCTCGGATCACGGGATCAGAGGCCGCGGGTCCCACATGACGTGGCTGATCAGGGTCAACCGGAGGGCTTTAAGCCCTTAACTTTAATTAATTAATGCCTCTATCCGGCCCACAAGAGCAGGCTAACGTCCAGACGGGCCGACAGGTCAACGGACTGGGCTGTAAATGAGCTAGTCAGCAGGCTTAAAACCGCAGGCCCACAACTGGGTGTTCATCGGCTACCACTTTCTTCTTTGTTATCTCTGTTTGAAAATTTTGGTTTCTTCCACTTGGATATTAAGCATTTAAGCCAATGTCTGGTACAACTACAGTGTGTCATCAACGGTCCCTCAAGGCGCCCATATTGAATATAATGACGACGTATTAAAATGCTTTCGGCTTTGTTTGGTTGTACACAAATCCACCCAACACACGTGGTTTGAGAGGGATTGAAGTGGAACTAATTTAGTTTAGGTTCCACCTCAATCCCTCCCAAACCATGTGAATTGGAGTAGATTATTGTGTGCAGCCAAACAAGCTCTTCATATATAAACAATCACAACGTATATGTGTAACTCTCTTCTATAGTTGTATTACACGTACGTACTTTCACCACAAACTCGCCTTGTGTTTGCGTAATAAATAAGCATACGTATTCCCTCTATTCCAAATCATAACGTCGTTCTGGCTTTTGTAGTTGTATGGACACATAATTTTTACTATATATATAGATGTAATATATATTTAATATAAGTGTATAGTAAAACATATATACCTAGAAAAAACAGAATAATTTATAATTTAGAATAGAGGGATATACTCCCTCCGTCCCTAAATATCTATCGCCGTTGGTGTGCGTGCTACAAATTTGACTCAATTTGTAGAAAATACGTGCAACATTTGTATCATCAAATAAATTTATTAAAAAAACTAGATTCAAAGATCTTTCCAATGATACGAATTATGTATCATAAATATTAATATTTTTAATATATATTTAGTTAAAGTTGTTTCTCAAAAAACGAAAACAACATATATTTAGGGACGGAGAGAGTACGTGCTACCGTGCTTCCAACATTCTACACCATCTTATCCCAACACGGCAACTCGGCAACACACTAGCTAGTATATGCGACGACGTTTACACATGTCACTGGCACGTCACGAGCTCACTATGTATGCGTTCGTGTGTTGTTATCATGTACAGTATATATGTGTATATATATCCTGCGCGTACGTGTGCCGCCAGTGGACAACTCGCTGTCCTTCCATGGCGACCACATGTTCCAGGCCAACCCGTACGTGGCCACGCGCGCGCGCTCCGCCCTGATATGCAAACGCACCATGCAATGCAACTATGCAAGAACGAAAAGCTAAAGGGCACTGCGACGTACTACCGTCCATATATAGCACGGCGGCAACGACCCTATGCAACAGTTTAAAGTGGCCACCTGGTCGATGTACATATCGTATGAAATAGTAGTACGTCTTATGATGCATGCCATCGTGCTTAATCTATCTTATCTTTTTTGGTTAAGGATACAGGCAAATCTCACCACGTGTAAACGGCCACAACCCGGAGGACACCCGCCGCCTGACCAGTGTTACGGTTACCGCCACGTACGTAGCTCCGATCCAGCCACTTTGATTGAGTGAGTGAAATTATACGCATGATATAAAAAAGAGAACTGCTCCAACATGCACTACATGCACATAGAATACTAGTCATATATAAATCTAGTTTATAAGACGTGTATGGGTGTGTTTGGGACCGCAGTCATGGACCGCGCGGCGCGGTATATAGGTGCCGCGAGGTATATATAGGAAATGCGGGATCTATTTTATTTTTGTGATTCCTGCACCGTGTGCGATTGAAACAATCATCGTGGCCACAGGACGTCTGATGCGATCGTTGGATTCTTTTTGCCACCATCGCAGAATATACGCGGTCCAAAAACATGCCCCATAGGTATAATAAGATTCAAAGTTCACAATTTTATGACACAATATTGTGACCAACCAGGCCCCCCGCGTCGCTCCTCCGAGGGGCGGCTCGGGCGGAAACCGCAGGCCCAGCGCCGCTGCCCCCACACCTCTCTCCCCTGCCTTGCCGCTGCCCGAGCGGGTTGCCTGGAGGCCAGTGCGACCGCGAGGAAGGCAGCGGCGGGGCTCTCTCATCCAGCTGCTGCACGAGTTCCGGCCATTTCGGCCTGGGCGGCGGCTGTGGAGGCGCCGACAGAGTGGGTCGACGACGGGCACGCGCGAGGAGATGGCGAGTTGGCTCTGCGACAGCGGGACAGGGGTTACACGGATCCGGCGCCGTGGAGGGTGGATCTGGCTGCCCTCTCACCGGATCTCAACCGGAGTGCTGCGGCTGTTACGGGCGGTCGCGGCGGCGGTCGGAGCTGGCGCGGCGACAGCGGCGTGATGGCCGAATCCAATGCTCCTGTGGAGGCAGCGGTGTTCACCCGGCGAGACCGGGAACGGAGCCACGGCCGAGTGCGGCGGGGCTGGCACGCGAAGGCGCTGGCAGGTTTCCGGAGGGGACGACGACGGTCGGAGCCACCGGTTAGGTGTTCAGGTGGTCAGATTCGAAGCCCGAGAGGCTGGATCTGGCTCACCCTGACCGGTGGAGGTGGCTGGCTGGCTCAGATCCCGCTACTGTGGCTGGAGCGGGTGGCCTCGTGCCCGGATCCGTGATCTCCTGCTCCTGTTTCGGCATGGGGAGTCATCGGCACGACGGTGGTCATAGTTGTTTGCCGGTGTTTTCGGCGACGGTGGCTGCCAGCATCGATCACAGCAGGTGGCTCGGTCGGACAGGGCGGCGACTAGCGCAGCGGACAAGTCGTGGCCAATGTTGTGCACGGGGTTGAGATGCCATGGCGAAAGCTTTGCCCACTTGGGCCGATGATGACGACGTCTCCAAACGCGTTTTCTTCCGTAGAAGCGTCAATCGTTCGGGCCTTTTCCCTTTGTGTGGCTTGTCTTCCCTAGGTGAAAACCTGGACCTTCTGGTCAGGCGACTGCGGCACCAGTGGTGTCGCGTTCCTCCTTGGAGACGTCGTTTTGGAAGATTGTGCTCGGTTAGTCTACTGCGGCGGCCAGCGTCGTGGCGAGGAAGGTGGAGGCCTAGTTGAGGAGTCAAGTTTGCGGTGTCAACGACGGAGGAAGGCGGTCAGGAGGAGAGCATTGGCGTGGCAATTCGAGGGTCTCGCATCTGTTGGCAGTGGACCACGATTTTGACGAGGAAGCCAGCGTGGGAGACACCCATGAAATTGGCAAGGAGGCCGGCGTGAGAGGTGGTGGCCAACAGTTTTGAGTTACCGAGATGACCTGCGTGATATGGTGGTGGACGGTCTCGCATTCTGGCGGCTGTTTTCGGTGCGAGGAGGTGTTCTGACTGGCAGCTGGAGAACGTGTATGGCACTTTTATCTTTTGATGAGGCAATTAGGTCTGGAAACTTTGGTGTGTGTGCCTTGTGTTTGAGTTTGCGTGAGTTTGAAGTGTTGTGGTGTAATAAGGAATAGCTATATGCATCGGTCGATGCAGAAGCTGGGATATTAATATATATTCTCTTTTCAAAAACAACAATTTTATGAAACAATAATCTAGCCGAAAGATTTAGCTCTTATAATATAAAATTTGACACGTTTAGACTTATAATCAAATATAATATCCAACCTTACAAGTTTATATAATTTTAAATATAATAAATAATAAATAAATGGTTAAATTATAACTTATAAGACCGTGCTACTTATAAGGGCGTCCCTAATTAATAGCGTAACTTAGAGCTAGCTGGATTTTTTATTACTCGCTGTACAGTGGGAAAAAAAAAAGAGGTTAGCATGAAACCAAGAGGTAGTTTCGCACGTTTTACGATATCCCTCTCTCTCACACACACAACACAATTTATCTGTTGTTATTTCTCTACATATTGCCAGCTTATATTGTTAGAGGCATCTTAAGCTAGGCCATATATAGAGGAGCCACCTACTGTACTAACCGGGCCGCCTCCACCTGGCACCCACCGGTGGCTGTCTTGTCATCGCCGCCACTTGGAACATCCCTCCTGCAAATGGGGGAATCAAAGACGGGAAATCGAAACTCTCCCCGCGCCTTTTTCACCAGCGATCACTGTCAGTGTGTAACCATATTCCCTTGTCTGCGCGCGGGCCTGGGCCTGGGATCGGACGGCTGACGGCCTCCCACGCATCCCCATCGCCCATGCAGGGGCGGCTGGCGGAGGTATCGTAAACGTAGAAAGGAAAAAACGCACTAGCTAGAAACGGATGGATCATGTTCCCCAAAAAAAAGAAACGGATGGATCGGGGAAGGGCGCAGGCAGGCAGGCAGAGGCGCTCACGCCACAGGTGGC
Source organism: Saccharum hybrid cultivar R570 (assembly GCA_038087645.1). NCBI lineage: Eukaryota > Viridiplantae > Streptophyta > Magnoliopsida > Poales > Poaceae > Saccharum > Saccharum hybrid cultivar. Next base: position 905,125 of record JAQSUU010000695.1, on the reverse strand, counting down.
GTCGCGCGTCCGTCGCAGCGCAGCCACCACTGGCAAAGCGTCAACATGGAGGAGCCGCTTTACACTAAACCACTAACAGAGGGTGAGAGTGAGAGATCTACGAGCGAGCACGGAACCCCTCCCAATTCGAACGACGACGCCATCTCGCCACGACCGGCCGGCGTCCCGATCCATCCATCTCCTCGATCGTATCCTACCGATCGGCATCGTCAGGTGACATCTCTCTCGATCTCTGCTGCAGTGCGAAAATGGCCTGACGATGAGCCGCCGCCGCCGCCGTCGCCGGCCGGCCCCGCGGCGTAGAAGGAGGTTGCGTCGGAGCGTGTGGCCGGATCGACAGCGGGTACCATGCACGTATCGATCAGGGATCAGCCGTCGCGTCCATGTCACGACGGCCCATCGTGCTGGTGGTCCTGCCGCGAACCAGCGCGGGCAGTGGCTAGCCAGACCAGCATGGAGTCACGCACGTCTATTTCGGTGTCAAAGTAATCGCTTTTTACATGGAGTCTCAATGTAAACTTAACCATACCTATTACCTTATTTTATATACGATTCTTGATACAAATTTGCTCCTTTTTTTTTGCCCACATGCCTGACGATGGACAAGTTGTCTAACACGTTTTATCGAAACCGACATGTCCAAGGCCTTGGACGCAGAATTACTCGACACGTACGCTGCCCTTGTAAGCTTACGTACATGCGAGAGAATCCGGCTGCCAAGGAAGTGTCACAACTGATGAGCTGATGGAAACAGCTGCGTCAAGCCCAATAGCTAACAGACGAATATGCATGCTCCAGACGTAATAATTCCTATGTCGTTGCCGTGACTGTGTACACACCCAACCAGCTAGTGCGTGCGATACGAGCCCTTGAATTGCAGCCTACATGTTAAGACTACGCGCCTTTTTTGTTTTTTGGCCCTTTTTTTGAAAGATTCTCTCAAATAGGCCCCTGACGGAAAGATTTCAAAAAATGGACCCTCAGCTTGGCGCCATGGTCCATGGCGCCAAGCTACAACGTCATGGCGCCATGTATCCTGGCGCCAAGAGGCATCCGACGTGGCTACACGGGGATCTACGTGGCGCGTAGGCTTGGCGCCATGCATCTTGGCGTCAAGGCTTGGCGCCACGGATCTTGGCGCCAAGACTTGGCGCCACGGCCCTTCCTTTTCTTCTTCCTTCTCTTTCCTTTCTTCCTCATTTGTTCTTCCTCTTCCTCGCGCCCGACCCCGCCGCCACTCGCCGTCGCCGCCGCCGGTCGTCGCTCCGCCCGCCGCCGCCCGTACCACGCCGGCCGCCGCGCCCTCCGCCGGCTACCGCCGCCGCCGGAGCCGCCCGTGCCGCGCGCGGCCACCGCCGCCCCCGCCGGCCGTAGCGCCCGCGCCGCCGCCGGCCGGCGCCGCCACCGCCGGCCGCCGCCACTAGGCCCGGCGCGGCCCCCGCCGGCCGCCGCCGCCCCCTCCGCCGGCGCCGCATCACCCGCCGCCGGCCTCCGCCGCCGGCCGCCGCCGGCCACAAGTAAGTTTTTTTTTTTAAAATTAAGTTAGGATTATTGAAATTTAATATATTTTTGAAGTTATTATTTATTATTTAATTTAGTATGAAATTTAGTTAGGATTAGTGAAATTTAGTTTAAATATATATGTTAATATTGTTTAGATTGATTATATAATTTAGTTAGTTATTTAGTTAGCTAAGTAGTTAGATAATTATTTAGTTAGCTAATTATATATTCATTAGTTAGTTATTTAGTTAGCTAATTATTTTTTTAGTGTTAGTTAGTTTTTTTTAGTTATTATTTTATTTCGATTTAGTTATTTAGTAAGTAAGTAGTAGTATACTAAATTCGTCATTTTTAGTTATAGTATGTAATTTTTAGTAGTTAGTAGTAGTTAATATCTTTTTTTAGTTAATTAATTAGTTAGTAGTGAATAATTAGTAGTTAGTAGTTAATTCATATTTATTAGAGACCTATTACTTATTATGTTTTAAATATACTGGAGTAAAATAATTATACTTAGTACGCTTAGTTATGTTTTCGAACTAGATGGACAACCTAGTGAGCATTTATTATGGAGGAACTGTAGAACGAGATCGCTATGGATATGTTGAGCTTGTGGACATGCAAAGTGTGCCTGTGCTATTCAATGAGAGGCCATCATTCAGTGAGTTGACTGCAAGAGCTCGTGAGGAGGTACATTGCCGGACGGATGATGGCATCATAGTTGATGGTGTACTTCACTTTGGTTACCCTCCCAACATGCTAAGGAAGATGATCCCAATAGGTTGTGCAGATCAGTGGGACAACTATGTGAGATCGGCTATGAAAAGCCAGTTCCAAAGTTTGGATGTGGTTGTGCAGCGGGTGCTCGTTGATCCAATCCCTCTTGGGTTGTCCCCGCCAATGGGTGAGCACGCATGTTTTGAACCTCCCGTCTTGGAACGTGATGTGGATGCGGAGGTCCCGCCTATGGTTCCCGATGCACAATCCGCCTATGGTTGATGACATGTTTATGTGATATCTGTGTTTGGATTGAATCAAAAACAGGGAAAACTCTGCCAAAATTTTATGAAACATGTCAAGTCGTGCGGTACACCGATAGCATATAGCCTTTTCAGTGATTTATCATGTCACTATCGTATGGTACATCCTCTTTTACAGATGAATTGATTGATCAAGGAATCTAGCCTTTACAGATGAGTTTTCAAATAGACTTTTCAGTAATTCAAATAGGCTTTTCAGGGATAGCGTGTAGGCTTTTCAGGAGCGTTAAAGTCACAATACAGCGGCTCTCCACTACACTTCTGGCTATATATACACCTTCCTCCATACAATGCTAGTCACTTGAAACGAGAAGTTTGTTATCTACGAGTAGCAATGTCTGGAGGGTCATCTAGAGGGAAGGGAGCGGGGGGGAGTAAGGGTACTCCCATTGTGTGGGAGGGGTCTCTGGGTCCGGAAGACTTTGATGAGCCAGTGTATCATTTTCCTGTCGAGACCAAGAGAGATTTCACCAAAGAGTGTCCACTCCGAGGATATGATAACCGGAAAGAAGAATGGCCAAAATGTAGGCATGGTGAGGACTGCTTAGTGCAAATGTTCGTGGAGGGTTTGGATGGAGGTCGCCGATTCTTCAAATGTCCACGAGCAGAGGTAACTGGTTTTAATATTTGTTACTCAATTTTTTTCTCCATTATTTTGCATCTCATAGGCGTTACCAACTGCATGTTCAATAAAATCTTTGAAATGCAGTGTTCAGAGTCCAAAGAAAACTGTGGTTTCACTAGATGGGTCGATCCTAGACCAATCTATCCCCACGCACAGTACATCTACTACTTGCAAGACCGTATCTTCGAACTAGAAAGGGAAGTTAGCAACGGTTACAAGGACGAGGAACCAGACGATGCCAGTAGTGGTGCTGTTTCACAGGACGGACCATGCCATGATCCATATTGCAGCTGCCCTAACCACAAGAACAACGGGCCTCCACCACCACCCCCGCCACCTCCACCATCGAACATGGGAGGGTACTATGGAGAAGGGGCTACACAGTTCGCTATGTGGCCGCACTACTAGATAGAACGAAACTAGCATATGCATATGCCATGTAATGTACTTGTTGTTCGCTATAATTACCTAAGGCATGTTAGGTTTAGTCCAGGACATATGTGCCCTTGTTTGGTACAAGTTCTGACATGCCATGTCCTATGTTATGCGTGGTGAATTATGAAATCCAGTACTTCCTTATGTTATATGTGCAACTCGATAACTAGTTTCAGTAACTCAGGAACATTAAACATTACATATCACAACACCAAGCACGGTCCAAAAACTTAAAGTGCACATGACGTACATGACGACGAATTAAATAACAAAGAACATGTCCTAGGCACATGATTTACCTAAAGTACATCGACCATGTTCTGGGCATACAAGTAGCATACTACTGAGTACAACGAGGCCACTTTCCCTTGTTCTGAGCATCGGGATTCTCCTCCATCGCTGCCTTCGCTCGGCGCACGCGCTCAAGCTTCCTCTCCCTCTCCTCCCTACAAGCAGCAACACGCCTCATTTCCTCCTCTTCCTTGTGCTCCTTCGCTGCTGCCTTCTGTCTACGTCTCTTCTCTAAGATCTCCAGGCGCTCCGCATCCCACTCCTTCAAGCCTTGTAGAAGCCGCATGTCAGCCTCCTTGATCTCAGTGTCAATCCACTGTTCAAAATCACATAGCGGTGGAGGGGTCTGCAGCAAATTCAATTGTTTGAAATCCAATTATTAAGCAGAACTTCATATGACACAAATTAATTAATAAACAAAAGCAGTTTCTCACAATAAATGTACTGCGGCGCTGACGCTCTGTTGGTTCCCATGCAAAATTAGAACACATCCAATATCTCTGCTTATATGTTGCCTCATCTTCGGAAATTTCAACCTTGCAAGGATCACCACAAAAACACATTGGTATTGGGACACCGCTAGGGAGCGGCTTTAGGACGTATGGACTTTCGGTCATCCGTCCATAGCTATAATTCAATAAATACGGTCAATATAACAAAACAATTAACAATAAATCTTAAAAATAAAGGTTTATTATACGATGAAACGAATGTACACATACCTTTGTTTTCTAGCTTTCCCACGCCTAGGCATCCTACGGTTCAACAATACATATGTATTTCAAAATTTTGAAGTTCATAGGTAAAAAATATGCCTTTATTTTACCAAATCGATTCGAATAAATTAAGGAAGGGTGACAGGATACCTACCTCTCGAAGATCCACGGATAAAATCCAACTTCTCACGGTCCAATTGCTCGATTATAGAGCAACGGAAAAGTGTCTAAATGAAAAAGCCGAAGAGAATGAGTAAGAAAACGGGAATGACTGGGGATAGGAAGGGGGGCAGGCTATATTATGGGTGCTTGGCGCCATGCAACATGGCTCCAAAGCTTGGCGCCATGGATCTTGGCGCCAAGGCTTGGCGCCATGCTCCATGGCGATTCCCGTGGAGCCACGTCGGATGCCTCTTGGCGCCAGGATACATGGCGCCATGACGTTGTAGCTTGACGCCATGGTCCATGGCGCCAAGATGAGGGTCCATTTTTTGAAATCTTTCCGTCAGGGGCCTATTTGAGAGAATCTTTCAAAAAAAAAGGCCAAAAAACAAAAAAGACGGTTAAGACTACACACAAGGAATAAAATAAAGGCAAGTGGTAGTAAAGCAGAATAGTAACAAGTGCAAAGAATTAGTGCCATCCGAATAACTTTTTGGAGGACACCGATCATCACGTACGTTGGCGTCGACAAAAATCTAAAAAGAAGGCATTTTGTCAAAAGAAGAACAGGGGCACGCACACAAACGAATTCTCCGACGATGTACGTACTAAATCAAACGACCGGAGCGAGAGACATGCATAGGTCCTGTTCATCTGGCTTATAATCCGTCTTATTCAGCTTGTTTTTTCAGCCGGAACAGTATTTTTCTCTCACAAAAAATCAGCCAACAGTGTTTTTCAGCCGGCTTATAATTTTAGCCGAACGGGACCATAGGCGTTTGGTGCGAGTGCGACACGACTGTACCTACCAGATTACGCATATTAGCTAGCTAGGTGTTTAAATCATGCATACATACAACGGGTGTACATACATGCATGCGTACATTACTCTGGCCTCTGGATGGGATCATCGACGGGTCATGGATCAGTAAGATCACACACGCAAGCATTAAACAAAGAAGAAGCAAGTGGCGAGCAAGGTCTGCGATCGAGGGAAAGGTCTGCGGGCGCACTGATGGCCGCACTGACCCCTGTGGCCTCGAGCAGTCGCTCACAGCTCACTCAGAGAGCCGTCTCAGGGCAGCAGAGCAAAAAATCATGGCGAACTAAAGCAAAGCAAGCGATCAGCAGGGGGGCGCACAGTCGGTGTCAGATAAAGGGAGCAAGAAGATGAACAGTTGACTAACTCCGACGCTGTGTGCCCAGCCAGCCAGGCCCAGGCGCCGGCCGGCCGGCCGGCGATCGATCTCTCCCTTTCTTTGTACAGCGCACATGGCCAAGGCCAAGGCGCGGTAAAAACGTGTCTGCACCAACACAAACAGCACGGCACCAGGGGCTAATAGCTGGGTTTCAACGAGGCACTCGAGATCGGCGAGGGACGGTCCAGACGGACGGACCAACTCCGCCGCCGTCGTCACGCCGATGATGAGCGAGCCTGCCTGCCGGGCCGACCAACCCTGACGGTGGGTGCGGTGCTGCCGCTGCCGATGGCCGATGGCAGAGAGAGGAAGAGAAGAAGCAGGGGGGCGTCCCGACACCCGGGCCCTCGGCCCAGTACCCCCCACACAGACAGACAAAGCCGCAGCCGGGCGGGGCAGGTGGGAGACCACCCGCGGCCGGGGGCAGCAAAACAACAAGCACAAACGATGCGGAAATAAAGGGCTTCTTTGTAGTGGGACGGGACGGGAGCAACCGAGCCTTCCAAAAGTAAGACGCCAAGCCGAGATTAAAAAAAAAAGTGATGCGACGAGAGGCCATACCGCCATACCCCATGGCCATGTCAGGAGCCCCAAAGTGGACTGCACCACAGCACAGCACAGATCGCAGCTACTTGAGCTCGGTGCTGGCCTCCACATCAGCGCTCGATCATCTCGTCTCCTCTTCATCTTCGAATTGAGCTGAGCCTCACAAACACACGCGCCAGGAAAATAATAATCATCATATCAGTTGTCCTGCTGGGAAAAAGGCCCTTTTCGGAACAAGGAAAAGGAAAACAAACAGGTGCATAGTAGCACAGTATAATGGAGAAGTTCGGTCCCAGAGAGACGCGCAGCCAAAAGCCGTTGGGTGATGCGGCCAAGCCAAGACTCGAGCAATCACCATGCATAGACGACGATGATGATGATGGAAGCAAAAGAGGAACCACCCACTCACCACCGGTCACTGCTCACTATGAAACACAGAAACAAAGAGATGATATGAGCCCTGGGAGTGATTATCAGCGTATCAAATCAAACGACTACTAGGGCTGGGCAGGAAAAAAGGAGCGGCGTGTCCTAACACGACCACACACACCCCCAAGTCGCACAAAACAATCATTCTGCGTGTCAGCAGCATCGTAACACGCGTGCCACCAACACCAAGAGTCAAAACGTTTCTTAGCCCATGTTTAGATCACCTCAAAATTCCAAGTTTTTTCACTCTCTCTCCATCACATCAATTTTTAGCCGCTTGCATGGAGTATTAAATGTAGGTAAAAAAAATAACTAATTACACAGTTTAGTTGGAAATCACGAGATGAATCTTTTGAGCCTAGTTGGTCCATGATTGGACAATATTTGTCAAATAAGACGAAAGTGGTACTATTCATCGGGTTGAAAAAACTTTCAATCTAAACAAGGCCTTAATCAAGAAACCATAATTTACCAGTTGGAGCTAATGGAGGACATCTTGTGCTCAGCTTGACCAATGGACCTGACACCACCGAACGTTCAAAAAAGACGATCCATGAAATGAAGCTCTAAGATGCTGCCCGCTCGTCGTTTCACCTGTACGAGCAGAGCAACAATGATGAGCCATTGTACAAAACTAAGGTCAGCTGAGGCGGCCTGGCCGCCTGGCCTGCTGCCTGCAGGTTCACAGGAAAAAGAAAAAGATTGCTCTCAGGCAGCTGCTGGCTCGAGCAGGTCTAGAGGGACGAGCGAGGGTCGCCCCTTCCCAAGGACCAGCTTGTGCTGCTGTGTGCGCGCAGTAAACTAGTAATCTTTTTCCTGTGCCTCTGATAATGGCTGACACAAAAGGGGGGATGGAGTCCTCTGTGCCAATGACAATGGGTGGCAGAAAGGCTAGTGCTTTTCACGTCATGAATCAGGATAGCAGGAAGAAGAAGAAAAAATTGTGGAAGAAACCAGATGGTGACTTCGCCAAGATGCCCCATTTTTTTCAATAGTATAATCAGCCTGTTGAATTTCTAGGATACACTAGCTGTATTAAGGACCAAAAAAGTGAAATTTCATTGTAAATACAACAAAACTGATCATATTCTAACAACACAGGTTTATGGAGTTGCAACCAACACCTATCAGGTAATTATTATGCATTACTGAATTCCAGTGTTCAGCCCAGTGAAGGAAAATATGCTAGGTATACGTGTGCCTAAACAAACCAATTTTTTCACATAGTATGTTTCATGTATAATAATTCTGATATATGAGCAAGTATCTTCCAAATTTGACAGCAAGAGAACTCGGATACATGATGACTGCCAAGTGGCAACTTCATGCTGGCAAAAACAGAGAGTAGAATGTATAGCATCTGAAGCGCTTTATGTATCTATCTGCTTTCATAATAGTAATAGCTGTACAATGTGTCTGATTGATAAATAGAAATAAACATGGTGGTTCAACAATCAAAGCACCAAAAAGTTGATAAGCACAGCCACTTTTCTTTTGTGAAGAAGACAAAAATCACATCAAAGCGGAAAGAAAGAAAATAAAAGAAGGAACAAGCATATACCTTCAGAAAGCATCATATTATTGTAACGCTAGTATATCAAAAGTAGAAAATTCTGCCGTATTTGCTTGAATCAGTAATAGAGACTTCAAGAACTACTTGGGCAGAAAAAAAAATGTCTCCGTCTGATGAAACCCAAAAAAGTTTACTCTCAACTACACGGTCAGTGCTCTTTAACTGTATACTGGTCCAGTCCAGTGTTAGTAGTAACTGGATTAAAACTAGCCAGTAAAACTATGGAGTTAGTAGTACGCTATGTACTCCTCCGTCCAAAATATTGTTCATTTTAGCTTTGTCCTAACTCAAAACTTCCCTACATCAACATCTACAATATCAAATTAGTTCATTAAATTCTCCATAAAATATGTTTGATAGTGCCTTTATTTCAACTTGTACATGTTAATATGTTTTTGTAAAAATTTTGCCAAAGTTAGAGAAGTTTAATTCAGGGCAAAACTAAAGTGAAGTATAATTAAGTATAATTTGGAACGGAGGTAGTATCCTTTTAACATGCAGAAAAGCCTCGACCAGAATGACTTCACCATAGCAAAGATTTATGAAGAAACTCAAGCTAAGTTTCAGGTAGATTTATGAATAACACATATGGGGACAATAATTTCAAAATACATCAATGGTAAACAAAATTAACTTTTATGATGTACTGTAGTTTATTCACAAAAAAAAGCAAGAATATGCCTCTGCAAATTCCAGACGTCAATAAAGCTGATGTCCTAACATGCACACAGATGAATTTGCAAACAATATGCGCAGCATGAGCCAATTAAAAAGCAACTTTATCAGTTAGAATCTGAGGGCAACCCAATGGTGGAATATAGGATCTTTAGGGAGCTCCAAATCACATCACACCCACCACATCACCTGGCCACCATGACCTCCCCCTCTCTTACCTATAAATGAGAGGCAAAAGCCACCAAACCAGTAGGCAACTAAGACAAAGTGGCGTACTCTTCTCTGTACTAGCTCCTTCTTCCTCTCCTCTTCCTTCCAAACAGACTGGATTTCATCAAGATAATCCTGAAACTGGAGCCAACAAGCACACAGAGAAAGAAGAGCAAGAAGACCGGCTCTCAGCCGATACAAGGTAGGAGTGAGCAGCGTTAGGGCAGTTTCAGCATATCGCAGGGTCGATATGGTGACAGTGAGAGAGGAGACTCGCAAGGGGCCATGGACAGAGCAGGAGGACCTGCAACTGGTATGCACTGTCCGTCTGTTCGGTGAACGTCGTTGGGATTTCATTGCCAAAGTATCAGGTTTGAGGGGTGGGGATCCACAAATTAGGTAGCTAAATTGAAGTCATCGCGCTAAGTCGCAAAAGCATGTATCAACCTCTCTAACCGACTCTATTCTTGCTTCCCCTCTCCCCTTCTGTATCTTCATGCAGGACTCAACCGGACAGGCAAGAGCTGCCGGCTGCGCTGGGTCAACTACCTCCATCCTGGCCTCAAGCGTGGGCGCATGTCTCCCCATGAAGAGCGCCTCATCCTTGAGCTGCACGCTCGGTGGGGAAACAGGTCTGATCACCAAAAGATAATCACAAGAACAAGAGGACAGTTTTCTCTAATATTTGATTGACATGTTCGATAACTTCCCCTAAACAGGTGGTCCAGGATAGCACGCCGCTTGCCAGGGCGCACTGACAATGAGATCAAGAACTACTGGAGGACACACATGAGGAAGAAAGCACAGGAGAGGAAGAGGAACATGTCTCCGTCATCGTCCTCATCTTCGCTGACTTACCAGTCAGGCTACCCAGATACTCCATCAACCATTGGAGTTGAGGGACAGGAGCTTCATGGTGGCAGTGGCTGCATCACAAGCATCCTGAAGGGCACCCCTCCGGACATGGATGGCTATCCCATGGACCAGATATGGATGGAAATTGAGGCGCCAGAGGTGCCCTCGGAAGTGGGCTTTGTTGGAGGGAACGAGAATGGGTGCAGCAGCCTTGCCACACCTCTGCCACCACCTACTGTCTGGGAATACTACCCAGAGGCTTGCTGGAAGATTGATGATGAGATCAAGATGGCACCACAGTTCAGTTATAGTGAAGGAGTTGGCCCCTGCTTCTGATGCCATATATTGGGTCAGATTACTAAGTTATACACCTACCTAGCAGAAGTGAAGTGCTTTTGTAGAAACAAGCTTTAGCATGGATCTGAATATTTATCTCCGCTTAGAATTGCAGGTCTATGGCTCTATGCATGATTTCTATAGTATCTATCTAGTGTGCAAGACAAGATCATCTCAATTTGTCCTTGATGCTATGGAATACAAGGGCAAAGGTACTATGTACTGTTTACTCACTGTATAATTAGCTATCCTGTGAGACTTTTCTGTTGGACATGAAGCCAAGAATAAATGTTATATTGATATAGATGGTCTTGACTTGGAATGATTTTACAGTTTCAGTCCAGAGAAACCATGGTTAAGGTGAACATTAAGCTCACCCAGTTGAAAATATAGTTTACTTTTAACCCGTCCATAAAAACCAGTGAAGGTTGTTTTGTACAAGTGGATCGGCAGGTTAATGCCTCAAACAAAAACTACTAACCCAAAAGAAGCCAACTGACATACCAAATTAGTGATCTGATAGAGTTGCCTACCTTTATAAAAAAAAAATGTATTATTCCATTGTACCAACTTGGCAACTTGCAAGTCATGGTATTAGGAAATAGAAGACAGCTCTCAGGAGCCACCAAGTCTCAAGGTGAAAAGGTACCATAGTCTGATCCAGCAAAAAAAGCTGTTGGCAAAGGACTAGCTCCAACTTTTTTCTCAGCCTACAACCTAAGTTCAGATGAGTTTCTGTAAAATCGCAATCATCTTGCTTATAATCATCTTTTATTTTGTTCCCCCAGATGAAATTGATTTCAGAGTACATAGTAACAGAGAAGGTAGAAATTTTCCATTAAGAATGGAAGTCAAAATAACAAAAATACAACCTCAAAGAGAGGATTCAAGTAGATAGGAATCATGGTACAATTTGGTCAAAGTAAGTGTCAAATGACTATACAAGCACTATACTTCTAAATACAAGTGCAAGTTATAAAAATATTCTCTCTGGAATCAGGTAAAAACAATTAATGATTCAACTGAAGCCTTGATTTCAATGAAATCAATTAATAAGCATATATGGTGTTTGAAAGCTAGGAAAAATAAATTCTTGCATTTCTGTGGGGGTAAGACTTTGCTTCGGTTATTCCCTTCCCCAGACCCCACTCGTATGGGAGCCTTTGGCACTGGGTCTGCCCTTTTATTTCCATGGTTTTCAATGACAATGACAAGTAACAGAAGAACATGTATTAGTAACAATAATGAGGTAATTACTGTGTTTGGCACTATAAATACACATCGTCTTAATTTTTGTGCTGTCCATCAAAGTGTTCTAGGGTTACCCAGAGAAGTGCACATCAAACCTTATATTCAAAATAGAGGCACAATTACTTTGATCTAGGCACACCAAATCTAGTCCATAAGAAAATTTTGAAACACACCGGAAACAGAAGCGGAAAGGAGAGTCAGCCTGTTTCTTTCGTGGAAAGCACCATGTGAACATTGGATCACTGGCTTATATGCCCTTCATAAAATCATACTATGAAACAATTATCAATTTATCAGGGACTATAACTTTCATGGAAAAGACAAGTTAAGAGAAAAAGGTGAGTGGGCCGCCTTTCATTCTTTTCTTGTTCCTTTATTAAAAAAGAATTTGCACTAGAATTCAATAAGAAAGCTAGTTTTGCACATTAGGAGTTAGCCTCGCAGGTCAAGCATGCAAGGAAAAAGTAATCTTAGTGCGATAAGGGAATTAATAGGTGATGATAAGTGGCATGCATTGAGAATTTTGTAGCATCTACTTTAGTGAAACTGATATGCAACAAATTAACCATACGCCATCTTTTATAATTGAATAAATGGCTAGTGCTTAACCACCTGGACCCAATCATACTTTAATAGGGTGCCTCCAGGAAAATAATGAATAAATGAGGTAACATTGATGGGGATAGGAAAAATTGTGGGTTTTTCCTTTTCTCTTTCTGCTTCACTTTCTATTTCCCCTCCATAACGTGCTTCATCCATAGACTCCAGTAATGTCCATTAAGATGTTACTAGAAAAATCAAGGTCACACTACCAACAAAAAATAAACCCGAGAACTACAATGAGATGACGCGTCACTGATGTTAGTGGTGTAAAGACAGACAAAATACATGGCACACGTTTCTGACAGATCCACTTATCAGAAGGAAAGGTGTTCCCAGCTGCAAGGGGCAGAACAGGTTCCAATTCCTATCCTTGTTTTTAAATAAAAGGTATATGAGATGTGAGAAACGCAACCTTTTATTTTGCTGAAGGATAACAACACTATCAAGATTGTACAGTGTCATCTTTTTCCTTTTTTTTCTTTGAAACAAAAAAGGAAATAATTCATGGTTCTTGCAAAATGCTTCTTTGGCATTATGCATATGCAGCGCACTGGGCACTTGCTCTTAACCACTCAAGTTGAATATTACAAAATCAAATTACAGCTCCTAACTCCAGGTATTAACTAGCAAATATCAACTAGTTTCTGACATAAAACAGTTATATGCCTCTTAAATTAGCAAATATCAACTATTAACTCTGCTTCTATATAACGTTTAGGACAAGCTAATTAGTTAAAAATGAATTAACTAGCTTGTCCTATAAATGTCATATATTAAAAAACAGAGGGAGTACAAAGTTATGGAAAAAAACAAAGCAGATGATTATGGGCGACCCTGATCACTATTGCATATCAACATGATAATTCATTATCATCTTGCTTGCCAATCAAGGAGTACCAGTAACATGTCAGCAAAGTTTGAAGTCACCCGGCTTCGAATAGGAGGGGGGCTTAGCTCTAGGAGTGCAGTGCAGAGAATTCAAGATAACTTCAGGAGTTAGGACAAACACAGGTGACAGGACCGCACTACTGATGCCTTTATGTTAAAACGCTGTGAACAAAAACAGATATCTAAATCAGTTTAAAGCCTTCAAGTTGAAATCTAAGAAGTTTCCTGGAGTCGGTAAGAGCAAAACACAGAAATTATATAAGCACAGAATGTGACACTATCTTAATTGTTGCAGGTAAAAATTAATAGTGAGCCATAACCAACAACCCATGTCTGTTGTCAGAAGCACATTAGATGATAGCGATTTTCAGGAAATAGGAAGCATCCATACCAGCAAATAAGTAGTAAGCCCAATCATTCTGCAGTGCATCAAGATAAATCTAGAAAACAGTGCCGAAACTGCATTGACGTTCACTTACAAAGAAAAGAAACAGAAAATGGTGGGAAAGACATGCTACCAATGTAGTGTTCAAACCTGACAGACTAAAGGAGTATACAAAAGGTGAACAACACTAGAATGCTTCAAAAGGAAGCCTCTACTGCTACCCAAATCAAGCAACCATAATTAAAAATATCTGAACAAGTGTACTGGTACCAGAACATTCTGTTTCATGGATATTGTAACCAATCTCACAAGCTCTGAGTGGCAGCCAACCCTTCTTCCTTTGTCACCAGTACCTAATAATATTTGGTAAACATATAAGTTAGCAGAAAAATAGTGTCTCATGGTTTAACAAAGGATTGGATAATTGGTTGAGCAAAATCTTAGTATATTGTTAAATATTGTCACAAAACAGTATTTTCATAATTCACATATGTTATGTGGCTGCTACGATTGAGAGGAGAGATGTTACGTGGAGCGACGGCGGCTGGCGCGTTACAGTACCCGCGGCGCTACAGTGCCGCGGGTACTGTTCACAACGGCGGCGGCTAGGGCTGCAAGGGCACTGGGGGAGGCCGGCCGCGGGGCTTCACCCACGGCCGGCAAGAGAGAAGGGATTTCCTTCTAATCTCTTGCTTGATTCGATTGATACATCTCCTCTCCTTATATAGAGAGGTTTACTTGACTCATAAGCAAGCGACTAATTAACCCTAACGGGCTAAGGCCCAATAGGCCCTTGATTCCTCTAACACTACTCCTCACCTGGACATGCAGCTCGTCCTCGAGCTGCGACCTAACAATGATGCTAACTATGGCTTCACTAGACACAAACTGAATACCTAAGAACAAGCCTTTTACATCTCGGCTTATTTCAAATAAACTCGACTCTTTATTCTTGAATCCTGAAGATGCGGCGGACACCCTCGCGTGCTGGACCGGCTCGTGTAGCCGCCTAGATCCCATGGAGACCATCGAAACGAGAGGGTTGCACGGGTACGACGATCTGGAATCAATCGCAACAGCGACCAGCGGAGACGACCTCGTGGCGGCCGACAGCGAAACGCGGCAGCGCTAGGCAGTGCGTCTCCGCCGGCGACAAAGAGGAGTGCGCTTCTTCTATCATCACTCCCATAGAACTGGAGTGTGCCGCCTGCGGGCACAGCACCATGCTCGCGCCTGGAGACAGCAACGGGTCGGCACGGTTGTTGTTGGCCGTTCGACGGGGCGAGGTCGTGCCCCCCTTGCCGAGGTCGATCGCCGTCAAGGCCGCCTCATGCATCTGCCGGTGCATCTCCTGCAGTCGGCGCCGCGCTAGGAGGCCGCGTGCTGCAGCCTGTAATCGCACCGTTGCAGACTGACAATCACTCTTCTGCGCAAGCGCCACTTGCACGGTTGCTGCCGCAATGGCGATCTGATCGCCCGACTGTGCACCTGTGAATGGAGGCACCGGCACGCCGAGGACGAGGCCCGCCGACTGCGCGCCCGCAGATGAGGGCACCGACGCCGGCGGCGGGTCCTGTGCGGAGGCCGAGGGCGCCGCGCCCGTGCTGTCCAGCGAGGGCGGCGTGTAGATGGGTTTCGACAAATCGGCGATCCAAGCCGGAAGCGGTGGCAGCAGCTGCTGCTGGGACGTCGGCGGCGGGTTCGGCTGCGGCCCCAGCAGGAACCCATGAATCCCGGCCACCATCTTGCCGAGGTCAAGGACAACCGCCGTCAACAGCTCGTTCGTCATGACGCCCACGGCGGAGGACGACGCACCCGCGGCCATCTGCAGCGGGGGCACGGTGATGACATGATCGAACCAGAGATCTCTGATACCAGATGTTATGTGGCTGCTATGATTGAGAGGAGAGATGTTATGTGGAGCGACGGCGGCTGACGCGCTACAGTACCCGCGGCGCTACTGTTCCGCGGGTACTGTTCACAACGGCGGCGGCTAGGGCTGCAAGGGCGCTGGGGGAGGCCGGCCGCGGGGCTTCGCCCACGGCCGGCAAGAGAGAAGGGATTTCCTTCTAATCTCTTACTTGATTCGATTGATACATCTCCTCTCCTTATATAGAGAGGTTTACTTGACTCATAAGCAAGCGACTAATTAACCCTAACGGGCTAAGGCCCAATAGGCCCTTGACTCCTCTAACAACATATAATGTAATAACTTGCAGATGACGTTACAACTCAGTTGTCCAACTAACTATCATATAGAACAATTGCAATGCTATGGTACCCCTTCCACAAGGAACATAACAAAAAAGATTAGTTGATAATAATCCATGAACACATAGAAGTGTGAAATCATCATACTAACTTACTAAGTTACTTACCACATCACTAACTGTGAAGCCTATGTTAACCATTATAAACAAGCAGATAGAGAAAACATTCTTCGCAACTGAATACTAGTACTACTTATTTG
The DNA here is from genome assembly GCA_038087645.1 of Saccharum hybrid cultivar R570. NCBI lineage: Eukaryota > Viridiplantae > Streptophyta > Magnoliopsida > Poales > Poaceae > Saccharum > Saccharum hybrid cultivar. The sequence continues at coordinate 888,933 of JAQSUU010000695.1, read as the reverse complement.
CACAATAGACACATTTATGTGCATTCCATCAATAACTTCAACTGGTCTTATTGCCTGTAATCTCACATTTGTAGCTTAAATTAATGTCAACAGAAGCATCTGCCAGCATAAAGCTCATCTTCAAAACCCTAATTGTTGAGATTTGGAAACATAGGAATGGCTGTATTTTTTAGGGGTTTTCTCCTAATATTGCTGCCATCTTTCGGTATATTAAAGATGAGGCAACATTATGTTGTATGCCGGGAGCCAAAGGGCTCCGAAGCATATGGACATAATTGTCTTGCTCACGGTCCCTGGTTGTGGTTAGGGTTTGTTGGTTGCTAGAGTGATAATGTTCTCTGTATTGGATAGATGAAGGGGGTGAACCCCCAGGGTACATATAGGCACAGAGTGCCAACCCTAACCCTAATGGGCCTTGCCCTACATGGGCCGGCCTGGGCTGGAGGCCCACACACACACACACTCCAACATTCCCCCGCAGTCACAACGGGGGCGCACACACGATGAGACTGGAGACGAACAAAGCCGAAGCGATGACATCCCCCCGCGGTCGCAACCGTGTCGCGGACGTTGTGGCTGGAGCGAAGAAGTGGAGGATAGCCCTTTTTGTGCCGAAGTAGCCGAGGTCGAGGTCGTCGTGGTCGTAGCCGAGGTAGAAGTCGCCGAGTCGAGGTGGCAGCGAAGACGGTCGAAGACGTAGTCGCAACACTGAGCAGTCGTGGCCGCGGAACGGTGAGCCGAGCCATGCGGCGGCAGGGGCGCCAGGCGATGGCAGCGCACCCGGATACCTCGGAGACCGCACTCAGAGCAGGGGTGGCGGAGAAGTCGAGGTCCGCGCTCAGATCAGGGGTGGCGGAGGGGGAGAAGTGGGGTGGCGGCTTTCCTGCCCGCCCTCGTAGAAGTCCCGCGCTCAGAGCAGGGGTGGCGGGGAGGGGGGGCGTTGTCCGCGGTAGACGGCGAAGGGCGTGGACTCCGGACGGAGAGCTTGCTTGACGACGACCGGCGGCGGGTGGCACAACCGCCTGGAAAGGCGGCGGCACCGGCGGTGAAGGCAGACCACGAGCGGCGCCGCTGCAGCCTGGAGGGCGCAGCAGCGGCCTCGTCCTCGGGGGTGTCGATGAAGACAACGAACGGCAGGGCGACACAATGCAAAACGAACAGATACATAGCAGAGCGGCAGCGGCGGTGGTGGTGGCGGCGAGGAGGCAGCTGAGCCGCGCCGGACGGAGCCTCTGCGGTCGCGCCGGCGTCGACGCCGGCCCCCCAGAGCAGGGGAGGGCGGGATCCCGGCGCCGGGCAGAGGCAGGGCGGGAAGGGGGCGGCGGATCCGCGCCGTTGGCGTGCCCTGGCCGCCCGCGCTGGCCCCCGCAGCCGCGGCCAGAGTGGCGGCGGCGCTGGAGGCGCGCAGAGCGGCGGCGGCGGGGAGGGGGCGGCGGATCCGCGCCGGAGGCGCGCCCTGGCCGCCCGCGCTGGCCCCAGCAGCCGCGGCCAGAGTGGCGACGGCGCTGGAGGCGCGCAGAGCGGCGGCGGCGGGGAGGGGGCGGCGCATCCGCGCCGGAGGCGCGCCCTGGCCGCCCGCGCTGGCCCCAGCAGCCGCGGCCAGAGTGGCGGCGGCGCTGGAGGCGCGCAGAGCGGCGGCGGCGGGGAGGGGGCGGTCCTCTGCTGCTTGCTGCTCCTGCTGGAACTTCTTGACACGACTACGGGCGCGGATCGACGCCGAACCAAGGGCGCTGCCCCCGGCGGAGAGGTGGCTCTCCCCGGGGGGGCGCTGGAGGCAGCGAAGAGGTGGCTGGTCGGCCGGATCGAAGCTAGAGCTCTGGTACCATGCTAGAGTGATAATGTTCTCTATATTGGATAGATGAAGGGGGTGAACCCCCAGGGTACATATAGGCACAGAGTGCCAACCCTAACCCTAATGGGCCTTGCCCTACATGGGCCGGCCTGGGCTGGAGGCCCACACACACACACACACTCCAACATTGGTGAATCCTTTTTGTAACTTCTTTGCCCCTATAGGGGTTGTACGAGTCATCTGGAGTCTAGACTCCTTTCTTCTTCTTAATATAACGATGTGTAGTTCTCCCACGTATTCGAGAAAAAGAAAAAAATGTTGAGATTTGAGAAGTTTGCTATTAATAATAGCAGTTCTTAAATTCCCAGTTCTGTGTTTTTATACTATCGTATCACATCCCCTACCAAAATGCAATTAGAAGGAAAAACTACAGTGTAGATGGAAACAACTACAACTGTGTCCTATGCAATTCCAATGAAGAAACTGCTTTTCATCTCTTCTTTTTAGTTAGGCCTGTACATGCCGGTTTAACCGGTATCTGGATAAAAACCAACCCAATCCACAAGCGACGCTCAGCTCACAGTTTGGAACCCACGTGTAACACGGGTTCCACGGTCTGATACACTGCCCATGGTGTTCTTCTCCGCCGTCTCGCCTGGTCCCCTCCGCCCGCCGTGCTTTGCCTCCGACTGCCACCAAATGCCAAGCCGAGCTCGCCGAGGGTGAGACGCTACAGCCATAGGCTCCACACGCCGTCTACCTCGATGCTTGGCTCCGGACCTCCGGTGTCTGCCTCTCCTGCAGCGCCAGCATCATCACAGAGGACCCGCGCAACAGCAGCAGTCCCGCCGCCGCAGCATCGCTGTTGCTGCCAGGCCACTGCCGCCGGGGCCGCGGCGCTCTCGTCATGGCTGCGCTCGTCGCCTCCAAGATCCTTGACTGCATGCTTGGCCCCAACCACTACCTCGTCCACACCCTCGCCACCATGTGCGGCGAGCTCCCGACGAATACATCAAGGTGAACGGGTTAGAAGGTCGCAAACCGTATCCAGACCAACCCGTACAGGCCTTTGGATACGGTTTTGCTTGGGTTGGATTGTGGGTTGGTCCGGGTTGAAGCCGGACCTTGTACAGGGCTATTTTTAGTGTCAGATGCTGGGATTCACTTGGTATATCTTGGGATCACTCCTTGGAGTTCTTCTCTATGATGACAGGCATGAACAGACTTTTAACTTCCTTTCTTCATGGAAGTCTTCACTATTGCAGCTTGGCACATTTGGAAGCAAAGAAATGGCTTCATTTTTTAGAACAATAGGCCTACCTTCCAATCATGGAGAAAAGCTTTTGTGGATGAAACTAACCTTCAGCTTCACAGGGTCAACCACACTCTCAGATCTTCAGTTCATTTATGGCTAAGCTTGATTAACTAGCTCTTGTGCTCTTTTTCACTCTTGGCTGCCTGTTGCATGCCATCTATTCTACTTTTCATCTATACAGGTTTTGTCTTCCTTTCTGTAACTCCTTTAATCTTCATTCTTTTTTAATAGAATGCACAGTAGGGCTACTGTATTTCCCCTCAAAAATGGAATTAGAAAAGAGTACAGGTGAGTTTCTTAGATTACTATAAATTGGTATATTGGCAAAGCAAACTTCAATACCAGTACAAGTAGATTTCGATACCAACATGTTACCATGCTTTTGTGTCTGCTATTATACCTACTTCAGCACTAGATTTCAATGTTTCTTTTCAGATAGAAGTATATCTGCTTATAATGGCCATGCAGTATTCATCCATATCAGTGTCTAATGTTGACTAAAATTGTTGAGATGCAGGTAGGAAACTTAGACCTCATAAAACTGACCTAGTGAACAACAGATCCATAAAAGACAGCCTCTGCAGGACCAGTCATGTAAACATGATTGTCATCCTCCCTCCACTCAATTTCCAATGGCCCGCCAGGCAAATCAACTACACATTTCTGTTTCATGATAAAAAGATAAAAGATTAAGGTATAACATAAACTCTAAACTATAGTGAATATGAGTGAAATGCCAAAACAGCAAACACGCAGAAAGAAAAGAAAGGCAAACCCGCTCAGCTCGACCCTCAAGAACAGCTGCAACAACCACTGCACAAGCACCAGTACCACAGGCAAGAGTTGCTCCTACAGTCAAACCATAAAGTTCATTTTGCATATCACTCCAAATGACGAATGCATAAATATAAAAAGAGGCGTCACTTAAAGTCAAACATGTATTATAGCTGTTTGCATTATGGAGTTACAAATTACAGTGTGGTACTGATGACATATTGATACCGAGACCAAAAATATGAGTAAAATTCGAAAATATAGATGCAGGAGGCAACAAAAGAGAAGACATTCTAACATTCAAGCAATGACATATGCTACAGTTAAAGGAGGTTAAGGTAAGATTAATCATACCAGCACCACGCTCCCAGACTCGCATTTTGAGGTGTGAGCGAGACAAAACCTGTACGAATTCTGCAAAAAGAAAGTCCTTAAATAAAATACAAATACAAGGATGTATCTATAGAACCAGAAGAAATTAAGAGTTACCTTTTTTGACAAGGAAACTAAGTGTTACCTGTGTTTGTGCGAGCAGGAAACATTTCATGATGCTCAAATTTAGGCCCAATTTCGCTAAGTTTTAAATCGTCAACCTGCAACACCTGCAGGAGTACAGTCAATACTAGAATCTATGGTTGCAATATATAGTTACGTGGACACCCTTGGTTAGACTGATAAAAGTACAATTCATCATGCACATAGTTCAACTAGCATAGAACTCTATTCACTTGTGTCCTAATTAACAACTGACGGTTTGCCAACAACAGCGTCCACAACAACAACAGACAGGGGTTCATGGTTGCTACTTGCTCTGTTATTATCTGAACAAATGGACCTCAACAAATAGACAATAGCAAAACCATGCTGATTACTGAAGCAACTTTACAAAAACTCTGTCTATCTCCTAAAGTATTGCAATATAATCCTGCCATGCATTTTTCACAAGCAAAAACAACAGATTGTGGTGATCATGAACAAAATGGATCACAGAGTTCACTGGTTTGAACAATTAGCAAGTTTCAATCTGAAATTTTGATGTACAAAATGTAACAAAGAATGTCGAACCAACAATTCAAGATTCAATTGTTTCAACTAAGACTTTATATCCCCATAGATGGATCCATAAAATGCGAAGCTTTGAAAAGAAGCAAGTTGACATGAATAGAATACGAATTTGCAAGCTGACTACCTTTAACTCCTTTGCACCAAATGTGACACAGTGAGGGTTGCCCATGCTAACACATGTGACATGCCATGTTAAGCCCTCAACTGCCAATTCGGCTTGGACAACAGCTTTGTTCTTGGTAGCTAGCAGTTTCGTGGGGATGTCTGGTCCAGAAAGGATGGGCTCGCCCATATCAACCTTTACCTGAAAACAAGATATGTGTATAAAATTCTATATGAGGTATAACTTAAAGATTGGAGAGTGCTGGCTGGCTTTGTCACACAGGTGTGTATCACCACACCCCTCGGTCGCACACGCACACACACTGGAGGTTGAAGAAGAGGCACGCACACGTGCACACACACAGACGAGCGCGCGCACGCACACACGTTGGAGGGACTCAATACTATTATCCAATTCAGTCCCCCTTATTTGTAACATAGTTCTTCAGCTATAGTGGTATATAATATCACGTTGATAACAAACTGCAGAAGAGTGGAAGACGAAAATCAGTTGCACACGGGGGAACAAACCTTACCAGACAACTAGCAATCAAAGAAAAGGCATTAGAGCATCTCCAAGAATCTTTCTTAAACTCACTCTCTAAATCCTCATTTGGAGAGCCATTTGAATAAAAATCGCTCTCTATACCTTTCCACTCTCCAACAGTTTCTGTATATCTTGTGTGCACTCTAGAGAGCTCTCCATTTTTGGCTAGCGAGAAATCAGGAAAAGAGGATGGCGGTATTTGGAGATCTAATTAAAGAAGCAGTTGGAGGACATTTTTTCACCAAAATCTCTATTTCTAACAATACGAAAGAATATAAAGAAACTCTTGGAGTTGCTCTTACCTTTGCTCATGACCAACATAGCTAGCAAGGCGTGATTATAGTCTTCTAGAATTAAAGAGGGACTATCATAATTAGATTTCAAAATGCCTACAAGGAAAACATTTACCTGCCCATCACTTTGTATTTCAGGAATGATCTTTCCAGCACCAGTATGAATAGTGAAGCTGAAATGTTTAAAGAACTAATTTCAGGGCCCATAACAATGAATGATGCATCCACATCTTGTCATAGTTCTAGCACTATTGTGTCTCAATAATTAGCTATATTAATATTAGACTCAGATTCAACAACAATTACTACTCTGCCTAAGTTGTTCAACATAGCTGGTCCCAACTCCCAAACTCCCAAGCCTGGGTAAAGGAGAAGTGATGTGATAGGCTTGGCAAGCCCACGTAAAAAAACTCAACCACTCTTATGAAGATGAAAACCGAAAGAAGCCCAAAAAGAAATATTAGACTCAGATTCCCCTCAAAACCATATCAGGTGAAGAATAACATGAGATCTCGAGTGTAATTTCTGTATATTTCATTCAATTGTTTTACAGTGATGCTGCAATGCATTACCTATTTGTCCCCTGCAGATTTTCAATCTCAGCTATAAACCGAGCAAAGCAACGGACTCCATTACCACACATCTGAAAACCAAAAAAGAAATAATGGATCAGCATTTAGTGTATGAGAACAATTCAGATTAACAAACTGTATTGAACATTTTCTGATTGTCCATAACCTGGAGATAAAGAAAAGGAAAAAACATAGTGGGACATTTATATCTACTTTTCCTTTACTCTACTTGATAGTTAGCAGTGCCAAAAAAAAGGAACATATCTATATGGTCCATTTGTTTAGGATTGGAAACATGATGACACTTCAACTGTTTAACAGCCAAGCATTTGTTTAGGATTGGAAACATGATGACACTTCAATTGTTTAACAGCCATTCAAGACACAAAACTTACAGATCAGAATTTAATAAAACATAGCCCCAGTCCATGTTAGAGAGTGAGACATGTATGGTATACAGACTGTACATCTGGTATGCCTGTGAAATAGTGAATATAATAAAGATACACCAAGTGACCTAAAATACTCTGATGATTCTTAGATTGGTAGATGTCCCGGTCTACACTAACTGGCAGCTAGGCAAATTATAAGAGCTCAAGCTAGCAAGTTGATTTGAAGGCTGAAGTTTGCATATACCAGAATTTGAAGAACCTCACAACTACACATCTACACTTTCCACCTTTTGCATTAAAAGCTCACATGATAGATAAAACCTGCACTGACTTGGCAGCAGAGACTGGAACCCTCTGTCATCGCAACTATGCTTAGCTTAGCACAATTTGGTGGCGGAGAAGAATGACTAACAATAAGAATTACGACAGCCTCAAATATAACATTTATTTACGACCGTGCTATAGAATTCAGTATTGTGATGAAATGGTGGAGAAACACGCACCTCTGGCTCGCTGCCGTCAGAGTTGAAGATCCTCATGGTGTAGTCGGCACCATTGACCCCTGGCATGACGAAGATGACGCCGTCAGCGCCAATGCCGAAGTTTCGGTCGCACAGCTTCGCGGCCTGCTCCGGCGTCACCTTCGGCACCGACGAATCCCTGTTGTCCACCTACGAATCGAAACAGGAATCAGCAAACAAAACCGAAGTATCGTCAATAGAGGAGCATTCGAAAATCAAAACCAGCACGGATTGCACGAATTCTCAACGGCGGGTCACCCCCCAAATAAACACCACACGCACGGTGCAGAATAGCTGGAGAGAGTTGGGAAACGGAAACAGGCGTACCATGATGAAGTCGTTGCCGAGGCCCTGGTACTTGACGAAGTGGAGAGCGCGCTCGGACTCGCGGCGCTCGAGGAACGAGGCGGCGGCGCCGGACCTGGGGGCGGACACGGCCATCGAGGCGGCGGCGCGGCGTGGGGCGGCGGGGACCCCGCGTAGCGGAAGGCGCACGCGGCCGCGGGATGGAGCGGTAGGGCTGGGGATGGCGACGGAGACCACGGCGAAGGCTGTGGCGGCGGCGGGCGACATGGCCTAGAGAGCGGGTGCGGGACAACGGGAGCGCCGCGCGTGGGGTTCGGGGCAGGGAGGAGGTCCCTGTCGCGGTCGCTGAGTTTTGTCTGACTGATGATGATGCCTGGAATGCCTGCCGAGGGTTTGGTAAGCTAGTTTTGGGCCTCGTTTAGATCACAAACTTTGGAGTCCAAATCTGCACAGTAAATATCACGTCACACTGTAGCAATTTTGTTTTTATTTGGTAATAATTGTCCGAACATTGATTAATTAGGTTTAAAATATTCGTCTCGCAAAGTACATCAAAACTGTGCAATTAATTTTTTATTTCATCTATATTTAGTACTCCATATATATACCGGCATTTTGATGTGACGGTAAATAGAAATTCTGTATAGTGAATTTAGGAGGCCAACTTTGGAATCTAAACAAGGCCTTGGGATTCTTCTGTCTATCTACGAAAGACTCCAGAGTGGACATCGTTTTGATGTCACAATCCATAGCTCCACTCCTTGGTTCTGTCTCCCTGCGACCGTCCACGCGAGACCGCGGCTTGCCCCTGCGATACGACGCCCCCAGAAGGAAAGACCAATCACCGCACAAGGAAAAGGAAACACCAATCACCGCGACTCCCCTCTGCCATCGTGCCCTCACTCTCTAGCGCCGCCTCTGCAAGACCTCGCCCTCTCCCTCGCGGCCGCCGTCGCCAGAACCACGCCGCCTTCAACGCTCCTCTCACATCCTACCCCGCTCCTCTCTCATGTGGTCCCGATGCTCGGCGGTGGCTCCTACCCCAGCCACGCACTCGCTTGCACCCCGCATGGCGGACCCGGATGTGCGCTCATTCGCACCAATCCTGCGATCCATTCCAGCAATCACGCTCGCTCGAGCCTCCTCCAATCACACGATCTATGATGCCTCCCTTACATCGCGTGCGCCTCTCCCCACGCGAGATCCCGCCTCCAATCAGGTATCCTCTCCCTCGCGAGATCCCTCTCTCCGAGCTCGCCCTCGCTGTCGCGCCCGTGAGCTCACCCACGCCGCCCTGCCGCCTCCTCTTCCTCCCCATCGCACCAGCGCCACGCTCGGCCATGCCGCCACACCTGCGCGCTCACGTGCGCCGCCGCCTCCTCGTGTCGTGGCTAAGACTGGAGCTCGTCGACCCACTCCCATTGCGCGCGCGGATGCGACGGCTGGCCCTGCCAATGGGTACGCGCGCGGATACAGGACGAAGCAACGGCGACTGCGCTTGGAGCGCTGGCAAGCCCGGGGCAGAAGCGCCAGGTAGTGGGCGCCCTTATCCTCATCTTCCTCGCCAAGCGTGGGGCTCCCCCAAGTCTACCTCACCGCCGTCCTCGAGTACCTCGTAGCTGTCGTCGCCTTTGTGACACAGAAGTTTGTGTCCCCTCCATCTTCCTTTTTGTCCGTCTGCCTTCTTCTCAATCTCGATCCGATGTCCAACGTTGATCTGGTTGTTGTGCTCTTCTCGATCTGGTTGGACAACAATTCAATTTGCTTATGTCTTGGCTAACATCTCTACTCGTTCCTCACCGATGTACAGACCTTGCCGGGATGACGAACGCACGCACCGGACAGCGATGGTGAACGGCGTCAAGCCATCCAGTCAAAATGAGCCCAATGCCCCTAACGCCGGGTGCTTCCCCACCTGTGGCATCCGCCAGTCATCCATGATGTGTTGATCCAGTGTCTTCTGTGGACACTCAGGTCAAAGAAACCCCAGCTTCAACCATGATGTCACACAAATTCCAGGTGTAGTTATTTTCTTTGTAATCCTCTATTCCTTCATCATGGAGCGTAGTTCTCTGAACTACAAAAACAGTGTTTTTGTGAAACATGCGAAACTCAGATCTTATAGTATTCAAGAGGTGTTGTCTGAATGCTTTTGGTGGCATAAAAAAATGTTTGTCTGGGCACTGGCTTTCAGTTACGTAGTTCTATTCCATTCATGTTTGGACGTTAGCTGTCCATAGCCAGTAATTTTTCCAGTTCTCCTATTATACTCATTGGTTTTGTTCACTATTACTAATCCTAACTCACTTGTTCGATGGAATGCATGTATTGGATCGCGCGGGGATGTATTCTCAAAAAAAGTTGAGGTGTTTCTTGCATTCAGTTTGCTTTTTAGTTGCAAGAACTCAATTATTCATGCCAATACATGCCTCTAAACCACTACTACATGTCAGGTATTGCAATATAAATCTTTATGTCAAAATCATGAAACTCTAGAAGAGCAGGTTAGAACTAGAACTCTACATATACATATCCGCATTATTCGTGTGATCGGATTCACTAGATAAAACTTGGTAATTTTCTTCAATACAAATACAAAAATGATAAAAATTTAGCTCTGTTAACTAATCAGGCATGACTAGAAAAACAAATGTAACCTCCAAACACTTCTATTGCTAGCTACAACACCCTCTTGAAGAGTGCGTGCCTCCTTCAGACATATGTGAAGTCCATCATATTACTTCATTAGCTCATGACTGAATCCAGCTGTTTAACTTAGGCCCTATTTAGTTCCCAAAAAATTTTGCAAAATTTTTCAGATTCCCCGTCACATCGAATCTTTGGACACATGCATGAAGCATTAAATATAGATAAAAAATAAAACTAATTACACAGTTTAGACGAAATGGACGAGACGAATCTTTTAAGCCTAATTAGACCATGAATCCATGATTGGACAATATTTACCAAATAACAACGAAAACGCTACAGTGCCCATTTTGCAAAAAAATTTGCATCTAAACCGGGCCTTATATGTTTCCTCTTACACTAGCAAATTACAGTGCCATAGTGGAACTACCAGAGGTTCATGTATTTATTACTGCCCAGATTAGTCTATAACTTGTTCTGTACCCTGCATTTCTAATTATTGGTCTTGTTACCTTTCTAAAAATTCAAGTATGCCTGTTATGCTGCCAGATAATTGGTTATTGGTCAAGCAGTGTGAGCCATTTTTTTCAGAGAACTGTCCTAAAGTTGCAATTTATATTCAACCCACTACATGATGCAGTTATTGGAGCACAACAGAGGTTAGTGATTACACTACTCAAATTCCTTCATGATTTGGTAGATACAGGGTTGCTTGAGTTACTGTAGCGGTGCATGTTCAATTCTATCTCCAAATCTCCAAAGAGGTATCAGTGTCTGAAATAGGAAAGAGTGATCTGTCAATTGAAAAATAGGGTAGCATGCAAATCAAATATTGAGTTGCACATTATGAAACCATTGTTTTTTTAAGCGTGAGTCATTTATGATTCTTCTACAAGCTGAAATAAATCTCTTGGACTTTGGGAGTTGGAAAATGAATTACACTAATGATTTATGAGAGAATAATATTCTACTTGAATTTACTGTTACAACTAAATCCTATACCCTATGTTGTTGAGCCTCCTATTTTGCAGTGTGAGCATTGTGTTGTTGAGCCTCAATGGAGATGGTGGTTGTTTTTTTCAGGCTGCTTCTTATATAAAGATAATATGTAATACTACCGATTTGGTATCCTGGACACCAAGTCGATTTTGTTCGTTCATTGCTCTCTAATGCCTTACCGCTGATATCATATCGATTTTTGTTGTAGTGCGGTTGTGCATGTCAGTCTATCTATGTTCATTGTCTTTTTTTCTATTACATATGTGTAGCCTAAGCGTCTGATGAGAAATTCTAATATAGAAACATAGAATGAGATGATTCTTCTAATTTCCCTGGCTCCCTGCCTGCTGCCTTTGAGATGCCTAAGGATAGGCCTTCTATGCAGGATGGAGCAGCACCCACGATGCACATATCCTTTTTTCCCTGGTTTCTATGTGGATATATTTGGCTTCTTTTTTTACTAAACAGGGATTTTAGTGTGTTCCTCTCTGTAATATTTCTTTTTGTTACCCATGTTTTTTATGCATTTTGCTGCTATATGCACAGCTGAAACTTTCAGTCAGTTAAAATTTGATTATTTATTTAGTGCCAGTAGAATGTCTACTTTGTCTTTCGTTATTCATAGCGCTATCTTATTTTAAGGTACGATCAAGTGCAGTTGCGCCCATCGATATAACAAATGCTCTGTTTACCTCTAGGCTATTTTACTAAAATTGTGCCCAAAGGTAAAAAAGGCTGTTGTACTTATATTACTTATATCAATGTCCAACAAATTGTTATATCAATACTTCCATGTTTCCCAAAAGCTTACCAAAAAAGAATGGTTACATGCTTTTATGCTATATTTATGAAAGATATGCATTTACAGTGGATTGAAACTCAGTGTGCCATTTATTTGTTCAATGTGTATTAGTCTTTTGCTTAGGAGTGTATACACTTATTTGACTGCCTCAGAATCAGGAACCTGAATTATTGATGACAATGACTTGCTGTGTTTCGACGGCTTTCTAAGTAACAAGTTAAAACGCTGTAACGTTGTCTCAGTATGGCTTCACAGTTTCTGGATTTGTTTCTTCCCCGACAGCCACCATATTGAGAGCATTATGCACCAGGCCTAGATTGTTACATTCCAGAATAAAGAAATCTTGTGCTAACTCTATATGTACCGTGTAACATTTGAGTTTTTTTTTCCGGTGACCTTAACTGTTAGCACTTCTATTCAATACAGTTACAATGTCACATGCATTTTTGTTTTAATTCATAAGTCTCGTTTGGAGCTAATAATAGGTTTGCTCCGGTTTTTACATTTACTCTTTATGTTGTATCCTATCCATATGCAATAGCAAATTATTAGTTTACAAAATTGAATTTGGAACATTCCTCCATGTATCAAAATCTTTCAAAGGTACATTACGCCATACCTACTAATATATTTATTTTTGAGTTAAATGCACCACAGGCCTCTGAACATGTAAGGGTGTGACACATAGGCCCCTAAACTTTGAAAATGCATTTCTGGGCCTCTGAACTTGTCACGTGGTGCACCACAGGCCCCTGAACAGTAGCATGCACGTCGGCACAGTAGCATGCACGTCGGCCAAGTAGCGAGCACATGCCTATCGGCCAGTGAGCTGCCGACAGGACCCCTATCGGCCGTTGAGCAGCCGACAAGCTTATATATGTCCATTTTTTTATAACAGCTTCTAAATTTGTAATTAATCATGAAAAATATTATTTAAAAAAAATCAGTGCGGACCACGAGCTTGTATTGGGTCCCGTGTCTCTTGTCTCCTTTCGCCGCCCCTCTGGAGCCGGCCGCTGCCGCAGGCGAGTTCCTTTCCAAGCCAAAACATCCGGCAATGATCCCTTCAGAGAAGTAGCAATCACTTCTCTTGCATCTTCCTCTCCCGTGTTTCCCCTCTGCGGCCTGTGGCATCTTCCTCGGTGAGCTACGGCGGCTTCTCGCCGATGCAGATGAGCGCCAGCTACTACGGTGCCGCGGAGCTGGACAGGGCGACGCACGTCCACAGGCTGGTGAAGGGGGACGACATCGAGGTGGGAAGCGATGTTTTTTTAGAGCTGCCGCGAAGTGGTCGGGTCGGGGAGTGATGGCTCGGCTCGTGTTTGTTTTGCAGGTGCATCTTGATCACAGGCACATGGGGCTGGGCGGCGACGACCGCTGGTCTCCATGCGTCCACGAGCAGTACCTGCTGCCGCCGACGCGGTACGCCTTCTCCCTGCGGCTCTGCCCCGCGCTGCCGACGTCGTCGTGCCATGACATATACAGGTCTCAGCTCCCTAGCTGATGGTGCCATGCCGGAGGCCCGTGAAGAGAGAGGCCCATCGAGCCTTACGAAACAACAATGAACCAGAGACGCATTCGATCCTGCAATGGCCTGGCCAGTAAATTATTATAATAAAATAATAAAGCAGAGACGCATTCGCTCCTGCAAGCTGCAATGGCTCTGTTCCCGTGATGTTCTGACAAATCCTGGATATGTTTATCGGTTACTAGCAAACGTGTGTGGCGTTGCATGGAACTCAATATGTCTTGAAATTAGACTTCGTACTGAATTCTATGAGTTTGGTTCATGAATGCGGATAGCAAATCGAGATATGGAGAACGTGAGCGCCAAATGCAAGCTCGTGGTTCGCACCGATTTTTTTTAAATAATATTTTTTATGATTAATTGCAAATTTAGAAGCTGTTATAAAAAAATGGACATATATAAGCTTGTCGGCTGCTCAACGGCTAATAGGGGCCCTGTCGGCAGCTCACTGGCCGTTAGGCATGTGCTCGCTACTTGGCCGACGTGCATGCTATTGTTCAGGGGCATGCGGTGCACCACGTGACAAGTTCAGAGGCCCAGAAATACATTTTCAATGTTCAGGGACCTATGTGACACACCCTTACAAGTTCAGGGGCCTGTGGTGCATTTAACTCTTTATTTTTCTTTCGGTTCTCTGATCTTGATTGACTCCATTAGTTCCAAGGTATTTGGTCTCTTCCCATATCTATGGTGGTTCAGGAACCAGACCTCCCGCCAGGGGCGGAGCTACAGGGTATGCTGTATATGCTCGAGCATACCCTGTGTTTCCGACGTGAAGTGGAGTACATATACGTATTTATCAAAAAAAATCCCTCATTTACGAGACCAAGGAATCAGCGAGGCACGAGCAGGCAGGCAGGCCGACTCGCGAGTGCAAGCAAGCGTCCGTCAGGCCCACGCGGACACGGCCCATGCGGCTAGCTACGCCAAATCAGACGGTGGACCGTGGACGGATCGAGGCAGCGGCGTAGCGAACGGTTGGACTTCGATCGCCTCGAGTCTTCGCGAGTTCGGCGTGCGGCGCCGTGCCGGCGTGCCCTACGCCAATCGCCGAGACTGACGCCGACGCCAATACTCCGTCCGTCAGTCGCCAGCCACCAGCCGCCAGCCGCTCGTCCTTGTGTCTTCTCGTCCGATTGAAAGCAAAGGCATAGGCACACAGACTGACAGACGAGAAGCATCGGCATCAGAATTGTCCAGCCGTTCAGGTGACATTTTTTGTTCTTTGTTTTAAAAAAATCATGTGTACTTTAATTGCTAATTGCTTAGCGCTAAAATTATAGAATCATCTATCACACAGCAAGGTGGAGGATTTTTCCCAACATCGGAGTTGACCTAGATTGATTTTTTGTTCAGTACTCGTATCATGTGAGTGATCCATAATCACATATGTCAGTCCAATCATGCAAGCATAATTTATTTAATTATTTGGCATTGTGTTCTTTGTAATATTTTTACAATCAACAATTATGAAGAGAAACGGGGACATTGCATCTCTTTTTAAGAAGCATGAAGCAAAGAGGAAGGCAGCGGCAGCTGGTGCTACTTCTAATCGCTCTCCTGATCCGGTTGTACCTATGGTGGAAGAACAGACAGATGAGAGAGTAGTTGAGGAAATTGAAAATCGTATGCTACGGCCACCACCGCCACCACCGCCACCGCCACCAGCACAGCCATCTTCACTGCCACCAGTTTATGACATCAATCGCCTTCCACATGATCCAGGTGAAAGACGTCCCATTCTTAGTTATCCTGTTAATGATCAAGATGCAATTCGAAGAGCATATATTACTAAAGGTCCATTCAAACCTTTTGCACATGATTTTCCGAAAACAAAGATTTCAGGACAAAATCGCCAATTCAGTTTTTGTTGGATGTACAATCATGAATGGATCGAGTATAGTATTAAGAAGGATGCTGTATTTTGCTTTATATGCTACTTGTTTAAGAAGGGCACGGGGTCAGAGGCATTTACTGTTGATGGCTGGAATAATTGGAATATAGGAGAGAATGCACTTCTAAAATATTTGGGTTCCAAGGCACATATTGCAGCTCAAGAGAGATACATTGCCTTTATAAATCCCAAGGTAGGAATTGATTATAATATTCAGAAGTGGAGTGATGAGGATCTTCGACTTTATAAGAAAAGGTTGACTTATTCACTTAGGTGTATCAAGTTTCTTTTGCATCAAGGGTTGGCATTTCGTGGACATGATGAAAGTGAAGAATCTAGTAACAGAGGGAACTTCATTGAACTTTTGAAATTTCTTGCCGGAAATAGTGAAGAAGTAAACAAGTATGTTTTGGACAATGCTCCAGGTAACTGTACATTAACTAGCCCAGACATACAAAAGCAAATTATTCACTGTTGTGCCCTAGAAACTAGAAAGAAAATAATTGAAGAACTTGGTGATGAGCCCTTTGCAATTTTAGCAGATGAGTCTAGTGATATATCACATAAAGAACAACTAGCTCTTTGCTTGCGTTATGTTGATAAACTGGGAAGGCCATGTGAGCATTTTATTGGAGTTGTTCATGTAGATGATACTACTTCTTTATCACTAAAGAATGCAATTGAAGCTTTACTTGTTAGTCATGGCTTGAGTTAAACTCAAATCCGTGGTCAAGGATATGATGGGGCTAGCAACATGAAAGGAGATATTAAAGGGTTGAAAACACTGATCATGCAAGAATCACCTTCTGCTTATTATATTCATTGTTTTGCTCATCAACTTCAATTGGTTCTTGTTGCTGTTACTAAGGGAAATACTGATTGCAGTTCATTTTTTGATCAAGTATCTATCTTGTTGAATATTGTTGGAGTTTCTTGTAAGCGTCATGACATGCTTAGAAATGCTCGGCTTGAGAATGTGAAGAAAGCACTTGACTGTGGTGAAATTGTATCTGGAACTGGATTACATCAAGAGATGGGTTTACCTAGGCCTGGAGATACTCGATGGGGATCTCATTACAAAACTATATGCAACATCATTACTATGTATGAATCAATCCATGATGTACTGGTTAATCTTGGGGATGATCCGACATATAAGGATGATTGGACCAAAATACATTTTGTGACTGGAGCATTTGAGACCTTTGAGTTTATTTTCTTTGCACACTTAATGTATATTATTCTTGGATACACAAATGAGTTATCTGAGTGTTTGCAAAGAAGGGAGCAAGATATTCTTAATGCAATATCACTTGTTAACGTGGCAAAGAAAAAAATGCAAGAATTGAGGTCTGATGGTTGGGATAATTTTCTTGAGAGGGTCACTTCATTTTGTGATAAACATGGTGTTGATGTTCCTGCTATGGATGGTGATTATGTTCCTTATGGCAAATCAACAAGGAAAGCTCGTGCTCGAAAGCAAACCAATGATGATCACTTCAGAAGAGAAGTATATATTGGTGTCATTGATCAAATAAGTCAAGAACTTGATAATCGGTTTGATGAGATTAATATGGAGTTGTTGTCTTGTATGGCAACCTTCAATCCTTCTAATTCATTTGAGTATTTTGATGCAAAGAAGCTACGCAGACTAGCTGAGTTCTACCCAAAGGATTTCTCAAATAATAATTTGCTCAGACTTGAATTGCAGCTAGATAATTATATTGATGACATGAGGCAGGATGATAGATTCAAAGGTTTAGAAAATATTGTTGATCTCTCAGTTAAGCTTGTTCAAATAAGGAGGCATAAAGTGTATGATATGGTTTATGAGTTTCTCAAATTGGTATTGCTTCTACCCGTGGCAACGGCAAGTGTTGAAAGGGTATTTTCTGCAATGGTTTTAGTGAAAACAAAGTTACGAAATAAGATGGGAGATAGTCTTTTGGATGATTGTCTAGTCACTTTCATTGAGCGAGACATTTTCTTTGAAGTTGATGAAGATGATATAATTGAGACATTTATGTCCCTTCGAAAGCGTCGAATAAAAACATCAGCAAAATAACATAGTAAGTCTTTGGTACTCTATTATGCATATATTTCAATTATCGGTATGGCTTTTGAAACTATTTATATTGTATTTAGTGGATATGGTGTCTACTTAATTCATGAATTTAAGCCTTATTACCGAATTGCTAAATGGATTTACCGAATTGTGTATGAATTTTTTGGGAAGCATACCCTCACCTAAAATCCTAGATTCGCCACTGCCTCCCGCTCGGGCAAAGGACTGACGACTCCTCCATGCCATGCCTGACCCCTCAAACTTCAGTTCCTAATCTCTTGCCTCCTACACATGTAGTTCGTGTCTTTTTCCTTGGTTCATGTTATATTAGTACTTTAGGATCATATATTCCATGGAGTAAAGGATGACATTATAGGTACTTCTGTCACTGAGGTGCCTTGGCTAGAGCAATTTGTGTCCTGCTAGACTGCTATTCTTACAATTTGAAGGCTACATAGTACACAACAGATAGTTGTAGGCTTGGGCAAGCGCACTGAAGGGGCGATGCAGAAAATGTTCATTCCATTTATAAAATATATTAATGAAATGTCATGAATTTTGAATCTGTTGTGGAAAATAAGAACAATTGTGCTACTGTTTTTAAGTCTTCACTGTGTAGCTTTTTATATGATACAATAAAACATACAGTTTAGTAGTATGTGAAAAATAAAAACAATTATGCTCAAATTATCAGGACATTATTTGTTCCCGTTGCGACGCACGGAAATGTCTATACGGTAGAGTTGATGAGCCTGTGACGCCGCGCTATCTGTGACTGTGTTAATTTCACGAACTTTATTTTTTGGATTAAATGTCATTTTAACGTCAGTATTTAATTTTACAGTAGTATTATCTTATCGTGCGATCCATGTGCTTTTAGTAGAAAAGTTTAGTTGTCCCGTAGCAATGCACGGGCACGCTACTGGTCGGAAACAAATGATCCAGAGGATCTGAATTGTTTTCGTTCCTATATTTAGAAAACAAAATCTAAAACAGTATTAGAGCAACTCCATTTCAAAAAAAGATTAGCTTAAAATTAAAAAGATTTTTAGAATTAAAAAAGATGTTCAAATTTACAGATATTAATTATATTTTTATAGTACAACTTTTTGATGTCGTAAGTCAAACTTCAAATTCTTTGAGTCTATAAGAAAGTTGAAATGATTTATAATTTAAAATAAAGAGAGTATTATTGAATAGTATTTGGCAGTATACACAGCTTCTACTGCACATTGCCAATGTGGCATTGGCATATTGCTTAAATGTACGATTTTAGACAACAGATCAATTGGGCACTAAATACAGCCCATGAAATCTAAATACTTCGAATTTCATTCATTACGGATCGTGCTCCAAGCATTAAGCCTTCTCATAAAACACACATGCTGGGGTTTGTTCACTCTGATCCTCGTTAGATCATTCATCCAAACATTGGCAAAAGAGAGAAACCAGCTGCTGCTGTTACTGCTACCAAATCTCCGATGAAATGAACAGTAGCCTTAGTAGACTATTGGTGGTGTAGTTGCTTTTTTCACATTTTTTAAGAAATTTTTTATACTATTATCTATTGGAGACGCTCTAATGATACTCCTACTACTACGGGATACTCCTACGGTCCTACCGTACTACCTGGTGTGATCTAAATGTATATTTAAAGATAACTTTTTATAAAAAAAATTTATACAGTATAGTTATTTTAAGACTATGGCCCAGTTTAGATCCAGAAAATTTTGCAAAAGAACAGTAGATTCCCCGTCACATCGAATCTTTGGACGCATGCATGAAGCATTAAATATAGATAAAAAATAAAACTAATTACACAGTTTAGACGAAATGGACGAGACGAATCTTTTAAGCCTAATTAGACCATGATTGGGCACTAATTACCAAATAACAACGAAAATGCTACCGTTGCATTTTGCCAAAAATTTTGGCAACTCAACAAAGCCTATATCAGCGTGGGATACTTTCACAAGGACCGTTTTGTCTTCATCATGGGATACTCCTACGGTCCTACCGTACTACCTGGTGTAATCTAAATGTATATTTAAAGATAACTTTTTATAAAAAAATTATACAGTATAGTTATTTTAAGACTATATCAGCATGGGATACTTCCACAAGGACCGTTTTGTCTTCATTATGGGCCCTTGTGCGCGGGGAAAAATCAATTCGAAGTGCGTGGACAAATGGAGACGCCCAGACCCACAGGGCAGAGTAGGTAGCTAGCGGCAGCTATGGATGGCCACCGCGACGAGGAGGTCGCCGCCTCGCCGCTCCTCGCGGCGCCCACGCAGGCGGCGGGCGGAAGGCGACGGAGCCACGCCGCCGACGTGCACATCCTCTGCGCGGCCTTCCTCTTCGTCTTCTCGGCCTACTGCGCCGCCCAGAACCTCGAGAGCACAGTCAACACGGTACACTACACCCTCTGCTTTCCCCTTCTCTCTGCTGTCCCCTCTCCGTCTCATCAGTCTGTCGTCGTGCAGGAGGGCGACCTGGGCACGGTGTCGCTGGGGGTCCTCTACACCTCCTTCACGCTCTTCTCGGTGGTCGCGTCGCCGGTGGTGACGCGGCTGGGACCCAAGCGCGCGCTCGTCGTCGGCACCAGCGGCTACGTGCTCTTCATCCTCGCTAACCTCGTCCCGTCATGGTGCGTCCATCTTGGTTTGGATGCCTGGAGCTTGTTCGATAAAATTTCCTAGCTTGGGAAGTTCAGGAATGAATGCTGGTTCAGCGTCTATCTGACACTGTTCATGTTCAGTAGAGGATGCACAATTCAGATCAGTGAAATGATTGGGATATAGAGTTAGTGTACGTGTTAGATTCCCACCACTCTGCATGCTATGCAGCCCTCCTCTGGCCCATAACGAAATTGGGTCAGGAAGCAGGTTCTTTTGGATGTTACTAATTCGTTAAGATTAACAAAAATGTGTTCCAATTCAGTATGTATTGCAGTTTGTGACTGACAGGCCTTAAGAATTGTTCAGTGATATGCTACTGAACAATCTACCAGGGATTTCCATTTTCTTTGATGCACGCAACTTATTTACTAGGGCTGTGTTCAGATCCGAAATTTTTGGGGGAAAAATTCCTGTAGCACTTTCATTGTTATTTGGTAAAATTTGTCCAACCATGGACTAACTAAGCTCAAAAGATTCGCCTCGACATTTACAGACAAACTATGCAATTAGTTTTTTTTACCTACATTTAATGTTCCATGTATGCGTCAAAGATTCGATGTGATAGGTGGAAGAGAAAATATTTTGGGAAGTGAACGGGGCCTAGGGTAGATTTTGTCCCTAAGGATGTACTTGCTTATCTAGTGGGTGTTTCGGCCGTGTGAAATAATTTAGAATACTGCCTTTCCTGTAACATTGTCTACAATACAAAATTGTCAGGTACACAATGGTGCCTGCTTCATTGTACCTTGGTTTTTGTGCATCCATCATTTGGGTTGGGCAGGTAGCTGTTCTATTTTTCCTTGAACTATATATTGTGTTCCATAGTTCCATGTTAGTCTATCCGTCTCATATACCTATTCACACTGCAGGGTACATATCTAACATCAGCTGCCCTTAGTCATGCAAGAGACAATAATTTACCTGAGGGTCCGACTTTGGGGAAATTTAATGGAGAGTTTTGGGGAATTTTTGCTAGCACGCAGGTACAGTTCTAAGAGCTATTCTTAGTTGAAACACGCCAGGAGAGATTCAAGTATTTGTTCTTCACAACATAACTACAGCGCGTTTTTCTTTCTGTACTCATGTCTTATATAGTACAACATTTTTTTTATTGTACTGCATTTGAATTATGTAGGTACTTGGAAATTTGCTCTCGCTTGCTCTACTGAGAAACGGAAAGGTTAGTCCCTATTAGACAATTCCAAAGTGTCAATTTCTTTTCTTTTTTAATGGAAAAGAACATATAATAAGGGCAAACATGATTCGATTGTTCTAAATATCACGTGAACTTCTCCTGCGTATTCTCAGTATGTGGTGGTGGTGGTGGTGGGGTGTATTTCTAAGGGCTCTCACACCCTTTCCTCTTCTTCAATATAATAATACGCAGCTCTCTTGCTTGAATATATACCACATGAAATTGATATTTCTTAATTGACACCTTGACAAATATTGTGAAACAGAGGGATTGCTAGTCATGCAAATGGATCGGTGCTTACTATTGTTTTCCCCCTGAATTTTTTTTATTAACTTCTATTTGCCACTTCGGCTGCTTTTGTGATATATATTTACATTTAAATTGTCAATTTTTCCTGATCCTTTGATTCTCTCATGACTTCAGGATGGGGGAAGTGTCATGGGGAAAAATATGTTATTCGTTGTATTTCTTGGCTGCATGATCGTGGGCATTGTATTAATGTGTTTTCTCTCCAAAAGAGAGGAGAAAGGAAATAATGATCCGGTCCACTCCTCATTTGGAGCGATGTTGAAGTATATTGTTGCCCCTCTCAAGGACCAAAGGATTCTTCTTATTACCCCTCTTATGGTATATATAGGTCTGCAAAATGCGTTTGTCTGGTGAGTAACCAATTTTGTTATCAACATTGGTTGTTGTTGTCTTTCTTACTATGTTATTCTTTAAAGAAAATACCATGGGTTCTTCTGAAGGGCTGTATTCACAAAGAGTATTGTAAAACCTGTCCTTGGCATATCTGGAGTTGGTGGGGCTATGGCAATCTATGGTGCTGCAGATGCAATTGTAGGTGAAATAACAATGCTGATTACTGAATTATTTATCTTATACTCCCATCTGCCAAAATGTTAAGAAATATTTTAAATTCCTCATACCATTTCTTGATGTACTCCTTATTTCTGTTTTCATTTGCCAAGACTCATGATGTGGCTATTATAGCCAGGAATTGTTGAAGACTTGAAGTGCATTAGTGACTAGTCACACACTAGCGACTGCTACATATATCTTGTTCTACAGTTATCTAAAACCTAAAACCTCACATTCTAAATCAATAAAGAAATCCCTCTGCATGTTTTTAGCTGACCGTTGGAACATGACCGACATTTCAGTGTGCATTGGTTACTGGATGTTTGACCTCTGGACTTTATTCGGCTACATTCTTTGTGTCGTTTGGAACTGTTGTCCAGGGTGTAGTCCTATTCTGGTTGCTTCTTTTTTACAGGTCTGATTTCTTTAAAATGTTATGGTGCACCTGTGCTTGTCACTGCTATTTTGGTGCACTCATCGTTGTCATGCTGCAGGCCAACTGTTGGAGTGCTTGGCGCAGCAGCTCCGCTACTCATAGGCGCCATATGGGGTGTTGGTGCTGGGATGTTGAATACAGTGCTAAACACGGTTCTTGGACTGCTGTTCGAAGATGCCAAGGTAATTGATGCCATGATCTCATTTGCTGTCTTAAGATTTTCTCTCTCTCAACATTTGGAACATAGTTATTTGTAATTTCATTACCGGTGTCTTCGACAAATACTTAAGTTTGGCAATGTGGCAAACGCAGGAGGCTGCCTTTGCACAGTTCAAGGTCTGGGAATGCGCTGCCGTTGCTGTCATCTTCTTCTTGAGCCCAAACATCATGCTACAGGCCATGCTGATCCTGATGACCACCGCCCTCTTCATCTCATGTGGCGCATTCCTGTTCCTCACAATTGTTACTGAAAAGCCATCGACTGTCAGATCCTGAGGCAAGTGGCCGTTCTCATATCTTGGTCAGTTACTCAGTGTTATCAGCAGCGGTGGAGTGCCTCATATTGTCTTCACAGCTGATCTGGGAAGGAAATGTCCCTCCCGTCAATATGGGTTGTGACTTGTGACATCGTATTTCATCACCCCCGTTATAGCGGACTAACCATTGATGAACAGCTGATGTCAAGTTGCAGTGCTCAGTTGAAGTTATAGTGGGTGAAAATACAGGGAAAACGAAAATCAGGCTTGATATGTGGTACTTTGAGTTGGGCAATCTTGAATATGTTGTATTGGACAAATACAAGGACTTCTTACCCCACAGAAGTGTTTTTTTTTCACAAAAAAAAGAAGTCTATAATTTTTTCAGGAAAATAAAAACAGAACCGACGCGGTTGTATATGGCCGTGAGGATAACAAGCTATGGTTCTATGATCACTAGCAACTCAGCATTCGTGAATGTTTTCTTTCAAGGGAAGACTTCACGAATGCCATGCATGGACAATTTTCTGAGTAACATGTACCAACGGTTTCTAAACTTGTTCAGTGGTGTCACATAGGTGTCATACTATTAATTTGTAGAATTGTAGTTCTACTAGGCCCTCAAACTCATTCATTGGTTCATTGAGTTCCAGAACCGTCTAATGAGTGCTGACGGTGACATGCTTACTTGGCGTTCATGTCCCCTTTCTTTTCACCATTCATTCATATCGTTGTTGCTTTGTTTGGCCACATGTGGCAGCCAGTGGAAAATAAAAATTACTGTAATGTGGAACCAGGAACCTATCATTCACTTCATTCCATATAATGGCGTCTTTCTCATTTTTTTCTCTCGCAACTAAAAGTTTGGTCTAAACTAAATCCGGAACATTTTTAGGACCATCTTTGCACTTTACTCTGTCTTTTCTTTTCTTTTTCAAAAAAGAATGCCATGAACCTGTGACTCAGAGAAACATGAGTGAAAATGAGGAGAATAGCAATGGCAATTTCTCTCACGGTCTCAAACGAAAAAAAAATCACGTTACTGCTCATGCGGCAATGTAACAAGAGTCAAAATTTAAATTAACTTTACAGATGGAATAAAGTTTTCCATGTCGTGTCACAGTAGACTCGTACTGCCTCCATCCTAAATTATAAGGCATTCCGAGAATATTAGAGAGTTAAAAGGATCTCAAGTTTGACCAAATTTATATGATAAGATAATAATATTTATGACAGCAATTAAGGCCCGTTCGGCTGGGTTGATAAGCCGGCTGAAAAACACTGTTGGCTGATTTGTTGTGAGAGAAAATACTGTTCCAGCTGAAAAAACAAGCTAAAAAAGATGGATTATAAACCGGATAAATAGGACTTAAGCATCATTATATTCTTTATTAATTATATTTTTATAGTATGTCTATTTGATGTTATAAATTTTTATAATTTTTTCTATAATTTTAATTAAACTTAAGATGCTTTGACTATCAAGATTCTTATATTCTTATATGTCTTTGTAATTTGGAACGGATGAAGCAGTAGGTAACTACGTATGCATTTGCATTTAAGAATTTGCAACATTTTAATTCACGCAAACTATCGTCCCGTATCAGCGGCTGTGACTTAATTTATATATAATAAAAAAATTCTAATCGCGGGCACGAAGAACACCAGCAGAACAACCACTTGGGCTGGGCAGACGGCAAACCGCAAAGAGCACGCCACCTGCCCACCCACCTCCTCCCCCACCCCAATTTTGCCAGCTCGCCCCAACGACGCCTCCATGCCGGGCGCCGACGCCGAGCTCGCAGCGGCCGCCGGCGACGTCGAGGAGGCCGCGCCCCTGATCCCTGGCCCCGGCGCCTCGGCGACGGGGGCGGCCCGCGACGTGCACCTGCTGAGCTCCGCCTTCCTCTTCGTCTTCCTCGCCTACCACGCCGCGCAGAACCTCCAGAGCACCGTCAACACGGTACGCCCACCCCCAACCAGCCGCTTCTGCTCGCGGCCGGCCGGCGCCGCTGGCGCTGCTCCGCCAGAGACGCGTGCCTCTCACCTCATCCGTGGCTTTTGGTGGCCGTGTTGTCGCAGGACGAGAACCTGGGCGACATCGGTGGGCGTGCTCTACACGTCCTTCACGGCGTTCTCGGCGGTGGGCTCCGTGGTGGTGCGGTGGATGGGGTCCAGGCGCGCGCTCGTGGTCGGCACCTCCGGCTACCTCCTCTTCATCGCCGCCAACCTCGCACCCTCCTGGTAAGCGCGCTCGCTTGCACGCGCCTCCCGCCTCCCTCTCTGTTCCTCTGCAACTGCAATGCGGGCAGCGCCGCTGGGGGTTCACTTTCCCCATTCCAGCATCTGAATTCTGTCAGTCATCTACTGCTTGTAACAGTATAGCTGAGTCTTGGCGATAATTTAGCCCGTTTAGTTCCGAGATTCTCGTCACATCGAATCTTTGGACACATGCATGAAACCTTAAATATAGATAAAAAATAAAACTAATTACACAGTTTAGTTGTAAATCACGAGACGAATCTTTTAAGTCTAATTAGACCATGATCGGACAATAATTGACAAATAACAACGAAAGTGTTATAGTAGCGCTACAGTTATATTTTGCAAAATATTTTGGGAACTAAACGAGGGCTTAGTCAAGTGTAACCGAGTCTCTCTGAATAGTGAACCCTGACACGCACTTCATGTGACGATAGCTAGGGGATGGACTAGTGCTAATTTTAACGGATCTTGGATGGAATTTCTTTCCAGAAACATCAAGGAAGTTTACACTATTTTAAGATGAAAAACAACGGATGAGAGGGGGGAAAAGATGTACTGCTATGATTATTTGAGAGGTGTGGTGGTGGTGCAAACACTCTGCAAACATTGGGCAGTTCAAGTGTCTTTGGTTGCGGCACGGAGTGGTTACGGAGTGACTAAAACGAACCCTATCGTTTTACCGAGCATAAATGGCACCCATAACTGTAAAATTCTCAAACTGTGTGGACTGACGAGGACATTAAGTCCTTTGAGGGAGAGGTTTATATGACATCCGTCTAGTTTGTATTTGACCAATGTGTGTTGATGTGAGATCATGGGGGTGGTAGTATATGATTCACTCGGTGTGAAGAGCAGATCTGAGTCGTTTAAACTCTGGGGCATTACAAACTATATGTATTTTTAACATAAAATGTGATCTTTATCACCTCATAAAATTTTCAAATGAAACTCAAATTGTACTTTAAGACTCAAAAGAAAAAAGAACAAATCTTGTTAAGAGGTCAAACTAACCGATTTAAATAGTTTGGAGGAGTTAATATGTTAGTTTATGCGGTTCTAGACGTAAGATAAATTTGGAGGAAGTAATTTGGACTTTTCTCTAAAAAAGGTGACCGATCCAAGAAGCACATTATTATTGAATCCACTAGGTGAAAGCTTCAAACAGTGACACAAGCAAAAGTAATGTTAGTGATAGACGTCATCAACACGCTAACATTTATGATACAAAATAAATACTATTAGACTAATTATTAAATATATTTTCGTTATAAAATGATTTGGAGACATAAATGTGAATATTATTTACTCTAAACTATTACTTTAATGGGTACAAATACCATAGTTACGTTCTGTTGTGGACGGAGGTAGCAGGAGTACGTCCTTAGGTTTGGGGCCCAAGTGAGACCGTGAGACCCATTGCTTATAACAGGTAAAAAGTGATAGATTGAAACAACGGTCATCGCTGCTCATGCAGGTGACAGGCATTGGTTTCAACGGTAATTTATAAGCTTTGTTTGGTTGACAGGGATAAAATCTCCTAGGGGATCCTATTGTTTGGTTAACAGGGGTCAGATCTCCTAGGATCCTATCAAGGGAGGGATTGAGTGGATCTCTGACATATCACTCAATCTCTTCAGGGTGACACACCCTTGCGTCTTCGCCCCCGGGGTTTGTTCCACGCGTGTTGGACACATGGTTTCATTCCTTGGACAAGGAGACAGGAATTGATCAGGCTACAAACATTGTCAAACTGAACCGAACACCCATCTTTTGGCAGATCGGGATTCTCTCTAAGCTGAGGTAGTCCACGGAGATCGGCCCGCAATCCTAGCCAATCCTGGCCCAACCAAATGAAGTGATAGTTGGCTCAACAGAGACATCAATATATGTTTTTCCATGTATATCTTTTTCCACCACTTTTTTTACCTAACACACGCATGTAAAAATGGTTATCCACTCTCTTGTCAACCATCTAAAAACAACTAAATCCCTAGTCGCGAGCTCATGTCCTAGTGTCTCCGCTATCTACCACAAATGCACACACGCCACCTCTGCCCCAGTGACCTCTATGCATGTTGGATTCTTCCTCATTAGGCCTTGCTTGGATGTTATCAGATTCACCTCAATCCACATGTGTTGTGGTGGATTGGAATGTAACTTAAACTAAATTCAACCCCAATCCAACCCCCCCTTTCCAATCTACCCCCAACACATGTGGATTGATGTGAATCCGACTATATCCAAACAAGGCATTGGTGATCTCTGGTTCCACACGGAGCAATCCATGAGCGTGGGCACCCCCTCTTTTTTTCCCTTTCCCTGAGGATGTTGTGGGCATCATCGAATGTTCCTCTTTGTTGGGTGTGGCATGGATTCCGATATTGGCTCTTTTAGATCCCCAAGCACGTGCCCAGTGCCCCCATCATTTCCACATTAGGCTTTCCCTTATCTAACCCTAGAATGCATGGATAGATTTGTCATTTCTCGAACCCTAGAACACATTGATGGATTTGGTCTTGATAAATGTGTAAAGATGATGGATTGGGGATGAGACACATACTTGGATTGATTTTAGGGCATCAATGAATTGGATGGCTTAATGCTTGTATGGGTTGTTATTAGGATTTGGTTTCGATAAATAAATGTATGGATGACTTAGATGAGTTGCTGCATTAGGGCTTACATGCATGCTTGGATGGATTAAATTTCTGGGCTGGATTAAAAAACAAAAAAGGTAGGGGGTTCACCTCCCGCGGGTGGTTCAAAAAAGAATGGAATCATCCCCAATATTTCTCTGCAGAGAATATTTCCCTAAGACTTGGGACGTCCTCATCCCTCGTAAACTGGTGGTCCAACTCGTCCCTTCTTGGCACCACCACCATTCATTCTTTTCGTTTTCATCCCTTTTACCGAACCTAAAATAGGGATGATCTTATCCCTACAACAAACTGGTGGTCCAACTCGTCCCTTCTTGGCATCACATCCTTTTCGTCTTTATCCCTCTTACCAAACCTAAAATAGGGATGATCTTATCCCTACAACAAACGAGACGTGTGATTGTTCGATTTTAAAAAATTGGTACAAAACCATCTTGTCCTGTCTCGAACCAAACTTTTCCTTAGATGCCTCTCTGGACTTTGGTGGTTCCACCGAACGTCACAATAGGTCTCGAATCAAACACAACCTTAGATTCCTCTCTGGACTTTGGTGGTTCCGCCGAACGTCACAATAGGTCTTATTAGTTGCTTGCGTTAGTCTAGTCTACATTAGATGCAGCATAACCTAAGCTAGCGTAAACTTATGCAATGTCTTAGTGTTTGACTGTTCCGCACAGACAAGACGTATTTGATAAAATTTTGTTTGGTTGTTTACATGCATGTATAATCACTTTCATGTTTTAGTTGAGGTCTCGTTTTTTTTTAAAGATATGGAGGATGAGAATATTTTGTGTGTGCACCAGATTGTTTAAGACGATTAAATTTGGTGTACCAACTAACACAATATTAGATCTGCTTTGAGCATCAAAGCATTGTGCAAGGATGCAAGCCTACGTAGTAGTCTGCATTATAATTTATAACCAAACACGAGCAAATAGTGCGTGAAATTGTGAGTGCTCTTGACGTGTCCGAAGCGGTTGGAGTAGAGTTGGGCCTTGTTTAGATTGCAAGTTTTTTGAACCCAAAATTTTTCAGCCAAAGTGGTTCAAAATCAGACATCCAAAGCGGTTGAAATTTTTTCAGCCGACTGTTCACCATTCCAAAGCATTAATGGACTACAAGACAGATTTTGCACTAGTACATGCTTTAAGAGGGCTGCTGGCTGCCAGGCGGTTCCGTGGCTGCACATGCATGCAATTTGGGCTACCAGCCATAAAGACCTCCATTGCTCCAAGCAGGGGGCACCCAAAATTATTACAACATTCAAATATAAATACAATCCGAAAATCATTTTACAGTCCTCAAGTAACATTATTACAAGTCCAAGCCGCAATTAAACAATTACAGTCCTCAAATATTACAGTCCTCAAGCAACATTATTACAAGTCCAAGCCGCAATGAAACACTTACAACTCACAAGTTGTCAAACATACACATGACTCAATATCTATGAAACAGCCTATTCGCAATGCTGTCACGAAAGGCATTCATCTGGTCACGATCTGCGCTATCAGGGGCAGGCTCTGTTTCTGGCTGTTGAAGATAGGCTTCAGCCGGCACAAAGTTAACATGATGATCTAGGTGCTGGAAGTCCACATCAAATTGTCTACTCAACCTTATGAAGTTATGCAAAGCAACACAAGCAACTATAATCTGGGTTTGTGTTTCAGGCGGATAGGCAGGGATACTCAACAATATGCGCCACTTCATCTTCAAGACGCCAAAGGCCCTTTCAATCACATTCCTAAGAGATGAGTGTGCATAATTGAATATCTCCTGTTTACCTCGAGGTTCTCCGGCGTTTTGAAAGTCTTGAATATGGTACTTCGTTCCCTTGTAAGGAGCAAGGTACCCGGGACGGTTTGGGTAGCCGGCATCCACCAAGTAAAACATCCCTACACCACCAAGTTCCTGTCATTGTTAAATGTTTCAATTAGAAAGGTCAAATGTACTACCCCCTCGTTGTCTACCTTGAGGTGGATGAGGGAAGTCATCCTTGAATGTTGTCATTGCATCCTCGAACACTCTTGTGTCATGGGCAGACCCCGGCCATCCCGCAAGGAGAAATGTAAAAATCATGTCAAAGTCGCAAGCAGCCATCACATTCTGAGTTGTGATGCCCTTGCGACACAAGTGCTGCACAAACTTATCTTGTGGCACCAAAACAGGGAAGTGGCTGCCATCTATAGCTCCTATGCACCTCTTGAATTCAGGATAGAACCGTCGGTTCCTCACCCTAGGATGCATTATACTAAATTCTGGGTCCACAGGTTTAATGATATCATCCCCAAGTGCAACAAGACAGGCCAGCACTCCATAGAACATGTTATGCACTGTGCCTAGTGACCTCTCAAATCTGTCATCAGCTTGCCTATATGATTGTGGAGCACCAACCATCCAAAGGAACATACCTAAAGCCTCAATTGAGGTGGATTTTTTTGTGTCTCTGAGGCCATACTCCTCAGTCAACACCTTGTGCAGTCTATAGAACATATCTGGGGTCATGTCAAAGTCGCAAGCAGATGATCGAACCAAAGGCTAGGCAGTTTTATATGAAGACTGTGCTCCTGCTTGCTGACCAAATGCTTGCTGACCAAATGGTGTCATATCAGATAGGGTCCAGGACAATAGACTAAACATTGAATATATTAATAGATATATTTAAAAATATAAACTTTGATACATATATATCAATAGACCAAACAAGATCAACTTTGATAGAAAACAAGATTTATATTACTAGCAGTTTCCTACGACCTCCTCGCCGTAGAAGATGAGAGCTGTAAGAGTATAAACTGTAATAACGTACCGGGACATTAGTCGGAGGGACTTCCTCGTCGGCGGCGGCGGGCTGGACTAGGCTGCGACGAACACCGGCCCTCCTGGAACCGCCAGCCGAGCCGCCTGCCTCATCACCATGAGGCCCCAGGGGAGGCACGCGGCGGCGAGGAGGTCGTAGGCCGAGGGAACCCCTGCCGGCGCGGGATGGCACGCGCACGGGAGGGGGGCCCTGAGCGCTGCCACTGCCGCCATCTTCCGCCGGCGACTGGAGGATCTCCTGGTACCGAGCCAAGTCCGGCCACGATTGGGTCGCGTTGAGGTCCAGGTCACTGAACCCCAGGTGGCTTAGGGAGGGCCCGTTGCTGCCGACGCCGTAGCCGAAGACGTCGCCGGAGTCGTTGCGGAATCCGGTGGGGCCCCCGGATCCGGCGTACGCCGGTGCCTGGGACAGGAAGTCCCTGGTTTCGTCGCCGTCGTAGCCGGAGGCGTCGTTGAGGTAGCCGTCTTCATTCGCGCCGCCGTGGTACCCGTCCATCACCGACGACGAGGTCGAGGACACGGGATCTGGACAAAGGAAGGGTCGATCTGGACGTGGCCGGGCTGGATCTGGTGGAGGGGTGAGCGGCGGAGCTGGAGTCCGAGAGCGGCGGGGGAGATGGCGACAGGCGGCGGGCCGAGATCGGCCTAGGGTTTCGGGAGGGAGAGGGAGACGGCGGAGGACAGCGGCGTAGGGTGAGGGGCTCGGGGACGGGGTGGGCTGGAGGGGCGGACTCACCGCCGGCGGGGGAGACTGACAGCGGCGGCGGCGGATGTGGAGAGCGGCGGCGGCCGCGAGCGGCGTAGGGTTTGGGGAGGGAGAGGGAGACGCCGGACAATGGATGGGTGAGGACTGAGGACCGCGCGGACGGGGTCACGGGGCCGGGGTCAGGGTATAGGGATGCACGCAGGCCGAGGCAATCATTGGGCCGGGCCAAATTTGCACCGTGCAGGCCGAAATTTTTTGCACCGGGGTGTTTAGATTCCAAATTCCAAATGTTAGTTTTTTTTGCAATTTGGGCTGCATCTAAACGAGCCCTTGGTATCGCGTCAGCATTATTGGGTAAGTGCATGGATGTGATTAACTACATCAGTACAACGGCGGCAGCTTTTAGATATGCGCAGCAAAGGCCGGCGACTGTCAACGTCGCGTTGGCAGAGGCTCCAAGAGAGTGCCAACACGGGCCTCGATTAGTTCCCAAATTCACCCCAAATTCCACTATGCAAAAAGGAGATTCCCCATTACATCAAAATACCGGCAAAATGCATGGAGTACTAAATGTAGATAAAATTAAAAACTAATTGCATAATTTTATTGTACTTTGCGAGACGAACATTTTAAGTCTAATTAATTAATTTTTGGATAATTTTTTGCACTAAAAAACAAAAAGTGCTACAGTGCTCGGGGTGGCACTGTGCCGAATCGGCCACCCCCAAGTCGGCAACTAAACAAGGCCACGGGTGCAGGCCACTGCTTTACATAGTGCTGCAAAGTGTGCAGATTTGCAAGAAACCCTTTCCTATCGTCGGTCGAGGAGAGATTAAAGTTCTAAGGGAAAACAGAATATGTAAAAGAAAAATTGCAAAACTACTGTCTTACCTATACAAAGCCAAGACAAGCCAACCGAGTACCTTACACTAGGCTTATTATTCGCATGTTACTTTTTTTTGCAAATAGAAAAACTTGATGCGAGAAGCTAGGGCTAAAGAATATTCAGCGGTACGAGAAATTCTCAACCCCAAAACTAATTATTATTGGGGAGCTATATTTTTTAGGGTTTTAGAATGTCTCGTCTCTAATAGAATGAAAAAAAAATCTAAACCCCAACATCTCCTCTGACATGTGAGCACCATTTGTCATCTAATAAAACTCTATTTTTTTATTTTTCTCTCCCCACTTCTTTCTCTCCTCTTAAGTGTCGCATCTCATATCACTCGGTAGCTCCGGCTGCCTCGATGAGGCCCATTGTCGGTCTATGCTTGGTGCTACTCACCACCAATGAAGAAGACCACGCTGATTGGTGGTGATGCACCCTGGAAGATGCGTGGGCAGGGTGTGTGCTCTTCTTTCTCTGCATGTTGTTGTAGCTCCGCGTATCGGGGGCGGGTCTAGGTCTCTCATCTTTGAGGGGTCGGGGACGGATTTTGCTTGGCTGCATTTTTTTTTCCATTGGGGCTGAGATTGGAGGACAGCTGGAGCTCCTAAATCCCTAAAAAGCTACAAACCCCCCCCCCCTGTTGGGCGTGGGAATTGAAGGATTGGTGGAGATGCTATTATACTCTTCAAACTATTAAATTTGTGAAAACGTCTTGAATCGGTTAAGTCCATAGTGGTACGTGCATTTGTAGAGAAGGTACGAAGGGGTTGAGGCATTTGCAATAAATTACTTTGAAGAGACTCAAAATCCAAATTACATGTAGCATTAATTAGGACGTATTTGGTTTGTAGCCAAATTTTGCCATTTTACAGTTTAGATGAGCCATAAATTTTTAGACCTGCCACAATTTGCCACACTTCTAACCCCCACATGTCATAGACCTATTTCTTTATCAAACCATATTTGGCTTAAGTGTGGCGATCAAACATTTGGCAAAGGTTGGCAAAGAAGTGTGGTAATACGTGGTCATTGTACAAACACACTTTTTATGACATAAGATTTCAAGTTTTTTTTATTTCCGCTTTAATCCAGATCAAAATTGAGTTCGCAAAAAAAGTTTTTTTTCGGCGGCGATTTCAGATCTTGGTTGCCGTCTAATGATCCAAAAATATCTGTTGTTTAGCTTGCATAATGATGCGAGGATACTATCCACTTGGAAAGTTTTGGGAGATCCCAAGGCCACGTGCGCCGCCGTCCTCTGAATAATCCATCCGCAAACGGCAAGAAACATACAAGAACACACGGACAAAAAGCGCAGGAAATCATCAGCAAGCGGCCGCTACGGACAAGCCAGCGAGCCACTGCCCTGTGGGGCCCTTGGACAAGCCCGGCCGCCTGCCTCGTCTCGTCTCCTCCGCTCCTGCGCCGGCCACCCCGCCGGACCTCCTCCTCCTCGAGACCCCCCGACTATAAGAGCTTCTAGAAGCTTCTCCCCTTCACTTCACTGCGCTCTCCACTCTCGCACCCCACGCCCCTCGCAGCCTCGTTGACCGCAGCCATGGACGCCCACCGCGATGACGAGGAGGCCGCCTCACCGCTCATCGCCGCGCCGGTGGCTGGCGGTCGGAGCCACGCCGCCGACGCGCACGTCCTCTCGGCAGCCTTCCTCTTCGTCTTCTCCGCCTACAGCGCCGCCCAGAACCTCCAGACCTCCGTCAACACCGTACGCGGCGGTTCTCCCTCTTTCGTTCGCACTCGCGAATTTCCGATCCCTCCTATGCTGTGTTGCTCGTTCTCATCAGTGATCCACGCGGCGGCTCGTGGTGGTGCAGGAGGGCGACCTGGGCACCGTCTCGATGGGGACTGTGTACACCTCCTTCACGCTCTTCTCCGTGGCCGCGTCGCCCGTGGTCACGCGTATAGGCCCCAAGCGCGCGCTTGTCGTGGGCACCAGCGGATACGTGTTCTTCATCCTCGCCAACCTCGTCCCGACATGGTGCGTAGTCTTAATCGTGTACCGCGATCCTATCTGGCAGACACGGATCCTGTGCAGCCTGTGCTAGTGTTTTGGGGGCGTGCGTTGGTTCGGTACTGGACGCGTGGTACCTGTTAGATAAAAAGACCCTTGATAAAATGCAGGCAGCGTTCGTATGGGTTAGAGATGAGTGCCGATGCTACTTGATAAACTCCTTTCTGATCGTGTGCTGTGGTCGATCTTGAGTAGCATCTGTGTTAGATTCAGTTCTGACATTGCCCCTCGGGTGGTTGGGACATCAGTTCACATTGGCTCTTCACCGCCACCTAACAACATCTCAGGCTCAGAACTATCAATTTGCCTCCTTGTTCAACAGCTAGATCTCCACGGGCTTTGGCTGGTGTGCTCCCGGCTATGATCTTACTTTGTCTGATTTGAATGTTGGTTTGCTTGTGCTGTGGTGGCCTGTTGGATTGAACTTGGATGCATGGAAGAAACTTGTTAGGTGATGATGTTCATTTGAGTTGAGTGATGATTGTTGATTCTACTTGATCAACTCTTGTTTGGTAGTGTGCTATAGTTTGTATTTGATGGAGGATGCACAAAATTCAGTCCATTGAAAGGTCTAGCCATGTCAATGGGACAGAAGGTAGGGTATGGGTTATGTTTTTACACATCCTTTCGCCTGTCAATAAGTGACTTAGAAGGGACTCAGGTCCCTGGGTTCTTAAGAAATTGTATTTTAATTTAGTGTTCATGGTATCTTTTGGGCCTCTCCCCAGTGGGGAATCTCTCCTGATAATGTACCAGGCCATCACACTCCTCCCCAAGAAGGAAGGGGCCGAACAGCCCAAGGATTTCAGACCTATAAGTCTGGTGCATAGCTTTGCCAAATTAATCACAAAGATGCTATCTAATCGTCTTGCTTCACGGCTGCAACAGATGGTATCTCCCGTTCAGAGCGCCTTCATTAAAGGACGCTTTATACAAGATAATTTCATGCTGGTGCAGTAGACAGCGAGATTTCTTAATCAACAGAAACAGGCCCGTATTCTTCTCAAGTTGGATATTTCAAAAGCATTTGACTCCGTGGCTTGGCCTTTCCTCCTTGAAATTTTGCAGCAGCTAGGCTTTGGGCAAGTTTGGAGGGATATAATTAGTGGGCTTCTTTGCTCTTCATCCACCCAAGTGCTACTGAATGGAATCCCTGGAGATCATATCGTCCATCGGTGTGGATTACGGCAGGGCGACCCCCTTTCCCCGATGTTGTTCATCTTGGTCATGGATGTTTTAGGGCATATGATTTCGAAGGCTGAAGTCGAGGGCTTGTTGATGTCACTGTCAAGGCGGGCCTTGCAACACCGAATTTCTATTTATGCAGATGATGTGGTGTTATTTCTTAGACCAGTGGCTGGGGATATCAATTTAACAATGGGCATTCTTGATCTGTTTGGAGAGGCAACAGGGCTCAAGACAAACTTAAAGAAAAGTAGTGTATTACCCATTAGATGTGGTGCAACCGAGCTGGCAACTATACAGAACCTGCTGCCATGTGAAATTGCCAGTTTTCCATGCAAATATCTAGGTTTACCCCTCTCTTTGAAGAAACTTACAAAGGAGCAAGTGCAGCCCATTATTGACCGCATTGCCGATCAGCTTCCGGGCTGGAAAGCAAATCTGATGACCAAAATTGGGAGAAAAGTTCTAGTTCAATCTGTGCTCACTGGCATGCTTATCTATATGCTCATGGCTATTGATCTTCCACCATGGGCCATCAAAGCAGTGGACAAAATTAGGCGTGGTTTTCTTTGGAAAGGTCGAAGGGATGCACAAGGAGGGCACTGTCTGGTCGCGTGGGTCAAAGTATGTCGACCGATTGAATTAGGTGGGTTAGGAATTGCAGATCTCAAGTCCCTTAGCTGGGCCTTGCGTATGCGTTGGCTCTGGCTGCAAAAAACAAAACCTGATCGGCCATGGGCAGCCCTCCCAATCCATGTACCTGAACAAGTAAGGGTCTTCTTTGCAGCGGCAATTTATTCTGAGGTTGGAGACGGAGCAACAACCCTTTTCTGGACGGATAAATGGCTTCATGGACAATGCATTGCAGATGTAGCACCTCGCCTCTTTGCTGCTGTTGCTGTTAGGAGACGCAAGAAGAGAACGGTACAAGAAGCCTTCACTAACCATGCATGGAGTTCAGACATACAGGGGGCTCGCACGGTTGGGGTCATCACCGATTTTTTCCTCCTATGGGACCTCTTATCAGACTTGGAGCTGCAGCCTGAAGTACAAGATAGACATATATGGCGACTTGCTTCAGATGGGCAATATTCTGCTAAATCAGCTTATGGGGGCCTATTTTTGGGTTCCATTCCTTTGAGGCCGTGGGAAAAAATTTGGAAGACTTGGGCGCCGCCTAAATGTAGTTTCTTTTTGTGGTTGGTTGCTCATAATAGATGTTGGACATCAGATCGTTTAGCTCGCCGAGGTCTCCCTCATCCTGAGCGCTGTCCTTTGTGTGACCAAGCAGCCGAAACCATTGATCATCTCCTCATTGGTTGTGTCTTCACAAGAGAGTTCTGGTTCCGTTTCTTGTCACAAGTTGGCCTGCAATCCCTCTCCCCTCAGCCCACCGAACTATCCTTTTTAGATTGGTGGGATAGAGTGACTAGTGCTACCAGTGACATAAATTCACATGGAATCAATTCTCTCATAATTCTTGGAGCCTGGACTGTATGGACTCATCGCAACAGGTGTGTTTTTGATGGAGCAGCCCCTGATATTGGAAGAGTTTTGATCATTGCTAGAGAAGAGCGAAAATTATGGTCGTTGGCTGGGGCTCGAGGAATTTCTCTCCTGACTGCCCGCCATTCAGAAAGCTAGGATCCTAAAGCTTCTGTTGGTCGCCTTTTGAAGCATAAAGGCGCGCATAATATCCTAAGGATCAGAGAGTTCTTGGGGAGTCGTGTGAGTTGGCGTGAGTTAGTGTGTATGTGTGTGTGTGCTGCCTCCTTTTTCGGCTGGCCTAGGGTGTGTTGTATGGGTTCTTCCCTTTTTGTTCACTTCTTAATAGAATGATGCGCAGCTCTCTTGCGTTTTTCGAGAAAAGAAAAAAAATAATGTACCAGGCAAAATGGTTTTCCTGTTTCTTTGATATGTATAAGTTGTTTGGACATGGATAGCCAGTTGATGTGCTTCCTAATCTAGTGGGTGTTTCAGTTGCGTGAAATGCTAAAGAAAGTTACATTACATTCAACATGATGCCTTTCATGTGATGTTAACTTAGATGAAAAATTTTCAGGTACACAATGGTGCCAGCTTCACTCTACCTTGGTTTTACTGCATCGATCATTTGGGTTGGGCAGGTACTGCTGTTGCTTAGATTTTCTGTGAAATGTTGTATTCCCTGTTTCTTTCCATCTCAGGCACCTATACATTGCACTGCAGGGTACATACCTTACATCAGCTGCCCTCAGTCATGCAAGAGAAAATAATTTGCCAGAGGGTCCAACTTTAGGGAGCTTCAATGGGGAGTTTTGGGGAATGTTTGCTAGCACACAGGTAGAGTTGTCCAAGAGCTCCTCTTAATCGAAACATGCTCGGGGACATTCTAGTATTTATTCTTCAACCTAAACTGAACTGTCTCTCTCTGGATATGTCTCCTCTACAGTACAATAGTTTCTAACTTATACTTACATGTGAATTATGTAGGTGATTGGAAATTTGATCTCACTTGCTCTACTGAGAAATGGAAAGGTTGGCATCACATTGTAATATTTCAAACTGTAGATTCCTTTTACATTTGAGATTATGTTCTTGATAATTACAATTAGTAGCTAGAGCTAAATTAAGGTTCATGTCTTACCCTATAGTAGCATGGTCTTCACTTGATATTTTTTACAATGTTATGTTATTACTTGTTAGATGCCATCTTATTTGACCCTCTGTTTCTTATGTCCCTTCAGGATGGTGGAAGTGTCACAGGGAAAAATCTTCTGTTTGCTGTGTTTCTTGGTTGTATGATTGTAGGCATTGTATTAATGTGTTTACTTTCAAAAAGAGATGAGAAAAGAGATAATACTCCAACACATTCCTCATTTGGAGCTATGTTAAAGTACATCATTGCACCACTTAAGGACCAAAGAATGCTTCTTACCATTCCTCTTATAGTATATTCAGGTTTACAACAGGCATTTGTATGGTAAGTAGTCTATGTCAGTTTCAACATCCATGGTTGTTCACTTCTTAGTAAGCATTTTTCTTAGACAGTTCTGTGGATTTTTCTGAAGGGCGGTATTCACAAAGAGTATTGTAACACCTGTTCTTGGCATCAGCGGCGTTGGTGGAGCCATGGCAATTTATGGTGCAGCAGATGTAGTTGTAAGTAAAATGAAAATGAGCTACTTGTTGAGACTAACCATCTTGTACCTAGACAGTGTTTAACAGATACTCCATTCGGCCTACCATTTTCAAGCTACATTCTTTACTCATTTTGCCCTGTTGCTTCCATTGCTTTAGGCAATAACATCCGAAGTGCACTAGTCACACTAGCAACCAATGCATATCTTGTTTTCCAGTTTCTGCAACTTAGAACCATACCATTCGAAGCTACTGAAAGAAAAACTGTACTACATGTTTACCTGATTCTTGGAACATGGCTGGCGTTGCAGTGTTCATTGGTTGCTGGACGATTGACCTCTGGACTTCGCTCAGCAGCATTTATAGTGTCGGTTGGAGCTATTCTTCAGGCCATAGTCCTGTTCTGGCTGCTTCTCTTTTATAGGTTTGATTTCTGTAAAAGCCATTCTGCAATTGTGCCTATAACTTCCACTGTGATTGCTCACTCACCTTTTGTCTACCCACAGTCCAATGGATGGACTGCTTGGCGCAGCGATACCACTATTCATAGGTGCCTTGTGGGGTGTGGGTGATGGTGTCTTGAATACACAATTAAGTGCACTACTTGGGCTGCTGTTCGAAGATGTCAAGGTAATCTTGTTTTAGAGTTTTTTGTTTGGTGTTTCATGTACACATATGGGCCTTCATCTCATCTGCTGGCATATAAGTTCGTTCTTTTGATATTTCAAGGGTATTATAGATTTTGTTTGTTTGCTGCCGTACCTACTTGTGCTCAACAAATACTCAAATTTGACACCACGGCCAATGCAGGAGGCTGCCTTTGCACAGCTGAAGGTGTGGCAGTCGGGCGCCATCGCAGTCATCTTTTTCCTGAGCCCAAGCATCACGCTGCAAGCCATGCTTATCCTGATGGCCGCTGGCCTCGTCATCTCCTTTGGCTCATTCCTGTTCCTTACGCTTGTCGTTGAGAAGTCATCGCCTGTCATCGCCTGAAGTGACACCGTTTCCTGATGTCCAGACCGGCGCCAGTGTGGCTTTGTCAGTATTACCAGTGGCCTGAGCAGCGCCGTTGTTGTATCCACTATTCACCGGAAATGCAGCATCCATCAAGTGCGATTTGTGGCACCATATTACACCATTGGTTTCAGGCAGCCATTGTCTGAACCGGAGCTGTAGCAGTCCGTGAAATGGGGAAAGAAACCGTCGATTTGGGCACGCTTCTAGCTTGTCAGTACTGGTCCTTTCTCCTTTTGCATGTCTGCAGCAATGTTGTTGTGAAAAAAGAAAAGAAAAGATGTAAGAAATGTTCTTTCATTTGGACCACAGGATTCGTTGTAAACATCACATGAATGAGAGTTAAATGGTCTTCTGTTGTTTTCTACTGGACATTGATCATTAAATTCTCATTTTTCATGTTTCAAAAGAACTCGATGTATTCTCATGTTTCAAAAACTAGATGTAGAAGATCAGAGGCGCTGCCAGCAGTGGCCTCACGTACTGATCATGTCGCAATTGTAGAAGGCGCCCTGCTACTGTCGCTGGGCGAGTTCGGCCGGCGTGAGACGCCGGAACGGTCTAGTGGCCATGGCGGGCCTGTGGGGGCCATGTTATGGCACACGATGATCTGCCAGCCCGAGTTAATGGATGTGAT
This sequence comes from Saccharum hybrid cultivar R570, assembly GCA_038087645.1. Lineage (NCBI taxonomy): Eukaryota > Viridiplantae > Streptophyta > Magnoliopsida > Poales > Poaceae > Saccharum > Saccharum hybrid cultivar. The sequence continues at coordinate 848,346 of JAQSUU010000695.1, read as the reverse complement.
TCCATCTCATCAATCAAAGTATGTGATACTAGTAGTTAACCACAAACGTGATACTAGTAGTTAACCACAAACGTTTTATACAAATTCTTTCATTCCTTACATGTATTTTTTTTAAAAGCTGTACTGAAGCAAGCATGGTTTGACATGTATTGCGTGGAATTTTGAAGTTTATGTTGGCATTAAGTCATTATCTATCATATCAGAAAACTCTGATCTGGAAAGAAATGTCTCTACGCAGCTCGTGTTTTCCTTGAACATTGCTCAAACTATTACTCAAGCATGGTTTCGCTTGTGTTTCCAGTTTGAAGTATAAATAAACTACCTGAAAGAGTTTTAAAAGGACAGTCTCTTCAGACGGCCAACAGTGACTAACAAATGTAGACAGTCTCATCAGCCGGTTCTGAATTACTTTGATTGTTGGGCTCCCAAAGGAGAAAAAACTATCCAAAAATAAATTTCTTCAGATGGGCTAACACAAAACTTAAATTGAATTGTTGGGCTCCTCGTAGAGAGAAAGTGCCCACCAAAATTAGGCGTGTGCTGCTTATTGCAGCGGCACACGGTATTCTTTAGTAAAAGGCTATGGTGATCTTCACATTATGGAACCTATGGAAGGAGAGAAATAGAAGAATTTTCAACAATGCTTATGAATCGGCAATACAAGTGGCTTCAACAGTCAAAAAGGATATTAAATAAAGGAAGAGGACTTTAACTTGGAGGGGTAATCAACAAAGAAAAGTTGTAATCAATTTCCTGTTCTATCTCTTTTTATTCTCTCTTCGAGGGGGGCGTGTCATCTCCACATGTACATAAACTTCTAATTTCTCTCTTAATCGAAAGGCATTGCGTTAAAAAAAGGCAAAAGAATAGTTCGCTTTGTGTCCACTGCGCAGCTGCTTGCTCTCCTGGCCCTCGTAAATAGCAGCGCTCCCAGCCGTTAGCTTCAACAAGCGGTTTGGGACTAAAAGGGCAAAGCGTCGGCCGTGCCGTGCCCACTGCTCGCGCGGTCTACGTTAACGGACTGCAAATCAAGGCCTACGCGTAGATTTGCATTTCCTGCAGGCCAGACTGCACTGATGATGCCCACTGGCTGTAACACCCCGGTGTTACGCATGTATTTAGCATTGTAAATCGTACGCATGATGCATCATTTGTTGCATTCATAATCACATGTGAAGTAAAATATAGCTTTGAGTTGAAACATGTGAAACGTCGCTTTGAAACATGAATGTTGCATATACTTGTTTAGATTTATTTTGCCCTAATTATGCTAGCTAGATCAATAAAATATGTTTGGTGATAAATGCAAATCACTTAGAAATATTTATCATGCAATTTGGAGCAAAGTTTGTATTCAAACTTTTGGCAAAATATGCTTTTTAAAAATATTCTTGAAAATAGTCAAAAACCCTGCATATTTAGCTTTTATATTCCAATTCAAAATCTATGCAGATTTTTAGTTGGTCCCTAAAGCAAAGTTGTAGAGGATTAAATTCTAAGCAACTTTCATTTTTGGGCAATTTTCAGAAAATTTCATCTTCTTACTCAAAATGTGATTTGAAACTATTGTTTGAAATTTATTTGAAAATAAAATTTGAAAAACCCTCTTTTCACCTTACTGGGCCGCGCGCCTCACTTCCGGCCTGTTGGCCAAAGCCGACCTGGCTTTCTCCCCGTGCCCGCGCTTCTCCCTCCGGCCCAGTGTGGCCTCCGCGGCCCAGGCCCACGCTGAGCCCCCCCCCCCTTCCTCCCGCGCGCGACGCGCCCGACCGCGCTTAGGCGCCCCGCGCCGCGTGGTGGCCGCATGCCGGCAACGCCGCCCGGGTGGCGCCCGGTAGCCCCCACGAGCGCGCACTCGCCTACCTCTAAGCCAGCCGCAGCGCCCTGCCTCCCTCACTCCTCCAGTCGCTTCGCCCCTCCCCCCTCACAGCAGCAGCCGCCGAGCGGCTCTTCTCCGCCACCGCTCGCACGCACGCTCGCCGGAGACGCGCGTTCCGGCCACCGCACCGCACCAACAGAGCCTTCATCTTCGCTACAACTTCGTTTCTCCCTCGCGCAGCCAGTGCTCGCACTTGCTCGCCATGGTAAGGCCTCCTCCGATGACCATTGCTCGCCGGAGTTGGGCACTCCTCGCCGGAGTGCACTGCTCCGCAGACTTCGCTCTCCTGCTCCTCATCTCGCCCCGATTTCGAGCGCATCTGAACCCTCTCGCTCTCCCTATGCTCGGACGCCGCTTCCCGCGCCACCCCGTGGCCGGAGGCGTGCTCCCGCCGGTGAGCCGCGCCGCCGAGCCGCCATGGTCGTGGGCGAGCTCGATTTCGAGCTCCTTCAGCCTCGCTGCTTGCATCAACGTGTCCGCCTTGGCACGGTGGTCATGGTGGTGACCTCGTCGTCGGCGACCTCGCCGTCGGCGAGATCCCGCGAACCCGCAGTCGCCTCTGCCTCTTCCCGCTAACGGGTGGAGTCGGGTTCCCCCGCGGGCCCACCTGTCTGCCTCTCCCTGGGCGCGCGTGTACACAGCCCCAGGTATGCTTAGCGTTTTCTACCGGTTGAGTTTAAAAGGATTTTGAAATTTATTTTCAGAAATTCTTTAAAGGCTTCTAAAATTCATATCTTGAAAAGTATGGCTCCAAAAATTGTAAAACAAATTTTTGTAGACTTCTTAGAAGTATATCTATGGTTTAAAAATATTGCATGTTGAAATTGTGATACTTTTCTGTGAAGCTTTATTTATTTTTTGAAATTGCTGTTTTCTTGAGAAATGCATAATAAATCATAGGAAGCTCAGAAAAATATGGTTCTAAGTTTGTTATTCTTCTCATGTGATACACTTTGTATGAAAAATATATGTCAGGCATGTTCTGTAGAAAAATTATGATATGTAGTTCAAGTGCTTTTAATTGTTGATTTTTGTTATTTTTGCTAGAGAGAAAAATATGTATAAAACTTGGGCATGAGAATTTTTATACAGTATTTATATACTATGTAGAACATAGGAAAAATGTTAAATCTGTTGTTTTTATACTTTTCATAATACAAAGTATTTTCATGCTCATATTTATGCCATAGCTTGTTATTTTTGTGTAGGCTATTCTAATTATCCAAATGCCATGAAAATTTTGTGGTAGTCTACTTAGAGTAGTACTATGTCATGGTAATTTTCTAAGATTTTTTATGCTACCAAAATAGATGTTGCTATTCAAACCTAGTGTTAATTAGGGTTTAACTAAATCTCGCCTTATGCATGATTAGTGAATTAGTGAATCTTTGGTGTATCTTTGAAGCATTTTAACGGGATGTGGTGACTTAGCATGTTAGTACAGTGGTTGTAGCATTAGTGTGGCAGTACTTATGTGTAGCTACATGGTAGTTAGTAGTAGAAGAGAATGCAGTAGATGATATGTACTTATAGTACATGTTCTTGGATGATGTTGACTATCTTGTATGAGAATTGTACTATACTCTACCCATTAAAGCAAATCATGCTCATCTACCTTGCATGCAAGCATATTCATTGTGTGCATTTTCATCCGATGCACCTTTTTGCATAAGCACTTACGCACCTGCATCATACAGGATAGCAAACAGAGAATCCAGTCGTCGTACTCGAGGAGCCCGAGGAGCAGCTCGAGGTGCAGCCTCAGGAGATGCCTGAGGCTGACGAGGAGGACGTTGAGGAGCTTCCGGAGTGCCCCTATCACCGCCTGAGTTCCTTCGAGAGAGGCAAGCCCCGGAGCATTTCTTCCTCGGTTTGCAAATATTTAATTATTGATTTACTTTAATTGATGCATTACGTTTAGGAGTTGTCTGCAATCGTTGCTGCATTGTACCTTGTTTACATTTGTTATAATCCTTATTACCCTGGTATCCGCAGTCGAGTCAATGCTTAGCTGGCTTAGACCGGTAGAAGTCGGGTGATTTCCAGTCACCTGTGAGCTATAGGTGGTTACCTGAATCTGCTTGGATAATTATGTCATTATGGGATAACTAAGTGTTAATTTGAAGTTGAGACCGGATGGAGACTTATAGGGTTTCAGACTGTAGTGTTTTCCGTCTGTGTCGATTAAGGACCGACCGTTGTTGGGCCTCAGGTCATGTTGAACGCATACCTTACATTTAGTTGGCCGAATAACATACCTTTCGACCGCGAAGCTGAGAGATTATTCGGGCCGAGTGAATTACCCGCAGCGCACTGTACCGGAGAAGGTGTGGTAGGACACGGGGGCGCGATGATAAGACCGAAAGGCAGTCGGTCGGCCCCTAGGTACATGTGGTTCCTCACAAACTCGAGATTTTTTCTGAATAGTTGACTCAGTGACCAATACCTCACTTTAGCGGGTGAGTGAGGTTTGTATGAGGAATAAATTACTAACTGGTTAATAATCGATTCGAATTGTCATCGTTCACTGGATAGTGAACACTTGACTTGAGTTACTTCATCGTAGTAATATTGATGGAACACTTGGATAGTTATAATGGATATGACATTATGGAAGTGCTAATGATCATTGGTTATCATTAATTGCTTAATCACATGCTTGCTCTAGTATAGGTGCAAATGTAGTCAACAGGTTAATAATGATTAACTTGACATAATGCTTTTGGAAAAGGTTCTTGAAATGCTAAAAGTGCATTTTTGCAAATGAGTCAGCTACACCACTATAAAGCCCTTCATAATCCTTAGTGTCACTTTATTTTTAGTTATGTCGGGTAAGTCTAGCTGAGTACCTTCTCGTACTCAGGGTTTTATTCCCACTTGTTGCAGATAGGCAGATGTATTACGGCTACTGTATCAACTGTCTTTATCCTACGATGGGTGATGCTTAGGACCATGGGCAATGGTCATTCCTTACGTCACATCTAATGCTTTTGTTGAAGATGATCATCAGCTGGCACTGTACTTCGAACTCCGTATGAGTGTGTGGATTTGAATAAATTGCTTCCGCTACTTTATATTTGAACTCGGTTTGTAATAACTATGTTTAAACTCCGATGTATCTATGATACGAACTTTTTATGTAATATGTGATGGTGACCGCTAAACTTATTACGATCTTGGCTAGTATGCGAGTTGGTTTGAAATCCTTCGTGATTTTATGGACTACCGGGTTATACGGCCTTAAGTTTGCTAAATCTTCTGCTCTGGCGGGTGATTTTCTTACTTAATTTCGTATAATTGGTTGGTTCTATTACACTGGCCCAGTGGACTGCGTGAGCTAGGCAGCCGCTTGCTGTCCGACCTATTAGACGATGTTATTAATTCGGCCATACGCATGTGTCTAGGTTCGATTTATAGGAGCTTATCTTGTTGTAATCCTAACCTCTTGTACAAGCCAATGTAGGGTTGTTCCCACGTATATTAACACTTAACCGAGTACCCAAAGGGGTATCTCGTTCCCACTATGTTTACATGGTAATCAGAGCTAGGTTAGCCGAAGAGCTCAGCCATGGCTTCCTCCTCCGCACAGCCTGCTATTCCATCTCTCAGCTTCTGTCCTCCCAGTAAGAGACTGACTCGTGCCAACCACCAGATGTGGAAGGCGCAAGTGGTCTCGGTGATCAAGGGGGCTCAACTGGCGAAGTTCATCAAGCCTTCGGCAAAGGCGCCGGAGGAGTTTCTTCCACCGGTCAAGGGCGATAGTGACACCAAGAGCGCGACGCCGACTCCGAACCTAGGGTATGATGACTAGGTGGTGAAGGACCAATAGGTCCTAAACTATCTCCTTTCCAATCTATCATGAGAGGTCCTCAGTCAGGTCTCCACTACCGAGACCGCGGCAGAAGCTTGGGCTGCGATCGAAGGCATGTTTGCCTCCCAATCCTACGCCTGCATCATCAGTACACGGATGGCATTGGCTACAGCGTCCAAGGGGACGTCCACCATCTCCGAGTACTTCGCAAAGATGAAATCCCTGGCAGACGATATGGCGTCTGTAGGCCACAAGCTTGAAGATGATGAGCTCATCTCCTACATCCTGACAGGGCTGGATCTTGACTTTAACCTAGTGGTCTCTGCTGTGACTGCCCGGGTTGAGCCGATCTCTGTCCAAGATCTGTACATTCAGCTCATCTCCTTCGAGCAAAGGATGGAGATTCATGGAGGAGGCCCCCACTCATCTGCCAACATGGCTGCCAAGGGTGACCGAGGAGGAGGAGGCAACAACGGTGGCAACGCTCACGGCCGTGGTGGACGTGTGGTGGCTTCAGGCGTGGCATGAAGGGCAGTCGCAGGTGTCATCTGCCAACTCTATGGAAAGGAGGGCCACACCGTCCTCAAGTGCTTTAAGAGGTTCGATGCCTCTTTCATCGGCCCGCCGCCGAAGAGCGCATCTGCTGCGACGACGTCGTATGGGGTGGACACGAACTAGTACATTGATTCTAGGGCCACGGATCACGTCATATGGTGAACTTGAGAAGCTAGCCATCCGCGACAAGTACAGTGGTCATGATCATGTGCACATGGCCAGCGGAACTGGTATGGAAATTAGTCACATTGGTTCTACTTTTTTGCATACCCATGATAGCAAACTTCATCTTAAAAATATTCTCCGTGTTCCTAAGGCCAACAAAAGCTTGATTTCTATTAATTGACTTGCACATGATAATAATGCTTTCTTATAGTTTCATCCAAATTAGTTTTCCATCAAGGAACAGGGGACGAAGAGGACTCTCCTGCAAGGCAGATGTGAAGGAGGGCTCTATCCCCTGAAGTCAGTCAAGTTGGTCCAGAATAAACATGTGCTTGGCGTCACCAGGCCATCCCTATGGCACTCAAGATTAGGTCATGCTTCCACTCGCGTAGTCCAGCAGGTCCTTAATTGCCATAGGCTTCCATTTGTTAGAGATTCCAATAAAAACATGATTTGTGATGCATGTCAACAGGGCAAGAGTCATTAGTTGCCCTACCCTAGATCCACTAGTGTGTCGTCTAATGCTATGGATCTTATTTTTTCTGATGTTTGGGGTCCTGCACCAACTTCTGTTGGGTGAGCTTTATCGATATTATAGCAAATTTACATGGGTCTATCTTTTGCGCCATAAATCTGAAGTTTTTCAGTGTTTTCGTGATTTCCAACAATATGTTGAACACCAATTCGATCGTAAAATCCGCGCCATCCAAACTGATTGGGGGGGGGAGAGTATGAGTCCCTAAACTCTTTCTTCCATCGCATTGGCATAGCTCATCATGTTTCTTGCCCACACGCCATCAACAAAATGGTTCGGCCGAGCGTAAGCACCATCATATTATGGAGATAGATCTCTCTCTCTCTCTTCTTGGTCATGCCTCAATGCCACTTAAGTTTTGGGATGAAGCGTTCATCATGACTGTGTTTCTTATTAATTGTCTTCCACCTCCTGTTATTAAGGGTGACACACCATATGAGCGCCTCTTTGGCAAGCAACCCGATTATTCCTTCCTACAAACTTTTGGTTGTGCTTGTTGGCCGAATCTACATCCTTATAATGCTAGGAAACTTGAGTTCCGTTCCAAAAGGTGCATGGTCTTAGGGTATAACAATCTTCACAAAGGTTTCAAATGCCTTGATCCTTCAGAAGGGCGTGTTTACATCTTGGTGATGTTGTATTTGATGAGCGTGTGTTTCCTTTTTCCCTAATTCATCCAAATGTTGGTGCATGCCTTCGTGCTGAGCTTGCCCTTCTTCCGGATATACTCCTTAATCCTAATGCTACCTTTGGGAATGCAAAATTGCAGGATCAGTGTGTTACTAATTCCTTACCTACTAACCATGTTTCCCATTCTGGAAGTCATAGCATGGGATGCAGGGGTGCAGGAGATCGAATCTGGTGAAAAATGGTGAAAAATGGGTGTTATTTCATGTATCCGGCGGGAGGCCCTTTGACCAGCGCGGAACACGAGGCTGATTTGCTTGGCGCCTGACATTCTCCTACGCAGGCATCAGGTTCGGGATGAGGGGTAGATTCACTGCCACCAGAAGTTGCGCCTCTGAATCCTTTGTGCCCGGCTCGTCTTCCCCTCCAGCGCACGATGCGCGTGTGTCGGCACAAACGGATCCCACTACGAGGGGACCTGGCGCTGGCGCCGCAGACGCTGTGATGGCGCAGGCGGATCTCCCATCAGGATCTTCTACACTGGGTGGATCTGTGTCTCCGCCTGTGTCTACTACATCTCTAGCGCCTTCCGGTCCAGTAACTCGGTTGCAGCGTGGCATTCAAAAACCTAAAGTGTACACTAACGACACTGTGCATTGGGGTATGCAGTGTTCATCTATTTTAGGGGAGCCATTATCTATCAAAGAGGCATTTTGTGATGAAAGGTGGATTGCGGCAATGAATAGTGAGCATCGGGCATTGTTACAAAACAAGAGTTGGCACCTTGTTCCTGCTCCAAAAGGGAAAAATATCATAGATTGCAAGTGGGTGTACAAGATTAAGAGGAAAGCTGATGGCTCAATTGACTGATACAAGGCTCGCTTGATTGCAAAAGGTTATAAACAGCGCTATGGAATTGACTATGAGGACACATTTAGTCCTGTTGTCAAGGCGGCTACCATCCGTCTCATTCTCTCAATTGTTGTGTCCAGAGGCTGGTCCTTGAGGCAACTTGATGTTCAAAATGCTTTTCTTCACGGTGTACTCAAAGAATAAGTCTACACGAGGCAAACCCTTGGGTATGAAGATGCATCTCGGTCAACATTTGTGTGCAAATTAGATAAGGCGCTTTATGGACTTAAACAGACACCGCGTGCCTGGTATGCACGCTTGTGTGGCAAGCTTGAGGCGCTCGGTTTTGTTCCCTCCAAGGCCGACACGTCCCTATTCTACTACAACAAAGGCAAGCACACCTTGTTCATCTTGGTATATGTTGATGACATTATTGTAGCCAGCTCATCTCAAGAGGCCACCAATGCATTGCTCAAGGACTTGGAGAAGGAGTTTGCTCTGAAAGATCTTGGTGATCTCCATTTTTTCCTCAGGATTGAAGTGAAGCGTTCTTCTGATGGGTTACTATTGTCTCAGGAGAAGTATGCTGAAGATATCATCAAGAGGGCCGGGATGAGTCGTTGTAAGTCAATTGCTACAACAATGTCCTGTATTGAAAAGCTCAGTGCTAGGGAGGGTGATATGCATGCTTGGCCCGAGGACTCCACCCGGTATTGCAGTATTGTGGGAGCTATGCAATATCTTACCTTGACACGTCCTAACATTTCCTTTGCTGTCAACAAGGTGTGCCAGTTTCTGCATGCTCCCACCACCGTCCACTGGAGTGCGGTCAAGAGAATTCTACGGTACATACATGGGACGTTGAAGTTTTGACTTAATATTAGAAGGTCACCGTCCATGTTAGTGTCTTCTCGAACGCCGACTGGGCAGGTTGCGTAGATGACCGTCGGTCCACCGGAGGTTTTGCAGTGTTTCTTGGCTCAAACTTGATCTCATGGTGTGCTCAGAAGCACATGACGGTCTCACGTTCAAGTATTGAGGCTGAGTACAAGGCTCTTGCTAATTCTACCGCAGAAATGATGTGGATTCAGAAGTTGTTATTGGAACTTCATATACAACACCCACCAGCAATATGGTTATGATGTGACAACATTGGCGCAACATACTTGGCTTCTAATCCAGTGTTCCATGCTCGGACAAAACACATTGAGACTGACTTCCATTTTGTCGGAGAACGGGTTGCTTAGAAACTCTTGGACACACGATTTATTCATTCTGGTGATCAGTTAGTGAATGGCTTCACCAAACCAACCGTGGCGTCTAAGTTGTCACAGTTCAGGCGCAATCTCAACCTAGTGGGCGGTTGAGATTGGGGGAGGGTGTTAGATGATGTGATTAGTTCGGCTATAGGCGTGTGTCTAGGTTCGATGTATAGATCCTAGAATTGTTGTACAATGTAGTTTGTTACTCTAGATTGAGTCTATCTTGTTGTAATCCTAACCTCTTGTATAAGCCACCTGAGAGTTGTTCCCACGTATATTAACACGCAACCGAGATACCCTAAGGGGGGTATCTCGCTCCCACTACGTTTACACGGCCCAAATGCTGTGAAGCGTAGGGGCGCTGGAGGCTGGAGCTGCCGGGCTTGCCTCGCCCGCTGCTCCCCATTCTCGCTCGCCTGCATTTATCATTTCCTGTTCTAGCAAAACAAAAAGTAAGGTTCAACCAATTGGGGAAAGTTTTATTCTGCATATATACACAGATTCAAGATGCCAAATACGTACCAAACATCGTTGAACGGACCTCATGATCGAGCTCCCCGTTCGAAATTACTCCCTCCGTTCCAAATTATAAGTCGCTTTGACTTTTTTAGTTCATCCATTATTATGTCCTAGATGCATAGCAAAATAGATATACCAAAAAAAAAAGGCAAAACGACTTATAATTTAAAACAGAGGGAGTAGATCGTATGCTAACTATATCAGCAGTTATGTTATTATTACATACAAATGTACTACTCCAATGTATATGCTTGGAACACAGGCAGTGTAAGCTTCAAATTAGGGAATCTGATTGATATGCTTCATTGCTTCGAATGTCCACACGCTGTGGCAGCTCGTTGCAGGGCGGTGCTTAATCTTTACTGTCTCCATCACTAACAGCATAATGGTCACAGTTGAAACATCGCTGAGAACAGCATTGCTCGGTCAGTAACTCGGGAGTCGTGCAGGCAAAGCACACGAAGGCCACATTTAGATTGCAAATATTTTGAACCCGATGAATAGTACCATTTTCGTCTTATTTGGTAAATATTGTCTAATCTTGGACTAACTAGGCTCAAAAGATTCATCTCGTGATTTCCAACTAAACTGTGTAATTAGTTATTTTTTTACCTATATTTACTACTTCATGGGTCCAAAGATTGATATCATGGAGAGAGTGAAAAAATTGTAACTTTTGGATGCATCTAAAAAAAGGCCCTAGAATCAAGAAAACCACGTCAGCTCGGGTATGGGTGTGTGCTCTGCTGTTGTAATCTACTATAGGGCCTGTTTAGATCCTAAATTTTATCCTTAAATTCTACTATGCAAAAAGAAGATTCCCATCACATTAAAATGCCGGCACATGCATGGAGTACTAAATATAGATGAAATCAAAAACTAATTGCACAATTTAGTTGTACTTTGCGAGACGAATCTTTTGAGCCTAATTAGTCAATGTTTGGACAAAAATTCACAAATACAAACGAAATGCTACAGTGCACGGGTCTGCACTGTGCAGATTTTGTTGCCGCCAAATAGGCACAATTAAACACGGCCATAGCTACCTACCTGGCGTAGCCCTGCACCTACTGACCTACCTACATCATTCCAAGCAACCTCCCGGTCAACACACCATCATATACGACATCTAGTTCTATGGAACGTGCATCGGCACGCTCCGCCCCATCACTCATACGCGCCCCTGAGCCATTTGGCCCTGATCTTCTTCGTCTTTACCGATACCGTCCGAACTTATTACGGTCTCTCGAACGACCGGATCCCTGTATCTACAGTTGTTTTCGAGCCGTTTCGCACACCCACGCTAGGGCCAAGCCAGAAGGAACGTCGGATCTACTTTTGAAACATCCCGATACAATACTTGTAATGTATGTATGAAAGCAGGTGAACACTTGCAAAAATACATGAAAAACTCTTGAAAACTATTGTAAATCATAAACAACATCCAGATAAAACACTTGCAACATATGTGTGAAACATATGCAACATCCAGATAAACACACTTGCAACATGTATTTTTTAAAAAATGAAACATTGAGAACAAAAACTTGCAACATACGTGTACCACCATTACGGCATATGCAACATCTCGATCTACGTTTGTAACATCCATACAAAATATTTACAATATACATCTAAAACATCTGAAACACTTGAAACAAGTGTTTCCGATATGTGCTTTCAAACGCAACATCTACTTGCTCCTTGGATAAAAATAGAGGCTCGTTGACGCGGAGCTCGACGCCGGCGTGGAGCTCGATGCCACGGAATGACGCGGAGGTCGCAGGTGTGGAGGTCGTCGGTGGCACGGACCTCGGCAGGTGCCACGGTAGGCATATGGAGCGCGTTCGCGATGAGAGGCGTGAGTCCGGACAGTGGGAGCGCGCAGCGCGAGCGGGGGCGGCGCGGGTGAGAGCGAGGTTCATCCCGCGAGCACGGGTACGCAGCGCGCAAAGCGAGCGACGCAAGCTTGGGCAGCACGGTAGGGGTCCGTCCCGTGAGCGGGCGACGAGGGCGGGGTCCGTCCGAACGGACGGACGCCCTGTAAGACTAGCCACAACATCATTGATGCCAAAGAAAAGTGCCCTATTCGCTTGAGCTTATCAGCCAAATCAACCAGTCATTCAACAGTATTTTTCTCTTACAACGAATCAGCGAATAATACTTTCAGTCATGACTTATCAGCTAAGCCAACAGGGCCAAGATTCCCCAGTCAGCATCAATGCTTGTAGTACAAGTGGGGTCCTAAGTCAGAGCATTTCCTTCCTCTCTCTCTCACAGTGGTTCCCCTGCCAAGTTTTCTCTCACAAGACGAAAGAATTTGTTTAATCGCCCATGCAACTCAGCATCGAGGCACAAACTTTCCTCGTCGGGTATAAGTTTTTCGAACTCAACATCGCCTCCCACAGTGGTTTGACCCGGTGCTCAAACACTACCTTATTTCAGCATCGGTTTTTTCTCACGTTGTGGGTAGTCTAAGAGCATTACCGAGCTTTTATGTCAATCTGAGCTTTCTTGGCGTACACCGTGAAGGCGACTGTGAGGACGATGGCACCGACGAAGAAAATGGCGTTGTATGCTGTTTCCACTGGTGTCTCATTTTATAGTTGGCGTACTTCATGTCAGCCAATGTACTCTCTCCGTCCTCAAAAAATAAAATTCTAAAACAGTATCACGTTTTAGTGTACCAAATTTGACCAATTATAAATAAAAAAGTATAAATATTTATAAGAGTTAAATGCATCACAGACCCCTGAATTTGTACCATATTTATAAGGAGACCAGAGACGCGGGACCAAATACAAGCTCGTGGTCCGCACTGATTTTTTAAAAATAATATTTTTTATGATTAATTATAAATTTAGAAGCTGTTATAAAAAATAGACATATATAAGCCTATCGGCTGCTTAACGACCGATAGGGGTCCTATCGGCAGCTCACTGCCCGATAGGCATGTGCTCGTTACTTGGCCGACGTGCATGCTACTGTTCAGGGGTCTATATGACACACTCTTACAAGTTCAGGGGCATGTGATGCATTTAACTCTATTTATAATATCAAATAAATATCATTAGATTAATTACGAAATGTATTTTTTTATAATAAATTGATTTAGAGTTATAAATGTGAATATCATTTACCAGAAACTCGTTAAACATGAAACACTTTAATAGACACGCATGCCATAGGTTCATCCATTCACGGACAGAGGTAGCACGTATTAAACGCCCACTGCACCAAACACATAGCAACATAGCACATCACAAAGTACCTCTTAAGATAAAGCATACGAATGCATTCGATATCTGTAAAAAAAGAACAGTACATTGGGTAAGCTGTCACAATATAGTGGCAACGAAAAAAAAAACTACAGAAAAGTTTTCAAATAAACTAAACTTCTACATGATCAGATATATCGGTGATTTTAGCACATGGACATCCGGTGCGCGAGTGCGTCCGGACGTCGGTCCCTTACAGAACCCCGTCCGCCCCCCTGCACGGAACCCCCCTCCCCCGCGCACGGAACAGAATAGATGGGACCCGCCCCTGTCCTCCGCTCCCCACCGCACCCTTGTCCCCCGTTTCCCAACGCACTCCGTTCCCCCACCGCGCCCCTATCCCAAAAGGGCATGAAACATTTCAACTGCAACATTGCAAAACATATGAAAAAACTATACAGTGCAACATCGGGTTGTAAATACTGCAACATCGAGAAAATATGTAGTGTAACATTGAAAAACTTGCACTGCAACATCGAAAAACATGTACTGCAATATCAAAAAACATGTACTGCAGCTTTAACGAGAAATATGTACTGCAACATCGAAAAAAATATGTACTACAACATCGAAAATTGTGTGCTGCAACATTAAAAATATATACTGCAACATCTCAAGTAGTAGTGTTGCAACATCGCAAAAATATCTGTTGCAACAACTCAAAAATCCCATCGTAACATTCGAAAATCATCTGTTGCAATATCCCAAAACACCCATTGCAACACGGGAGAACCAGAAAAAAAAACATACAAAAACAACCCTGGGCCCATCACCTTCAAGCTTGCCGGAGGGAGGAGGGTATATGACCCCAGATCTCGCCGGAACCCTAGCCACTGCCGCGTTCCTTAGATCCAGAGGAGAAGGAGGAGGGCTCAAATCCAGAGGAGGAGGACTCAGATCTAGAGAAGAATCGACCTACCTCGTCAGAGTTGCCGTCACCGTCCTCGTCTCTGGTAGGGGTTGCATGGAGGTCGCCGAAAGGGGAGGGAGGGGCAGCAACGACCTGGCCCGGAGAATGGCGCGTGACACGACAGAGAGTGGAAGCAGAGGAGCGGGGCTAGAGCAGGCGAGCAAGTGAGCGCGGCGGGTCACGGACAGGATGAGATAAGGCTCGGAGGGCGCGGGCGCTCGGTCGAGTCATTCCGGTGTGCCGGTATGTTCGGACGGGATGGGCGCCCGTACAGTAGCCGCCAACTGCAACCACCACCACATGTTGACCATGACCCCCAATCAAAAATCGAGTGGAGGTTGCGCAACTAACCTTGGGCAGATCTCCCGTGTAGAGGCCTTCCACGCGCCATGAGGAAGCCCCACCTGACGCCGAGACGAGGCTTGTCCAGAGGGAGCCGTGGCCAAATGCTGACGAGATGGATGGAGCCACGGCGACGGTGATGTGTGCGGCTGCGGTTTTGCAAACCGAGGTGACGGGAAGGGGGTGCGGCGATGTGGAGCGAGGAGGGGATGAATGAGGGTTAGCAGCGGTGGAGGGAGCGATAAAATCCGGCCAGGATGGCAATAACGGCAAATCAGCGAGCGATAGATGCTCCGCGGGGTTCACGGTCACGGGTCAACAACCTGTGCGATGTATTCAATTGATTAATTACGTGTGGTAGTAAATACTTGAGTGCTCACCTGTGATTTTTTTCTATTAATACCTGTGGGTTATCGTCGGACAGGGGGGCGCTCCGCCGGGGTGATGATTACTAAGCAACGCGTAGGTTGTAGAATAGTGTGTGTGTGTGTGTGTGTGTGTGTGTGTGTGTGTGTGTGTGTATATATATATATATATATATATATATATATATATATATATATATAGAGCTTATAAGAAGAGTACAACAAGGTGTTCTTCAAATGGTGAACTCGTATAAGAAAAAATGGTTAACTAGATTCATGGTCAGAAACATAATTACATATACCTGCAGAATTTTACCAAGACCACAGTGCAGAATTTCAAATGAGTAAATTCCTCTTCACACTCACGGATTGGTTGTTCAATTTTTGGTCAGATATCTGTTATCTGCAATTCTGCATGTACTGGTGATTAAAAGGAAAAGAAACCGTGTGCAGTCACTTGACCCACCAAATCAGTAGAGGCCTTCATAGAGCTCCAGCTCAGTAGAAACAGGTTTTATTTTACCATACGGAAAAGTAAATTATATTGAATGATGGCAAAACAAAGACTTAACACTTTATCTATCTACGGTTTGCAACCAACCAAAACAATGGGACAGTGTAAAACCCATCACATCACAATCTCGTATTCTCCTTTTCCACTGCAAACATGTGAAGCTTGTCCAAAACTCTTGAAAGTGGTTAAAAATTGCAATTGCAAAGTCTGCTAGATACCCTGCTCAAACTCATGACACTTGCTCCAAACAGGATATCGTGATTTAGCAATGTTCATTTTCCTTACAAAGCATGGACAGATTAGAGCTGTTGTCAGACTACAGAAGTGCACAAAGGTGCACCAGATTAAATCTGCCATTTGTTTTTCTCTTTCCTCACGGTACTTACCAAATCAAAGCCGCGCTCATCACCTCAACTGTTCAAGCACTCTTTTCCATGGAGACCTTAAAACTGATTCAAGGTGTAGGTTGCCCATCATGCAGCTTTGTCTTCCTCTTTCGGCCAAGAATGGAAGCCTTTTGCAGCCTCACTCCACCAGCTCGCCATTTCTTGAAAGCAGCCATAGATTCTCTAGCAGATTCAAACACTGGCACAAATAAAAAAAAGGTTACCTGTTGTAGAAAAATGCCTGATTATGATTATCGCAGGGGAGATGTTTGCATACCTCGACTTTCTTCTTTTGTAAGGCGTGGAACGAACTTGGGCATTGTCATCATGGAAGAACTGTGAGATTTGCTTAGAACCTCTTTGTACCTACTGGTGAATGCATAGCGCAAGAAAAGGCCAATGCTCTTGTCATTCACCCTGTAAATGTCACAACACAGGAAAGAACATACACCAAGGGATATCACCTTGTATGTCCCTTGTGACCTTATCCATCACCAAAGCAAATAAATAAGGGCTCAAAGCTGACCGCTGATGCAGTCCTATTTTAATTGGAAAGTCACTGGTGTCGCTATCACATGTTCGGACGAACGTCACCACATCCCTGTACATATCCTTGATGAGGGTAACGTACTTAGTTGGGACTTTGTGCTTTTCCAAGGCCCACCACATGACATTTCTCGGTACTTTGTCATATGCCTTCTCGAGGTCAATAAAGACCATGTGCAAGTCCTTCTTCTGCTCCCTATATTTCTCCATCAATTGTCGTAATAAGAAAATCGCCTCCATGGTCGACCTACCAGGCATGAACCCAAACTGATTTTGGGTCACATGTGTCACTCTCCTTAGGCGATGCTCGATAACTCTCTCCCAGAGCTTCATCGTATGGCTCATCAACTTAATTCCACGGTAGTTAGTACAACTTTGAACATCTCCCTTGTTCTTGAAGATAGGTACTAATATACTTCTTCTCCATTAATACCAGGGACACCAAGGTTCATGAATGCCAGATTATGATAACATCATTAACATATGAGTGTAAAAAGCTACACTGGGTCATGGAAAAGGGGAACACTTAAAATAGCTAGAAGTTTTGGACTGCCATAATTAGTTAAACAATGAGACAAGTCATTTCAACGTAACCACAAGTTACTAGTTAAACTTGTGGCATCAAGGCATGTTTATCAGTTTGTTATGATGAAATTCTGCACCATGGCGGTTCAGTGGGATCAATCATGAATCAGTACTGAATTAATTTCCAACATATAGAAATAGAACTGACAGGACAGAGGGACTGGTGGTAATGATGATAAACAGCAGTGAACTATTCTCCATCATATAGAATCAAACTGACTATCTCTGAAGGGAAATGCAGCAGATTGCTAGACAATTGAAATACAGAAATAGATATTCCACTATGAATTAATTGCTTTCCAGGATGAAAGGACCATGCTTTTGAAAAAAAAAATACAAGCGAAAAAATGTTTTTGGGGAACAGATTGATCAAATCAAACGAAATCAAATGAAATCAGTGAAACAGTCCAAAATAATAGGGAAAATAACAAAATGCTAGTATTGTCACCCAGATTGATCCTAAACACAAAACTACCTTAACCTGTTTATATCAATGTTCATCATATAACAGTTTGATAGGCATAGAGAAACTGAATGCTACCCGGACACTCGTGACCTAATTATTGCACTTGTGTGGGATTCCGAGTGGTATCTGGCATGTCCAAAAAACTTACTGAATCGGAGACAAATACCCAAGCTGGACAGTGACACCCAAACCTGTTCCCATGCAGCACTGACCACAATACTTTATTACATTACCCACATATTTCTATAATAAAAAAAATGCTGTCTAGTCATAACAAGAATTAACATAAAAGCTATAGAAAGGAACGCCTCAGTAGGGATGACCTATCACTCATTGGAGGACACAAAAGGAAGCTTGCTACCAGACTTGATTATAGTCAGATGATAGTGAGCCTAAACTACCAAACTGCCAACCTTTACAGTAGCTTAACCTGTTTATATCAATGCTTATCACCTGACAGTAGGCATAGAGACTGAATGTTTTGACTAGACAAGTCAAATGTGTAGCAAATAATCATTTGTATTTCAAACCTTAGAAGTATTATGCATTAGGGCATGTTTGGCTTGTACCTTAATTTATCCCACCAATTGTTGGTTAACCTTCCATAAAGTATACCATAGTCCATATGAACACATTGTCCTACCCAAAAAGCAAACAAGCAATCAAAACCTTACATCAGGATGGCATGACATACAGTTGCAATAAGCACAGGACGGTGGAAACCTTGTCAGCCACAGTAGAACCAATGCATACACATATTGGTCAACAAAGAGATAAGTAGATTGGTGCACTTCATAAGATAAGGGATTAAAATTTCTTTTTGGTTTGACATCTCAATCTATAAAGGCTGTCCCAGTGTGCTAGGTTTGCACTTTGCAGCACCACAGAAATAAACTCCTCAAAGTTTCAGCTAGGTCAAAGCCTCCTGATTCTTGTCATGTCTGGGTACAAGTACCACCAGTGCCAGAAGGGCAATCCATCGCCCTTCACCTTTCACTAAATGATTTGATAAAAAAGGGGATTTCAGGGGCATTTGGGGTTAGCAAAGAAAAAACAGAAGCAGCACACTTGAGAGCTACTTAAGCCATTGAGCCATTCTGAACAATCAACATAGAATAAAAGCAATACCTGGCATGACCACTGCTACTTGAACTTAGTCAATTCAATATGTTTTCACAAATTCCCAATTCATAAATGAACCCTGTCTAGCCAATGATCATAGCCCAAAAGAAAATTAAGAAATTGAAAGCAAAGATACTGAAAGCACATTTGTTCAGAACCCTGGACTACTGATTCAACCAATGGACCACAGGGGAGACACCATTCAAACCCAGGTGGGACAAGAGTTCCGATGACTCCTAGAGTTCAGCGCTCTAACCAGTCCACTGTGAGAAGCTTGGCTCGATGAAAATAAAGAATTCAATGTTTCAAGAAAAGTAAATAAACTGAGAAAACCATGAAATCTATGATATGCATGACTAAAGTGGTGAGGGAACTTACAAAGGAACAATCTTGCATCCTAGCTCATAAAAGTATGGGCAAAGAACCCTCAAATCCACACAGGCTGCATCAGCTTGGATCTCCTTCCGAGTTCTGCAGTATATATAAAGTTGAGACATCAAAATTCAAATTTGTTAGGGGCATACTACAGAACCTATGCTTCACACACTAGTTATCAATAGTCAAAACTCCCACATTTAGCAATCCTCGAGAGCCGTTTTAATCTCCAGACAGGAATAAATTCGCTCATTAAGTTATATGAGTAAGATCTGCAGATATTACTTATTTACTGGAAAATTACAATGGAGGCAAGAAAAGCCACATCCTTTTATTAAGCTGTCAATATGAAATTACATGTATGTTTCTCAAACTAAGAATACTCTTTGCTCTTCCGTGCTTTGTTGTTGCTCTAAGAATTTCTGTGTATGCAGTAATGCCATAAGAGACACAGAAGAAACCTACCTCTGTGTGAAGCATGGAGGTGGATTTATTGACACCGCTTGTTCCAGAGACAGCAGACCATGAGCAAGCCAAAATGGGAGGTCCAACTTGGCACCCTTTTCGATCTGGATATAGAAGAAAAGGTCAGATCCACTTTTATACAAGAAATGCATCCTATTAGCACTTTTAGTAGGATCCACTATGCAAAGCATCCAATTCCCAGTTGGGGCTCATGACAAAAACTGCAGAAGGCCATTAAAAATTAAGAAAGTGGGGTAATCCAAATCAGTGTAAACAAGTCAAAGAGTACATAAAAAAGCCTCTCAGGTAACCATTACCCAAGCACTGCAGAAATCCACATTCAGGAATAATCAGGACATAAGAAGAATTTATTGACACGCTGTACACAGGTGGAGCACTAGAAGCATTGGTGCACCAAATTAATGGGCTGACACTTACACAGTTACTTTCAGCACCAGGATCTAGCAGGCCGACACCATTGGCTGTTACTTGGAAAACAACTGAAATAGGCTGCAGCCAGAGCAGAAATTTATACTCAGTACGCAGGCATCACGCAAGAAGAGAATACAAAAAAATGACATCTGGAATTACCTCATCCTCCATGAGGATGTCATCGATGTCGTAGTAATTCGGCATCTGATCAAGAGGACAGGATCACAATTCTGCACCTCAGGGGCGGACCTAGTAAAGGCATATGTGTACACATGGTGAAATGGACACCCAATACCTTTTGAAAAAATGGAATTTCATAGGCATATAAATACATGTATACGCTTCTAATTAGTACACCAGATCCAAATACAGATAGATAAGTTTGGTTCGGGAACTCTACTTCGCACAGCAGTAAGGGAACTGGTGGATGCTCATTGCCAGCAAAGGGCCCGACGAGGCATTGGGCATTTGGTTGGCACGAGGGACCTGGCGAAGGGTGGCACCAGCGGCGGCGGCCGCCCAGCAGTGGCGGGCCTAGGATTTTAGACTTGACTATTCAAAATAATGTGAAAGGATGTTTTTTTTTGACAACCTAAACTCCTAAGGTCTAATATTTGGCATGTACACAATTATAGTTCTAATTGTATAATATATATAGCAAATATATAACACACAATTGAGCATGATTTTATAGATTCATAGAATTTGAGCACAACTTGAAATTGTTTAACAATTAATATAAAAGAAGGGTCAATAGTTCCATATACCAAAGTGGCACTGTCCGCAGCGAATCAGAGAGATAGCGCACCTGGTCCCAACTGGCGGCTGGCGCACTCCTGGAGTCCTGGTCCCGGCTGTCGCCTTCCGCAGGCCGCTGCGGGCTGCGCGCCTGTGCCGGTGCTCCCTGACTCCCTCGCTGGCAGCGGCTACCCGCAGGCTGCAACCGGAGTTCGCCGCCGCGCCGCCGACCGTCCAGTCGCCCAACGACTGGTGCTAGGGTTTGGGGTTGGCCGGTTGGGGGAATGGGGAAAACAATACTGGAGTTCCCCAGTCGGGACTCGCGAGGAGGCGAGCGCGAGTGCGCGGGAGACGTCCATGTCTCCTAGTTGTGGGCGCGGTAAGCGAAAATTTGGGCTGCTGGGCCTTATTGGGCCTTCGGATGGGAAGGAAAAGGGGTAGGAAAATGTGTTTTTTTGGGTTTATTGCTGTACAGGGTACAGGTACTCAGTTTGTCTATATTTTCTTCTTTTTTATTATTAGCAAATTTGCCCTTATGTTGTATGGAACTCACATTTTGAAATTGGATTTCGTATAATCGTTAGACGCTAGTTGTTCTAACTCGACCATGGACAGTAAATCTGAGTCCTGTACGGGATATAAAGGGCGTGAGGGCAGATGGCGACATTTGAAGCAATGAGCAAATCTTTTCCCTGTCCCTATACCAATTCTTATCGCATTCCCTCCAAATGCACATGAGCTTAGATTCATCACAGAGCTCATATGTAAAATTTGAGTATGTTGTGATGGTTGAAGAGGGCGCAAGGAACTGGGGAGGAAGAGCGTCGGTGGTGGCAGTTGTCGGGTGAGGGAGGAAGAGCGGTCACCTGGTGGGGCCCTGGTGGGTGGCGCAAGACCCTATTGGCGCTGGAGGGAGGAGGCGCGACACAGTGGCATGGGGGGCAAAGGGGCGGGCCAGGGGCAATGGCACAGGGGCGAGGGCGAGTGTCAAACTGTCAACTACTAACTAGGGTTCTAACTTTTGTGTGGGCTAGGCTGTATTTATTTACTGGGCCTCTAAATTTGGAAATTCCTGTTTACCAGGAGAACCGAATTTACCGACAAAAAATTGGTTTGTGGGAATTAGGAATCGAACATGGGACTATAAACTTTAGTTTCGATATTTTTTGTTCGGTTCTCGCTATTTTCGGTTCGATTTGCGGTATTTTTTGCCTGGCCCTAGGATAACGAGCCAACTACACTTCTTTCCGAGACCTCTTCAAAATTGATATAATCTTATTTATCGTTGTCTCTTGAAATGTTTGAGACCTAACTTCAAATTGAACTTAACGAGCTGAGCAGAAGTCGAAAGTAACTTGAAATCAACTTATTTTATTTTAAAAGAAAAATGCGCTCAATCGGAACATTTTTCAAATGAACCACCGAGCCAGCTCAATGAGGTTTTTTTTGTCAATTCATAGCCCTACCTGTCATAAAAGCGTCTGGACCCGCTCTTGTTGACGCAATTACAGGCAACTTATTAAATGACAGGTACTTAATTTGGCAATTACAAGCTGGCTATTGGCCCCGATTGACCCAGTTAGAGCAAACTCAAGAAACTCTCCTAATTTATATGAATAGATTTTGGTAACAATCTCTTTAATTAGATCTCCAAATATAGGCATCATCTATTTCGGATTTTGCTAGGCAAAGATGGAGAGCGAGGATGGCTCTCTAGAGTGCCCACATGATATTTTTTTCGACAACTTGACTTCACACTTTTTCATTAATGAGAAAAACACAATACAAGCCCTAAGTCATTCGCCGGCGAGATACCAGCGACTAGATCAACAAGGAAGCGACAAACACAACACAAACAGAAGGCCCAACAAGTCGGGGATGCCCACGGGATATGGAAAAGTTGTTGGAGGGTACAAAGATATAAAAAGTAATTTTTATTCAAATGAATCTCTAAATGATGATTTAGAGAGTGGAGATGCTCTTCCAACCCTATTGCTATTTTTGAAATATTTCAATAAACTTTAGAAACACATATATTATTGATGGAGGGATTGATATCGATCCAGTACAATTGACACGCACAAAAGGCAACTCATATTACAGCTCACTGCGGTGTGGTGTTGCCTATTTGGATTCGTTACAGTACACACAATACTTAAACGCACCGTACCGTTTATTGTAAGTAAAGTGGGTACGGTGCATTCTTGCACACGGTGATACTAGTAATAGTACTCCAGCTGTAAACTAAACCCGCTGGTCGATCTAATTAAAAAAAACAGGAGCGGTAATGACTAAGATATGATATGGTGGTCGTGTACTGAAGCGTGACATACGACGACGTAAGGCACACTGTTATTGCACCAGCAGCGGCGGAACGAGAGAACCCATCGGATCCATGCATCAGGCGTCGCTGTGACCAGTAAGATGAGGGTCGATGGTGTGGTCGCGCATCTTGGGGAAGACGGTGCCGTCGTAGACGCCTCTGAGGGTGTCCTTGTGGAGGTACCCGTGCCTGTCCTTCCCCAGCATGTGGATCAGCTGCCACTCCGTCTCAGCCGCCGGCCTGCACACGCATGCAAGTCCATCATCCATCAGCTAGCTATTTATTACTATTTGATTGATGCTCTGTTAATAAATTTGATTCGATAATGAATCACGTACGTACCATGATAGAGGCCTAAGAATGTCCCTGTTTGCGATGAGCATCGCCTCTACCTCCAACCATGACAAAGCATCCTCCTCGCTGTGAGAAAATTTCTGGAATATTCTCTCGAATTTTTTGGGGACAAAACTGAAAAGTTGAAACATGAGAGTTGTAGTAAATCAATTAATCAATTTTGTCGTCTACTGTGTAAATTAAGTTATGGCAATACAAATTAAGTCACGGTAATACAAAAGTGCAGAGACGAGCGAGGTGTTTGTTAGATTAGAGAGCACTGTACATACTTTCCCTTCTTATCATAGGCACCGGAGTCACTGGGATGGACTGCTCCGTGGATGTGGGACACATGGATATTTACGCTCGGTAATTTTCCAGGCTACAATCAAGTAGTAGTAGGGAATATGCAACATAGTAAATAAGTACTGTGCGTGTTTAATTATTTATTTATATATGATAAAAATTGATAATATGAACAAATGAAGGGAGCGAGAGTGGCCGTACGTACAGGGGTTGTCAAAGGGCCGAAAGCAGCATGGGTTGCTGTGGCCATGGTAAGTGCGAAGGCAGGGTCCATTCCGATCGCAATAAAACCTGCTCATATACATTATATATATATATATATCGTCAAAGTCGTTAGAAATTAAACAGAGTTTTGGTGAGTTAAAGAACTCAAAAACCTTTCCCAAAAAAAAGGAACTTATGAAGGAAGTTATCACGCGTATATACGCACCTTTAGTACTCTCCGGAATAGTAAGAATGCCGTCCCTGTCCTCGTCAAAGAACTCCACATGGCGCATAAGGTCAGTCATGTTACCGCCATAAGGTGACGCGGCCACACTCAGTAGCGCCCCTTCATGCATTTAATTTGGAACACACAAGTTATATTAGTTATGAGCTTTGTTGCTGTATTTCTAAGTAACTGTAAGCCGTTTATTTAATTAGATCAGATGATTAGAATCATTTATTCTCTCTTACGAGGTACTCCATCCTAAAACATACTGTACTTTCATCTGTTCTAAGTCAACTCATCACCTCATATTTGAAATGAAATTATAGAGAAACATATTAACTTTCTTTCTCACACAAAAAAGAAAAGATAAGTTATAAAAATACATTCCATAAAGAACTTCATCGTCACACGAATGCGTCCGTGCATGTACCAGGGCAGAAAAGCCAGAGAGAGTACTTACAGTTGCCGGAGCAAACGATCCACAGAAGCAGCAGCGCCGAGGAGGGTAGCAGCACTGCCGAGCGTCCAGCCATGCTAGCTCGGTTGGTTAGAACACTACTACAAATATGCAACAGGAGCGTGGGGGTTGCAGTGCACACATCTATCCACGGGCGGCCCTGCTTAAATAGCCAGCTCAGCTGCTGGCCATCGATCAGCATCGCAGATTCCATGTAAATAATATCCCATATGTCAGTACTGATTGTACTGTTTAAATAAACTAGTTAGGTCCTCCGATCCGCTGCAGAATAGTGTCATTATTATTGGATGCCTGATGAGTGGATGCGCTTGAAATATGCAGATCTATACCGTGCAAAATTAAACGCACGTGGATTACGTGGAGATCGGTCGTCCTAACTAATTATTTTGTTAATCTGCCCGAGGCAAGAGTTACAGTGTATATATGGATCTGGATTAGGTGGATCGGAGATCCAAACTACTATGTGTGCCTGCACATGTGAACATCAGAGACCTTGGTGACGTTGCGTGCATCACATCGATCACGGTGTCGGTGTGGCCGCGCGCAGACGAAGACAGTTGGCAACGTCCGCATTGATCCAAAAGTCCAAAGATGAAGGGAAAACTAGGACTCGATCTGGCCTTAGCTGGTCGATTGCTTATGTGTGTCCATTGTTTATCACATGTGTGTTTGAATGGATAGGGGTCGTGAGTCACGCCCGGGTGCCTTCTCCAGTTCTCCATCGCTAGTTGCATGCACTTACCTCAGATTTTATTCTCATGGCCCTCTTTTTGGCACCACTTCCGGAGGAGCTAGCTTCACCACTGGTTTCGCTGGCTTTCTTGGTGTGCTGCCCCGCCAAACACTTGCGTGTGAAAACAGCCTATAAAACCAAAATCAAGCAAAAATTGGTGGAGCCCAAGCCATTTTAGCATAGAAAGTTCAAGCCACAAAAATGTGCCTTTTTTTATTAGCTTCACCATTTTTGGAAAAAGCCAAAGCCCTAACAAAAAAATATCTATTTGTTATAGTAGAATCCTCTACAAATTAATTAGATCGGCTCATGAATCTAATAATCCTTAGAGCATCTCCACCAAATATCATATCCCCTCTTCCATACTGAAAACTTTGTAATATAGGAGAAATGATAGCTCTACCGGATCTCCTATCATATCCTCTTTTCCTATATTTTTGAGAAATCTTTTAATTTCCTTCCCTTCTCTCCTAAAGATAGGACACAAGCATGCATGAAAAAGGCCGTAGCCTAGTGGTTACAGGAACCTCAGTAGTACCTCAGGTCATGGGTTCGACGCCCCGTGGGAGCGAATATTCCACGATTTAACGATGTTGTGCTTTTAGTGGTAGATGATGTTCCCGTCGATAGCGAGGCGCCTATAGTGACTTCCTCAATCTCGAAGATTTGCTAGTTTGTATGTGTTCATAGGAATAAGTGTGCGTGCGTTATGAGTGTCTGAGTTGTACTGTAATCGGCCAATCCGTATATGTGTGTTCATAGGAATAAGTGTGCGTGCGTTATGAGTGCTGAGTTGTACTGTAATCGGCCAATCTGCTCCTTGGAAGAGGGCGCTTAGGGCAGTGCGCCACCACCGTGAGCCGTCTCGCCAAAGTCAGCAACTACTCCTGCCGCCTATGGCCATCCTAGACCCCGTCCTAGGCTTGGTCGAGCCTTCCCCCGCTGGCCAAGCCGACCCCATCCAGGATTTGCCAACCAACCATGGTGACGATACTTGTAGACGTTACAACAAAGAAGCACATCTCGAGCAAGGTGGAACTTGCCCACCTGGGTTCAAGTCCTCGACTTGGCATGGATGCTCGTATTTTACTGGATTTATTCTAGGATTTAATGGCGCTATGCTTTCAGTGGTAGGCGTCGACGTCCCCATTGATAGCGAGGCGCCTGCGGTGACTTCGTGAATCTCGAGATCTATTGGCTCAGTCCTTCGAAGGTGCTTATAGGGGTAGGTTTTGCATACATGTCTTCATAGGGGTGAGTGTGCGTGCGTGTTGTGGGCGTCAATGTTGTACAGTGTAATTCTCCAAAAAAAAAAGAAGCACATCTCGCACATATGCCCCTCTTCTTTCTATTCTTAATCTCACTATGACATGCCCACATGTCAGGATAGATACTAAGGATTGGGATTTGAGTAACCTGCTGCATTGCTGCACTCCTATATCCTTAAAATGTTTTTGAGAGATCCCCTCTAGTTAATTATAGGAGAGACAATATAGGATATCTTGTGGACACCGGATCTCGTATTCTCCCCTATATAGAACTAGTTACAGGAGATCTCAAAGATAACTTTAGGATATAAGTGACCTTTGCTCGTGTAGATTACCAAAATATCAACCTGACTTAGGACTTAGGGGGTGTTTAGTTCTAACCCAAAATTTTTTCACCCCATCATATCGAATGTTTGGGCAGTTTGGTTGGAAACCACGAGATGAATTTTTTTAAGCCTAATTAATTCATGATTAGCCTTAAGTGCTACAGTAACACACATGTGCTAATGAAGGCTTAATTAGGCTTAATAAATTTGTCTCGTAGTTTCTAGGTGAGTTATGTAATTAGTTTTTTAATTAGTATCCGAAAGCCCCTTCTGACGTCTCATAAAACATCTGATGTGACATTAAAAAATTTTTCACCTCCCAACTAAACACCCCCTTAGGAGAGGGAGAGGTCTCCCCTTTCTTTAGGAGAGATGGTGGTGGATTTAGGAGATCTGCTAAAGAATATAGGGATAAGAGATGCGGTAGGAGATCTCCTGCAGTTGTTATATTTTCTATTTATTAAGAGATAGGAAAGAGTATAAAAGATACGGTGGAGATGTTCTTACTTCCTAAAGAACACGTGGAAAATCCAAGACTATATCTCTATGGCCATGTTTGGTTAGCACGGAAATAATATAATCCCATTCCTTCAAAAAAAAAATATAATCCTAATAGAAACGTATCTATGAGGGACATGTATATATCCCTCCCGTTGTCCCATTTGGATCAAATCATAGGGGGGTAAGAAAAGTACCTTTTCTTTCTCTAACCCCTTCTTCAAACCGTGTGTTTTGGTTTTGGCTAGAATAATATTTACTTAAGGCAGGAGTTTATCTTCACGTACTTGTGCTATGTTATGGTGCCAGCAGCGCAGGGGCCATATCTTAAGGAATTGGATAAGAAAGAATAAGGAATAGGTTTGGGGTCAATTTAGAGATATATAGGAGTGGATATGATTTGTTATAGAATTTGATTATTTTTTTAGAATCACCACGTCCGTAGCCATGATTCTCGATATAAAGGGTAAAATATTAGCCACATGTGTCAAGAATCAATTCATTACCAGTGTGTTTGGTTTGAGGAATGAGGTGGTCTATCATCTACTCATTTCTCACTTTTTTGTTTAGTTCATGGAATGAAATAAGTTGATGCATCGTCACCTCATTCATCACAAGCTAATAATTTGTACCCGTACGAGGAATTGAGTCATTTCACAAAATTTGAGGAATGAACTCATAATGCACCACCTCATCTAGGATTGAAGGGCTCCTCAAACCAAACCCCATACAAGCCTACTTCTTTCTTTCCGTCGTTTTTAGCAAATCAATAAAAATAGGAGGATTCTGATCATTTTTCTTCTGTTAGCTTTTTGTAGGGCTAGCCAAATGAAGATGCACGCGTCAACTTCGGTCTAAAGGATATTCTTGTTCATGACAAACTTTTGCAAGGGACTGTATCCATTAAAATAATATTATTTGGCTAAATAGAAGCTAGAAAGATTCCTAAATGACAACTAGTGCCCCTGGCCTCACTTGTCAGACCATGTCCTCTCCTTACCTTTTCTCTTCTTTCTCCCTCCAGCTCCCATTTGTACCTTGCACAAAGCTAGCGTTAAGGGCGACCAGTAGCACAGATGTGGTGTGGGTCCGGCTGGCGGTGCAAGTGGCTGTGGCGGCAGGCAGGGCACGCGTGACATGCATGGTGCAATAAGATGGCCGTGCAGCTCGGGCCTGACTGGCATGCAGCAACCAGTGTGGCGAGTGCGTGTAGCAAGAGTGGGGACAGCACGGCCTGTGCGCAGGCCCGGTCCTATCAATTTATAGGCAGGGAACGAAGTTATAAAGTTAGGTCCTTCATTATAATGTGCTCAAAAATTCTATCCATCTTTGTTTTTCTTTTTTCACTTCTAAATGCGTGTTTTTTGGCAACATGAGGAATTTAGAAATCAGCAAGTACCATCGTACTAGATTCAGTTCAACGTTAAAAATGATTGTTAGTAAATTACCAAGTTTTTTTTTTGGCGAGAGTTACCAAGTTGAGAATAGTGATAATAATTATTCACTGCCCTCGCTGCACCGCTAGGGATTTCCCAATCCCAAATTAGAATATCAGAGGAGTCTTATATTCTAAAGAACTAGAAGATATCCTGCGTGTTGTTGCGGGATTACAAAATTTTACAATGAAATTGAGTAGAGATGATGTATGTGAATTGCTTAATTAGAAGTTGGAAGTTAGTGCGATGACATGGTTATTAGCGGAAGATGATGGGGATGGCTTGAATGTTAAGATAGGCTTACAGTGAAGATTAATTTTATAAGAGATATTAATAACGCCGGGGCAAAGGCAATTAGGCAAATTAAACATTGATTAAACAACCAACAAAGGGGGCTTAGGGAACAGGGGCAGTTGGGCACGACACTTTACCTAAACACGTCTGGACGTGTGGACATCTCTACAGTCGTAGTGTCGTACTCGCTTGGCTGGGAATGGAGTCACGGAGCGAGCAAGCGGAGTAGCCACGAACGGCCGATTGGCAATGGTGATGCACGACGCGCGGCCGTGACGCCAGACGCAAAGGCGCAGCGACGAAGCCACGAAGGAGAGCCCAGTTCCATTCCCGCGGTCATTCACTAGTTTCTGTTCCAGCGAACGATTCGACCGAACCAACCCTACGTCCTCACCGTATGCCGTGCTACTGTGGCTGCATTGCATGGCGTGGATTGGCCATAAACAAAAGAAACTGTAACCACCATGCACGCATGTACACATGTCTCTTTAGACTACTGCTAATTGCAGGTGCGTCAATCTTTCTTTTTTTATTTTCTATTTTTCTTTTACCTTTTTATTTTTTTATACAAGTTATTTTGCATGCAGTTTCATATTTCTACTAATATATTATAATATCAATTTGTACGTCTAAGTTCTTGAATAACTTATACATCCAACTTTACATCTAAGTCATTCATCAAGTTATATATCTAAGTTATACAAGCAAGTTATATACATAAATTTCCTTTTTTTTTGAAAATTACTAAGTTATACACATAACTTTTATGTATAAATTATTACCACAACTTATATATCACAACTTTTATAATATAATATTTTACAGAGCATAACTTATTAGCACGAGTTTTTTATCAGAACTTTTATAGGGCAGCGTTGGCAAGTTGTATAGAATAACTTACATACATAAATTATAGAATAACTTATGAACATAAATTGTATTTCATAACTTTTGTACATAAGTTGTGTTTTCATAACTTTTTGTTTCCAAGTTTTAGCATAAGTTATAAGTTAATGTATTCCTTTATGTTGACACTCAAATTGGGCTCAAGTCAATTTAAATGGGCTCATGATGGTTTTGGCTCAATCTAAGGAAAACTTCATAAAGCGACATAAGCCACACTGGTTTTCCTATGAGATAAGTGGTTTTCCTATGAGATAAGACCACCCCTACCCCTTATACCTGGCCGATTGAGTTCCCATCTATCCAATCGACAAACAAATCAATCTACGACCTCTATTCCAACCCTTTTACCCTCTTTTCCAACCCCCATGTTGTTCATCTCTTGATCCGACGACCAAGGAGAGCGCCCTAGACTTGCCGGCCGACCTAGGGCAACCCGACGACGTCCTTACCCTGATGGGGTCCCTCCCGGACAAGAGCTTCGATGGTTTCTTTGCTAGTTTGCCTGAAAACTACCCAGTTCTTCGTCACATAAGCATGTTAATTATCATTTGCTGGTTTACTTTGTAAACATTGTCACTCTTCACCACAAAAGCGTGTTGGTTATCTATTGCGTTCTTTGGTCCGTAGCGGTCCGGGCGTCCTAGGCCCTGTTGGTGTTTGATTCGGATCACTTCCAACGTTAACACACTTTTTGGCGACTCCGCTGGGGAAGAATTTGCTTTAGCTCTACTTTGTAGCTGATTCTTCTTTATCCTAGCCTTATTCCTCGTTGATCTATGTTGTGTTTGCCATTACCATTGCATCAGGCCTGAAAGGCCGATCGCATCTGGTTTTGACCCCTTGTGATCTCGTTTGCTATTTTGCAACGTGTTGCGCTGCTTATTGGAAAATTCAGTAAGGCGGTCAAGTTCTAAATCATGAAGTACCAAGGTGATTCATCCCAATTTTACTACAATTACCCTAAGGTACAACTTGCAAATACATCTTATGGTCCCAATAATTATTTTGCAAGTTCTATGAGCTCTTATGTCGGTGTTGCTAGCTGTAATGATACTAGATATGTTGCATCGGCTGATACTTTTGATAATGCTTTTCATCATACACATCATAATTATGGATATTGTGGTCAAGAGCCAATGTCAATTGTAACTTCTTCGAGTTTTGATGCTACTAGCAATATACAATATGTAAATCCTTATTCTTGGCTATAAGTTCACAATATGTGGTTCCACCATATGACATGCCGATAAATAAGAGAATTGGCTATGACAATGCTAATTACTTAGCCAATTGCTCTCAAAATTCAGCATCATATGCCAATGCTTCTACTCATAATTTGGCTTCACATGTTACTCCCAACTCAAGCCAAATTAATGAAAATTCAGCAAGGTGTTTAAATGTTAATACTCATGATTCGGCTTCATGTGTTACTAGTAACCATAGCCGAATCAATGAAAATTCAGCACCATATGCAAAGATCAATGCCCACAATTCAGCTTCATATTTCGCTCATGATCATAGCCGAATTAGTAAAATTTCAGCAAGGCATTCGAGTGTTAAGACTCGTGATTCGGCTTTATATGTTGATCTCAAATCAAGCCGAATCGAGGAAGATTTAGCCCATACTAGAAATTGTGGCAGAACCACCTAATCTAATGCCCTCCCAAGAGTACTCGTCTTCGATTAGACACTAAGTACCTAAAGGAAGAACACTAAACTGCACGATTCCGTCGAGCACATCGCAAGGGAGAACTCGAAGATCAACATTTTTACATCAGGATCATAAATGAGAGAGTAAAGCTTACAACATCCTTACCATTTCTTACATCACTTTTAGTACAATATCAGAGTAATTCATTATTGGATTATAACAGCGGAATATAAAATATTATCAGAGTTCACCAGAAATAACATCAGAGTAATTCATTATTGGATCATTTAATGATATGATAAACTTTTATAAGGATGAAATGAAAACAAATTGCAAGTATCTTCCTTGTAAAACTGTTGGTGAGAGTTTTAATAAATACACTCTACTTCGCATCGTAAAGAAAATCATCGCTGAGCCTACCAGGAGGTTTCCACACTCAAGTGTCAGTTTATCAGCATCTGTCACCTACAACAGGGTAGAACAAACCCTAAGTACTTAATTGTACTCCGCAAGACTTAATCGTCAGGAGGAAAGAAAAGACTCCTATGATTATGTAAGGTTTTCTGACTTGTATGTTTATTGCATTTGCAAGAAGCAGTACTAAATGTGCATCCTTATATTTCTTTTTATTAGCAGTCATTATTAGTTCATTAATTGACCATTCTATGTAAGCACCAAAACTACTTTCAAGCAAGTGGTAAGCAATCAAAGCCATTTCACCATCTTTCATAGTTCTTACTACGATACCAGATTATAGTCATGTCAGACCGTCAATTTGACGGCGATTCACGAATCAATGTGCCCAGCTGGGTGCCCCGAAAACACACGTCTTGCTTGTACCCTAGGGCATAAGCAAGACCAACCCGTTTCTCTCCTGTCAAGGGGTCCAGGTCCCCGTCCAAGCTCGGACTCTAAGCCCCCAACACTGTAGGCCCGGCCTCAGTATGGTGCTTAGACCTCCTCAACCCAATATATATAACCACCTAAAAAGCCGGTCTAGAAAGAGTCAGAGCCCATGACAAGAGAGAAGCAAGTCTTCTCGCTCCCATAAGCAAATATATGCTCGAGACAAGTAGGTCTGTGACCTGACTATGGAATCCAATGCAACGAACGGTCCTGAATCGACACAGGCGGAACAAATGCAATCAGAGCCCCGCTCTGTTGCCCAAACAAGGCCAAGTCCATCCAAACCTGTTCCGCCCGGTCTCCAATTATTATCCATATATATATTCCATGTGATAGTAATATTATAATAATCACAGTAATATATTTCCTATCTCTCGCGAGTGACAGGTAATCCCTCGACTTCTACCGGATTCCTATAGCATAGCACACTACATGATCCTATCATACTAGTAAGACTCATAGGATAAGATATATATATGCAAGTGGGTTTCATTCAACTCCTTTAAACTTAATGCACAAGCATAAATTAAAGTGCAGAATAAGGGGTTATGCAGCGGGGCTTGCCTAGGTATGATTTAACCAAAGTTAGCATTCCATCATGGTGACACGATCAGCAAGACACCATCTTTGCTGCTACCTCCGGATGACTCCACGATCCATCATCGTTCCTAATATGATATACATGGATGCAACGTAAATAATCAACGGCACCCGCAAAGCTTAAAGTACGATCTCGTTCTCTCAAACTAATTGAGCTAGCTCAACATCTAATGCACTAGGATACACATCCACATTATCGAACAGGGCATTATTTCCCAACCCGTATTTAGTTACAAAAGCCCTAAGGTGTTTCTTTATTTCATTAATTTAACACATGTTGCCGAACTAGGGTTCATTAGCTACTCTAACAACGGGTTATTCTAGAGCTACCACGACTACAGTGAGCACCTGGTGATATTAGGAACCTACTGTGCAATTTTTAGAGTCCACACTATTACCGTCATCTCCCAATTTACGACAAGTTTATGTTTCATAATGTGTCTTAAAATGATTAGAGCAAGTCTAAAAAAATATCATAACCCTACGTGAACCAATTGCAACATTAGATAGATCATGATTTTACTAGCACAATACACGCGCTTCGCCACGTGCGCACATGCTATATGCGCCCGTGGTAATTATGTCAGACTATTGATTTTAGCGCACATATTTTGATAGACTGTGTGTTTATGTAGGGTGATGACGGTATCATCTGTACATTGTTTTGTTGATTTTAGTTGCAGCTGCGAACATCATTACATATATAATATAGTCTCTGTCGTGCTGGTTGTAGCGATGTGCACTTAAATTTTCCACAACAAATTTATGAACTATACCAGAATGTTTCGACCATGTCATCAGAATTATTAAGGTAAAGAAGGGTATAATGACCATGTACATGTACAAATGGATGGGCAAGGGGACAGGGCCAAGGATCACGCATTCTTTGCAATCGCATCCTGAATGCTGAATTTTGTAACTTGCATGCCTCGTAGTTGCTCATAGCGGCGTTCAGAGCGGTGGAGGCGAGTATATAATGTGATGGCGCACTGAGGATTTCAGTTTCCGCAGTGGTGCATGCGTAGGGCCAACGCAAGCAGACAACACGTGGCGAGGACTGATTTGACGCCACATGCAACGGTTGATAAGAAGCCAGCGCGGCTTCAGCATCATGCGTCGGCCGCTGAGACTATCCGCACTCATGGACCTCTATATTCATCCTCTATACGTCCTAGTCAACAAGATTCTCTCCTCTATACTCAATTCTCCCGCACCCATACATCCTCTATATCATCCTCTATCCACTCTATTCACTATGGGACTCACTTGTCACTTTATCTAAATATATCGATGTGTGATCTAATTTTGAAGGATTTATTGAGACGAATTTAATGGTGCAATCGAAATGTAATTAGGATTTTTAGTTTGTGAGTTATAGCAATTTTTTCCTTTGTTTAGCTAGTGGGGCCCGCCACTGTAGAGTATAGAGTAAACACTATATTACTCTAAATATAGAGTGAGAGAAAGGATAGAATATCGTTTTAGAATACCCAGTACATCAGTTTTTACTCTATATTCATACTCTAAAGCTTTAGAGTATCGTACTCTATATTCATACTCTAAAATTTTAGAGTATCGTTTTAGAGTACCCACTGCGGCTAGTGAAGTGATGCGGAGTCACAAGCATCCTGGATGGAGGCGGATCCTTTCCCGGCTGACCAGCAGCGTGTGAACAGTGCACGTACTAAATGGGTAGTGTAGCACCCGGTTTTAAGAACAAAACCAGATACATACCATATGTGAGCCCAGGAAGTCAAATCTCACATATAGCTACAAATAAAGATAATATCAAATGACAATGCTTAATATATAACGTACTTATTATAAAAGATATAACCTTAGATAGCAAACAGCGGAAAGACAACTCCGGTCTTCAGGTGAAGACTCCACTCCACAGGGACAACTGACTGGTTGATCACAAGCCTATCTGTTCCAATCTCTGGCAGTCTGGTACCCATCCGGGATTTTTATCCAAAAATATAAAATAAACAAGCGTGAGTACATTTCGTACTCCACAAGCATAACATGAGGATTCATGAGGCTCAAAAGGCAGACACGGTTTACTGCATTTAGCATTTTAGTAAGTCAGCATTTTATCATTGGTTAACGTCAACTTATGCTTAGGCTCCCAAATTAAACCACATGATCACATACTAGAATTAATAGAGTTATTGATCAACATTATATCATCATCATCGTCATCATTATCATAATACCATCATAGTTCACCACGAACAACATCTTCACAAGTGACCATTTATTCTGTGAGTTTTCCGGGCCGCTCGTGACCGTGAGCACGGCTGTTATAACAGTTTTAACACTCTGCAGAGGTTGTGCATCTTTACCCGTGAGTCGTGTTGCCCATATGCCCGGGTTAATTACTCCCATAACACTTCCAAGGTGAGCGGGCAGGGTACACTATGAAGCCTTCCATAGGTCTCGTCTAACAAGTTAGGGCCGCGAGGTTTCCTCGGCAGGCAGATATAGAGAATCCCCCTTTCTGTGGCACAATTCCCGCAGGCTATACACACAAGAACAGAGGTAGTTCTATACCCAAAGTGGCAAGCCCCTCTTGCGCCCTTTCAGGTAACCTCTAACAAGCTAGAAAAGATCCTATTACTGAGCTAAAGTCAGAGCCATATAACTCTCACGGTTGCACTGTATGTCCCAGCTTTTGCCCTACAGATAAGTCCTTACGGAGAGTTTAGGGCAACATGATCGACATCATTTGCACCATCACTCTATATTTCAATTATTATCGTCATGTTTATCAGTTTGTTCCATTAATCATAGTATTGATCATGTTTGAATAGAGCACTAGCATTCTACCCTTATGCAATAAAACCCATAGGCATCAAGGTATAAGTCATCAATGGCTAGGATGTCCTTATAGTCGAGCAATATTAGACACATGCATAATGAGTAGATTATATAATGAATAGGAATCAAGGTAGGCCCATGCTATACTTGCCTTGGTTCACAAACTCGTGTTGGTCCTGCTGGTCTTTGAAGAGTTCTTGGTCTCCAACGTTTTCCTCACCGTCTGAACGCGACCAACACGGCAACATACAACATTCCAAAAGCATTCATGCAAAGCAAACATTCCTATCATTAGAACATTACACCAACAATATTGAAATCAAGATAAAATGTTTGTAAAACTAATCTACGTTTTGCTACGATCGCGTCAACGCGAAGTTCACGAAGAACGGAGCTAAAATGCGAAAGTTATGAGTAAAACGGGTTTTCCTATCGCCCTATATTTAATTAATTATAATCATGAAATTAAAAGTTCCAAACTTGACTAACAGTAGCTCCAGCATGTAGCTTATGAAATTACGAAGCTAACGTGATTTGAATGGATCAATTCGGAGTTAAAACGACAATTCTATAAGCGAAACAGTTCGAATGGCATTTCTGTAAATACTAAAAGCGTACTTTTGACTTAAACAGTGAAGTTTACGCTTTCCAAATGGGATTGCGTATTCAGGAAAATACGCTAAGGACGGCGGGTTAGGACTTAGAAAAGTCCAGGGGCTCTTTAGCAAATTTACCCCTGAAGGGGTATCGAGCTCTCTGAGCCGTTGATCAACTGATGGACGGTTGAGAAAGGATGGGGGAGAGGAGAGAGAGGCCGGTCGCCGGATTTAGGGGAGGAGACGGCGGCGCCGCCATGGCCGGCGACGGGACCTCGTCGGAGTTGGTCTAACCGACGCTAGGGTGCACGGTTTCCAAAACGGAGAGCACCAGGGTGATGCAGAGAGGAAGATGAACTCGCCCCGGAGCAAAACACGGCCACGGGGTAAGCCCGAGCGGCTCCCGCCATGGATGGCGGCGAAAAGCTCATCGGAGCTCACGGACACGGCCATAGAGACTAAAATTTGAGAAAATAAAAGCATGGGAACATAGAGGGGAGTACGGGGAAGCTCACCATGGCTTCAAACGAGACGGGGACGGCTCTGGAACGACGGTCCACGGAAGCGGCGGAAGGTGGCTTCGGTGGTGATTTGCGCTATGGTTCTATGGCGTAGCGAAACCGAGAGAGAGGGAGTTGGAGGGGGAAAGGAGGGCGGAGCCGGGTCGC
Organism: Saccharum hybrid cultivar R570; assembly: GCA_038087645.1. Taxonomy (NCBI): domain Eukaryota; kingdom Viridiplantae; phylum Streptophyta; class Magnoliopsida; order Poales; family Poaceae; genus Saccharum; species Saccharum hybrid cultivar. The sequence goes on along the minus strand of JAQSUU010000695.1, from coordinate 811,045 downwards.
GCTGCCCTTTAAAGGGCCCGAGGCGCGGGGGAGGCTCCCACGTCGCGCGGAGGTGGGCGCGGGCATCGGACGACGGTTGCTTCGGCCGAGAGAGGGAGAGCGGAGGTTGGAGAAGGGCGCCGACACGTGGGCCCGGTGCGTCAGCGGCATAGAAGAGGAGATAGGAGGCGGTAGCAGTTGCCAGCTCGGGTTGGGCCGGCCCAAGGAGAAAAATAAGAGGAAGGGGGAAAGGAAATGGGCCAGCAGGCCGAAAAGGAAGGATGGGAGGGAGCTGGGAAAGGGAATTCCTTTTTATTTTCTAAATTGATTTTTCTAACTTCATTTTCAAATGGTTTTTGAATCATTTTGAGTTTTGGATCAAAACCATTCAACACAATAAAAGAATTGTGGCAGCATGAGTGCATCAAGGAGTTGCTAACCTTATGATTGATTTTAATTTCCCAAAAATTATTATTCCCTAAATTTGAATGCACAAACAAATTCATATTTAAATCAAATTTATCTATTTTGAAATAATGCAAAAATTAGGGTGTCACAGGTAGATGCGGCGCTGAAGCTCGTGCGCAGGAACGGGGGTTGCCTGCGGCGCTACAGTGGTGCGCTGTAGCGAGGGGGCACGTGGACAGGGCCGTCGCTGGCCGGGAGACAAAAGCGTCACGTCATAAACAGTAGTGCACAGTAGCCAGATCGCGGAGAGGGCTCGGATTCTTTCCCCGATTAGGATGTAGATATGAACCTAACAAAATTAGTTTCACAATTTTTAGACTCCTACACATTTAGATATTGAATTTACAAGTTGGTTCCAGGAATTAATTAGAAATGTATTTAGAAAAAGAAAAGGGCCCTCGGCCACCAAATCGGCCTAACGGTACACGGTGGCCCGTGCGGGAGCAGCTGCGTGTAGTAGGCCGGCCCAACAAACGGCCCGCGCGCGAGCGCCCGACGCACTTTGCTAAAGAGCCCTTGGTTTAATCAGTTATCACGCAGAGTTTTCATTTACTATTGCACAAGAGACGCGCGTTGCAGTAAGCACCCTGGAAATAAGCCGTCTTCACAAAGGGGTAGTCCTCGGCACCACAGTGCCGACGGCGCGGCTTTGGCCGGCATAGCACGACCAAGCTGACACGCTGAGGACCCCATCGGTGCGCCCATCGAGCCGATGTGACCCTAGGAACCCACGCTCAACGGTTGAAGGCAGCGACAACCCAACGGTCTACTAACGTACTTAGCCTCCGACGACGACTGATTTGCACGGCGGCGCAAGCATTCCGGCGATGGTACGGCTTGGCGAACGAGTAGAAAGGCGGAGAAGCATCGGTGGCTCACCTAGATTCTTGTTGTGGTGAAGGTTGAGGCGGAGAAATGCCCAGGTGGCCTGCCCATATGCGGCCATACCGCGCAGCGGTGCTCCTCCACGGGCACCAACGCGCCACCCCGCTGACGGCGAGCTCCCTGGCCAAAATAGCATGAGCACCCACTAGAGGCAGTAACTACGTGTTCACATACACACCCAATCAAACTGTGACCCACCCTACATGCCTAACCCCAATCCACATGTTGTTCCATCGGAAAATTGCCCAGTGGTAAGGGAAACGCCAATTGAGTGTGGCGTAGGACTCGACTGGGACTCGATGCGTTCGAGCGGCTAGCTGGCTCCCACGTCGAGCTACAGACATGATCAAAGGACCAAACCACTCGAGAAATGCCAATTTGTAGAGGGAGGGCGGCGTCAACTAGTGGGTGAAAGACGGGCAGGGCAGAGCGCAGATAGTGAACCGCAATAGCAACTGCCCTAACTCTCCGGTTGGACGCGACTCACGTCAGACGCAAGGGACAAGGGAGGGCCAGGCCTTAATGCGGCTCGTCCTTGCCTTGGCGACGTGCGCTGGCTGCCAGAGAGTGCGCTCACAGGTGGCACCACAGACAAACGTGCACCCAACCGGTCAGGACCATGACCCTATGCAGCACCATTCATGGTGACACGATGGCACTAGGGCAGAGCAGGCAGCAGCGGACGGACCAGCAGCTGGCCAATGTTGGCCACTGACACGATCGTGGCCAGGCGCAGCCATGCACGGTAGCATGCACGCGAGGCGACTGCGAACACCGGCCGAGTGAGAGCGGAAGTTGACGAGCACAAAAATTAAAGCGAGTCGAAAGGTACTGACCGACACAACCGGATGCCAACCAATTCCCTAAGCTTAATGTCAACGCTACCCGCTGTCTGGCGAAACAAACGCCAAGACCCAAGGGCAATTGGAGAGGTAAACACATGGATGCCAACATAAGCTCGTTGCTGGGATGTCGGTTCACAAACAGAGCGCCCAAGGACAAGCTCGCAGTGCATTCTAACGATTTTGGGCCATTAATGGAGTAACAACGCAACATCAACCAACCTATGAACTACACTGTGCTAAAGTACTCGCAAAGGTGCAATCAACAGTGCAAACACATGAATCTAGTGTTTAGAAAGTTATTCACAATTTAAATGCCAAAACAGCATCGTCAATAGATTTTCGGACTTGGTCGTTTTCGTTCTAGAAGCTGGAATCAACTTCCAATTTCAATTCTTGAGCTACCCATATGCTATTGAACAACATTTATTTACCGAAACAAAAGTCGCATTTTCATCTACTAGACTTGCACTTCAAATTTTTATTAAGTACTACATACAAGTGGTATTTTATTTTTGTTTATAAAAATCATTTCTCACGCCAAACAATTAAAGCTATGTATTATATTTTTCTTATTAGGATCTTCACCAGCAGTTTAGCACTAAATACTTAACTTGGATTTTTGTTGATTCCTCTCAACCAGAACATGAGCCGCATGGGATTTGTTTGTCATTTCACATGAGTTTTAAATCTGAAATCCACGGAACTTGTTGTGATAATTTCTCTTAGGTTTTAAGCGAGGTGCTAAGCGGCTCGTAACGCCAGAGGTGTTACAGAAATCTATATGGCTCCTCTAAATAGAAGGTGCCCACTTATCATAGACCGTACCTATTATGCTATGATTACTTGGAACATCCTGATGGTTGGTGGATACCTGATTTTTATGAGTTTAGTGGTAAAGATGATAAGACCGTTGTGGAACACATTAGTATATATATCTCTCACAGTTGGGTTTTGCCGGTAAAGAAGACTATATGAGAGTGCAAAATTTTTCTTTATCTCTTACTGGTATTGCCTTTGCATGGTTTACATCTTTGTCCCGGTGTACTGTTGGTTCGTGGTCACAATTAGAGTGCAATTCTATGAATATTTTAGAATGACCATTGAGAAAAGACCGATCACAGTTGAGTCATCGGCTAAAAGAGGATTGCTAGTGGGCATGAAAGAAATAATTGATTTGGATGTAAGCAAAGGTTCGGCTACAAAAGCCGAACAACACAATATCCTTTCCAAATCAATCACATCTCGAAGAACAAGTCTCGCTACAGAAAAGCATGAGAAGCGCATGAAACCAGCTAGACTTGATTTTCAGGAGCCAAAGGGGTCATACATTTATCTAGTAATTACCGCATCAGTGATGGAGATCAAGCCCATATGAGAAACAAAGGAGAGCTACCTGCCTGCTCAGAATCGGCTGAGCTGACTTCAAAGTCGGCTGAGCTGATTACTGCCTGCCTAGAGTCGGCTAGGCCGACTACCCAATCGGCCAAGCCAACTGCCTCTACCGCATGCCTTGAGTCGGCTAGGCCAACTTTCCAGTCGACCAAGCTGACTGCCTCTGCTAGTGCCCGAGTCAGCCTAGCCGACTTCCAGTCAGCTAAGCTGACTTTCCCGGTTCTGGCAGCTGTTGATGCATTTTCAGATGATTCGGCGCCTATTGTTGATTGTTCTCTGGAGATGAAGAGCAACATCATTCAAATCAAGGACTTGCACTTCTCCAACATGATCAACAAGGTAGAAAACACAAATATTTTACTCAAATTCCAATCTGGTCAAACTATTTTAATTTCTGCATCTATTAGAGATATTATTGCTAATAATTGTAAAAGACTGATTGAGAATGGCATAATATTTGCTGATGATAAAACAAATTCAGATTCTATCGGCCAACACATTGTGTCATATGGCAAGGCCAATAGTGCTAATTTGTCAAAGCTAAGGCTTTCCAAAAGCAGTTGCAAAGGTGTGCCCGAATGGATTGATGTCGAATCTGATCCATTTATTGCCTTGCTTTAAAGCCGACTCCACAAAAGAATTGGCTAAAGAAATCAAAATACACCTTTGACTTTACTTTTTGTGATCATGTCTTTGATATCTTGCTCAAGAATAATTTTATTAGAATCATTGATCACAATGCTTTGCCATCTATTCAAAACTTAGAAGATCTTACATATTGCAAGTGGCACAATTCTTCTGATCATAATACTTTTAATTGCAATGTGTTTTGTTGAGTGATCCAATTGGCCATTGATAATGGATGATTGAGATTTTCTGAAGCTCAATAAATGGACCAATTGGATTCAATTGGTCTTGATGGCAAACAGGTTTTGAATCGGCTTGCATTAGCTGATTCACTCAAAGCTCAAGGCTCCAATGCCCAAGAGAGAGATGTAGAGCCCCCAAGTGGAGACAAGGTTGTTGTCTAAGAATTGCAAGTTCAAGATATTCCAGAGGACAGCAAAGTGATCATAATTTCAGAAGAAACTGGGGGGCAGGTGAAATCTCTCCAACTAGAGCAAAGGCCGATTGGTCCCATTGAGCAAGAGAAATCAGCCAAGGATTCTCCTTTGAAGCATGTCTACCAAGATGGAGAAAAGGAGGATGCTCATAAAGCTGATGAAGGTAAAGGCCATGACAAGCTAAAGAATAGAAGGCCAAAGCTTAGCTTCAAGGAACTTCTAGCTAAATATGAGAAGATAGTACAAGCAAATGTCACCAATCGGCCAAAGAAAGTTCAATTACCAAAATCACCTCCAAAGCTCAAGTCTCAAGAGTGGAATTAGTAAGGAGATAGATCTCATGCAGCAGCAACATATTCTCCTTTTGAGCAGCCAATTCCTATGTCGTATAGACTATAGCCCGCATATTTTTATCCTTACTCATCTTAGGGCTGGTTTGATCAAAAGACACATGTTCCATCATATTTTAGGCCACAATATATAGAGTATGCAACTCCTAGACATTCAGAGAGATCATCATCTTATAAAGACCATTTTGATCAAAATCAGTCTAGAGCTTAACCAAAGAAGAAAGTGGTAAAACAAGTTTATCGTGTGAAGTATGATGGCCGAAAGAAGAAAAGTTCAGATCTAAATTCAACTATTGATAAGCCAGTTACATTGCTAAAAAATCTGGCTATTTATGGTAAAGAAGTGGGGAAATCACCTATTAATATTCTAGGTGCCAAATCTGAACAAAAGATGGTGAGAGTGCCCAAAATCAAGAAAGATTTGTCGCTGTCCAAAATAGAAATAAAGCCGATATGCTCAATCGGTTTATCAAAGTGGTACGAAAGGAAGCTACAGAAGCTTAGTGCAGAGAAGTTAAAAGAAAAGGGCTTAGCGTGGGTTCCTAAAAGAAGTATTCAAGCTCAGAAGAATGATGCTCAAGCAAGTGGTGCAACAAAGGCAAAGGATAGAAGAAGATTCAAGAAACAATTGCCAAGTTGGAGGTTTGCACCAAATCATCAAAATCATTGGTCATGGCATCATACATACTCTCTGCCTATGCCTATGTGGAATTCATCCCCTGGTATGCATGGTTATCCCTCAGCTCCTTATTTTGATACTTGGTATGGATCTTTATGTTTTGGAGGGTTGCCAAATTATTTTGCTTATCGATGATCAGGAGTTGAAATATTTATTTCGGTTATGCGTACTTTTGTGGATAAATTCATATGGCTGATATTTTGATATCGCCCTTAGTGTAAAAATATAGCCGACGAATGCAACCATCGTGCTATTAGAAAGGCCCCTATGAAATTTACTTTGATGGCTTTCAGGCCCAGGGGCATGATATATGCATTTTAATTTGCTTTATGGATGTGACAATATGACTAATCGGCTTGCAAAAAAGACCAAAGTGTTGGCATAATCATTATTTCTTACAATAGTGCTGTTTGAGACATCAAGCCAATTAAAATTACATTTGCACTAAAATTCAAGCCAAATACGAAGTTTTCTTATTCGGCTTGGCCATATTACAATCCATGGAGTATGACATGTATGGCGATTCTTTACTAATGGTGCAGCAAGTCACTGGTATGTTTCGGTGTTTTTAAAGAATCACATAATGCATATCTTGATGAGTGCCTTGACATTATTAATACTTTTGTCGATTTTCGAATTCGGCATATTCCAAGGCATAAGAAATTTAAGGTCAATATGTTAGTTCAATAAGCATCTAGCTATGATGTCAGTGGGCGTAATTTTCATATACAAGAACAGTCGATGCATAAAAAATTTCAATTTTTCCCATGCAGATGCAGACCAGTCGGCTAAGCCGACTGACCCACTCAGCTCAGTCGACTGCCTCTCTGCTGGAGCCTAGTCGGCTCAGCCGATTGCTACAGTCGGCCAAGCCGACTCCCCTATGGCCAGCCCAGTCAATTAGCTGAAGAAGCTCCCAAATCGGTCCAACGAAACTTTCAGTGATGTTAGGGCCGATTTAGATGATTGGAGGACTCCCTTACTAAGATATCTATATGATCCAAGTGCTAAAGTTGACAAGAGTGTTCGGCGGAGTGCTTTCAAATATATGTTGCATAACGATGAGCTCTATCAGAGAACCGCTGAAGATTTGCTGTTGAAGTGCTTGGGATCTGATCAAGCAAGAGTGGCTATGGGAGAAGTCCATGAAGGCATTTATGGTACGCATCAATCAGCCCCGAAGAAGAAGTGGTTATTGCGTAGAGCTGGTTTCTATTAGCCTACTATGATGGCCGATTATTTTTGTTACTATAAGGGTTGTGAAGAGTGTCAGAGGTTTAGAAATATTCAGCTTGTAACTGCTGCTATGCTTCATCCTACCATCAAACCATGTCCTTTTCGTGGTTGGGGGCTAGACTTCATTGGCCAAAAACATTCCCATCTTTCAAGGGACATCAATTTATGTTGGTTGCTACAGATTACTTTACTAAGTGGACCAAAGCAGTTCTTTTGAAGAATATTTCACACAAGGAAGTAATTGGGTTCATCACTGAACATATCATTCATAGATTTGGCATCCCTCAAACATTAACTACAGATCAAGAGACATCATTTGTGTCTAAGGAGGTGAGGGAATTTGCTAAATTATATAAGATAAAATTGCTCAATTCATCTCCATACTATGCTCAAGCTAATGGCCAAGCTGAGTTTAGTAATAAGACTTTGATCAAGCTTATCAAGAAGATGGAAGAAAATCCAAGAAGGTGGCATTGTTGACGGTAGATAAGTATCCTTTTTAAACCATCAACATAGCAAGAGAAAGGGCTAAAACATGTTTACCTACTAGATATAGGGGTTACACTGATAGAATTCCACGAGTTTTGGTGATTGTCTATTTCTGCAGGGGGTTATTAGAAAGAGAACCAAAAGAGGTCCACATGTCAGATTTACATAGAGAGAAACAGGCATACGTATTAAAAAATATTCTAGAAGACTGGAGAAGGCGACCCTACAAACCTGAGCCCACCTGGCAGCCAGCCAGGGGTGGCCGCCCAGAGGGCAGGGGCGGCCGCCTCTCCCCCTCCACCAATCAGGGAGAGTCTTGCGGATTATGCCTCCACCGACTTTGAGGATGAACAAAAACCATTCATTTAGGTCGGTTTGATCCAAGGGTTGTGGTGCATCCTAGAGGGCTATATATTCAAAGCCCTAGCCCTGGGAGAAACCCTAATCTAATCTAATTCAATTCAATTCAAGAGTTCATTCTCTCATTTGAAGAATTCAGAAAAGCCTAGAGCCACCATCTCAATTAGAGCTCCATAGTTTAGTAGCATAGCTACATAGGAATAGATCTAGAGGGAGTCAAGCCTAGCTTGGAGTCCGGATCTATCAGAGTTTTTGGTAATTTTCCTCTACATTCTTGTAATATTCATCATTGTTCCTGCTACTATGAATAGTACTTTATTCTATTCTATTATATCAGAATTGATTTTGCTCTATTTGATTATGTTCTCAATTATATTGTTCTTAGTTTACTTTGATTATATGTTTAGCATAGTTGGACTAGAATTATGTTTATGCATAGGATCGTATAGCGCTTGCTCATTAGATCGATGGGCAAGTGGTAAATATTGTGTAGGCGTGGTGCCTAGACCGTATTTATCTGTGATTACACCCTATATTCTGGATCGTGAGGTAGATCACGGGAGTGACAGTCCTATTGAGTCCTTTGTAATCCTTCTCCCGAATATAGGACTAGTATAATACCCCTATTACACTGAAGAGATTGCTCTGTTCTTGATCTTCTTTGGTAATATCACTATGCATAGGTATAACCTTTTCCCACCATGATTGCTAGATGTTATTGCACTAATCATTGTATGCTTTGATCTTATAGTTAGAATAACTTAGGATTTATCCTTGTAGATCATCCTAGTCCATGCTAGTGTTATAAACTTAGAGTACTCTATTGAGATGATTATCATTGTTTTATGTGGCTATGTGCTCTCATTTATCATATGTCAATTACTATTCATTTCTATATTTTATGTGACACTTACCCTGTATGAGAAGATAGATAAAGACAAGGTTAAGCTCTCCATTATCACAGGCAGTGCTCATTGCTCATTATCCAGCGCATTCCCTTCTTAGTGGTAAAATTATAAATAACGATACCTGGATTACTCCCGGTTAAAATGCTACGATGATACTTTCTGTGCGCTTGTGGAAACCCTTTTATTCTAGTTGTGCATAAGAAATGTCAACATGCATTTTTAGCGCCGTTGCCGGGGAAGGTTGAAAGCCAATGGATAATGAGGATCACTGCATCCACTAATGTGATTGAGCACCTTCACCATTCTCTACTCATACAGCCTTACCCTTGTCTTTTGTCTATTCTATATATTATATGCAGGGTAATGTATGAAAAAGTTTGACCTTCCAGATAACTATCTCGACAATCCAAAAGCATTATTCAAGAAGACCAGGGCCAAGTTGAGGAAGACCCAACCATCATCATCATTGTCTCAACTTGAAAGTTCGTCGGATTCAGAAGATCGACCTTTTGTTCAAAACTTGACACCAGCATTTGAAGCCATGGCCAACAAGTCACTCCACGAGTTCTCAGCTCCCACTACGGACAACATCCATACTGGACCAGCTGCGGACATCGACAAGTCTTTTGAGCTCAAGCCTACGCTGATCAACATGGTGCAAGCAAGTCAGTTCTGTGGGAAGGCCCATGAAGATGCTAGTGCTCATCTTCAACACTTTTTGGAGATCTGCAGCACTTTCACCATCAAGGATGTCCCCAGAGATGCTATACTACTTCGCCTCTTCCCATTCTCACTCTTGGGGAGAGCGAAACAGTGGTTCTATGCCAACAAGGAGAAGAATAATACTTGGGTGAATTGTTTCACCAATTTCCTAGCGAAGTTCTTTCCCATGGGCAAGACAAATGCTCTCCGTGGGAAAATATCAAGCTTTCAGCAACAACATGATGAGACTATCCCAAAAGCTTGGGAGCACTTTTAGGACTACATCCTCAAATTTCCTCATCATGGAATGGAGAATTGGCTGCTCATGCAAACGTTCTACCATGGGCTCAGCAACAGCACTCGTGAGACTATGGATGCTGCTGTTGGAGGTGCGTTCTTATCACTAACCATTTCTCAAGCTACAGCTCTTGTGGAGAAGATGGCGTCCAACTAAGGTTGGAGTGAGGAGAGAACTCAGACCCGCAAGAGAGGTAGAGGTATGCACCAGCTCAAGGAGGTAGACATGTTGTTTGCCAAGATGGACTTGCTGATGAAGAGGCTTGATGAGAGAGCCACTGAGAAGAAAGAAGTCATCCACGTACATGATGCCCGCATGACTTGTGAAGAGTGTGGAGAAACTAGGCATATGGGTGCCAACTGCCCAGAGCTAAAGGAGGATGTGAACTATCTCAACAACAACAACAATAACTACTACCGTCCTCAGCAGAATCAAGGCTAGAATCAACAGTAGAGGCCTAACTACTCAGGTAACTAATCAGGTAACTATCAAGGTAACAACTCCTCTTACAATAATTTCAATCAGCCACCTTTAAGAGAGTTAGTGCTCAGCCAAGGCAAGTTAATGGATAGCCTGTCCAAGAAGCTAGCATCCAATGAAAAAACTCTAGAAACAATTAGCAATAGAATGGATGGTTTTTCCAATGCTATAAAGAACCAGCTTAGCTTCAACAAGATGCTAGAGTCTCAATTACAACAGCTTGCCAACTTTGTTCCCTTCGCTGATCAAGGTAAAATGCTAGGACAACCGAAAGGGTTAGAAACTGCAAATCTTGTAGACATATTCAATGCAGGAAGCTACTGGAGTGACCCTCCAAGAGGATCATGGATTGACTCAACTCTACCAATTAAGAAGGGCGATCCAGGGAGACCGGTCATCCCGATCTCCATTGGAAGTGTTAACTTCAATGAGGCGATTTGTGACTTCGGCGCAAGCATCAACATCATGCCCAAGGTGATATGTGAGAAAATGTTCAATTGTCCTTTGTTATACACAACCATGTGCTTGCAGCTTGCAGATCAGTCACTTCGCTACCCCATGGGAATACTAGAAGACATCTGTGTGCGAGTGGGTAACTCATACGTTCCTGCAGACTTCGTGGTAATGGATATAGGCAATGACGAAAGGTCCCCCATCATTCTAGGATGACCATTCTTGAACACTGCTGGAGCCGTCATGTACGCCAACACTGCCAAGATCATCTTCAACATCAGGGGTAAGAGAGAGACCTTCTTCAAGAACAGGGTGTTACAATTCCCAGCACATCCTCATCAATAAAATAATCAAAAGAAGAAGACTATTGACAAGAAGAATAAGACCAAGACTAAGAAGACCAAGAAGACAGAAACAATAAGGATGGTCACTATAGTCCACATGGAGCATGACCACCTGCTCAAGTCCCCACATTTGATCAAGAAAGATGACCTAGGTGTCCCAACCATTCAATGCTCCATCAATAGAAGCTCCTTCAACAAAGCTGTCTGTGACACCAGATCGGGCGTCAACATAATGGCCAAGGTAACCTATGAATATCTATATGGTACGATGCCTTTGGAACCTACCTATGCGCAGCTGCAGATGGCAGATCAAGCATTCCGCTTCGTCGAAGGAATAGTAAAAGATGTCTGTATCCAAATCGACGATCACTATGTCCCCACAGACTTCCTAGTCGTCGACATGGGAGAAGACTACGATCCACCTATCATCCTAGGAAGACCGTTCCTAAACACCACCAAGGCCATCATCTACATTGGAACAAGGGAGATCCACTTCCACTTCCCCTCTGAGAAGGTACGCCGCTATTTTAATGACAACTATATAATTAGTGAGGAACCCAAGAAGAACAAATCGAAGAGAAGGCAGCGTACCCGTCGCCAGAACAAGAAGAATGTCATAGTAGATGGATGGGCTGACTATGAAGGAGAAGTGACTAGATTTAAGGATCAAGAGAAGGTCACGGAAGAAGTAGAAGAGATACAACGAGCAGAAGAAAAGATAGTGACCACAGAAGCTTCCTCCTCCATGTCACCCTCACCAACAAAGATGGTTTGGAAGATAAAAGAAAAATCAGATTCAGAACTTGCTCAAGGCACAACACCACCAGAGGCGCCATCTGACGCGCCCCTTGAACAATGAACGAACAAGGAAGTCCTGTTCGGAGGACTGGAAATCACCGAATGCCACACCAAGAGGTAACTTGGTATTTATCATCATTTTCCTTTTCAGCATTGCATTGTTCCTTAGCATATTTATTTTCCCTAAATACATCTTAGTTGCATCTTTATTGTTTCTGCATTAGAAAAAGAAAATAAAAAGTTTTTTGTGCATCTGCATCGAGAAAAATGCTAAGGCCCATGTGAATAAAGGTGTGGTACATCAGTTCACACAATTATTCACCATGGTGGCATAAATTTTTTTCCTCAGCACATTTATTCTTCTGTCTGCATATCCTAATTATAAAAATATAAAAATGTCTTATGATCCTGCTAAAAGATAGTTGGGTTAAGAAAGTTCTAGACAACCAAGGCTTAGAGGTTTTTATTACTAACACTTAATCAGTTCTACAAGCTTTGTTGTCTATTTGAGCTACACAGAACATAAAGGATAAAAAAGAGCTAAATAGGCAGAAGGACGTCATGTCCCCTGTCGGAGTGCTACTCTCAACAGTCAAGTGTTGTTCCCAAACAGCAACTATCTACGACACTCCAAGAGGACCTGTACGCCTTCACTGCCAGTCAGCAACATCAACAGACTATGTCAACATCCAGCTTGGGGGAAAGCTTCCCCCGTGTACCGAGCTAAGTGTCCCCAACTTGTCTACTTATTTATTTGATAGTTTGCTTTGCTAAAACAACTAAAAAAGATGATTAACTATAGAAACCCAGAAAGATTTCCTTATTTTATCTTTTCTGTTTAGGAGAGCTCTTTGATAGAATCTATCTTTAAAATGATCCCTAGAATAAACTCTATATGAGATGATGAATAGTTGCTCTGCGTAATTCCTTTTAAGTACCTAGTTTTCAACCTTGCACTCTCCCGAGTTTTAGACACAATTGTTTAGATTTGAGATTTGCTCTAAACATGAAGCTTGTGGGTAGCGAATGCTTGATCTAAGTCTAGGTAGTTGACGGATATGATATGGGAAAAGTTTTGAGCTGCTATCCATCTTGTTCCTAGAGATACTAGAGTCCTGGAGAATTTATTTGTGAAAATTCTAAAATTGCATGATGAGTTCCTTTATGATGAGAGTTTAAATTCCTACCATAGCCATATATACATGCTTACTAGATTAGGAAAACCAGCTTTGCTTATATATATCATTCTGTAGGCATTGAGCGTAGTTGAGCTATGTTGACCCTTAGGAATTAGTCATGTAGTTAAAGTCAATACTATGTGCTCTCCACCCATTGATCTATGCTACTTCTGTCCTCAGAAGCATGCACCCATTCATAACGCTACATTCATTTTGTGCTACTTCTGTTCCTAGAAGTACCACCCACATATAAGATCCACATCCATTGCATCATGTGTTGTTTCTACCCTGGAGACACGCACCCTTGCTGCTCCTACCCTGGGAGTACACATTCATCCATCCACATAAATATACGCCGTTCATTCTAATCCATTCAAAAAGTGTTATGCTCCTACACTGGGAGTGAACACCCCAAAAACATTCCTTGCCATTCTATCTTTGTCTACCTACAATAAAGCTCCATTCATTACTCCAGTTGATACTCCCTATTGTCATTGCTATGAGTTTCATTTCAAAAAGGATTGGTTGCTCTAAAAAAAGAGAAAAAAAGAAAGAAGAAAGAAAGAAAGAAGCAACCAAGTCCTCCTCAGAGAGTTTTCAAAGTTTCCAAATAAAGGGAGGTATGTTATCCCCAAAGGAGCAAGTGTATAAGTAGATCCTCACCATTTATCACCCCTCATTTCCTTTTTCTATCACCATTATCTTATCACTCATTTCATTCCCCTCATTCACATGCACATATGACTTGATTGTATGCTTAGTTCCTCTGGATCCACGGTTTAATTATGCAATATATGCAAGTGAGTTTTGAGTTGTCCCCCCCCACCTATGAACTCCACATAAGCCTATTAGAAGTACGGTGAGAGAGAGAAGGCAACCTTATTATGCCTTAATTCCACAAATACCACATATTCTGAGAGAAGAGAGAAGGCATACATCATTCATGCCTTGGTAAGGATCCAGAAATACCACAAATGAGAAACTTGAAAGAGTCATACAAGGAATCTCTGAGTTTTATTTGAAAATCTTGCAAAAACTCTGGAATAATAGTTGATCAAAGATCGAGAAACATGGCGCTTAACTTGACCGTTCTGTCTTTCAACTACTCAAGACCCAAGTGACGGTTACAAGCCCCATGGTGAAAGGTAATATGAGTAAGTTTTGAGTCAGAATAGTTCACTCTAATCCGGAGGAGAGTTCTTGTTTGAACGCATGTGTACTTTTGAGGCGTGAAAGCATTGTAGCAACTCCTGATCCATCACTGAGTCTATCTTTGCTCAGGGACGAGCAAAAGGTAAGCTTGGGGGAGTTTGTTGATGGTAGATAAGTATCCTTTTTAAACCGTCAACATAGCAAGAGAAAGGGCTAAAACATGTTTACCTACTAGATATAGGGGTTACACTGACAGAATTCCATGAGTTTTGGTGATTGTCTATTTCTACAGGGGATTATCAGAAAGAGAACCAAAAGAGGTCCACATGTCGGATTTACATAGAGAGAAACAGGCATACATATTAAAAAGAATATTCTAGAAGACTGGAGAAGGCGACCCTGCAAACCTGGGCCCACCTGGTAGCCAGCTAGGGGCAGCCGCCCAGAGGGCAGGGGCGGCCGCCTCTCCCCCTCAACCAATTAGGGAGAGTCTCGCGGATTATGCCTCCACCGACTTTGAGGATGAATAAAAACCGTTCATTTAGGTCGGTTTGATCCAAGGGCTGTGGTGCATCCTAGAGGGCTATATATTCAGAGCCCCTGGCCCTGGGAGAAACCCTAATCTAATCTAATTCAATTCAATTCAAGAGTTCATTCTCTCATCTGAAGAATTTAGAAAAGCCTAGAGCCACCATCTCAATTAGAGCTCCATAGTTTAGTAGCATAGCTAACATAGGAATAGATCTAGAGGGAGTCAAGCCTAGCTTGGAGTCCGGATCTGTCAGAGTTTTTGGTAATTTTCCTCTACATTCTTATAATATTCATCATTGTTCCTACTACTATGAATAGTACTTTATTCTATTCTATTATATCAGAATTGATTTTTCTTTATTTGATTATGTTCTCAATTATATTGTTCTTAGTTTACTTTGATTATATTTTTAGCACAGTTGGACTAGAATTATGTTTATGCATAGGATCATATAGCGCTTGCTCATTAGATCGATGGGTGAGTGGTAAATATTGTGTAGGCGTGGTGCCTACACCGTATTTATCTGTGATTACACCCTATATTCTAGATCGTGAGGTAGATCGTGGGAGTGACAATCCTATTGAGTCCTTTGTAATCCTTCTCCCGAATATAGGACTAGTAGAATACCCCTATTACACTGAAGAGATTGCTCTGTTCTTGATCTTCTTTGGTAATATCACTATGCATAGGTATAACCTTTTCCCGCCATGATTGCTAGATGTTATTGCACTAATCATTGTATGCTTTGACCTTATAGTTAGAATAACTTAGGATTTATCCTTGTAGATCGTCCTAGTCCATGCTAGTGTTATAAACTTAGAGACTCTATTGAGACGATTATCATTGTTTTATGTGGCTATGTGTTCTCATTTATCATATGTCAATTACTATTCATTTCTATATTTTATGTGACACTTACCCTGTATGAGAAGATAGATAATGACAAGGTTAAGCTCTCCATTATCACAGGCAATGCTCATTGCTCATTATCTAGCGCATTCCCTTCTTAGTGGTAAAATTATAAATAACGATACCTGGATTACTCCCAGTTAAAATGCTACGATGATATTTTATGTGCGCTTGCAGAAACCCTTTTATTCTAGTTGGGCATAAGAAATGTCAACATGCATAAAGTTTTGTCTAAAACTCTATGGGCACATCGCATTTCAAGGCATAATGCTGCCAAGGTTACTCCTTTTGAGTTAGTATATGGTTAAGAGGCCATATTACCCATCGAGGTGAATATGGATGCATACAGGCTTGCTAAACAAAATAATCTATCAGCTGTTGTGTATCATGATTTGATGATGGATAATATCGATGAGGTGACTAATGTAAGATTAAAAGCTCTCAAGAAAATAGTGAAAGATAAAAATCGAGTTGCTAAGGCATATAATAAGAAAGTCAAGAGCACATCCTTACAAGTGGGAGAATTAGTGTGTAAAACCATACTACTAATTGGATCAAAGAGCAATCAGTTTGGCATGTGGTCATCGAATTGGGAAGGTCCTTACAAAGTGATCAAAGTCATATTCGGTAATTCATATCTGCAGGAGACATTGCAAGGTGAACGTCTCAATAGAGCACTCAATGGGAGGTACTTGAAAAGTATTTTTCAAGTGTTTGGTAAGAAGCCTAAGTGCTCTCCAAGCAATGGTAGATACATGTATCGCCCTTAGAACAAAAATAGCTAATGTATACATCATCCTTAGTCACTAAGCAACCAATGAGATGGGTATCGTCGCTGTTTGGTTTTGTTTGATTAAGTGTTTTCAGGTTCATGCATCATTCACCTAAAAACAGGGGGGCATATGTTGACACTCAAATTGGGCTCAAGCCAATTTAAATGGGCCCATGACAGTTTTGGCCCAATCTAAGAAAAACTTCATAAAGCGACATAATAATAGTACCACATTGGTTTTCCTATGGGATAAGACCACCCCTACCCTTTATAAAATTCACCTGATGCACCTTGAAGAAGCAATAATCATTAACACGAATGGGACTGACCATGAAATTGCTATTTTTCAAGTAATACTCGATTGGGTGGTCAACCTAAAAAAGGCTGAGATTAAAGTATCATTCAAACACTCAAAGCAAGGTCAATGAAGTGCATCAAAAGTTGAAAAGATTTGCTAGGCCACAAACATGCATAACTTTGGAAGAGTTGCCAAAGTAATAGGTATGCCTGCTCAAACCAAACGTCCTATACACCAGACTATTGTTTGAACCATTCCACACAATCTCTTTCATAAGAGGGTACTAGCATCGGAGGTCACTTGATTAGTGGCACCAAAATGGAAATACCACTCATGTTGGGATGGCTACTACAGCGCCATGGTCAGAAAATTGGCCGCTAGGGCCTATGGATCCCATCCGGGAGCTGCTGTTGGGCCGATCGAAGGCAGTATGCCCCCTACTAGTAGACAGGCTAGAGGCAGGACATCCCACTGGCTAGCCCACTAGCTATGTGGGCCAGAGAGCAGGGCGTGGGTTTTGGCTTGGTCGACCCAACCGGAGGATGAGGCGCTTATGGCCTGATTCACATATGGATGGACCTAGACCACGGGTTGTAGGTGGTGGGCTCACCATCCACATGGAGTCTCTCCTTCAGATCCAACTAGCACACCTCATTGGCTTCTGGCGGTCACAATGGTGACCCCGGCTCTATAGCGGTTAGCCATGGGTTTCTGCCTTGAAAATTATTATCGTGATGATTATGAGAATGATGGTGATAATGGTAGTGGTGGTGGTGATGCTGATGCGAATGTTGCAGTGGTTGGTGGTGGTGGTGTTTCTACTAAAGGCAATGATAATGATTCAAGTATTCACATCACAGCACCTCAACATGTGTCCCTGG
This sequence comes from Saccharum hybrid cultivar R570, assembly GCA_038087645.1. Taxonomy (NCBI): domain Eukaryota; kingdom Viridiplantae; phylum Streptophyta; class Magnoliopsida; order Poales; family Poaceae; genus Saccharum; species Saccharum hybrid cultivar. Next base: position 793,593 of record JAQSUU010000695.1, on the reverse strand, counting down.
TGTGGGATGATATGTATCATCCACGATATGTGTACATTTTGGCTATGTGGAACAACTCAAATAGCTGAGCATCTATCTATATGTATATTTGCAACAAGACAATGAGCTGAATCACAACTGCATGGGGCTCCTACAACGATTTCAAGTCATCAAAAATCTTACTCTCATGCTTGTTTTTCGGAAGGACTTGACAGATGGCTTACAATACATGATGGGAGACATAACAATGCTCCCTCAAATTATGTCATTGAAACTAAATGTACTCAACCAAAGCCATGCTTTTGGAGCTTGTTGATTCCATCTGCTTAGGATGTGTGCTGGTCTACAAAGATTGGCTTTTCAGTTTTATAAGGCATCAACCTTGGATGTATAATATTTTTTTACCTCAGGCAGTCTTTGTGAGCAAACCAATTAACAGAGTGGAAGACCGAGAAGCTCACTCTGATGCACCTTGAAGAAGTAGTAATCATTGACACGAATGGGACTGACCATGAAATTGCTATTTTTCAATGATTATTCGAATGGGTGGTCAACCTAAAAAGGCTAAGATTAAAGAATCATTTAGACACTCAAAGCAAGGTCAATGAAGTGCATCAAAAGTTGAAAAAATTTGCTAGGCCACAAACATGCATAACTTTGGAAGAGTTGCCCAAGTAATAGGCTATGCCTACTCGAACCAAACATCCTATACACCAGACTATTATTTGAACCATTTCACACCTCTTTCATAAGAGGATACTAGTATCGAAGGTCATGTGATTAGTGCCACCAAAATCGAAATGCCACTCTGTTGGGGTCGCTGGTGCAACGCCATGGTCAGAAAATTGGCCGCTGGGGCCTATGGATCCCATCTAGGAGCTACTTTTGGGACGGTCGGAGGCAGGACACACCCTGCTAGTAGGCCAGCTAGAGGTAGGACACCCCACTAGCTAGCCCAATGGCTGTGTGGGCTAGTGCGAGCAGGGCATGGTTTGGCTAGGTCAGCCCAACAGGACGAGGCTCCAACAGCCCATACCACATATGGATGGACCTAGCCAATGGGTTGTAGACGGTGGGCTCACCATCCACTTGGAGTCTCTCCTATGGCTCACAATGGTGACTCCGACTCTATAGCAGTTAGTCGTGGGTTTCTACCTTGAAAATTATTATCGTGTTGATTTTGAGAATGATTGCGATAATGGTAGTGGTGGTGGTGGTGATGCTGATGTGGATGTTGCTGCGGTTGGTGGTGGTATTGGTGCTACTAAAGGTAATGGTAATGATTCAATTGTTCATGTCATAGCACCTCAACTTGTGTCCCTAGGGTGGGATGATATATATCATCCACAATATGTATCATCCACGATATGTGCACATTTTGGCAATGTGGAAGAACTCAAATAGCTGAGCATCTATCCATATGTATATTTGCAACAGGGCAATGAGCTGAATCACAATTGCATGGGGCTCCTACAACGATTTTAGGTCATCGAAAATCTTACTCTCATGCTTGTTTTTCAGGACTTGATAGATGGCTTACAATACATGATGGGAGAAATAACAATGCTCCCTCAAATTATGTCATTGAAACAAAATGTACTCAACCAAAGACATGCTTTTGGAGCTTGTTGTTTCCATCTACTAAGGATGTGTGCCAGTCTACAAAGATTGGCTTTTCAGTTTTATGAGGCACCAAACTTGGAGGTACAAAATTTTTGTCCCTCAGGCAGTCTTTGTGAGCAAACCAACAGAGTGGACGACCAAGAAGCTCACTCTGATGCACCTTAAAGAAGTAGTAATCATTGACATGAATGGGACTGACCCTAAAATTGCTATTTTTCAACAACTATTTGATTGGGTGGTCAACCTAAAAAGGTTGAGATTAAAGTATCATTCAAACACTCAAAGCAAGGTTAATGAAATGCATCAAAAGTTGAAAAGATTTGCTAGGCCACAAACATGCATAACTTTGGAAGAGTTGCCCAAGTAATAGGTTGTGCCTGCTCGAACCAAATGTCCTATACACCAGACTATTATTTGAACCATTCCACACAATCTCTTTCATAAGAGGATACTAGCATCGGAGGTCATGTGATTTGTGGCACCAAAATCAAAATACCACTCATGTTGGGGTGACTGTTGCAGCGCCATGGTCTGAAAATTGGCCGCTGGAGCCTATGGTCCCTTCCGGGAGCTGCTGATGGGCGAGTTAGAGGCAGGACAGGGAAAATTTTATCGGCGATAAAATTTTGATAAACCCGATAATCCCGTTTATCGCTGAGGTCCGATAAAATTTATTTATCGCCGAGATTCCAATTTTCACTAGTCCACCTACATAAAAGTATGATACTCTATTATACCAATACTATTATGTGTTAGCTCTTGATGTTAAATGCTTTATATATACCTTATATAATTTTCTAGTGAAATTAGGTATTATTTTGTTTTATTTTTGACCGAGAAATTTTCCGATAAATCCGATAAACCCGTTTATCGGTGACCTCTGGTATTTTTTTTCTACCGATAAATTGAACCTTGGGCAGGATGCCCCCTGCTAGCAGGCTAGCTAGAGGTGAGACACCCCACTGCCTAGCCCACTGGCTGTGTGGGCCAGTGAGCAGGGCGTGGGTTGGCTGGGTCGGCCCAACCGGAGGACGAGGCGCTTATGACTCGGACCACATATGGATGGACCTGGCCAACGGGTTGTAGGCGATGGGCCAAGCACCGTGAGGAGCCTATCCAACATCACCTATGGAGCAGTAGAGCTAGCACCGCCGTTGTTGCCACAAGAGCCTTGGTTGCCATGGCCGCCGCGCTTGCCGCATCTGCCGCACCGCTGGTAGGTGCCACGGCCAACAGGGTGGTCGACGAAGGTTGGGGTGCAGGTGACTTAGGCCGCCTGTCTCGAAGGCAATGAGGGCCATGGCAGGGGAGGCCTTATCCATGGTGAGCTCCTCCAAGCGCAGGTCATCGCACACCTACAGGAAGGAGGGGAACAACGCGGTTGCGGTGAAGGTGGTGGTCGATGTTGGTGAAGCGCCCAATAAGACCACGGATGATGTTGAGGACGAGGGTGCGGTCGATGATGTGTTCGCCGAGATCATGAAGGTCCTCCAGCATCCACTTGTAGCGGTGGCAATACTCAGTGATAGAGAGATCATCCTACTAGAAGGTGCGGAACTCTTGGTCAGCGTAGAGGGTGCGGGTGGTACGGTTGCCAAAAAACTATGACTCGATGGCGAGCTAGGTGACATGGGCGGTGGCGCCACGGTAGAAGATGATGTCGGTGAGATCATCAGAGATGGTGCTAAGGAGCCAGGTGCGGACGACACAGTCCATGAGCACCCAATCCTGGGAGTGGGTCGTGACATCATCAGAGGGGACATGGCGCTCCAACAAGAACTTCCAGGCGGTAAGAAGGAACGATTCTGGGCGTAGAAGGTGGACGTGACATCAATAAGTAGTTGTACTATGATGGCTTGGGCATGTAGGTTCAGAAGGGCCATGGCCTCATGTTGAAGAAGGGCCGCGTCGAGATGAGGAAGATTGCCACCGACTTCAGTGGCGGCGTCATCGTCGCAGTGCGGTTCCTTAGGGTGAAGCTCCGCTGTCGCGCGCTCACGAGCAACGTGGTTGAGGGCATCACGAAGACAGGCATTAGCTGCATCACGAAGAAGCCGAGGCAATAGGCAAGTAGAAGAATCGACGTGTTGTGGAGTCCGAGTAGATAGATGAGCATGTAAGTGTACACCTGTTGTAAAAGCGTGTACTTATGTACGATTAAAAAATCTCCCAATAGCTTCCTAGCGTGTCGTCTTCTTGCATGTTGTTGTAGGCCATGGTCCTTGCTTGGTGTGGCCATTGGACAAGTTATGGTGCGGACACCTGAGGACCAGCTTCGTATCGAGTAGCTTGATGCTTAAGCGGTGATGACTGAGGACCAAGTATGCCCTTGCAATGTTTCTCTGTGGTGAGTAGCAGTATGAGCCAGTTGTGAGAGGCCATGCACATCGTGTCGAGTAGCAACCAGTGCTTGCTGGACTTAGAAGCTCGCATCATTGGAGCGGCTGTACATAGATGACAGGTACCCAGCACGGTCTAGTGACCTGAGCTTGAACTGAACGGGATCTTTTGAGTGCTGCAGTCGGCGATGGTGGTAGAGTAGGAGTAGTTGCTGCCAAAGTAATCAGTCACCGCCGGTAGCTTGCATGTTGGTCTCATGTTAAGGAATGTCGTGCGTCAGTAGCAGCAAGGAAATTTATTCCCGTATGTGCATATGCTTCCAACGAAGTCTTTCTTAGTTGACAACTTGCTTAATGGCTGATAGAAACTCAATGCAAGTATGTATGTGCCTTGGTCTCAGTAGCTTATTTGCTTGCACTCATCTTGCTGATGTAATAATAGAGCTTTGTCACCGTGTCACTTGTGGCTGTACCTAATGTGCGAAGCGTCGATCATCATGTCCGCGTGATCATCCTCATCTTGATCGACTTAGGACAAGTCGAAATTTGGCGACCGCGTACAGATTGACTTAGGACAAGTCAAATTTTGACAACGGCATCCTGATTGACTTAGGACGAGTCGAAGTTTGGTGACCACATCCTGATTGACTTAGGACAAGCCAAATTTAGGTGACCGCATCCTGATTGACTTAGGACGAGTCAAAATTTAGGGACCGTGTCCTGATTGACTTTGGACAAGTTGAAGTTTGGTGACCACGTCCTAATTGACTTAAGACAAGTCGAAATTTGGGGACCACTTCCTGATTGACTTAGGACGAGTCAAAGTTTGGTGGCCGTATCCTGATTGACTTAGGACGAGTCGAATGTAGGCTTTTAGTATAATTAAAACTGTAGCCTGTATTTGCCATATATTTGGATATCATCGCCTTGATTTATTTAAGACGGATTATCCGAGTAGTCGGGTAGCCATAATAACGACCACGTATGCGACCTTAAGTGCAAAAAAGCACATGAGAATAAGGCGACCTTGTGACTGTCTTCCTTAAGGCTCACACACCAGAAGAGCAAGTCGACCGCCTTCTTCTGAGGTAATCTCTTACGGGCTTGGCATACATTTAGCATAAAAAACTAAGTGTCGTACTATGCGACATGATAGGACTATGTCGCAGGATGTGAGCCAACTGATAGACATAGTTGGCATATCCGGGTGCCTAGAGTTTTATACCAGCATGATCTAGCCGGTAGTTTTCTGGCCAATGACTTTTAAGTCAGGAGTGAGCATCGGCATAGATAGCCAGGTATCTCTCATCCGAGTAACATTAAAAATTACCCGGATTAAACTTTAAGACAAATGCCATATTGTCTTGTTTTGTAGCTAGAACCTTTGGATGAGCCATAGTGTGATGCTGTTAAGTAAGACTATAGTCAGACTACGTAGACTCTGGTTGTTCGATGGCTCGAAAGCCGTCGTCGAGTACCTGGAATTCGTCATCGAGTACCCGGAGTCCGTCATCGAGTACTCGGAAGCCGTCGTCGAGTACCCAAAAATCATCATCGAGTGCCCAGAAGCTGTCGTCGAGTACTCGGAAGCCATGGTTGATGAGCACCCAGAAGCCATCATTGAGTACCCAAAACACATCGCCGAGCACCCGGAAGCCGTTGCCGAGTACCCGAAAGCCATCTTCGAGCACTCCAAAGCCGTTGTCGAGCACCCGGAAGCCGTCGTCGAGCACCCGGAACCCGTCATCGAGTACCCAGAACCCATCGACGAGTACTCGGTCAAGTCTGGGTAGATGAAGTTATCATCAAATTGTTGTCGTAGTCGTTGAACTTTGATGCAGTTGGACAGTAGTCGGAGACAACTTGCTTCCGGCTTGCAACTTGGACGAGTTTGATTCAAGTACGAGATTACCTTCCCATACATTAGCACAGTGGCAGAACCGGATGTGACATGTGCATGCACGTTCCTATACTCGAGCAAGGCATGCGTGTAGATACGTGTACATGAGAGAAGCCAAGATCTATTTGGCTTGCATGTTTGCTGTAACTTGTGTACGATTTGAATTTCACAGTGTCACGACATCTCCCACTATTATAGAGTTTGTGGCCGCCTAGCAGCAGCTAATAATGCCGAACTTCGCAGGAGCAAACTCTCGTGCGGGCACCGGGTTTGACTTGAAGGCGATGACCCATCACGATTCGGCGGGTGAACGTGATGAAGTTCCCAAGCAGCATCTTGAGATTGAACGTCGCAGTGAGCTTGCGGGTGTACACGCACCTCCCCAGCGGCAGCATATACGAGCGTTGAGTGCATGAGGCCTTCGCCGGGAACATGTGATTGATGTTGAGGTCCATCGAACTCTTGAACACAATGACGTCGAGGCCCGTACCTAACGTGCCAGCTGTCGGTGTTTGGTGACCGGCAACTCATCACGAGGTTACCCAGGATGATTGTTCGGGGGGCATTGTTGACAGTCACTAATGCTCATTATTAATCATCAACTATTGCATGAAATAGCATGAAATGAACCGCAAAGCATAGTTGTAGGGCTTGATTCTAACGAGTTCTACGAGTTGTGTTGTTCTCACTTGTTTTGTAGGATATTTAATATTTCACCACATAAAAGTATCTCAAGTGATGAAACAAAGCACACCATTGCGAAGAGCTCATCGAGATGATCGAAACGGACATATCATTTGCTATATTTGGAGCACCGGAGAGAGTCCTCGATGGATACGACTCGGAAGACTCTTGAAGACCCTAGAACCATCATCATCACAAGACCAGGGACTAAACTGATAAGATTCCATAGCTCTGTGAATTATTATTTTTCAGAGAGTTATCTAGAAGTTGGAAAAGGAAAGAGTCCAATCAAGATATGACATCTTGCACAAAGGGATCAAAAAGTGGTACTAGAAGGACGTGGAAGACTCCAGAAGACACCAAAGCAAAGGAGAAGCCCGGATGCTGACAAGTGGGGCCGGTCGGCCCCACATGTCAGGCCGACCGGCCTAGTCCCACCAGGAAGTGACCTCTCCTTTCTCCGACAGCCTCCAACCAACCTCTACGACGCATCTCAATCATTGTTTCAAGTCGGTTTGATCCGAGGGCTGTGGTGCATCCGACCGGGCTATATAAGCAGGGGCAGACCTCCCCCCTTAGGCATCTCCATCTTCATTACCTACATCTAGAACAAAAGCTAGGGTTTCACCCTCCATCCAAGTAGAAGTAGAGATCTCTCTAGATGATCGTCTAGTTTTAGTTCTTCTAGTTCATCTTCTAGTTCTAGTTCTAGTTCATCTAGTTGTAAACTAGATATCAGCGAGAGAGGAGAGGAGAGGAGAGAGCTGAGGAGGAGCCCGATCTGTCAAATCTTCCCCGACATTGTACTTCTGCAGCATCTGGTTTGTCTTGAGCAATCTCCAAGTTATTCATTATTTATTTCTAAGTATTTTGTTTCAGTTCTTGCTTTATTATATTTACTGGATCTCCGCTCGTATTGAGTGCTCTAGTTATTCTAGATAATTAGAGTAGTAAGCGTTAGTGTAGACGTGGCATCTATACTAGGGTTTACGTGAGTTTGCGCCCAATCCTCTGGATAGTTGTGGTAGCCCTAGAGGTGATAGCTCTGTTAGGCCTTTGTAATCCACCACATTAGGGTTGATGTTTTCGTAGAGCTTTTGACAGCCTTCTCCCAACTACTGTTTCCCTAGTCTTTTTCGGGAGTTGGAAAGGACCTGCTGCTCCGAAGTAAGTAAAATAGAGTAAGCCTTCGACAAGATAGAACCACATAGAAAACCCTAAAAACCCTCTCTACCCTATAATTACCCTTTCTTTGGATGTTCCTAATTCTTCTAGTACACTTCACGTTCCCTATGGAAATCGATACTCTAGAATACTCCCGGTTGAAAGCTACATCGGTATCCGTGCGCTTGCGGATCTTTTCCTGCTCGCATTTAAAATACCCAACAAGCTTTTTGGCGCCATTGCCGAGGAACGGTAGCTGTTCTAAAATCGAACCAAGTTCGTTCGAGTTTTCTTTTTTATTTTTACCACCTTTTTATTTTTACCTTTTTGTCACCACCATCACCTTACCACATGGATTTCACTCCTATTTATAAATATTCTGCTCCAAAGGGTGACATGTTGGAGCCTCCACCATCTTCATAACCCATTCTTATAGATGGCTATAAGCTTCACGCTACTTTCATAGCCATGGTTCGGGACAAACCCTTCTCAGGGCTAAAAGACGAAAATCCATACACCCACCTTAGGGAATTTGAGCACTTGTGTTCTTGCCTTGCTATTGCTGGCATGACACAAGATACCATCAAATGGAAATTGTTTCCTTTCTCACTCGTGGGAAAGAGAAATAGTGGTATGCTCATTCTGTACGAGGCGTAAATGGAGATTGATATAAACTTTAGAAAAACTTTGGTCTAACATTCTTCCCAACATCCCAAGTTAATGCCCTTCGAATAGAAATTCTTATATTCCAACAGAAGGAGAAGGAGACTCTAGGAGCAGCCTGGGCTAGATTCACAAGCCTTAAAAACACCGGCCCAGACCACTCTTTGCCTGACCACGTACTTTTAAATCACTTCCATCATGGTCTTAGCAAAGAAGTTGCTTTCCACCTTGACCTATCTTCTGGAGGCTCATTCACAGACATGTCTTTTAGTGAGGGGGAAGCCATTCTACAGAAAATCCTTGAAAACACCCCTTACACGGGCATCTATGATGAGTTTCCCAAAGAAGAAAAAGAAAACAAGTCTAGCCCCGAGCCAAAAGAGGAGGAATACGCAACCGAATCTATTTTTTTTTCAAATCCTTCTAATAATTTTGTTGCCACTCCTAGACAAGAAAAGAAAGTTTTGATAGCCAAATCACAACTACTCCAATCCTAACATTTAGCTATCGATCCTAAGCCATCAATACCCCAAAATCCTCTAAGGGAAGAAGAAATTCCACCTTTGGAAAGCTCTGATCTTTCTGATACTGATGGTTTAGACTTCCAGTTTCATAAGAAACCTTCAAGCGAATATAATTCAAATCCTCTTCAGAAGGGATCTCTTATAAAACATCCTTATTTCTAATGGGAAGAATTCAATACCCCAAAATCCTCTAAGGGAAGAAGGACAGCCTTGCCATATGGAAAATCCTATCTGCTGTCCTATTATGTTCATAGACGACACAAATTCTAGGTCTATCTCTAAACACATCCTTGTCTTCGAAGACCCCCCTTATGCTCGTCCTTTCTAGTCTCATGATAATCCTAGAAATCCACTAAGTTAACCAAACCATAGGAGTCATGAAGATCATAAGGATGACCAAGAGATACTACGACAATGGCTAGAATGTGTAGAATGGATGGACAATGAAGAAGCTTTAATGGAATCCAACCTTGACTTAGCTTCAAATGGTGAGATTTCAACTCCCTTTGAAGATGAGACTCATCCATCCATAGAGGAAGCCCTAGACGAGACCAACCCAAGAGTCACCAATTCAAATGAAATTCTTAATATCCAGATTGGGGATGAAGATGACATCAATGAGCGTGAAAATTACTCTATAACCATCTCATTAAAACCATGCTCATATGAGACATCTCTCAATTCAATTGGTCTCTCCAACCTCACCATATTCAAGATCTCCAACCCCCTTATTCTTTCTAGTTACAAAAACTTTAAAAGGGTGGTTGTAGATGCATATGTTTATCATAAATATTACAGATCTTATTGTGATTGAATCTTGAGATAGGGTGTTGGAGGGGAAACCACTTCACCAAATCACATCTTGAAGGTTTCCCAAGGACAAGCTTAGTGTCCTAAAACAAGCACATCCTAACATGAGTGTTTACCTCTTTGCTACGCTGCCCTTGTGAAATGAGCATAGGGATATAATTATGAAAATATTCCTTTGGGTATTCTTGCCACTAACCTTTTTAGGTCTGGAGTAAAAAGAACAAAGGAATGACGAACATAAGATATGTCCAACCCATCATCATGCAACATTGAATTAGATCCATCCAAACTTGATTTTTGCAAAATTCAAGCTTGGGGGATAACTTTCTAAGAATATCCCCTGCCATATTGCTATTCTGGTTGTCTCTACCTTTAAGACATGCTCAATTTACTATACATCAATCATGCTCTCTTCCATCACCATTTAAGTAAATCTCTATAATGTTTTCATGCTACCTTTGTCTATCATAAGTAAGTGTTGGTTTGAAAGTACTCGCCATACTTCCATTGGCTTTTAACGTAAGCATGGTGCTTAGGTTAAATAGCCTTCCTTAATCTAATTAGACATGGAGTCTGGTTTGGTTATTGAACTAAAAACTGCTTGTGTGCACATTGTATATTTTATTGGACTAACTCCTGCAGGAGAAACTTTCAAAAGTCAAACTGGGAAGTCCTGAGATAAACTCACACAGAGAGAAAAGAGGTACATGAACTTCAACAACCTTGCACAAGGAAAATACAGCTCACGCATCCTGAAGAGATCCATGGAACAAGAAGAGGAGTGCCACAAAACGAGATCTATAATCAAAGTACTTACTTCATGGAAGAAGGTGAACAAATCTCCATCAAGCCCCTTCAAGACAAAGACCATCATGGAGAAATTCTCAAGACAATGAAGGGAGCACAAGGACTGTCAAGAATATCAAGATCAGGAGAACAAAAAGATGGTGAGATTAAAGAGAAAGGAGTGAGGAGTGCAGTAGAGAAGACAAGCCACTCATGAGCACAACTAGCTAGGCAAGAGAAGCTTCCACAAGATGTTTGGTACCATCACTCTTCAATGATAAAGGTAAAATCTTGAGGTACGTAATCACTATTTAAAAAGCTTTTCTTGATCCTGGTATGCACATAAATGAAGAACCATATATGTTTAAGTTGCAACATCACTTGATCCAACCTGATTGACTTAACATGTACAGTTCTTTTCTTAGCTTCACTCACTTATCTTTACCTGATGAGCTAAAATATTGTGCACCCAACCTTTGGAAGATGATAGATCACAATCTTAAAAAGATTAACATATTATGCATAGATATGATTATCCTTCCATAGGTTAAAACAATCTGATCTGTCAAATGTTTTGAGATATTACACTCATGCTCATTTTCTGATCTTATCACCCATAACATTAGCTTTATCTTGTTCATTGTGCCTAAGGTTAGAGAAGAATGAATAGACTTTTGGTTATGTTGGTGTTTTTCCACCAACAGAGCCTATGCACTTGATCTCTACCTTGTCTTTATGAGCAGGACACACTTTGAGCAAAATATAGAGTTGGTCAACACCTAAATTCTACAAGTAAAGGTCCTCAATCTACAAGAACATGCACACTAAGCAAGATGCGGCCAGCTTCCACAATTAATGCTTCACTTCAAATGGTTGCTGGATAAATGAAGAACATGGGTGACACCATATCAAGAGCTGCAGTTATAAAGGTTTCCACCTTGGGATCAGATGATTCACCCAAGGAATGAACATGGATTTGAAGGACCAAAAAGAGTTGACAAGAAAGTGGATGTTCCATCCACTGTTAGAGCACTGTCTCATCCGTCATCTACATCAATCAATGCTTCGATAGAGGAAGTACAACTCCAATGCCAGTCTGCTACATCACAAGATTGAACGACTACATCAACATTCAGCTTGGGGGAGGGCACCCCTATGTATCCAGGTAAGTATCCTTACCCTCTTAAAAGTTTTCTTTTCATAAATAAAAAAAGTGAGCACATGAAGGTTCACACTTATATATGTCTGCTTTATCGAGTTGAGTATTTATGTTATTTCATAATAGTGTGTGCTAGTTAGAGTGTGTATAAAAATTTGCTTTTCTGTTTAAATAAAAAGAACCTAGTATAATCTCTGGTATGGAAATGATGAATAGTTGCTCTATCATAATTCCTTTCAAGTGTCTAGTTTTCAACCTTGAACTCTCTCGAGTTTTGGAAATGATTGTTTTGACCTAAGAATTTACTCTGAACTTGAAACTTGTGGGTTGCGAATGCTTGATCTAAGTCTAGGTGATTGACGGATATGATGTGAGAAGGTTTGAGCTACTGTTTATCTTGTTCCTAGTGACACTAGAGTTCTAGAGGTTTATCTTTTGAAAAACCTAAAATCACCACATGATGAGTTCTTGTACGATGAGAGCTTTAATTCCTACCATAGCCATATATACATGCTTACTAGAATAGGAAAACTAGCTCATAGGCTGCTTGCTTTGTGATGAGTTTAGTCAACCCGTGTGAGACCCTTGTTGAGAGGATGGTCATGCTCCCAAGATCAAGATCACTTACACCCACATATATCCTGCTGCTCCCACCCTGGGAGTATGCAAAAACATGCCTTTTCCACCTAAAAATCTATCTCCTACACTGGGAGAGGATCCAAAAAGATTGTTAGGTTTCTAAATAAATGCTCCAAGATTGTGATTTATCTCTTCTCTAAGTTCATTTATCCTAAGCAGGAGGCAGGAGATCCTTTATAAAAAAGAAAAAAGGAAAAGAAAAAAAAAAGAAGAAAAAAAGAGAGAAAAAGAGTAGTCTATGATCTCTATGCCTAGAAGTTCATCATTGTCATCAAAGAAAGGAGGAAAAAGATATCACAAGATCTCCATAGCAAAGTTCTCCATAAATTCTTCAGTTGGAGGCAGTCTCTCTAGGAGCAAAGTAGAATTAGGTTAGCCACCAAATATTCCCACACACATGCACATCTTGATCTAAGGGTATGGTCTCCCCTCTAAGGATCCCGGTTTTGACTGAGCAATACATGCAAGGTAAGTATGCTTCATCCTTGAACCACCCTCAGCTCCATATAAGCCTAATAGTTCTAGGGTAAGAGAGAAGAGGCATGATGCTACTTTGCCTTATTCCAAAAATACCACATATTCTGAGTGAAAGAGAAAAGGAAAAACACCATCATTGCCTTGGAAAGGATCCACAAATACCACAAATGAGAGACCAGAAAGGGTCATACAAAGGAATCTCTGAGTTTTATTTCAAAAATCTAAAAAAAACTTTAGAATGAAAGTTGATCAAAGGACTTGAGACGCAGTGCTTGACTTGATTGTTCTGTCTTTCAACTGCTCAAGACCCAAGTGAAGGCTAAAAGCTCCATGGTTGAAGGTAATACGAGTAAGTTTGAAAGTCAGAATGGTTTGCTCTAATCCGGAGGAGAATTTTTGTTTGAACGCATGTGTACTTTTGAGGCATGAAAGCATTGTAGTAACTCCTGATCCATTGTTGAGATTGCCATTGCTCAGGGACTAGCAAAGGTTAAGCTTGGGGGAACTTGTTGACGGACAATAATGCTCATTATTAACCATCAACTATTGCATGAAATAGCATGAAATGAACCGCAAAGCATAGTTGTAGGGCTTGATTCTAACGAGTTCCATGAGTTGTGTTGTTCTCACTTGTTTTGCAGGATATTTAATATTTCACTACATAAAAGTATCTCAAGTGATGAAACAGAGCACACCATTGCGAAGAGCTCATCGAGACGATCGAAACGGACATATCATTTGCTATATTTGGAGCACCAGAGAGAAAGTCCTCGATGGATACGACTCGAAAGACTCTGGAAGACCCTAGAACCATCATCATCACAAGACCAGGGACTAAACCGACAAGATTCCACAACTCTGTGAATTATTATTTTCTAGAGAGTTATCTAAAAGTTGGAAAAGGGAAGAGTCCAGTCACGATACGACATCTTGCGCAAACGGATTGAAAAGTGGCACTAGAAGGATGTAGAAGACTCCAGAAGACACTAGAGCAAAGGAGAAGCTTGGAGGCTGACAAGTGGGGCCGGTCAGCCCCACAAGTCAGGGCAGCCAGCCTGGTCCAACCGACCTCTATGACTCATCTCAACCATTGTTTCAACTCAGTTTGATCCGAGGGCTGCGGTGCATCCCACCGGGCTATATAAGCAGGGGCAGACCTCCCTCTTAGGCATCTCCATCTTCATTAGCTACATCCAGAACAAAAGCTAGGGTTTCACCCTCCATCCAAGTAGAAGTAGAGATCCCTCTAGATGATCGTCTAGTTCTAGTTCTTCTAGTTCATCTTCTAGTTCTAGTTCTAGTTCATCTAGTAGTAAACTAGAGATCAGGGAGAGAGGAGAGGAGAGAGCTGAGGAGGAGCCAGATCTGTTGGATCTTCCTTGACATTGTACTTCTGTAGCATCTGGTTCATCTTGAGCAATCTCTAGGTTCTTCATTATTTATTTCTAAATATTTTGTTTCAGTTCTTGCTTTATTATATTTACTGGATCTCCACTCGTATTGAGTGCTCTAGTTATTCTAGATAATTAGAATAGTAAGTGTTAGTGTAGACGTGGTGTCTAGACTAGGGTTTACCTGAGTTTGCGCCCAATCCTCTGGATAGTTGTGGTAGCCCCAGAGGTGACAGCTCTGTTAGGCCTTTGTAATCCGCCACATTAGGGTTGGTGTTTTCGTAGAGCTTTTGGCAGCCTTCTCCCAACTACTGTTTCCCTAGTCTTTTTCGAGAGTTGGAAAGGACCTGCTGCTCCAAAGAAAGTAAAATAGAGTAAGCCTTCGACAAGATAGAACCACTTAGAAAACCCTAAAAACTCTCTCTACCCTATAATTACCCTTTCCTTGGATGTTCTTAATTCTTCTAGTACACTTCATGTTCCTCGTGGAAATCAATACTCTGGAATACTCCCAGGTGAAAGCTACATTGGTATCCATGCGCTTGCGGATCTTTTCTTGTTCGCATTTAAAATACCCAACAGACATCGGCGTATGTATAACTCGACGGTGAATGCAGAGATAAACGATTTATACTAGTTTGGTTCACCAGAATAGTCTCGTCGTCCTTACATCCAATTTGGGGTGAATAGTATATTGTGCCCTGTGCTTTAGGGTTTAGACCGTGAGGTCTGTTCTTATTGTTTAGCTGATCTAGGAAGCCTTGCCCTCCTTTATATAGTTCAAGAGGCAAGAGTCCTAGTAGGTTACAATATAGAGGTCATAGTAGGATTATAGATAGCAATGTTACTAGGATTATATGGGAGGAATCCTAGTCAGACTAGATCTTCTCACTTCCTTACGGGGTACCACAGGTACTATGTACCGATAATCTATTGTTGTTCATTGCAAAATCATGTTCTATATCATTATATTTTATTCTACATTCACTCTTAATGCCCGATTAAATCATAATACCCAATTAAATTGGGTTTAAAGAAATGTTGCATATTCTGGAATTGATAAGTATTCTTCTTATGACGCTTATCTTTCTTGTAGAACCCTTTTTGTAATCTACTTTGAAGCTTTGCATTCTGTTCTTTATCTTTTGTTCTGTCATGGGCCATTCTACCCATAAGTAGATTGTTTCCTCTATGATCTATGGTAGCACATGGATAGATGCATTAGGAAGGGCTACCATGATTCCAGTACTTACACCCTATAGCATAGTTTGGCTTTGTGATGGAGCATAGGCCAAGGGTAGTTTGCTTGGTTTGTGTGTGTTACACATTTATGTCAACTTGCATGCCTGAAAGTTTAGGACAATCTTTTGAGGTGTGTTTACATTTATGTGCATGTTGACATTTTTTATTTTCTCAATAATAGACCAAACCTCACAATAGAAGAAATGTTTGGCATCCTAATAACTTAAAAAGTTCTATTCGTCATTCTGTATATGCTATCTAGCTTTGTTAGGTGTTTCGGTTCCTTTTGGTGCAAAACATGTTGACCCATTTATGTAGCTAATGGTCCATGGCTTGCCATTGCATCCATGGCACTTTTGCGATAGATCTGATTTTCCCTTATTATTTGCTCCAATCAATATCGTGTTCCCACATTTGTGTGTGCGACATCTACTGTTACCACATTTTCCAATCCATGATTGATCAACATTTTGATGAACACACAGTTAAAATGTCCTATATGGCTAGAGGGGGTGAATAGCCTATTTAAAATTCTATAAACTCACTAGAGCAAATAGGTTAGTATAACAAATGGCTGAATGCAAATTGCTCTAGCTCTACAAGGGTTGCAAGCCTCCTATTTAAGCAATTCTAGTCACTATGATCTCTAGACACACAATTGCTATGTTGCTACTATCTAAGTTAGTATACTCACAATGAGCTAGCTAAATGAGCCACACTAACAAGTTCTTACAAGCTCTCAAGACTAGTTACACTAAAGAGCTTGGCAACTACTTTGTAAGAATATAAATGAGTGGACAAGATGATTATACCGCCACATAGAGAATAAACCAATCACAGGATATGAAGACCAATCACTAGAAGAAATCCAATCATACACAAGATTTTTCTCCCAAGGTTCACGTGCTTGCCGGCATGCTAGTCCCCGTTGTGTCAACCAACACTTGGTGGTTCGGTGGCTAAGAGGTGTTGCACGAACCTCGTCCACACACTTGGACACCGCAAGAACCTATCCACAAGTGAGGTAACTTGTGTGCACGTGTGTTAGCATTTTCCAAAGCATTTTACAAGGGTCTATGTTAGCTCACACTAGGTCCTAATGCATATGCTTATATGAATTCACCTAGTGGCACTTGATAACCGTTTTAACCGAGAAATTCCTATCTTCATAGTATGACTATCGATCCTAAAACGTGATCACATCCTCTATGATGTCTTGATCACCAAAACCAAAACCTATCTTATACCTTTGCCTTGAGCTCCATACGTTTTATTTTTCTCTTCCTTCTTTTTCAACTTGAGCACATTATCATCTTGTGGTCATCACCATCATCACCATGATCATCTCTAGGCTTTACCATTTGGCATGGGGCATATCATTTCATGCCTACACACTTAGTATAATTATTAGTCCCTAGGTTTCATCAATTAGCCAAAACCACACTAGGGATTTCAATCTCCCCCTTTTTGGTAATTGATGACAACATTTTTCACAAAGATTTTCAATAAAATTCTTTTGGGTTTATGTTGCTTGCCCAAACATTTTACCATGTGTAAAGGATATGGACAAGTTTCATAAACCTGAATTGGTAGCAATTACTCCCCCGAGTGCTAAGAGTTTGGATTTGAAAGCTTACACATATGCTTAGATAGGAAATATGTGAGTCAATTTCTACCAAATGATGCTAAGGTGTAAATAATGGACCTTTGAAGCGTGATACCAATCAGGGTTGCCAATATACGTCATCCTTAGCACCATTAGTAACTAGACATCCACAAAAACTAGAAAACCTCGTGAGATCAACATTATATAAAAGGGTCTAGGTCTAGTTTTTATAGGATAAGCACTAGTCTAGTTACTCTACCTATGCATGCTAGTAGTTCATTTCATCAATCATTTTCTATGATCTAGCATACACCACACAAGCATGTCTCGGAGAAAAGAAACTTATGCCATGCAAGCAAACATATGTAATGCACATTCAAATGCAACATACAAGTTTATGAGCTTGCTCTCCCTACTTGTGTGCTTCAAATATTTGATTGAGATCCCCTTACATTGTCATTTCATTTGTTTGCACATTTCATTTGTTTGCACCCCCTATCACACTATCTTTGTGAATCACTTTTCCTCCTTTGGTATCAATGACCACAAAAGGTGAGCTCAAATTTTAGATAGATTGGGGTGCAAATATGTGAAGTGAGGATCATTTTTCTAGTTTGGTTCAATCTAGATCACTTGCAAAAGATATTTAACTCGGTTTGATCTAAGGGCAAGCTTCTTCATACCTCCAAGTGAGGGTTATCATGCACCATGTTGAGTTAAACATTTATAGCTCATTTTTTAGATCAAACACTAGGTTCACAAGCCCATAAACATGTAATATGCTACCACAAGTTCATATTAAACATAGAAGCAATAGTGGTACCATACAAGCATCAAGTTCATTTGATTTTTATGAATGAGCCTAAGACATGTGACGAATGACTAGATACACTTAACAAGTCCTTAGCAATGGATGAATAACATGTCAATCAACCTTACCTTGCTTTGCTCGAAGGAGAGGCACGTCATATAATGGGGTGCATCAACACATATTTGAGAAGTCAAGTATGTTCAATTCATTCATTAGCTTGCAAAACCTCTTCTCATCAAGTGGCTTGGTCAAGATATCGACAAGTTGATCATCGGTACCCACATTCTCAATTGATATGTCTCCTTTTTGCTAATGATCTCTTATGAAATGATGGCAGACATCTATGTGCTTTGTTCTTGTATGTTGAACCGGATTGTTGGTGAGCTTCATGACACTCTCATTGTCACATAGTAATGGCACTTTCTTGAACTTGATTACAAAGTCCTTCAAGGTGGCCTTCATCTAAAGTATTTGTGCACAACAACTACCGGCCACAATATATTCGGCTTCGGTAGTTGAAAATGCAATACTATTTTGCTTCTCTGGATGACCATGAGACAAGTAATCTTCTCAATAGTTGACATGTGCCCGAAGTGCTTCTTCTCTCAACTTTGCATCCCGCATAATCCAAATCGGAATATCCAATAAGCTCAAACTTAATCCTTTGGGATACCACAAACCAACATTTTATGTATGCTTTAATTATCTCAATATTCTCTTGGTTTCCTTCAAATGACTTTCTCTTGGTGAGGCTTGAAATCTAGCACACATGCATACACTAATCATCACATCCGGCCTTGATACGGTCACATAGAGTAGGCTTCTAATCAAAGACCGATACATTATTTGATCCACCATATTGCCATTTGTATCACTATCTAGGTTTCCATTTGTCCCTATTGGTGTACTAATTCCCTTTGCATCCTCCATGCCAAACTTCTTGAGCATGTCTTTGATGTACTTGTCTTGACTTACAAATATACCCTTCTTCATTTGCTTAATTTGAAGACCAAGAAAGTAACTAAGCTCTCTAATCATGGACATCTCAAATTCATTAGCATCATCTTTCCAAACTCATCACAATAATCTTGATTGGTTGAACCAAATATGATGCCATCGACATATATTTGCAACACAAACAAGTCTTGCCAATCTTCTTGGTGAAGAGAGTGGTGTCAACTTTTCCCATGATAAACCCTTTAGAGAGCAAGAAGTCTCTTAATCTCTCATACCATACTCTAGGTGCTTGCTTCAAGCCATATAATGCCTTCTTCAACTTATACATATGGTTGGGCTTCTTGTAATCTTCAAAATCGGGAGGTAAACTTCTTCATTGATGTAGCCATTGAGAAATACACTCTTCACATCCATTTGATAGAGCTTGAGTGTAACCTTGAGCCACTAATCTTGCTTTATTACTTACAACTATCCCATCTTAATCTTGTTTGTTGCGAAAGACCCATTTAGTTTTAATCACATTATGATCCTTTGGTCTCTCAACTGGCTTCCATACTTGATTTCTCTTAAAGTTGTTTAGCTCTTCAGGCATAGCATTCACCAAATCAACACCTTCAAAGCTTCATCTATCTTATTTAGCTCTTCGAATGATACAAATGAGAAATGCTCACAAAATGATGCTAGCCTTGATCTTATTTGTACACCTCTTGAAATATCACCAATGATTGATTCTAAGGGATGATCTCTTGCAACATTGGATGGTTGTAGCACTTGAACTTGATTGTTTACACTTGGTTGATCATTTGGTAGAGATGATGTACTAACCACTTGCTGTTGATCTTGCATTTGAGATGATGAATTAGTTTGATTTTGATCATGAGAACCACTAGCTTACACATTTGAGTTAGAGAACATATGATCTTTGTCATCTTCAACTTCAATTACTTCTCTAGGCCTTATGTCACTAATGTCTATCTTCTTCATTGCATTGGCCAATTGAATGCCTCTCACATCTTCTAGGTTTTCATCTTCCTCTTGGGAACCATTTGTTTCATCAAATTTCATATCATGAACCTCCTCAAGAGTACCACTAACCAAGTTCTAAACTTTATAAGCCATGCTAGTAGTGGAGTAACCAAGCAAGAAATCTTCATCACATTTCTTCTCAAACTTGCTCAACCATGTGCCCTTCTTTAATATGTAGCATTTGCAACCAAAGACCCAAAAGTATGCAATATTAGGCTTACTACCATTCAAGATCTCATATGGTGTCTTCTCTAAGAATTGATGGTAATAGAGACGGTTGCTATAGAAGCAAGCCGTGTTGATAGCTTCGGCCCAAAAGGAATGACTAACATTGTATTCACTCAACATTGATCTTGCCATATCAATCAAAGTTCTATTCTTTCTTTCAACTAGCCCATTGGATTGTGGTGGGTACTTAGCCGAGAATTGATGCCTAATGTCATACTCATCACAAAGCTCATCAATTCTTGTATTCTTGAATTCACTTCCATTGTCACTTCTCACTTTCTTGATTGTATTTTCAAACTCATTTTGCACTCTTTTGATGAATGTTTTTAATATTGCAAACACATCACTCTTGTCAACAAGAAAGGCTACCCAAGTATATCCAGTGAAATTATCCACAATCACAAAGCCATACTTGTTGCCACCAATGCTTGTATAAGTGGTTGGTCCAAATAAATCCATATGCAAAAGCTCAAATGCCTTGGATGTGCTCATTGTACTCTTCTTTGGATGAGTGTTATCCACTTGCTTTCTGACTTGACATGCACCATATAGCTTATTTTTCTCAAATGAGACACCTTTAAGCCTCTAACTAAGTCAGACTTCACTAACTTGTTCAATTGCTTCATCTCAATATGACCAAGTCTTCTATGCCATAGCCAACTCATGCTAGATTTGGTGAGCAATCATGTTGACAATTGAGTTTCACTAGCATCAAAATCAACCAAGTATAGATTCTCATATCTAAAGCCTTTTAAGATCAAATTGGAGTCATCTACACTTATGATATCTACATCATCAACACCAAATATGCACTTGAAACTAAGATCACAAAGTTGAGCTACCGACAAAAGGTTGAAGTTCAATGTAACAGAACCGACCAAATTATAAGAGCACAAGTACGAAAACAAGCACCGAAGCGCTCAAATTTTCAAACTTGAGCCCATATAATCCCGGTAGTCAATCGAAATCACGAAGGATTTCAAACCAAACTGCTTACAACCAGGATCGCATCATTCAACATACAACATCATACGATACATTTCACAAGTAGTTCTGAAATAAGTTTACACCACGGAGTAGCAATTATTACAAACCAAGTTTGAAAGTAGCGGAAGCATAACACACACACTAGTTACTTAAATACTGCCAGTCTGGATGATCAACAACCCACAAAAGCATGAGGAAAGTACATAAAGACGATCATGCCCTTCTGATCTAGTCATCATCACCCGCAGGGTGGAGACACGTCTTGCAGAATCCCTGATAAAGCATGTCATCTGCAACAGGAGGGAATAAACCCTGAGTACTGGAATGTACTCAGCTAGACTTACCCGTCGAAAACCAGAAATAAGATGACACCAAGGATTATGCAAGGCTTACACAAGAGGCTAGCTGACATAACATTTTGCATAAAGGCATAAGTAATTTAAACTCTTGTAGCCTGTACTAGCAGTTATTTTTAGCAATTACCTGTCATCTATCTTAGCACCTGTACTAAACATGCACTTGGTTGTAATCAAACAATTATCATCATTATATCCAGAGCAGGTATGAATTGTGGCAACATTGTATCATTCCCTTAACCACCAGTTCATTTAATGAGATCTACGTTGCCGCTGCTCAAGTCAAGTGCTCACTAACCGGGAGCGACGGCGATTCGAATCGAATTCCTATCCAGCTGGAGGGGTATTTCTAACACTCACCGAGTCACGCCTGGCGAGGGCTGCTCAGGTCATCTTTTGTACAGTTCAGGAATCGCGGGTCCGAATAATGTCGCGTCCCCAAGGGCGACACTCTGCCAGGTGATAGGGACTCTAACCCCCCCTTGGTCTCACGCCAATGTCCCCAAGCACATCCTTTCTCTCCTCCAAGATGCAACCTACCATTCGATTCCCGGCCTGAACCATACTACTCGACTTCGCGGTCAGAACGACTTATCCGGCCAACTAAGTGTTAGACTGCGTTCAACATGACTCAAGGACGTACAGCGAATCGGTCCTTAAACGACTCAGACGGGCATAGCTCCACACCCAAGACGTGAAGTGTCTTGCGGCTGTACTATCGAACTCCCGCCCGGTCTCAATTTCATTTTAAGGCATGGTTCTATCCACGATAGCCATAAAGCCACTCGTGACTCCTTCCTACATCTCGCGGATGACCGGAAATCACCCGACTTCTACCGAACTAAGCAGGGCTAAGCATTGACACGTGCCTAACCTAATATAGGATTAAGTACGATATCTGGACAAGGACAGGTATAATGCAACAAGTGTTTTCATATAACTCCTACAACTTAATGTAGTAAACAATTAAAAGTACTCAAGATTAATTTATAAAATAGTAGGTTCAGCATGCACCGGGGCTTGCCTTTCAGAAAAGTTGAAGGCCGGTGGTCAGGGCACTCTGGCAAGTCTTCAGCGGCGTCTCCTTCGCCTGCTGGATCCTCGGGCTCCTGCTGCTCCTGGTTCTCCTCCGGAATTACAGGCTCGAATTCGAGGAGTGTCACCCCCTCCGGTACACCTATTGCATGAATGCACAATAAATACCATGGATGCATAAATGGGTGCAACATGCTCGGAATGAAATGCATTTCAACGATAAAAACAATAATCTAATCAAGTTACTTTATTAGTACGTGCAAATCTCTTCTCCGGTGGAGAAGTACTTACCTAAGCTACTTAACCTAAGATAAAGCTGCTCATCCTCAGTTAAGGCCCTAACACCTAACAATTACAAAAGTAGCATGTCTTAGGATATCACACCATATCAATCAGCAAAACACCACAGTAAGCATTCTGGACAGCAACTACTTATTTTTATCACAACTGGAGATTTACAATTCCAAAAGATATGATCTAAGACAATCTGGAAAGCCTAAGAAATGCACTACAATTCATTTTCAGACCTCAACTCCAAACTCCTAAGTTTTCCATGTCAAACTTCACAAGTTCCAGAATCTGTCCTCTCAAAACAGAGAGTAGCAGATTTTGAACTGCCACTTTAAACAACAGTAACTCTCAAACTACTAAGCCAAATGCTTCCAAATTTTGACACAAGCTAGTTCCTCAAGTTTATTCCAACTTTGGTATTTACAAGTTTTCTAGCAACCAATTTTATCAAAGCCAAATTTAGAATTACTACTAGCTGTCCAGAAAACCTAAAATTACAAAGGTTAAACATTTATTGATGTGGCAAACATTCTTTAAGACCAAACTAATACTACTACAAGTTCACCGATGTCACAAAAACACCAGAAAGTAAGGTGTGCCCACCTAGAATATTTATTTAAACCCATTTCTTATTTTACTTAATTAATTAGGTGGAATTTAAACATATATGTAAACTACTCCAAAAATTCTACAAAATTTACAGGGGACTCTCTGACCCACAAAGAGACTACTGTAAAATTTTGATCTCAATTTATTCACAGGAACTTCCTACACAAAATTCCCAAGCCAACAAGGCTGATTTTTGTATAAATAACAAAGCATAGTCAAAAGTGTCAAACAACAGATTTCTTAATTTTCTTGGACACTCTAGGGTACCAAGACATTCTCCAAAAATTTATATGAACATTGCACATGTAGAAAAATTACAAAAATTCATTTAAGTATTTTTTAAAATAACAAGATAGCATTATAACTTGAAAAGTACTTAAGCACTGATGCCCAAATTTTTACCAGAGCTAGGGATAGCATAGAGTAACCTACCCACCAAATTTCATGATTTATGGAACACTACAGCTCAAGTTATAAATTTAACAAATTTGCATGCATTCCAAAACACATTTGGAAGATCTATTAAATTCTTCAGAAAACTAAACATCACATACCAGATTTATATTTTTCTAAAATACTCCACATCATGTAGATCCTAACAAAATTTATCTCATAATTTTTGGGCAAGTAAAACCCTAGATCTTCATTTTTCCAAACCTTACTTAAAACTGTGACAAAAATCAAGAAATGAAATAAATCCCAAATGAAACTGGGCCGGCCCGGCTTGCTAGCGCGGCCCAGCCAGCGCGCGGCCTGCCTTGGCGCCCCGCCCGCGCGCGCGACGCTGACAGTGCGGGCCCGCAGGCCAGAGAGAGAGAGCGAAAGGGGGAAGACGGCCGCGACTCCGGCGAGCTCAAGCTCGCCGACGACGGCGCCTCCGGCGACGAAAGGAGCACCAACGGCTTCCCCGCGACTTCCCGCATCGACCAAACCTAGATTTGCTGAACCTATCCCACCCTAGCTACGACGGCCATGGCGACCGCGGCTCGGAGGCGGCACCCGGTGGTGGTCCGGCGAGCTCCGGGGATCAGGGACCTAAGTGAGGCGTGCTGCGGCTTCCTGAGGACATGGCGGACCTCTCCATGCCACAGAAAAGGACGGAGGTGGAGCAAGTGCCGCTGGCCACGTGAGCACCGCACCGGCGGCCATGGCGCGGCGGCGCACGACGGTGTTCCGACGTGTACCGGCCATCCCATCCGGTAACGTCATCACCTAGGCTTCTCTACCCGACCCGGAACCCAAAACATGTACTAGTGAGAATGGAGGATGACCGTAGGGAGCTGGCCACGGTGAGCCGCCGCGCGGACAGTGCGCCGGCGAGGACTCACGGTGGCGGAAACCGAAATTCGCCCTCACCTCTACACAATCCGGTCAAGCAACGGTTGGAGGAGGTGGAGGGGATGCTGGTGGAGCGGTGGACGGGATTTGGAGGACGGTGGTGCGACGGTGAGCTTGCACAAGCACGGGGCGGGCTGCGGCGGCAATGGCGCCTCCGTTTTCCGCCTCGGTGAACCCGGCCAGAGCGAGAGTGAAGGAGAGAAGAGTGAGCGCGAGTGTGGGGGTGGAGGTGTCGGCTCGGTCTTCATCTCCGCGCCTGGGCTCGCGACGTGGAGGCGACGACAGAGCTCGGACGCCACGCGGCGACGCTCTTCTGCCCGGGCGCCACGACAGGCCGGAGTTCGAGCTCGTGACTGAAACCGCGCCTCCAAAGACCGACTGACAGGGCAGTTTCATCGATGATTTACTCTCAAACCAGCTCGTATTAGTGAAACCTCCAATTAGCAAAGTTGTAGACCTATGTGAGCACTACAAGTTTGTAAAAGGCACCATGAGCTAGTTCGGTTTGGATTTGAAACTACAGGGCTCCAAACTAGTGTACTTGGAAACTGAAATGCAGTTTCAGAGATCAATGCTGACTGAAACCCTAACTTCTTGACACTATTTCTCCTAAACTATTGAGAACCAGGTGATGGTGATATTGACAATGTTGTAGAGCTATGTGTGGACAACAACTTTGTCAATTGGCTCTAAGACTGGTTTGGCCTAGTTTGTGAGTTACAAGTTGCTAAAGTGAGGTACAGTGAAACTGAAAAGTCCAATTTCCAGACTTAGAATTTTTCTAAGTGTTGATTCCCACTCAAGCTGACTTGTGGGCCATTTTTGAGCATGCTCTGGTCATTTTCATGAGATGGCCATATTAGAACTTTTGTTCCTCATGAAATTCTCTACAACTTTACTTAAGGGTGCTCTTCCATGCAAGGTCTCTAAATTAGACTTTTTAATTGGTCAAACTAGAGCCTTCTAGGGTCAAATGGTGGTCAAACTTCTCTTAGAGGGCAATTTTGTAATTTTGGTCAACATGAACCTTGTTCCAAATGTTACCCTAAGTATAACTAAGGTGTTGTAGGTCATGATTGGCTACCTTACCTTTTTGTTACACCAACTATCAAATACTTCATGAAATAAATCAAACAAACCCTAGAATAATTACATGTGTTGCATCACATAAAATAACAAACATGAATGATGCATGCTTATGTTTATGCCATGCAAATGCAATGCAATTAAGGACTAAACACTTGAAGTGTTACATCCCTCCCCCCTTATAAAAATCTCGTCCCGAGATTTGGAAAGCGTACCATTTTTCATAGAATTCTTTATAACCATCCCGCAAATAATCCTCCCGTTCCCACGTAGCATCACTCTCACTTCCCTGATTACTCCACATCACTTTGTACCACTTAACCACTTTACTTCTGGTTACTCGTTCCTGAGTATCGATCACTCGGACTGGCTTTTCTTCATAGGTTAAGTCGGATTCCAGCCTGATATCACCTAAAGGAACTTGTTCCTCAGGAACTCGAAGACACTTTTTAAGCTGAGATACATGGAAAACGTTGAATATGGCTCTCATCTCAGGAGGCAACTGGATTTTGTACGCAACAGCTCCACTCTTGCCTATGATCTGGAAAGGACCCACGTATCTCGGCGCAAGTTTCCGCTTAACACCAAAACGTTGGACACTCTTCATTGGAGAAACTTTCAGATACACGAAGTCTCCAACTTCAAATTCGAGTGGTTTTCTACGACGATCCGCATAGCTTTTCTGTCTCGCTTGTGCTGCAGCCATATGTTTTTGGATGGTACGGACTTGTTCCTCGGCTTCCTAGACAAAATCAATGCCGTAATACCTTCTTTCCCCAGCTTCTACCCAGTTTAGTGGAGTTCGACACTTTCGACCGTACAAAGCTTCGAATGGGGCCATCTTAATACTCTCTTGATAACTGTTATTGTACGAGAATTCGGCTAAAGGTAACCATTTTTCCCAAGAACCCTTGGATGAAATGACACATGCCCGCAACAGATCTTCCAAGATTTGGTTAACCCGTTCCGTCTGTCCTGATGTCTGGGGGTGATAAGCAGAGCTTCTCACTAACTTGGTTCCCAGAAGGTGATGCAAATGCTCCCAAAAGCGAGCAGTGAACTGGGGACCACGGTCAGATATGATAGTACGAGGTATCCCATGGAGCCGGACTATCTGATTGAAGTACAACTCAGCATAGTCAGTGGGACGATAGTCCACTCTAACTGGAATGAAGTGAGCTGATTTGGTCAAACGATCCACAATTACCCAGATGGAGTTATGATTTTTGACAGTAGGAGGAAGACCGACAATGAAATCCATAATTATCTCTTCCCATTTCCAACCTGGGATAGATAGTGGTTGAAGCAACCCAGCTTTCATATGCACAGCTTTAACCCTACAGCAGGTGTCACATCTAGCCACATATGCAGCTATCTCTTTCCGCATCTTGGTCCACCAATAGTATGGCTTCAAATCATAATACATCTTATTGCTGCCAGGATGGATGGACAACTTAGAGGAGTGTGCTTCAGACATAATATCATTTCGAAGCTCCCGGTCCTTAGGCACAACTAACCTATCCTTGAACCATAGTACACCCTCTTCGTCTATCCTGAACTGTGTAGTTTCTTGTTCATTCATCTTACGCTTGATGTGGAATATACCAGTGTCAGTCTTTTGGAGTTCAATAATTCTGTTTTTGAGAGTACAACTGACAGTGATGTTGTACAAGA
The DNA here is from genome assembly GCA_038087645.1 of Saccharum hybrid cultivar R570. NCBI lineage: Eukaryota > Viridiplantae > Streptophyta > Magnoliopsida > Poales > Poaceae > Saccharum > Saccharum hybrid cultivar. Next base: position 766,209 of record JAQSUU010000695.1, on the reverse strand, counting down.
CTGCTGGATGTAGAAGGCGAGACCGATGAAAATCAGTTTCAACTAAGGAATGACAATGAGACTTACGGCTTAAAGCATCCGCAACCACATTTGCCTTGCCAGGATGATAGTGCACTTGAAGGTTATAATCTTTAATCAACTCGAGCCATCTTCTTTGACGCATATTTAGCTCGGGTTGGGTGAAGATGTATTTGAGGCTTTTGTGGTCGGTATAGATATTGCAGACATTGCCCAGCAGATAGTGTCGCCAGGCTTTCAAAGCATGAATAACTGCGGCGAGTTCTAAGTCATGTGTTGGATAATTCGCCTCATGCTTCCGAAGTTGTCGAGAAGTATATGCAATTACTCGGCCTTCCTGCATCAACACACCTCCCAAACCTATGCCTGAGGCATCACAATAAACATCAAATGGTTTCTCGATATCCGGTTGTGCCAAAACCGGAGCTGAGGTTAGGAGGGTTCGCAGTTGGTGAAAAGCCGCATCACACTCAGGAGTCCAGACAAACCTGGTGTCTTTTTGCAGCAACCGAGTCATTGGCTTGGCTATTTTAGAGAAATCCGGGATGAAGCGACGATAATAGCCAGCCAAACCAAGAAAACTCCGGACCTCGTGAACTGAGATAGGAGCCTTCCAGTTCAGTACTTCCTGTACCTTGGCGGGGTCCACCATAATTCCTCCATCGGACAGCACATGCCCAAGGAAAGGTACTTCTCGAAGCCAGAATTCGCACTTACTGAACTTTGCATATAGTTGATGTTCACGCAGTCTTGTGAGGACTATACGCAGATGTTCAGCATGATCTTCTTCATTCACAGAATATACCAGGATGTCATCAATAAATACCACCACAAACTTGTCCAATTCAGGCATAAACACCGAATTCATCAAGTACATGAAGTGTGCGGGGGCATTTGTCAAGCCGAAAGACATAACAAGATACTCATAAAGACCGTATCTGGTAGAAAAGGCTGTCTTTGGAACATCTTCCGGTCGGATTTTAATTTGATGGTAGCCAGATCTTAGATCGATCTTGGAGAAAACTTTAGCTTTAGACAACTGATCGAACAAGATGTCGATGCGCGGTAGAGGGTACTTATTTTTGACAGTGACTGCATTGAGAGGTCTATAATCTACGCACATCCGCAACGACTGATCCTTCTTCTTTACAAAGATAGCCGGACATCCCCACGGAGACGAACTAGGACGAATCAACCCCTTTTTCAAAAGTTCATTCAATTGCACCTTAAGTTCAGCGAGTTCATTCGGAGGCATCCTATAGGGTCTCCTAGAGATGGGCGCCGTGCCAGGCAACAACTCAATTTTAAACTCCACATCCCGATCCGGAGGGAGCCCCGGCAAATCATCGGGAAAAACGTCCGGAAACTCTTTTACTACTGGAATTTCGGCCAACGCCTTTGCTTGAATAGCATGAACTTCCCCCGACAAATCAACTTTTCTGGGAAGTTGTACCAGAAAACCCTTTTGATCTGTAGGGTCTCTGAGCATAACTACCCGAGTGGATGTATCAATGAGTACCCCATTCTGACTCATCCAATTCATGCCCAGAATAACATCTATGCCTAAACCCGGCAAAACCACTAAGGCAAGCGAGTACTTTCGCCCTTCTATCTCAAGCTCAAGATTCCCCACTACTTTATTTGTGGAAATATTCCCACTTGCTGCGCTAATACAATAACCCCCACCTTCAACAGCATGCAATTTGTGTGCAAACTCTGATGCAAACTTAGGACTGATAAAGGAATGCGAAGCACCTGAATCAAAAAGTACCACTGCGGGGTGTTGGTCAACTAGAAACTTACCAGCGGTGACCACCTCACCAGATGGAATTTCCTCAATGCTGTTATAATGGGCGTGTCCCTGACGACTACCTTGGTTGACATTTTTCTTAGGGTACGGACAGTTCCTGGACCAATGACCTGGCTTGTTGCAATTCCAGCAAGGCATATTGCTAGGAGGAACACTAGAGCTGCTCTGTCCAGAAGTCCCCTTTGGCAGAGCGACGGTATAAGCCTTACGGAACCCCGTCTTTGCAGCAGGCTTCTTCTGCGGCGGACGGAACTTTGTATTCTGAGAAGGTGGGCGAGGGGAAGACCTCGATGCCGCTGAGGTCCTTGACTGAGAAGCACTTGCCTCAAGGGCCCTTTTACGGCTCTTAGAGGCAGAATAAATAGCATTGTTGTTCTCCTGGGTCAAAGCATCGCTGATGAAATCATTGAAAGTAGTACATTTGCTAGTGCCCATTGTTTTCATCAGTTTTGGGCCGAGGCCCCTTTTGAAGCTAGCAATCTTTTTGGCATCGGTATCCACAAACTCAGTGGCATACCTTGCCAGGTTGTTGAAGGACTGCAAGTATTCAGTCAGGCTTTTGTTTCCTTGCGACAGCCTCATAAACTCTGTGTGCTTGATTGCCATAAGACCGGGAGGAATATAATTTCCCCGGAATGCCGCCTTAAACTGATCCCAAGCAATCGGGACATTGGCAGGCAGTGTGGAACGATAGTGGCTCCACCAAATACCCGCTGGACCATGCAACTGATGGGAAGCATACTCAGTTTTCAGCTCATCAGTTAGACGTAGCAGACGAAACTTTTGTTCAATGGTATTCAACCACTCGTCAGCCTGCAGTGGTTCTTCCGCTTCCTTGAAGAGCGGGGGCTTTGTATCCAGAAAGTCCTTGAAATCGCTGTACTGATTTGGCTCTGGGCCCTGGCGGCCATGACGAGCCTCTCGATTAGCCAGTTGGCGCATGGCATCAGCCAACATACGCTGCCCCTCAACCACTGATTGCATCAACTCGGCCGGAGTAGGTGGTGGCGGAGGGGGCGGCTGTTCCTCCTCCTCATTTCCACGGCCCCGGCGTAGATTGTACGACATCTGCAAAATGCATAGCCAATGAGCACTGACGATGTGGGAATTTTGTAGATGAATTATTGTAAATATGTCAAACTGACTTCATGAAATAGACTTCTCAAATTATTCATGGCACAATAATTCATCACAACCGCACAATCCATTCAAGCGGATCAATTGGCGCAATCATGCGAGAGAATCCAACAAGGTGTACTTTGATAAAGGCTCACACACAAGGAGCACAGTAGTTACTGAATCGTTTACGTTAAAATCTACGTGATTTTTGATCTGTTGCCGGTACTTGAATTTAATTTCAAGATTCTTAGTTGACTGTGAAAGGCTACTTCAAACTGACCACAAAGAGACTCCTCAATGAAGAGTTCCATGGTGGATCATGACTAGCCACCTCGATACCTGCACGTGCCAAGCAGCACAGCCTTATGTCGCGCGCCATAGGAGGCCCTCGGTTTCGTCGCGGCACCGAAGGGTGCTAATCGTGACACCATCATCGAACGCAACATAATAAGACATCAAGTTGTGATCGAAATCAACAGATTCAAACTACATTCAGGAAACATACGGTTCAACCTTACATCCCAACGTCAAGTTATTACAAGGCCTCACTCCTTCACAGGGAGGGCACAAAAGACGATCCTAACATTAAAGGCACGTGATGACTACTCTAAGCATCATCCTCCGAGTCGGTGTCATGGATCTCCCCGCCGTCCTCATCACTGACAGGCTCTAACTCCTCGTCTTCTTCTTCTTCTGGCTCTTCCTCTGGTGCTTCTGCAGGTGGGGCATCCTGTGGTCCATCAACCTCCACTTCATCATCATCCTCAGCTATGAAGATGCCTGATCCCATATCTTCATCTACATTGTTGTTTCTAGGTAGCAGGGGATTAAGCTCGTTGTTCAGGCGGTGCACTTCTTCATGAAGATTATCGTTGTATTCTTCAGCATTTTCTAACTGTTGCTCGAGCTCAAACTGGCGAGCCCTCAGAACATTCTCTTCGTGCCAGGCTTCATCCCTCTGTTCCATGACACGAACCAACATGCGTTGACAGTTGCGGTTTGCTACTGTCAACCTCTGGACTGCAAGGGTTTCCTGGTCACGATCACGGATCACTTGCTCCAGTTGCTGGCGCGCTGCATTCCTAGCAGCAGTCACTTCAGCCAACTCTGCCCTCAGCCTTTCCACCTCAGTAGGCTCAGGGTGGGGCTCACGTGGAGCGAGCTGGTGACGCGGTGCCCTGCCCCCAGTGGACTTACGAGCAGTCCTCTTGGTACGTGCCATCTGTAGCAACAAGATAAGATACGAATTAAAGTGAGGATCACTTAGGGGATACGAAATTTAATTTAGTCGGGAGTACTAAAAATTTTTAAGGAGGGAGTAAATGATATGTATGATATAATTAAACATGATGCATGCACGTTCCGTACGCCCTCTCACCTTAGTAGAAACCTAAAGTTCTAACGCTAGGCGGTGGCATACATACGTTCTCTCATATAAGCGAAACTATCGGTCTACTCGTTACGCTGTTAGTGTACCTGCAGAAAACCTCATTTCAGCCCAACAGTTTCCCAATATTAGCACACAAGAAAACAGTAATTTAAATACTTTCCATATACACATCCCCAGATGTATATACTTCAGTATCAAAGCTACCCGATATAAAGGTTCCCACAATTAAGTGCTTACGTAATTACATGGTTTAAACATGTAAGTATGCAAGTCACCAAAACTACTCTCCCCTAGATCGCCGATTGGACGATCATGCTCTCACAACTCACACTTACCAGAGCGTCGAGGCAATTGATCCATACATTACCACCCAAGTGGATGGCATCCATACAATTTCACGCCGTATGGACGACGAAACAAAAACAAACAAGGCCCCCAAGTTAGTCTTTATAATAAGCCACCTAAGAGTCCTTATTTGGGCTAAGGGATGTGATCACTGGCATACCTAAAAATAATTCTTAGAGTTTTAACCCTTTTCATAATCAAATACTTTTGTTTTTAAATACTCGTACGATGTGTTAAATGTTGAATTATGCTCCGGTACCAGCTGTAACAGAACCGACCAAATTATAAGAGCACAAGTACGAAAACAAGCACCGAAGCGCTCAAATTTTCAAACTTGAGCCCATATAATCCCGGTAGTCAATCGAAATCACGAAGGATTTCAAACCAAACTGCTTACAACCAGGATCGCATCATTCAACATACAACATCATACGATACATTTCACAAGTAGTTCTGAAATAAGTTTACACCACGGAGTAGCAATTATTACAAACCAAGTTTGAAAGTAGCGGAAGCATAACACACACACTAGTTACTTAAATACTGCCAGTCTGGATGATCAACAACCCAAAAAAGTATGAGGAAAGTACATAAAGACGATCATGCCCTTCTGATCTAGTCATCATCACCCGCAGGGTGGAGACACGTCTTGCAGAATCCCTGATAAAGCATGTCATCTGCAACAGGAGGGAATAAACCCTGAGTACTGGAATGTACTCAGCTAGACTTACCCGTCGAAAACCAGAAATAAGATGACACCAAGGATTATGCAAGGCTTACACAAGAGGCTAGCTGACATAACATTTTGCATAAAGGCATAAGTAATTTAAACTCTTGTAGCCTGTACTAGCAGTTATTTTTAGCAATTACCTGTCATCTATCTTAGCACCTGTACTAAACATGCACTTGGTTGTAATCAAACAATTATCATCATTATATCCAGAGCAGGTATGAATTGTGGCAACATTGTATCATTCCCTTAACCACCAGTTCATTTAATGAGATCTACGTTGCCGCTGCTCAAGTCAAGTGCTCACTAACCGGGAGCGACGACGATTCGAATCGAATTCCTATCCAGCTGGAGGGGTATTTCTAACACTCACCGAGTCACGCCTGGCGAGGGCTGCTCAGGTCATCTTTTGTACAGTTCAGGAATCGCGGGTCCGAATAATGTCGCGTCCCCAAGGGCGACACTCTGCCAGGTGATAGGGACTCTAACCCCTCCTTGGTCTCACGCCAATGTCCCCAAGCACATCCTTTCTCTCCTCCAAGATGCAACCTACCATTCGATTCCCGGCCTGAACCATACTACTCGACTTCGCGGTCGGAACGACTTATCCGGCCAACTAAGTGTTAGACTGCGTTCAACATGACTCAAGGACGTACAGCGAATCGGTCCTTAAACGACTCAGACGGGCATAGCTCCACACCCAAGACGTGAAGTGTCTTGCGGCTGTACTATCGAACTCCCGCCCGGTCTCAATTTCATTTTAAGGCATGGTTCCATCCACGATAGCCATAAAGCCACTCGTGACTCCTTCCTACATCTCGCGGATGACCGGAAATCACCCGACTTCTACCGAACTAAGCAGGGCTAAGCATTGACACGTGCCTAACCTAATATAGGATTAAGTACGATATCTGGACAAGGACAGGTATAATGCAACAAGTGTTTTCATATAACTCCTACAACTTAATGCAGTAAACAATTAAAAGTACTCAAGATTAATTTATAAAATAGTAGGTTCAGCATGCACCGGGGCTTGCCTTTCAGAAAAGTTGAAGGCCGGTGGTCAGGGCACTCTGGCAAGTCTTCAGCGGCGTCTCCTTCGCCTGCTGGATCCTCGGGCTCCTGCTGCTCCTGGTTCTCCTCCGGAATTACAGGCTCGAATTCGAGGAGTGTCACCCCCTCCGGTACACCTATTGCATGAATGCACAATAAATACCATGGATGCATAAATGGGTGCAACATGCTCGGAATGAAATGCATTTCAACGATAAAAACAATAATCTAATCAAGTTACTTTATTAGTACGTGCAAATCTCTTCTCCGGTGGAGAAGTACTTACCTAAGCTACTTAACCTAAGATAAAGCTGCTCATCCTCAGTTAAGGCCCTAACACCTAACAATTACAAAAGTAGCATGTCTTAGGATATCACACCATATCAATCAGCAAAACACCACAGTAAGCATTCTGGACAGCAACTACTTGTTTTTATCACAACTGGAGATTTACAATTCCAAAAGATATGATCTAAGACAATCTGGAAAGCCTAAGAAATGCACTACAATTCATTTTCAGACCTCAACTCCAAACTCCTAAGTTTTCCATGTCAAACTTCACAAGTTCCAGAATCTGTCCTCTCAAAACAGAGAGTAGCAGATTTTGAACTGCCACTTTAAACAACAGTAACTCTCAAACTACTAAGCCAAATGCTTCCAAATTTTGACACAAGCTAGTTCCTCAAGTTTATTCCAACTTTGGTATTTACAAGTTTTCTAGCAACCAATTTTATCAAAGCCAAATTTAGAATTACTACTAGCTGTCCAGAAAACCTAAAATTACAAAGGTTAAACATTTATTGATGTGGCAAACATTCTTTAAGACCAAACTAATACTACTACAAGTTCACCGATGTCACAAAAACAACAGAAAGTAAGGTGTGCCCACCTAGAATATTTATTTAAACCCATTTCTTATTTTACTTAATTAATTAGGTGGAATTTTAAACATATATGTAAACTACTCCAAAAATTCTACAAAATTTACAGGGGACTCTCTGACCCACAAAGAGACTACTGTAAAATTTTGAACTCAATTTATTCACAGGAACTTCCTACACAAAATTCCCAAGCCAACAAGGCTGATTTTTGTATAAATAACAAAGCATAGTCAAAAGTGTCAAACAACAGATTTCTTAATTTTCTTGGACACTCTAGGGTACCAAGACATTCTCCAAAAATTTATATGAACATTGCACATGTAGAAAAATTACAAAAATTCATTTAAGTATTTCTTAAAATAACAAGATAGCATTATAACTTGAAAAGTACTTAAGCACTGATGCCCAAATTTTTACCAGAGCTAGGGATAGCATAGAGTAACCTACCCACCAAATTTCATGATTTATGGAACACTACAGCTCAAGTTATAAATTTAACAAATTTGCATGCATTCCAAAACACATTTGGAAGATCTATTAAATTCTTCAGAAAACTAAACATCACATACCAGATTTATATTTTTCTAAAATACTCCACATCATGTAGATCCTAACAAAATTTATCTCATAATTTTTGGGCAAGTAAAACCCTAGATCTTCATTTTTCCAAACCTTACTTAAAACTGTGACAAAAATCAAGAAATGAAATAAATCCCAAATGAAACTGGGCCGGCCCGGCTTGCTAGCGCGGCCCAGCCAGCGCGCGGCCTGCCTTGGCGCCCCGCCCGCGCGCGCGACGCTGACAGTGCGGGCCCGCAGGCCAGAGAGAGAGAGCGAAAGGGGGAAGACGGCCGCGACTCCGGCGAGCTCAAGCTCGCCGACGACGGCGCCTCCGGCGACGAAAGGAGCACCAACGGCTTCCCCGCGACTTCCCGCATCGACCAAACCTAGATTTGCTGAACCTATCCCACCCTAGCTACGACGGCCATGGCGACCGCGGCTCGGAGGCGGCACCCGGTGGTGGTCCGGCGAGCTCCGGGGATCAGGGACCTAAGTGAGGCGTGCTGCGGCTTCCTGAGGACATGGCGGACCTCTCCATGCCACAGAAAAGGACGGAGGTGGAGCAAGTGCCGCTGGCCACGTGAGCACCGCATCGGCGGCCATGGCGCGGTGGCGCACGACGGTGTTCCGACGTGTACCGGCCATCCCATCCGGTAACGTCATCACCTAGGCTTCTCTACCCGACCCGGAACCCAAAACATGTACTAGTGAGAATGGAGGATGACCGTAGGGAGCTGGCCACGGTGAGCCGCCGCGCGGACAGTGCGCCGGCGAGGACTCATGGTGGCGGAAACCGAAATTCGCCCTCACCTCTACACAATCCGGTCAAGCAACGGTTGGAGGAGGTGGAGGGGATGCTGGTGGAGCGGTGGACGGGATTTGGAGGACGGTGGTGCGACGGTGAGCTTGCACAAGCACGGGGCGGGCTGCGGCGGCAATGGCGCCTCCGTTTTCCGCCTCGGTGAACCCGGCCAGAGCGAGAGTGAAGGAGAGAAGAGTGAGCGCGAGTGTGGGGGTGGAGGTGTCGGCTCGGTCTTCATCTCCGCGCCTGGGCTCGCGACGTGGAGGCGACGACAGAGCTCGGACGCCACGCGGCGACGCTCTTCTGCCCGGGCGCCACGACAGGCCGGAGTTCGAGCTCGTGACTGAAACCGCGCCTCCAAAGACCGACTGACAGGGCAGTTTCGTCGATGATTTACTCTCAAACCAGCTCGTATTAGTGAAACCTCCAATTAGCAAAGTTGTAGACCTATGTGAGCACTACAAGTTTGTAAAAGGCACCATGAGCTAGTTCGGTTTGGATTTGAAACTACAGGGCTCCAAACTAGTGTACTTGGAAACTGAAATGCAGTTTCAGAGATCAATGCCGACTGAAACCCTAACTTCTTGACACTATTTCTCCTAAACTATTGAGAACCAGGTGATGGTGATATTGACAATGTTGTAGAGCTATGTGTGGACAACAACTTTGTCAATTGGCTCTAAGACTGGTTTGGCCTAGTTTGTGAGTTACAAGTTGCTAAAGTGAGGTACAGTGAAACTGAAAAGTCCAATTTCCAGACTTAGAATTTTTCTAAGTGTTGATTCCCACTCAAGCTGACTTGTGGTGAGCATGCTCTGGTCATTTTCATGAGATGGCCATATTAGAACTTTTGTTCCTCATGAAATTCTCTACAACTTTACTTAAGGGTGCTCTTCCATGCAAGGTCTCTAAATTAGACTTTTTAATTGGTCAAACTAGAGCCTTCTAGGGTCAAATGGTGGTCAAACTTCTCTTGGAGGGCAATTTTGTAATTTTGGTCAACATGAACCTTGTTCCAAATGTTACCCTAAGTATAACTAAGGTGTTGTAGGTCATGATTGGCTACCTTACCTTTTTGTTACACCAACTATCAAATACTTCATGAAATAAATCAAACAAACCCTAGAATAATTACATGTGTTGCATCACATAAAATAACAAACATGAATGATGCATGCTTATGTTTATGCCATGCAAATGCAATGCAATTAAGGACTAAACACTTGAAGTGTTACATCCCTCCCCCCTTATAAAAATCTCGTCCCGAGATTTGGAAAGCGTACCATTTTTCATAGAATTCTTTATAACCATCCCGCAAATAATCCTCCCGTTCCCACGTAGCATCACTCTCACTTCCCTGATTACTCCACATCACTTTGTACCACTTAACCACTTTACTTCTGGTTACTCGTTCCTGAGTATCGATCACTCGGACTGGCTTTTCTTCATAGGTTAAGTCGGATTCCAGCCTGATATCACCTAAAGGAACTTGTTCCTCAGGAACTCGAAGACACTTTTTAAGCTGAGATACATGGAAAACGTTGAATATGGCTCTCATCTCAGGAGGCAACTGGATTTTGTACGCAACAGCTCCACTCTTGCCTATGATCTGGAAAGGACCCACGTATCTCGGCGCAAGTTTCCGCTTAACACCAAAACGTTGGACACTCTTCATTGGAGAAACTTTCAGATACACGAAGTCTCCAACTTCAAATTCGAGTGGTTTTCTACGACGATCCGCATAGCTTTTCTATCTTGCTTGTGCTGCAGCCATATGTTTTTGGATGGTACGGACTTGTTCCTCGGCTTCCTGGACAAAATCAATGCCGTAATACCTTCTTTCCCCAGCTTCTACCCAGTTTAGTGGAGTTCGACACTTTCGACCGTACAAAGCTTCGAATGGGGCCATCTTAATACTCTCTTGATAACTGTTATTGTACGAGAATTCGGCTAAAGGTAACCATTTTTCCCAAGAACCCTTGGATGAAATGACACATGCCCGCAACAGATCTTCCAAGATTTGGTTAACCCGTTCCGTCTGTCCTGATGTCTGGGGGTGATAAGCAGAGCTTCTCACTAACTTGGTTCCCAGAAGGTGATGCAAATGCTCCCAAAAGCGAGCAGTGAACTGGGGACCACGGTCAGATATGATAGTACGAGGTATCCCATGGAGCCGGACTATCTGATTGAAGTACAACTCAGCATAGTCAGTGGGACGATAGTCCACTCTAACTGGAATGAAGTGAGCTGATTTGGTCAAACGATCCACAATTACCCAGATGGAGTTATGATTTTTGACAGTAGGAGGAAGACCGACAATGAAATCCATACTTATCTCTTCCCATTTCCAACCTGGGATAGACAGTGGTTGAAGCAACCCAGCTTTCATATGCACAGCTTTAACCCTACAGCAGGTGTCACATCTAGCCACATATGCAGCTATCTCTTTCCGCATCTTGGTCCACCAATAGTATGGCTTCAAATCATAATACATCTTATTGCTGCCAGGATGGATGGACAACTTAGAGGAGTGTGCTTCAGACATAATATCATTTCGAAGCTCCCGGTCCTTAGGCACAACTAACCTATCCTTGAACCATAGTACACCCTCTTCGTCTATCCTGAACTGTGTAGTTTCTTGTTCATTCATCTTACGCTTGATGTGGAATATACTAGTGTCAGTCTTTTGGAGTTCAATAATTCTGTTTTTGAGAGTACAACTGACAGTGATGTTGTACAAGACTGCTGGATGTAGAAGGCGAGACCGATGAAAATCAGTTTCAACTAAGGAATGACAATGAGACTTACGGCTTAAAGCATCCGCAACCACATTTGCCTTGCCAGGATGATAGTGCACTTGAAGGTTATAATCTTTAATCAACTCGAGCCATCTTCTTTGACGCATATTTAGCTCGGGTTGGGTGAAGATGTATTTGAGGCTTTTGTGGTCGGTATAGATATTGCAGACATTGCCCAGCAGATAGTGTCGCCAGGCTTTCAAAGCATGAATAACTGCGGCGAGTTCTAAGTCATGTGTTGGATAATTCGCCTCATGCTTCCGAAGTTGTCGAGAAGTATATGCAATTACTCGGCCTTCCTGCATCAACACACCTCCCAAACCTATGCCTGAGGCATCACAATAAACATCAAATGGTTTCTCGATATCCGGTTGTGCCAAAACCGGAGCTGAGGTTAGGAGGGTTCGCAGTTGGTGAAAAGCCGCATCACACTCAGGAGTCCAGACAAACCTGGTGTCTTTTTGCAGCAACCGAGTCATTGGCTTGGCTATTTTAGAGAAATCCGGGATGAAGCGACGATAATAGCCAGCCAAACCAAGAAAACTCCGGACCTCGTGAACCGAGATAGGAGCCTTCCAGTTCAGTACTTCCTGTACCTTGGCGGGGTCCACCATAATTCCTCCATCGGACAGCACATGCCCAAGGAAAGGTACTTCTCGAAGCCAGAATTCGCACTTACTGAACTTTGCATATAGTTGATGTTCACGCAGTCTTGTGAGGACTATACGCAGATGTTCAGCGTGATCTTCTTCATTCACAGAATATACCAGGATGTCATCAATAAATACCACCACAAACTTGTCCAATTCAGGCATAAACACCGAATTCATCAAGTACATGAAGTGTGCGGGGGCATTTGTCAAGCCGAAAGACATAACAAGATACTCATAAAGACTGTATCTGGTAGAAAAGGCTGTCTTTGGAACATCTTCCGGTCGGATTTTAATTTGATGGTAGCCAGATCTTAGATCGATCTTGGAGAAAACTTTAGCTTTAGACAACTGATCGAACAAGATGTCGATGCGCGGTAGAGGGTACTTATTTTTGACAGTGACTGCATTGAGAGGTCTATAATCTACGCACATCCGCAACGACTGATCCTTCTTCTTTACAAAGATAGCCGGACATCCCCACGGAGACGAACTAGGACGAATCAACCCCTTTTTCAAAAGTTCATTCAATTGCACCTTAAGTTCAGCGAGTTCATTCGGAGGCATCCTATAGGGTCTCCTAGAGATGGGCGCCGTGCCAGGCAACAACTCAATTTTAAACTCCACATCCCGATCCGGAGGGAGCCCCGGCAAATCATCGGGAAAAACGTCCGGAAACTCTTTTACTACTGGAATTTCGGCCAACGCCTTTGCTTGAATAGCATGAACTTCCCCCGACAAATCAACTTTTCTGGGAAGTTGTACCAGAAAACCCTTTTGATCTGTAGGGTCTCTGAGCATAACTACCCGAGTGGATGTATCAATGAGTACCCCATTCTGACTCATCCAATTCATGCCCAGAATAACATCTATGCCTAAACCCGGCAAAACCACTAAGGCAAGCGAGTACTTTCGCCCTTCTATCTCAAGCTCAAGATTCCCCACTACTTTATTTGTGGAAATATTCCCACTTGCTGCGCTAATACAATAACCCCCACCTTCAACAGCATGCAATTTGTGTGCAAACTCTGATGCAAACTTAGGACTGATAAAGGAATGCGAAGCACCTGAATCAAAAAGTACCACTGCGGGGTGTTGGTCAACTAGAAACTTACCAGCGGTGACCACCTCACCAGATGGAATTTCCTCAATGCTGTTATAATGGGCGTGTCCCTGACGACTACCTTGGTTGACATTTTTCTTAGGGTACGGACAGTTCCTGGACCAATGACCTGGCTTGTTGCAATTCCAGCAAGGCATATTGCTAGGAGGAACACTAGAGCTGCTCTGTCCAGAAGTCCCCTTTGGCAGAGCGACGGTATAAGCCTTACGGAACCCCGTCTTTGCAGCAGGCTTCTTCTGCGGCGGACGGAACTTTGTATTCTGAGAAGGTGGGCGAGGGGAAGACCTCGATGCCGCTGAGGTCCTTGACTGAGAAGCACTTGCCTCAAGGGCCCTTTTACGGCTCTTAGAGGCAGAATAAATAGCATTGTTGTTCTCCTGGGTCAAAGCATCGCTGATGAAATCATTGAAAGTAGTACATTTGCTAGTGCCCATTGTTTTCATCAGTTTTGGGCCGAGGCCCCTTTTGAAGCTAGCAATCTTTTTGGCATCGGTATCCACAAACTCAGTGGCATACCTTGCCAGGTTGTTGAAGGACTGCAAGTATTCAGTCAGGCTTTTGTTTCCTTGCGACAGCCTCATAAACTCTGTGTGCTTGATTGCCATAAGACCGGGAGGAATATAATTTCCCCGGAATGCCGCCTTAAACTGATCCCAAGCAATCGGGACATTGGCAGGCAGTGTGGAACGATAGTGGCTCCACCAAATACCCGCTGGACCATGCAACTGATGGGAAGCATACTCAGTTTTCAGCTCATCAGTTAGACGTAGCAGACGAAACTTTTGTTCAATGGTATTCAACCACTCGTCAGCCTGCAGTGGTTCTTCCGCTTCCTTGAAGAGCGGGGGCTTTGTATCCAGAAAGTCCTTGAAATCGCTGTACTGATTTGGCTCTGGGCCCTGGCGGCCATGACGAGCCTCTCGATTAGCCAGTTGGCGCATGGCATCAGCCAACATACGCTGCCCCTCAACCACTGATTGCATCAACTCGGCCGGAGTAGGTGGTGGCGGAGGGGGCGGCTGTTCCTCCTCCTCATTTCCACGGCCCCGGCGTAGATTGTACGACATCTGCAAAATGCATAGCCAATGAGCACTGACGATGTGGGAATTTTGTAGATGAATTATTGTAAATATGTCAAACTGACTTCATGAAATAGACTTCTCAAATTATTCATGGCACAATAATTCATCACAATCGCACAATCCATTCAAGCGGATCAATTGGCGCAATCATGCGAGAGAATCCAACAAGGTGTACTTTGATAAAGGCTCACACACAAGGAGCACAGTAGTTACTGAACCGTTTACGTTAAAATCTACGTGATTTTTGATCTGTTGCCGGTACTTGAATTTAATTTCAAGATTCTTAGTTGACTGTGAAAGGCTACTTCAAACTGACCACAAAGAGACTCCTCAATGAAGAGTTCCATGGTGGATCATGACTAGCCACCTCGATACCTGCGCGTGCCAAGCAGCACAGCCTTATGTCGCGCGCCATAGGAGGCCCTCGGTTTCGTCGCGGCACCGAAGGGTGCTAATCGTGACACCATCATCGAACGCAACATAATAAGACATCAAGTTATGATCGAAATCAACAGATTCAAACTACATTCAGGAAACATACGGTTCAACCTTACATCCCAACGTCAAGTTATTACAAGGCCTCACTCCTTCACAGGGAGGGCACAAAAGACGATCCTAACATTAAAGGCACGTGATGACTACTCTAAGCATCATCCTCCGAGTCGGTGTCATGGATCTCCCCGCCGTCCTCATCACTGACAGGCTCTAACTCCTCGTCTTCTTCTTCTTCTGGCTCTTCCTCTGGTGCTTCTGCAGGTGGGGCATCCTGTGGTCCATCAACCTCCACTTCATCATCATCCTCAGCTATGAAGATGCCTGATCCCATATCTTCATCTACATTGTTGTTTCTAGGTAGCAGGGGATTAAGCTCGTTGTTCAGGCGGTGCACTTCTTCATGAAGATTATCGTTGTATTCTTCAGCATTTTCTAACTGTTGCTCGAGCTCAAACTGGCGAGCCCTCAGAACATTCTCTTCGTGCCAGGCTTCATCCCTCTGTTCCATGACACGAACCAACATGCGTTGACAGTTGCGGTTTGCTACTGTCAACCTCTGGACTGCAAGGGTTTCCTGGTCACGATCACGGATCACTTGCTCCAGTTGCTGGCGCGCTGCATTCCTAGCAGCAGTCACTTCAGCCAACTCTGCCCTCAGCCTTTCCACCTCAGTAGGCTCAGGGCGGGGCTCACGTGGAGCGAGCTGGTGACGCGGTGCCCTGCCCCCAGTGGACTTACGAGCAGTCCTCTTGGTACGTGCCATCTGTAGCAACAAGATAAGATACGAATTAAAGTGAGGATCACTTAGGGGATACGAAATTTAATTTAGTCGGGAGTACTAAAAATTTTTAAGGAGGGAGTAAATGATATGTATGATATAATTAAACATGATGCATGCACGTTCCGTACGCCCTCTCACCTTAGTAGAAACCTAAAGTTCTAACGCTAGGCGGTGGCATACATACGTTCTCTCATATAAGCGAAACTATCGGTCTACTCGTTACGCTGTTAGTGTACCTGCAGAAAACCTCATTTCAGCCCAACAGTTTCCCAATATTAGCACACAAGAAAACAGTAATTTAAATACTTTCCATATACACATCCCCAGATGTATATACTTCAGTATCAAAGCTACCCGATATAAAGGTTCCCACAATTAAGTGCTTACGTAATTACATGGTTTAAACATGTAAGTATGCAAGTCACCAAAACTACTCTCCCCTAGATCGCCGATTGGACGATCATGCTCTCACAACTCACACTTACCAGAGCGTCGAGGCAATTGATCCATACATTACCACCCAAGTGGATGGCATCCATACAATTTCACGCCGTATGGACGACGAAACAAAAACAAACAAGGCCCCCAAGTTAGTCTTTATAATAAGCCACCTAAGAGTCCTTATTTGGGCTAAGGGATGTGATCACTGGCATACCTAAAAATAATTCTTAGAGTTTTAACCCTTTTCATAATCAAATACTTTTGTTTTTAAATACTCGTACGATGTGTTAAATGTTGAATTATGCTCCGGTACCAGCTGTAACAGAACCGACCAAATTATAAGAGCACAAGTACGAAAACAAGCACCGAAGCGCTCAAATTTTCAAACTTGAGCCCATATAATCCCGGTAGTCAATCGAAATCACGAAGGATTTCAAACCAAACTGCTTACAACCAGGATCGCATCATTCAACATACAACATTATACGATACATTTCACAAGTAGTTCTGAAATAAGTTTACACCACGGAGTAGCAATTATTACAAACCAAGTTTGAAAGTAGCGGAAGCATAACACACACACTAGTTACTTAAATACTGCTAGTCTGGATGATCAACAACCCAAAAAAGCATGAGGAAAGTACATAAAGACGATCATGCCCTTCTGATCTAGTCATCATCACCCGCAGGGTGGAGACACGTCTTGCAGAATCCCTGATAAAGCATGTCATCTGCAACAGGAGGGAATAAACCCTGAGTACTGGAATGTACTCAGCTAGACTTACCCGTCGAAAACCAGAAATAAGATGACACCAAGGATTATGCAAGGCTTACACAAGAGGCTAGCTGACATAACATTTTGCATAAAGGCATAAGTAATTTAAACTCTTGTAGCCTGTACTAGCAGTTATTTTTAGCAATTACCTGTCATCTATCTTAGCACCTGTACTAAACATGCACTTGGTTGTAATCAAACAATTATCATCATTATATCCAGAGCAGGTATGAATTGTGGCAACATTGTATCATTCCCTTAACCACCAGTTCATTTAATGAGATCTACGTTGCCGCTGCTCAAGTCAAGTGCTCACTAACCGGGAGCGACGGCGATTCGAATCGAATTCCTATCCAGCTGGAGGGGTATTTCTAACACTCACCGAGTCACGCCTGGCGAGGGCTGCTCAGGTCATCTTTTGTACAGTTCAGGAATCGCGGGTCCGAATAATGTCGCGTCCCCAAGGGCGACACTCTGCCAGGTGATAGGGACTCTAACCCCCCCTTGGTCTCACGCCAATGTCCCCAAGCACATCCTTTCTCTCCTCCAAGATGCAACCTACCATTCGATTCCCGGCCTGAACCATACTACTCGACTTCGCGGTCGGAACGACTTATCCGGCCAACTAAGTGTTAGACTGCGTTCAACATGACTCAAGGACGTACAGCGAATCGGTCCTTAAACGACTCAGACGGGCATAGCTCCACACCCAAGACGTGAAGTGTCTTGCGGCTGTACTATCGAACTCCCGCCCGGTCTCAATTTCATTTTAAGGCATGGTTCCATCCACGATAGCCATAAAGCCACTCGTGACTCCTTCCTACATCTCGCGGATGACCGGAAATCACCCGACTTCTACCGAACTAAGCAGGGCTAAGCATTGACACGTGCCTAACCTAATATAGGATTAAGTACGATATCTGGACAAGGACAGGTATAATGCAACAAGTGTTTTCATATAACTCCTACAACTTAATGCAGTAAACAATTAAAAGTACTCAAGATTAATTTATAAAATAGTAGGTTCAGCATGCACCGGGGCTTGCCTTTCAGAAAAGTTGAAGGCCGGTGGTCAGGGCACTCTGGCAAGTCTTCAGCGGCGTCTCCTTCGCCTGCTGGATCCTCGGGCTCCTGCTGCTCCTGGTTCTCCTCCGGAATTACAGGCTCGAATTCGAGGAGTGTCACCCCCTCCGGTACACCTATTGCATGAATGCACAATAAATACCATGGATGCATAAATGGGTGCAACATGCTCGGAATGAAATGCATTTCAACGATAAAAACAATAATCTAATCAAGTTACTTTATTAGTACGTGCAAATCTCTTCTCCGGTGGAGAAGTACTTACCTAAGCTACTTAACCTAAGATAAAGCTGCTCATCCTCAGTTAAGGCCCTAACACCTAACAATTACAAAAGTAGCATGTCTTAGGATATCACACCATATCAATCAGCAAAACACCACAGTAAGCATTCTGGACAGCAACTACTTGTTTTTATCACAACTGGAGATTTACAATTCCAAAAGATATGATCTAAGACAATCTGGAAAGCCTAAGAAATGCACTACAATTCATTTTCAGACCTCAACTCCAAACTCCTAAGTTTTCCATGTCAAACTTCACAAGTTCCAGAATCTGTCCTCTCAAAACAGAGAGTAGCAGATTTTGAACTGCCACTTTAAACAACAGTAACTCTCAAACTACTAAGCCAAATGCTTCCAAATTTTGACACAAGCTAGTTCCTCAAGTTTATTCCAACTTTGGTATTTACAAGTTTTCTAGCAACCAATTTTATCAAAGCCAAATTTAGAATTACTACTAGCTGTCCAGAAAACCTAAAATTACAAAGGTTAAACATTTATTGATGTGGCAAACATTCTTTAAGACCAAACTAATACTACTACAAGTTCACCGATGTCACAAAAACACCAGAAAGTAAGGTGTGCCCACCTAGAATATTTATTTAAACCCATTTCTTATTTTACTTAATTAATTAGGTGGAATTTAAACATATATGTAAACTACTCCAAAAATTCTACAAAATTTACAGGGGACTCTCTGACCCACAAAGAGACTACTGTAAAATTTTGATCTCAATTTATTCACAGGAACTTCCTACACAAAATTCCCAAGCCAACAAGGCTGATTTTTGTATAAATAACAAAGCATAGTCAAAAGTGTCAAACAACAGATTTCTTAATTTTCTTGGACACTCTAGGGTACCAAGACATTCTCCAAAAATTTATATGAACATTGCACATGTAGAAAAATTACAAAAATTCATTTAAGTATTTTTTAAAATAACAAGATAGCATTATAACTTGAAAAGTACTTAAGCACTGATGCCCAAATTTTTACCAGAGCTAGGGATAGCATAGAGTAACCTACCCACCAAATTTCATGATTTATGGAACACTACAGCTCAAGTTATAAATTTAACAAATTTGCATGCATTCCAAAACACATTTGGAAGATCTATTAAATTCTTCAGAAAACTAAACATCACATACCAGATTTATATTTTTCTAAAATACTCCACATCATGTAGATCCTAACAAAATTTATCTCATAATTTTTGGGCAAGTAAAACCCTAGATCTTCATTTTTCCAAACCTTACTTAAAACTGTGACAAAAATCAAGAAATGAAATAAATCCCAAATGAAACTGGGCCGGCCCGGCTTGCTAGCGCGGCCCAGCCAGCGCGCGGCCTGCCTTGGCGCCCCGCCCGCGCGCGCGACGCTGACAGTGCGGGCCCGCAGGCCAGAGAGAGAGAGCGAAAGGGGGAAGACGGCCGCGACTCCGGCGAGCTCAAGCTCGCCGACGACGGCGCCTCCGGCGACGAAAGGAGCACCAACGGCTTCCCCGCGACTTCCCGCATCGACCAAACCTAGATTTGCTGAACCTATCCCACCCTAGCTACGACGGCCATGGCGACCGCGGCTCGGAGGCGGCACCCGGTGGTGGTCCGGCGAGCTCCGGGGATCAGGGACCTAAGTGAGGCGTGCTGCGGCTTCCTGAGGACATGGCGGACCTCTCCATGCCACAGAAAAGGACGGAGGTGGAGCAAGTGCCGCTGGCCACGTGAGCACCGCACCGGCGGCCATGGCGCGGCGGCGCACGACGGTGTTCCGACGTGTACCGGCCATCCCATCCGGTAACGTCATCACCTAGGCTTCTCTACCCGACCCGGAACCCAAAACATGTACTAGTGAGAATGGAGGATGACCGTAGGGAGCTGGCCACGGTGAGCCGCCGCGCGGACAGTGCGCCGGCGAGGACTCACGGTGGCGGAAACCGAAATTCGCCCTCACCTCTACACAATCCGGTCAAGCAACGGTTGGAGGAGGTGGAGGGGATGCTGGTGGAGCGGTGGACGGGATTTGGAGGACGGTGGTGCGACGGTGAGCTTGCACAAGCACGGGGCGGGCTGCGGCGGCAATGGCGCCTCCGTTTTCCGCCTCGGTGAACCCGGCCAGAGCGAGAGTGAAGGAGAGAAGAGTGAGCGCGAGTGTGGGGGTGGAGGTGTCGGCTCGGTCTTCATCTCCGCGCCTGGGCTCGCGACGTGGAGGCGACGACAGAGCTCGGACGCCACGCGGC
Organism: Saccharum hybrid cultivar R570; assembly: GCA_038087645.1. Taxonomy (NCBI): domain Eukaryota; kingdom Viridiplantae; phylum Streptophyta; class Magnoliopsida; order Poales; family Poaceae; genus Saccharum; species Saccharum hybrid cultivar. Next base: position 745,756 of record JAQSUU010000695.1, on the reverse strand, counting down.
GACGCTCTTCTGCCCGGGCGCCACGACAGGCCGGAGTTCGAGCTCGTGACTGAAACCGCGCCTCCAAAGACCGACTGACAGGGCAGTTTCGTCGATGATTTACTCTCAAACCAGCTCGTATTAGTGAAACCTCCAATTAGCAAAGTTGTAGACCTATGTGAGCACTACAAGTTTGTAAAAGGCACCATGAGCTAGTTCGGTTTGGATTTGAAACTACAGGGCTCCAAACTAGTGTACTTGGAAACTGAAATGCAGTTTCAGAGATCAATGCCGACTGAAACCCTAACTTCTTGACACTATTTCTCCTAAACTATTGAGAACCAGGTGATGGTGATATTGACAATGTTGTAGAGCTATGTGTGGACAACAACTTTGTCAATTGGCTCTAAGACTGGTTTGGCCTAGTTTGTGAGTTACAAGTTGCTAAAGTGAGGTACAGTGAAACTGAAAAGTCCAATTTCCAGACTTAGAATTTTTCTAAGTGTTGATTCCCACTCAAGCTGACTTGTGGTGAGCATGCTCTGGTCATTTTCATGAGATGGCCATATTAGAACTTTTGTTCCTCATGAAATTCTCTACAACTTTACTTAAGGGTGCTCTTCCATGCAAGGTCTCTAAATTAGACTTTTTAATTGGTCAAACTAGAGCCTTCTAGGGTCAAATGGTGGTCAAACTTCTCTTGGAGGGCAATTTTGTAATTTTGGTCAACATGAACCTTGTTCCAAATGTTACCCTAAGTATAACTAAGGTGTTGTAGGTCATGATTGGCTACCTTACCTTTTTGTTACACCAACTATCAAATACTTCATGAAATAAATCAAACAAACCCTAGAATAATTACATGTGTTGCATCACATAAAATAACAAACATGAATGATGCATGCTTATGTTTATGCCATGCAAATGCAATGCAATTAAGGACTAAACACTTGAAGTGTTACATTCAAGCTCTCTACTAGTAGCATAATGGAGATGCTCAAATAATTGGATATAGCAATTTTACCAAGCCTCTTGACTTTGCCTTTGCTATTATCACCAAATGTGATACTTTGAACACGACCACCATCATTTTACTTGATTGAATTGAATATTCTTGAATCACTGGTCATGTGTTGCGTGCACCCACTATTAAGCACCCAATGCCTTCCTCCGGCTTTGTAATTGACCTACAAGAGAAAATCAATTCTTTTTAGGTACCCAAACTTGTTTGGGTCCTTGAAGGTTAGTCACTAAGCTCTTTGGTACCCAAATGACCTTCTTCTTTAGGCCTAACAAGGATGTACCAACAAACCTTCACACCATTGGTACCCTTGGTAAGCAAATAACAAGAATCAAACTTAATTGAGCATACATTAGCATGTGATTTCTTGTTCTTGCAATATTGCTCTATGTGACTAACTTGCTTGCAACTAGTGCAATACCGGCCATTGTTCTTAACAAAACTAGTCTAATGAGGAGCAAAGGCAGCCTCACCTTTCTTGAGGGTATAGCCTAATCCCTCTTTGTTGAGAGATGCTCTTTGGCTACCCAAGCACATAAGCAAGCGGTCATCACCACCATAGGCCTTGCTTAAAGCGTGAGTGAGCTCATTGACCTCCTTCTTGAGAGTCTCATTCTCAACCATTAGTGAGGCATCACTAGTGAAACCATCACTAGTAGATGGGGTAGAAGTGAAAGTGCTACAAGAAGGGTTAGTAGAGGCAACAATAATAGGCTTAAAGAAAGATTCATTAATCAAATCACATGTAGAGCCCTTGTCGCCTGTCACAATTGTCTCCTTCTTGGTCTCCTCCATCTTGGCTTGCTCTAGAAGAGAAGAGTGAGCTTTTTCAAGCTTTGTGTGAGCAAGACCAAGCTCCTCATGGTCTTCCTTTAGACACTCATGAGATGCTTGGAGCTCCCCAAAGGATTGCTTGAGAGCTTTGAGCTCTTTTTACAATGCTTTGCACTCATTTCTCTTCTTCTTGAAGCCAGAGCTGAGTTGATCACACATGTTGATGAGCTCCTCCTTGGAGTAGTCCTCCTCCTCATCACTCCTACAATCATCACATTCATCATCACTTTTATCATATTTTACCTTAGTGGGCTTGGCCACAAGGCATATCGAAGGAGTGTCGAAGAGGGAAGACTAGTTGTGGATGGCGATACTTGCAAGTGCCTTCTTGATTGACTTCTTATCATCATTACTTGAGTCATCATCATCACTATCTTTGGTGCAATCACTATCCCAAATGACTACATAGCCACTTTTCTTCTTCTTCTTGAAGGTTATCTTCTTCTCCTTCTTTTCCTTCTTTTTCTTCTTGTCCTTCTTCTTCTTTTCATTCTCCTCATTATCACTATTGTAGGGACAATTCATTACAATGTGATCTGGGCTCTTGCACTTGTAGCACATTTTCACATGATCCTTCATGTGATCTCTTCCCTTTCTTGCACCATAGCCTCTCTTCTTCATGAATTTGCCCATCTTGCGCACTAGAAGAGTCATGACCTCATCATCAATGTCACTGACATCTTCATCTTCACTTGATGTTTCTTTCTTTGCTTTGCCATTGCTCTTGGATGACGTGGATGCCTTGAAAGCCACACTTTTCTTCTTGTTGTCATCATCCTTCTTAACTTTTTCATTATCACTATCATTGTATTGAGCATCCATCATGACATCTTCAAGTACCTCATTGGAAGATACACTAGTCAATCCTCCTCTAAAGATGATGGTTCTCAATGTCTTAAACTTCTTTGGCAAGCACATCAAGAACTTGTGAGAAAAGTCTTCATCCTTCACCTTCTCACCCAAACTCTTGAGATCATTGATGATAACTTGGAGCCTATAGAACATCTCTAGAATAGAGTTATCATCCTTCATCTTAAAATTGGATAGCTTGTCCTTGAGCATATAGAGCTTGGCACTTTTTACCGTTGAAGTGCCCTCATATGTTTCTTCCAATCTCACCCAAACTTCACTTACCTTGTTAAGATCCTTGATTTGCTCAAACACCTTTGCATCAATGCCATTGTATAAGGTGTTGAGTGCCATTGTGTTGCATTGCTTATTGGTCTTGTCATTGTTGGTGAGGTTTGTAGGATCAATGATCACAAACTCATTCTCTACCACATCTCACACCTTCTCATGGATTGAACCAAGGTACATTCTCATCTTTCTCTTCCAATAGCCAAAAGATGTGCCATCAAAGAATGGTGGTTTGCCTCCAACATGGTTAAACACAATTTAAGCCATATCTTGTGCACCAAGGTTGTTAAGCCTTGATTAAATGGTGACCACGGCTCTGATACCACTTGAAAGGTCCTAATATGGCTAGAGAGGGTGAATAGCCTATTTAAAATTGTACAAACTCACTAGAGCAAATAGGTTCGTATAACAAATGGCGGAATGTAATTTGCTCTAGTTCTACAAGGGTTGCAAGCCTCCTATTTAAGCAATTCTACTCACTATGATCTCTAAGCACACAATTGCTATGTTGCTACTATCTAAGTTAGTGTCCTCACAATGAGCTAGCTAAATGAGCCACACTAACCAGTCCTTACAAGCTCTCAAGACTAGTTACACTAAAGAGTTTGGCAACTAATTTACAATAATGTAAATGAGTGGACAAGATGATTATACCGCCGCGTAGAGAATGAACCAATCATAGGATATGAAGACCAATCATCGGGAGAAATCCAATCATATACCAGATGAACACAAGATTTTTCTCCCGAGGTTCACGTGCTTGCTGACACGCTAGTCCTCGTTGTGTTGACTAATACTTGGTGGTTCAGCAGCTAAGAGGTGTTGCATGAAACTCATCCACACACTTGGACACCGCAAGAACCTACCCACAAGTGAGGTAACTCAATGACATGTGCAATGTATTAGAGTTGCCTTTGGCGCTCTGTCAAGGAAGGCACAAGAACCCCTCACAATCACCGAGAGGTGACCAAGAACAATCACCAACTCTTGCCACAACTCCTCCGCTGCTCCAAACCATCTAGGTGGCGGCAACCACCAAGAGTAACAAGAATTCCACAGTTCAAATGATCCCAAAGTGTAACAGAACCGACCAAATTATAAGAGCACAAGTACAAAAACAAGCACCCAAAATGCTCAAATTTTCGAACTTGAGCCCATATAATCCCGGTAGTCAATCAAAATCATGAAGGATTTCAAACCAACTCGCTTACAACTAAGATCGCATCATTCAACATAACGCATCACATGTTACATTTCACAAGTAGTTCAGAAGTACACTTACAACACCACGGAGTCATAATTATTACAAACCAAGTTTATAAAGTAGCAGAAGCATAAACACACACACACACACACACACACACACACACACACACACACACTTAGTTCAAATACCATTGCCAGTCTTATAGATCAATATTCCACAAAAGCATTAAGGGAAGTAAACTAAAAGACGATCACGCCTGAGTGATCTAGTCCTTATCACCCGCCGGGTAGAGGCAATTCTTGCAGAAGCCCTGATATAGCATGTCATCTGCAACAGGAGGGAATAAACCCTGAGTACAGGAATGTACTCAGCTAGACTTACCCGTCGAAATAGAAAATAAAAGACACCAAGAATCATGTAAGGCTTTCTTAAAGTGGAGCTGGCGGACATCATGTTTTGCGGAAAAGCATAAGTATTAATAACTCTTTTAACATGTACTAGCAGTTATTTTTAGCATTAACCTGTCAGCTATCTTAGTACCTGTACTAAACAATCATCTGATGATTAAGCAAACAATAATAACCATAGCAGGTATAAATTTGAGGCAACATGTACTTCATCATCTAATTAACCATTTGTTCAATTAATGAGATCTACGTTGCCGCTGCTCAAGTCAAGTGCTCACTAACCGGGAGCGACGGTGATTCAAATCGAATTCCTATCCAGCTGGAGAGGTATTTCTAACACTCACCATGCAGGCTCTTGCCAGGGTCGCACAAGCCACCTTTGGTACAATTCAGGAGTCACGGGTTCAACTGATGCCGTATCCCCAAGGGCGATACTCTGCCAGGTGATAGGGACTCTAACCCCCCTTGGTCTCACGCTAATGTCCCCAAGCACATCCTTACTTCCTCCAAGATGCGACCTACCCTTCGATTCCCAGCCTGAACTGTATTACTCGGCTTCGCGGTCGGAACGACTTATCCGGCCAACTAAGTGTTAGACTGCGTTCAACATGACTCAATGACGTACAGCGAATTGGTCCTTAAACGACTCAGACGGGCATAGCTTTGCACCCAAGACATGAAGTGTCTTGTGGCTGCACTATCGAACTCCTGCCCGGTCTCAAATTCAATTTTAAGCATGGTTCCATCCACGATAGCCAATATAGCCACTCATGACCCACTTCACCTAAATCTCGCGGATGACCAGAAATCACCCGACTTCTACTGCACTAAGCAGGGCTAAGCATTAACACGTGCCTAAACTTTAATTGGGATTCAAGTTCTATATCTGGACAAGGATAGATATAATGCAACAAGTGTTTTTACCCAACTCCTACAACTTAATGCAGTAAACAAGTAAAAGTACTCAAGATATATATATATATATATATATATATATATATATATATATATATATATATATATATATATATATATATATATATATATATAAAGATGGGTTAGCATGCACCGGGGCTTGCCTTTCAGGAAAGAGGAAGGGCAGTGGTCCGGACACTCAGGTAGCTCGTCTCCAGGAACTTCTTCGCCGGCTGGTTCTTCAGGCTCCCTCGGCTGCTCCTGATCCTCCTCCAGAAGTATTTCCTCGAATTCCAGGAGTGTCACTCCCTCCGGAACACCTATTGCATGAATGCACCAATGAATCTCATGGATGCATAAAAAGAAATGCAACATGCGTAGAGAATGCAAATGTAAACTACAACAACACTGGTGCTCTATTCAAATCACTTTACAACATATGCATATTTCTTCTCCGGTAGAGAAGTGCTTACCCAATCTACTCAATCTAATGTATAGCTGTTCTTCCTCAGTTAAGGACCTAACACCTAAACAATCAACAAGAACAACATTACTTAGGCTTATCACGATTCTAACTCATTCCAGCAACACATAAATCTGGACAGTAGTTTGGTGTTTCAACCATAACTAGAGATATAAAAATCCAAATGGCCTGATACAAGACAATCTAGAAATCTTATAAAATGCCCTACAATTTACTTTTAGACCTCAAGACTTGATTCCAAAGTTTATCTAGTCAAATTCTTAAAGTTTCAGAAATCTGTCCTCTCCAAACAGAGAGCAGCCATTTCTGGACAGCCACAACTCCTAAATTACTAGGTCAAATGCCACCAATTTTTGACACAAGCTAGTTTAACAAGTTTACTACAACTTTGGTATTCACAAGATTCCCAGCAAACACCTTTATCAAGGTCTAAACCCAAAAAACTACCAACTATCCAGAGAACCTAGAAATGTGAAAATTAAATATTTACTCAAGTGTCAAACTACCCTAATGACCAAAATAATGACACTCATAGGTCACACATGACATGAAACCACCAGAAAGTAAGGTATGTTCACCCAAGTCATTTATTTTAATCCCTTTCTCAATTTAATTAATTAATTAAGTGGGAAATTAAACTTATATGCAAACTACTCATAAAATTCTACAAAAATTACAAGAGACTCTATACCCTACTAGGAGGCTATTGTAAAAATTTGAGCCAAAGTGATTCAAACAAACTCCCTACACAAAATTCACAAGCCAGTAAGGCTGATTTTTTTTGCATAATTAAGAAATCATAATGAAAAGTATCAAACAACAGAAACAATATTTTTCTTAGCAACCTTAGGGCACCAGAACACTCTCCATAAAATTTCATGAGCATTGCACATATAGAAAAATTATGAAAATTCCTTCAAGTATCTCCTAATATAAAATGACAACCACATAACTTGAAAACTACTCAAGCAATAGCATCCAACTTTTTACCAGAGCTAGCATAGACATGAAATAGCACATCCACCAAATTTCATAATTTTTGGATTGCTAGAACTCAAGTTATCAAATTAACAAGTTTGCATCTATTTTAAAACATATTTCAAATATCTATTTACATCTTCTAGAATCTAAATAGCACATATACATTTGATATTTTTCCTAAATACTACACTTTACAAAGAACTAAACACAATTGGAATCACCTCATTTGGATCTATATTGCTTGAGATATGAAATTTACAAAACAACATTCAAATCTGTGAAATAAATAAAGAAAATACCAATTAAAATTCCTAAACCGACTACTGGGCCGGCCCAATCCATCAGCGCGGCCCAAAATCACGCGCGGCCTGCGTCGGCTCCCGCCCGCACGCGCCTGACAGGGGGGACCCTCCAGTTAGAGAGAGAGAGGCAGAGGAGAAACGGCGGTGGCCGGAGCTCGCCGCCGGTGGCGATTCCGGCGGGGCTACGGGCACCATTAGGTTCGCCTCATCCTCCCGCGTCAAGTGACCCCCCAACCCTAACCCCTACCGAGCTCTAGGTACATTGGCCATGGCGGCAGTGGCTCGGCAATGGAGCCCGACGGTGCTCCGACGAACTCCGGCCGCTAGATGACTGGATAAGACACGCATTAGCTTCCTGGGACCAAGGCGAACCTAACCATGCTACTGCTACTGGCTAGGGTGAAGTGGTGGAGTCTGGCCGCGAGAGCTCCCCGGCAGTGGCCATGGCGTGGCGGTGCGCGGCCATGTTCCGGCCCGGCCTGATCGGCATTGGTGGTAGCGTCATCACCTGAGCATCTACGTGTGATGGAGAAGAAGGAACATGAGCTAGGGGAAGCGGAGGTGTACGGTGTTGTGCTAGCCACGGTGGGCCGTCGCGCGGACAAACGTCGGCGAGGCACCGTGGTGGCGGAACAGGCAATGTGACCCTACCATTGCTCGGCTGATGAAAGGTCTTGATGGCTAGAGGGGGGGTGAATAGCCTATTAAAATTTTCTATAAAGATAAGCTAAACAAGTTTATCAATAAACAAATAGCGAGATGCGAGTTTTGCTTAGCCTACGGGGTGTTTGCAAGCCACCTAACCAATTCACAATTCTAGTAATTGCACTCAACCGCACAAGTCAAACCGAGAAGGAAACTACAACTAGCAAGCTACACAAAGAAGCTACTCTAGCAAAGCTAACTAGCTAGCAAAGATAACTAAGAAAGTAATGTGGAGTTGAGTTAGGAGGGTATCACCGAGGGGCGAAGTATTGAGCCAACCAATATGATCAATAATGAATACCAAGATAACCGAACACCGGGATCAATCAATCACAATATGAAAGTGATGACACGAAGATTTATCCCGAGGTTCACGTGCTTGCCGGCACGCTAGTCCCCGTTGTGTCCCTCTTCACCACGTGGTTCAGTGGCTAATCGGTCACACACCGAGCCTCTCAAAAGGCACCACAAGAACCTACCAAATGGCAAAAGGTTGCAATGACACGAGCAATATACTAATGTTGCCTTTGGCGCTTCGCCGAGGTAGGCACAAACCCCTCACAATCACCGGAGGTGGCCAAGAACAATCACCAACTCTTGCCAACGCCTCCAAGCTGCTCCAAGCCATCTAGGTTGCGGCAACCACCAAGAGAAACAAGAATCCCGCAGCAAATCAACCACCAAGTGCCAACTAGATGCAATCTCACAATGCAAATGCACTTGGATCACTCAATCTCACTTCGAATATGCAAAGAAGCAAGAGAGATGAGTGGGAGGGGAGTTGCTTAGCTCAAAGTGCTCACAAGTATGTCAAAAGTTCGAGAGAGAGAGCCTTGAGCCGGCCAACGAGTATTTATAGACGTACCCCTTCGAATATAGCCGTTAGAAACTTAAACAGCCGAAATCGGGCTGACCGGACGCGCTGGTCCAACTGACCGGACACGCCGGTCGCCCAACGGCTAACTCGTGAAGTACTGACCGGACGCGCTGGTCCAAACGACCGGACGCGCTGGTCGCCCAACGGCTAACTGCGAAGCAACGACCGGACGCGCTGGTCCAACTGACCGGACACGCCGGGAACGATCGGACGCGCTGGTCCCGTGAAGGACCGGACGCGCTGGTCGCCTGAGCAGCGCTCAACGAAACAGTGACCGGATGCGCTGAAGAAAATGACCGGACGCGACAGTGACAGCGTCCGGTTAGAGTCCAGTAAGCTCCCTGAACGACCGGACGCGTCCGATCATCAGTGACCGGACGCGCCTCGCGTCCGATCATCGAACTGAAAAACACGCAGACACTGAACACTGACCGGACGCGTCCGGTCATGCAAGGACCGCGTCCGGTTCAGCGTCCGGTCACCTCTGTGACCTCCGTTCGCCTCCGTTTCTTTTCCGGACTTCCGGCGTAGTGGAAAATAATCGTTTCAACTTCTCGAAAACGCCTGAATCCCGCCTCGCAAGCTCGGCGGGAGGAAGAGAGGAACCCAAACCCTCTCTACCGCTCAAACTCCACCGCCGTCGCAAACGTGCTAACATCACCAAGTGATCTCGTCATGTGTGAGTGTGTTAGCATTTTCACAATCATTTTTCGAGGCGATATTAGTTCTATCCAAATGCATATGATCATGAAATGCACATCTAGTGGCACTCAGGAGTTCAATAGCCGCGTCATTCCCCTCTTTATAGTACGGCTATCTATCCTATAATGTAACCACACCCACTAGGTGTCTTGGTTACTAAAACACAACCCTTAAGCATATACCTTTGCCTTGATCACATAGGGTTGCGTCCAAATCCAAGTGTGGCCATCATGATCACCATGTCCATCTTGCCACCAACCTTGGAGTGTACTAATCCTCATATGCTACATACAACTTAGGCATGGGATTAGTACTTAGGCATTGTCACTAATTACCAACACCAAACATAGGACTTTCAATCTCCCCCTTGTTGGTAATTGGTGACAACCCTTTCACAAAGATGTTATAATAAAATTTTGATTGAGTCCATGTCACATTGTCCAAGTATATTACCATGTGTAAGAATTATGGACATGTGATCATGAATTCAAATTGATAGCAATGGCTCCCCCTACATGTATGCTATATGTTTGTATTTTGGAAGCATACATGTTAGATAGGAAAGATTAGGAGCATTGACTACCAATAGGTGCTAAGTGTTTAAGATTATAGACCTTTGAAGCGTGATACCATCGGAGTAGCGATAAACACCATCTTAGCACCTTGTGTAGTTAGATTCCACTTGGAAAAACACAAACATAACTAGAAACCTCGTGAGATCAACATTATAAGCAAGGCTCTAGTACCACTTTGAAAAACATGAAGCAAGAAAAATCTAACTACGTCCTATTCATGCTAGTACCTTAATGCAACATTCAAATTATACTAGCAAGTCACCACACAAGCAATGTATCGGAGAAAACGGAATGCATAACTATGCATCATACAAATGACGTGCACATGTAAATGCAACATTCATGCTTAAGAGCTTGCTCCCCCTACTTATGTGCTCAAAATTTTAGTTGATCCCCTTCTTTTATCAATTCTCCCCCTTTAGGATCTATCTTTGTGAATAACATTTTCTCCCCCATAACATTTTCTTCCTCTTTGAGTTCTATCTTTGTGAACAATATTTTCTCCCCCTTTGGCACCAATTGACCACAAGGAGCAAACTTTAGATAGATTATCATGTTGAAATATGGGGTGAGGATCAAGTTTGTGATTCAACCTAGATTGCTTGCATAAATAAAATGCTTCGGTTTGATCCAAGGGCAAGCTTCTTCACACCTCACTAGAAGGGTTATCATGCACCATGTTGAAGCAAATATTTAGACAAGTTTTCTAGATTAAACACTTAGGATCACAAGCTACTTAAACAAGTTATATGCTACCACTAGATCATACAAGTAATGGAAACAATAGTGGTACCATATAAACTTCAAATTCATTTGATTTTCATGAATGAGCCTAGAACATATAAATTATGACTAGATGCACTAAACAAGTCCTTAGCATAGAATGTATGACATGTCAACCAATTGTACCTTGGGGCTCAAAGGAGAGGCATGTCATATATGGGGTGCATCAACTCATGTTGGAGAAGTCAAGTATGTTCAACTCATTCTTTAGCTTGTGAAATCTCTTCTCATCAAGTGGCTTGGTGAATAGATCGGCTAATTGATCTTCGGTGCCCACACTCTCAATAGCGATGTCACCCTTTTGTTGATGATCTCTAATAAAGTGATGGCGAACATCAATATGCTTTGTTCTTTGATGTTGAACCGGATTGTTGGTTAGCTTCACGGCACTTTCATTATCACATAGCAATGGCACATTCTTGAAATTGATTCCAAAATCCTTCAATGTTGCCTTTATCCACAAGATTTGTGCACAACAACTACCCGCAGCGATGTATTCAGCCTCGGCGGTAGATAGTGCAATACTATTTTGCTTCTTGGATGACCATGAGACAAGTGATCTTCCCAACAATTGACAAGTCCCTGAGGTGCTCTTTCTCTCAATTTTGTCACCGGCATAGTCGGAATCCGAATAACCAACTAGCTCAAAACTAGCACCCTTGGGATACCACAATCCAACATCTTGTGTATGCTTCAAGTACCTCAATATTCTCTTTGTTGCCTTCAAATGACTTTCTCTTGGTGAGGCTTGAAATTTTGCACACATACATACACTAAACATCACATCGAGCCTTGATGCCGTCACATAGAGTAGGCTACCAATCATTGATCTATATAGCTTTTGATCCACCATGTTGCCACTCTTGTCACTATCCAAACTTCCACTAGTGCCCATTGGGGTTATAATACTCTTTGCATCTTCCATTCCAAACTTCTTGAGCATATCTTTGATGTACTTGGTTTGGCTTACAAATGTTCCTTCCTTCATTTGTTTGATTTGAAGTCCAAGAAAGAAACTAAATTCACCAATCATTGACATTTCAAATTCCTTTGCCATCATTTTCCCAAACTCATCACAATAATCTTGATTGGTTGAACCGAATATGATATCATCAACATATATTTGCAATACAAATAAGTCTTTCCCAATCTTCTTGGTGAATAGTGTTGTATCAACTTTGCCCATGACAAATCCTTTGAATAGCAAGAAGTCCCTCAATCTTTCATACCATGCTCTAGGTGCTTGCTTTAATCCATACAAAGCCTTTCTTAACTTGTATACATGATTGGGTTTCTTGTCATCTTCAAAACCGGGAGGTTGCTCCACATACACCTCCTCTTGAATGTACCCATTGAGAAATGCACTCTTTACATCCATTTGATATAGCTTGATATTGTGAGCACAAGCATAGGCAAGTAAGATCCTAATTGCTTCCAATCTTGCAACCGGGGCATAAGTTTCATCAAAGTCAAGACCCTCTATTTGTGTGTAACCTTGAGCCACTAGTCTTGCTTTGTTCCTTACTACTATCCCATCTTGATCTTGCTTGTTGCGAAAGACCCATCTTGTTCCAATGACATTGTGATCCTTAGGCCTTTCAACTAGTTCCCATACTTCATTTCTCTTGAAGTTGTTGAGCTCTTCATGCATTGCATTTACCCAATCCGGATCTCTCAATGCTCTATCAATGTCTTTGGGTTCTTCCATTGACACAAAAGAAGAGTGAGCACAAAATGATGCCAATATTGATCTAGTTTGAACTCCTCTTTGTATGTCACCAATGATGGAATCCAATGGATGGTCTCTTGCAATGTTAGTTGGTTGAAGTACTTGGACTTGATTGCTTGGATGTTGATGTTGATCATGAGTTGGAGATGATGAACTAGCCACTTGTTGATCTTGTTGCACTTGAGATGATGTACTAGCTTGATTTTGCAATAGAGAACCACTAGCTTGAGTGATTGGACTTTGGAGCACTTGATCTTTGTTGTCATCTACATTAATAACTTGCTTTGGTCTAATATCACCAATATCCATTTCTTTCATAGCATTACTCAATTGAGTTCCTCTCACATCATCCAAGTTATCTTCTTCATCTTGAGAGCCATTTGTTTCATCAAACTCAACATCATGCACTTCTTCAAGTAAACCACTAGCCAAATTCCAAACTCTATAAGCTTTGCTAGTAGTTGAGTAACCAAGTAGAAATCCTTCATCACATTTCTTCTCAAACTTGCTCAATCTAGTGCCCTTCTTCAAGATGTAGCATTTGCAACCAAATACCCGAAAGTATGCAATGTTGGGCTTTCTTCCATTTAAGATCTCATATGGTGTCTTCTCTAGAAACTTGTGGCAATAGAGGCGGTTGCTATAGAAGCAAGCCGTGTTGATTGCTTCGGCCCAAAATGAATGACTTACATTATACTCATTCAACATTGATCTTGCCATATCAATTAAGGTTCTATTTTTCCTCTCAACTAGGCCATTTGATTGAGGTGTATACTTGGCTGAGAATTGATGTTTGATTCCAAGCTCTTCACATAGCTCATCAACTCTTGTGTTTCTAAACTCACTTCCATTGTCACTTCTTATTTTCTTGATTGTGGTCTCAAATTCATTTTGCACTCTCTTGATGAACTTCTTGAATATGTCAAATACATCACTTTTGTCCCCAAGAAAGAATACCCATGTATATCTAGTGAAATCATCCACAATCACAAAACCATACTTGTTGCCACCAATGCTTGTGTATGTAGTTGGCCCAAATAGATCCATGTGCAACAACTCAAATGCCTTGGAAGTACTCATAATGCTCTTCAATGGATGAGTGTTGCCTACTTGCTTTCCGGCTTGACATGCACTACATAGCTTATCTTTCTCAAATGTGACATCCTTCAAGCCTCTAACTAAGTCATGCTTTACTAACTTGTTCAATTGCTTCATGCCAACATGACCAAATCTTCTATGCCATAACCAACCCATACTTGATTTGGTGAGCAAGCATGTTGAAAGTTGAGTGTCACTAGCATTGAAATCAACCAAGTATAGATTCTCATATCTAAAGCCTTTGAAGATCAAGTTAGAGCCATCAACACTAACTATCTCCACATCATCAACACCAAATATGCACTTGAAACCGAGATCACACAATTGAGCAACCGACAACAAGTTGAAATTGAGCTTTTCAACTAGTAGCACATTGGAGATGCTATGATCATTTGAGATTGCAATCCTTCTAAGAGCCTTTACATCACCCTTGCTATTGTCACCAAATGTGATACTATCAATGCCACTATCATTTGATTTGAGAGAGTTGAACATTCTTGAATCACCGGTCATATGTTGAGAGCACCCACTATCAAGCACCCAATGCCTTCCCCCGGCCTTGTAATTAACCTACAAAACAAATTAATGTTTCTTAGGTACCCATACTTGTTTGGGTCCTTGGAGGTTAGTAACTAAGCTCTTTGGTACCCAAATGGCCTTCTTCTTTGGGCCCATAATTGGTGTACCAACAAACCTAGCATGCACACATTTCTCACCCTTGGTAAGCACATAACAAGAATCAAAAGGAATATAAGGTACATTAGCATTTTTCTTGTTCTTATTCATTTTGTTGCAATTAATCTCTAGATGCCCAATTTGCTTGCATCTATTGCAATAACGACCATTGCCCTTCACAAAGCGAGGCTTTGGAGTAGCAAAGGCCGCCTTGCCCTTCTTGGGAGTATAGCCCAATCCCTCTTTGTTAAGGGAGAACCTTTGGCTACCCAAGCATTTTAGCAAGCGGGCATCCCCACCATAGGCGTTGCCTAATGCGCGGGTGAGATCATCCACCTCTCTCTTGAGAGTCTCAACCACAAGTGATGAATCACTAGTAGTAGAGGTAGAGTTGGTTGTGGTGGATGATGATGAGCTACATGAAGCATTAGTAGGACTAACAAATAAAGAATCATCAATAATATCACATGTTAGTCCAATATCACAAGTGACAATCACTTGCTCCTCCTTAGCTTCCTTCATGAACTTTTCCAACTTAAGGTCCTTTTCCTTGATGAGCTCAAGTAGAGTGGAGTGGGCTTCCTTAAGCCTAGTGTGAGCAATTTCAAGATCCTCGTGGTCTTCCTTTAGACACTCACGAGAAGCCTCTAGCTCATCAAAGGATTTCCTAAGAGCTTTGAGCTCTTGTTCAATTCCTTTGCACTCCTTACTCTTTTTGAGAGCAACAAGCTCCTCCATCAAGGCATCATTTTCATTGCTCTTGGCAATGAGCTCTTGTTCCAAGATTTTGTATTTCTTGGTTGTCCTCTTGTAGCCCTTGCTCATTTGATCTATTATGCCTAATAGATCATCCTTGGAGTAGTCCTCATCCTCCTCATCATCACTCCTACAATCATCACTAGCACAAGAATCATCTTCACTATCATCATGTTTTACCTTGGTAGGCTTGGCCATAAGGCATGTTGATGTAGTGTCGAAGATGGATGGCTTGTTGGAGAGGGCGATGTTTGCAGTGGCTCGTCGAGTGATCCTCTCATCATCACTAGAGCTTTCATCATCATCACTATCGGAGTTGTCACTATCCCAAGTGACTACATAACCACCACCCTTCTTCTTCTTGTTGAAAGTGAAGCTCTTCTTTGTTTTCTTCTCATTCTCTTTCTTATCCTTCTTGTTCTTCTTGAGCTTCAAGTCCCCATTATGAAATCTCTTATCTTCATAGGGACAATCCGCCACTATGTGATCGGGGCTATTGCAATTGTAGCAAAGGGTCTTTGCCTTTATAGTGTCTCTCCTCTTCCTTGCCCCATATCCTTTCTTCTTCATGAACCTTCCCATCTTGTGCACAAGAAGGGCCATGGTCTCATCATCGAATGGATCATCATCATCACTTTCTACCTTGCTCTTGCCCTTAGAGGATGAAGCCTTGAATGCAATGGGCTTCTCTTGCTTGACCTTGGTCTCCTTCTTCTCTTCTACCTCATCTTCATCATCATTGTATTGGGCATCGGTCATTATATCTCCAAGCACATTGGTTGGTTTGACCTTGTCCAATCCCTCTCTAAAGATCATTCTTCTCAAGGTGGCAAACTTCTTGGGTAAGCACATCAAGAACTTGTGTGAGAAGTCCTTGTCCTCAACCTTCTCCCCAAGCCCCTTGAGATCATTGACAATGACTTGGAGCCTATAGAACATCTCCAGGATGGATTCATCATCCTTCATCTTGAATGTGGAGAACTTGTCCTTGAGCATATATAGTTTGGCACTTTTTACCATTGAAGTACCTTCATATGTTTCTTCAAGCCTTATCCAAAGCTCATTTGCCTTTTCAAGATCTTTGATTTGCTCAAATACTTTATCATCAATGGCACGATAGATTGTGTCAAGTGCCGCCGTATTGCATTGTTTGTTGATGCGGTCATTGGGAGTGAGGTTTTCCTCATCAAGAATGACGTATCCTTCTTTGGTCACATCCCAAACCTTCTCATGTATATTGCCTAGATATTGCTTCATCTTCCTTTTCCAATGATCAAAGGAAGAGACGCCATCAAAGAATGGAGGCTTGCCATTAACATGATTGAACATAACTTGATCCATCTTACACCGAGGTTGTTAAGCCTTACAAACGGTGACCACGGCTCCGATACCACTTGAAAGGTCTTGATGGCTAGAGGGGGGGTGAATAGCCTATTAAAATTTTCTACAAAGACAAGCTAAACAAGTTTATCAATAAACAAATAGCGAGATGCGAGTTTTGCTTAGCCTACGGGGTGTTTGCAAGCCACCTAACCAATTCACAATTCTAGTAATTGCACTCAACCGCACAAGTCAAACCGAGAAGGAAACTACAACTAGCAAGCTACACAAAGAAGCTACTCTAGCAAAGCTAACTAGCTAGCAAAGATAACTAAGAAAGTAATGTGGAGTTGAGTTAGGAGGGTATCACCGAGGGGCGAAGTATTGAGCCAACCAATATGATCAACAATGAATACCAAGATAACCAAACACCGGGATCAATCAATCACAATATGAAAGTGATGACACGAAGATTTATCCCGAGGTTCACGTGCTTGCCGGCACGCTAGTCCCCGTTGTGTCCCTCTTCACCACGTGGTTCAGTGGCTAATCGGTCACACACCGAGCCTCTCAAAAGGCACCACAAGAACCTACCAAATGGCAAAAGGTTGCAATGACACGAGCAATATACTAACGTTGCCTTTGGCGCTTCGCCGAGGTAGGCACAAACCCCTCACAATCACCGGAGGTGGCCAAGAACAATCACCAACTCTTGCCAACGCCTCCAAGCTGCTCCAAGCCGTCTAGGTGGCGGCAACCACCAAGAGAAACAAGAATCCCGCAGCAAATCAACCACCAAGTGCCAACTAGATGCAATCTCACAATGCAAATGCACTTGGATCACTCAATCTCACTTCGAATATGCAAAGAAGCAAGAGAGATGAGTGCGAGGGGAGTTGCTTAGCTCAAAGTGCTCACAAGTATGTCAAAAGTTCGAGAGAGAGAGCCTTGAGCCGGCCAACGAGTATTTATAGACGTACCCCTTCGAATATAGCCGTTAGAAACTTAAACAGCCGAAATCGGGCTGACCGGACGCGCTGGTCCAACTGACCGGACACGCCGGTCGCCCAACGGCTAACTCGTGAAGTACTGACCGGACGCGCTGGTCCAAACGACCGGACGCGCTGGTCGCCCAACGGCTAACTGCGAAGCAACGACCGGACGCGCTGGTCCAACTGACCGGACGCGCCGGGAACGATCGGACGTGCTGGTCCCGTGAAGGACCGGACACGCTGGTCGCCTGAGCAGCGCTCAACGAAACAGTGACCGGATGCGCTGAAGAAAATGACCGGACGCGACAGTGACAGCGTCCGGTTAGAGTCCAGTAAGCTCCCTGAACGACCGGACGCGTCCGATCATCAGTGACCGGACACGCCTCGCGTCCGATCATCGAACTAAAAAACACGCAGACACTGAACACTGACCGGACGCGTCCGGTCATGCAAGGACCGCGTCCGGTTCAGCGTCCGGTCACCTCTGTGACCTCCGTTCGCCTCCGTTTCTTTTCCGGACTTCCGGCGTAGTGGAAAATAATCGTTTCAACTTCTCGAAAACGCCTCTCTACCGCTCAAACTCCACCGCCGTCGCAAACGTGCTAACATCACCAAGTGATCTCGTCATGTGTGAGTGTGTTAGCATTTTCACAATCATTTTTCGAGGCGATATTAGTTCTATCCAAATGCATATGATCATGAAATGCACATCTAGAGGCACTCAGGAGTTTAATAGCCGCGTCATTCCCCTCTTTATAGTACGGCTATCTATCCTATAATGTAACCACACCCACTAGGTGTCTTGGTTACTAAAACACAACCCTTAAGCATATACCTTTGCCTTGATCACGTAGGGTTGCGTCCAAATCCAAGTGTGGCCATCATGATCACCATGTCCATCTTGCCACCAACCTTGGAGTGTACTAATCCTCATATGCTACATACAACTTAGGCATGGGATTAGTACTTAGGCATTGTCACTAATTACCAACACCAAACATAGGACTTTCAGCTGAGGGCGTGGATTGGATGAGGGGGTAGAGGGGTTCCAGGCGGAGCTATGGACGGAGTTTGGTGGGCTGCGATGCGATGGTGAGCTCGCACGACCGTGAGGAAGCACGCGTCGGTGATGGCACCTCGGTGTTCCACCTTAGTGAGCACGGCAAGGGCGAGGGGGTAAATGGAGGGAGGGGGCAGACAGGAGGGTGCTGTGGTGGCCTTGAAGCCCACTTGCGACTGACCAGTGGAGCCACGGCCGGCGTACGACCGCCATGGCGCGTCCACATGGTGGCAATGGCCTGAGGCCGGTCGGCCACCGAGGACTAAGGTTTCTGAATCGGTTTCTGAATGGAGGTCGAATGACCGACTAATATACAAACTTCGATGCCCTAGATCTCCCTGACCAGGCCGAATTAGTGCAAACTATAAACAGCAAAGTTGGAGATGGATATGTGATCTACAACTTTGTCAATACGGGCTCGAGCTAGTTTGGCATAGTTTGAGAGTTACAAGGCTCTAAAGTAGGGTATAGTGAAACTGGCTTTCAGTTTAAGACTTAGCCAAAATACTAAGTCACAAAACAGCCTCTAAGACTGACTTGTGGGCCACTTTTGAGCATGTTCTAGCCATTTTCATGAGATGGTCATATTAGAACTTTTGTTCCCCATGAAATTCTCTACAACTTTGATAAAGGGTGCTCCTTCATGCAAGATCTCTAAGCTGGACTTTCTAAATAGTCAAACTAAAGCATTCTAGGGCTCAGGGCTTGGTCAACCTCACTTAGGAGGGCATTTTGGTCAATTTTGGTCAACATGAACATTGTTCCACTAATGATCCTAAGTGTGATTAAGATACTATAAGACATAATTGACCACTGTACACCTTGGTTACACCAACTTTCAAATGTCACATAGGTTCAAACAAACAAAACAAGCATTTCAACTAAGATGTTGCACCACCATGTTGCATATGTTTCAAGCTCTTGTTGCAGCCATAAACCTTAACATATTACACTACCAACATTGCCATGTTTCAAAGTATGAGACACCCATGTTGCCTATGCATGTTGCACTACTCACATTTCATAAGCTACCAATTTTGAAACAAACTTAATAAAGTATGTTGCACACTCTTGTTGCAAGCCAAACAAATGCATAAATGAATGGAATGATGCTCATTCTTATGAATTGCAGGTGCTATTATGGGATCCAAACACCTAGGGTGTTACACCAAGTGCCACAAGACGCAAACTCATAAGCAAATGCACTTGGAATCACTCAATCTCACTTTGTATTCACAACTAAGTAAGGGAGATGAGTGGGAGGGAGTATGCTTAGCTCAATAGGATGTCAAGATGATCAAAATGACAAGAGAGAAGGCTTGGAGCCGGCCAAGGTCTATTTAAAGACCCCCTCTAAAAATCCAACCGTTACACACCAGACTCACCCCTGTGTCCGGTCAGGTGCGTCCGGTCGCAACAGTCACCCCACTACGACGCGCCATGTCACGCATATTTGAATTCGACCATTGCTGCCTTCACACGCCTGCGCAATGCCAATGAATGGATGCGCAACTTAAATGACCAGACTCAGCGAGCCACCCACGTCAGATTGAGTCCAGTAAGAGTTTTTCGCGTGTGAACAGTGACCGAACACGTCAGGTCATCGGTGACCTGACGTGCCGGTGGGTCCGGTCCTCTCTCTTTCTCTGCGCGTAGGTCTCGCCTGGCTGGCGTCTAGTCGCAACAGTGCAAACCCCGCACTCGAAGCCACGCACCCCTCTGCCAAATGACCAGACGTGCAGATCAGCACAGTGACCTGCATCCGGTCAGGTACTCGAGCCTCCTTTTCTTTTTCTAAGTCCGCGATCGCTCCACCCTTACTTCCCAATTGCTAAGCACAAAGTGTATAACTTATGTGCATGTGTGTTCAATGTTTTCCTAAACGCTAAGCGGTAAACAGTCGGTCACCCTTCGTTTAGCGTTTAGACCGTTTAAACGGAGTTAAACGACCTAAACGGTTTTGTACAATAACAATAAAATATACATATTTATATAGGTAAAAATTAAATTTGCTAGAACCCATATATATTTACACATGTAAAAATTAAATATTCTACCAAATAATCTTGTTGGAAGAAATCTAAATCCCACAACACTTCATATAATTATAATGTTAATTAGTTTTATGTTGATTGTGATAGACGTAGTCCTTTAATTCACTTAATTATGGATAAATGGTTGTTTAGTTTATTTAATCATGTTTAATCTGATTTTGTTTAGATCGTTTAGACGGGATTGAACGGTTTAAACGGGTTTAAATGGTCCAACCGTTTAATTCACCGTTTATGGCCTAAACAATACGGTTGACTTCTGTTTACCGTTTAAACGGTGTTTAAATGGACTAAACGGCCGTTTAGGCGAACAGTGCGTGTGTTAGCATTTTTCAAAGCATTTTACAAGGGTCTATGTTAGCTCACACTAAGTCCTAATGCATATGCTCATATGAATTCACATAGTGGCACTTGATAACCGTTTTAACCGAGAAATTTCTCTCTTCATAGTACGGCTATCGATTATAAAATGTGATCACACCCTTTATGGTGTCTTGATCACCAAAACTAAAACCTATCTTATACCTTTGCGTTGAGCTCCATAGGTTTTGTTTTTCTCTTTCTTCTTTTTCAAGTTGAGCACATGATCATCTTGTGATCATCACCATCATCACCATGATCATCTCTGGGCTTCACCACTTGGCATGGGACTTATCATTTCATGCCTACACACTTAGTATAATGATTAGTCCCTAGGTTTAATCAATTAGCCAAAACCACACTAGGGCTTTCAACAGTTTTGAACAAATGTATGAGTACTTTTACACAAGTGTTTTGGAGAAGATAAAAGAAAGTTTATAGGCGATGCTAGTACCAAAGGTAATGATTTATGTTGCTCACTAGTTATTAATATTGTAGATATGTGCAGATGAAGACAGTTTAACACCATTCTTATCTATTGTACTTTTTCGGCTACATGGTTTTTCATAAGGAGATCAGCCTTCATAATCATTTATTTCCAACCTTCGAGCAGACAACCCTAAAGTAAAGCATAGTCTATAACAAGCGAATAATGTTAAGAAAAATATCTATATTAGTATTCTATAAAAATATTAGCACAAGAGAGATCAAATTTCTCTTTCATTATGAAAGATGATTCAAAATAATGACCTAAATTTATAACTAAACTATACACCTCTGATATCTTTTTATAAACTATCCATGTCTTACCATTCTAAAAGATGATGTATACGGTAACCCCTATGCATTTAGAATGCCCATATATGCCATGATGATAATAATATAAAGTAAGGCCTTTGAATCAAAGGTATCTATGTTTGTCGTTATACAGAAATAAATAAAAATATCTCTCAAATCTGCATGCAAATACTAATCTAATATATATAGAGTATGATATATATCTTTCTAATATTTTTTTAGAATTGCACAGTACAACGTAGACATCTACAACACGCAGGCACACTCACTAAATTGCAGACTTCTACACTCTTAATAAGAAAATTAAGCATATGCTACGTTCCATCATCAAGTAAACATATATACATTTGAATAAATATTTATATTAATAGCTTATCAAACTGTGAAAAATGGTTCCTCAACAAAAGCACATAGCAATTAGCCCACATGTTTACATACACTAGGATTAGTTTTAGCTAATTTTTAGGTAGCTATCAATTAGCTAGTCTAATAATCCTATATCTAAACCTGTTAAGTGAAACAACCAGAGAAACTCTGAATCTAGAGACCGAACGAACATGCTACATGGCAAATGCAATAATCACACGTATCAGGTTCCTTAAAACCTACTGGGATTGCTCGCACAGGAGCGTTTCAGGGGCGAGCGGAGGCCTTGCGTGCCGACGCGTGGTACATCCTATTTTTCCAAAAGAGCCCTTCGATGGTTTATGAATCAATCTGCGGTCCCATTCTGTTAAGATGTACAGTACAGACGTTCAAATATTTTGTCGATAAGGCCCTTCATGTAAGATTTATTTTAACGTGAAGAAGTGAAAAGATCCTTGTCTTTTTTGCATAAAACCGCCCGCAGGCAATTTGCAGGAACCCCCTCCCGACGTGGTTGCCCGGCGCTCCCAATCCAACCCTAGCTCCCGCAATTTCCCCTTTCTCTCTCTTCTCCCCGCCGCCACCGCCGGCCCCCTCACTGCTAGCCACACGCACCTCCAAGGTCCCCGTCTCTAGGGCGGCATGGGCGCTGTCATGGCCGTGCCGAGTGGGAGCGCCAAACCAAGAGATCAGCTTCCTGCTGCGTGGAATCGGATGCGAGCGTGTCGCGCCCTGCTGCGCGAGTCCCGCAAGATGCCTACATCGGCGACTGCGAGCCATACGAACAAGGACGCAACGGGAGTTCCACGACCGGGCAGCCATCGACGACTGTGAGCCACGCGGACCAGGAAGCAGCGGGAGCTTCCTCGGGCGTCATCGTCACCGGATGGGGAGGTTAGCGGTGGATCTTGGCGTCCTTGGCTCAAATCCATGAGACGAGTGGCGGCGGCGAGCCCTCGGTCCACCGTCCAGCTAAGGGGCACGGGACTCCTCTGAGCGTCCACGGCGGCGTCGCGGAGTTCCGCCTCGCGGATGGCCGCATGTGCTAGAGGTCCCCCGGCTTGGTGAGGACCGCTCCCTAGGATGGCTATGAGGCATTTTGCCGTGCGACTCCGCACCTAGCACCCACCAGGCCTCGTCGTCTCCGTGCCCGAGTGGTATTCCGTGTCTGCCCATTGTCCTCTGTCTCCTGCATTAGCTAGCTTTCTTTGTGTGAGCTTTCCATGATGATGAATCCATTTCTAGGCAATTTATTACTATCTTTCTTTTAGGTTCTCAAGGGCAAATTAGAGGACCGATGTTGAAGAAGAGAAGAGAATCTTAGCACTTAAAAAGATCGAAGGATCATGGATGAACCGAAATTGGTGTTGCCTTTCTCTCCACCATCGTTGGTGAAGGACAAGGAGGCCAAAAACTGAGCTAAGCGACGAGCGAGCATTCGTCTTTTCTAGCCTGCAGGTGTGTGTTTCTGTTTGTGGTTTGTGAGGTATACGGCATGTCATAACTAATGGAGCTTTGGTTGTATATAGAACATGTTTACTATCATCTCCCCTTTCCTTTATATGTAGTGAATAAAGTTGTATCATATTCTCTGTTTGGTTTTTGAGGCACTATTGTCATAATTAGAGCTGTATATGTGTGTTTTCTTATGTCCGACGTTGTTAGCTATGATAGTAGTAGTAAATTGGTTAGTAATTCCTTGCTATTAGTTCCCCCTTAAAACCAAATGATCTTTCTCCATAGCTAAAATGTATTGTTACTTTCTAAATAAAAAAACCCTAAAAGATCAATTGATTTTACTAATTGACTGAAATTTGGTTTTTATTTTTACCGAAAATCAAATAGGCGATGTTTCTCTGAAGGACAGAAGCCATATTCTATTATAGTGTAAAGTAAATTTGAAAAATGTCCTTTTTTTGTACAAAATGCAAATATCTTTCCCATACCATATAGTTGTGCTTATGTGAAAGTGTACCTCAAGATAAATTTGCACACTCAAGAACCACATTTCATCACTAAAGGAGACATCTATCTTTTCCGGTGAATACTGTTGTGTGGTCATTGTAGATAGTTTTTTTCCTCACATGGTAGTGTTATTAGCAAGCATTGAATTGTGACTAATGGACATTAAAATATGAAATCTCAGAATTACCTAATCGTTCTGAAGTAATTGAGCCCTTTCATTTTGGTTGCACTATATTTCTAAAAATAATCATTATAGCCATTTCATCATTTATGGAAGAATTGAATTCTTTTGTTTGTTTCAACATGGTTCCACTGATCATTCTCTGCCCATTTGCTGACATTCGTTTCTGGATGCATTTTTTTCTCTTTCCCATTTACCAGGGTGATGATAACAAAATGAAGGACGTACAATCTGAGGCCTCACGGGCTATCCAGAGTTTTAAGTATCTGAAGACAACACAAAAATTGCTTGTCGAGATTGTCACTATTTGAATGTGCACTATGCGAAAATAGATAAAGATCCTGCTGAAACAGGAAAAGTGAATGGCAAAGCCAATGATAGGGGGCTGAAAACGAGATAGTATGGCCTTGTTCGGCTGGCTGGCTGGGAGCCAGCCAGCAGTGCTTTTCTCTCACACCAGTTCAGCACCAGCCACCAGCCAGCCAGCAGTATTTTTCTCTCACAATAAATCAGCCTCAACCACCAGCCACCAGCCAGCCGAACGAGGCCTATATCTCCACAGGAGCACAGTGTCGATGCAGCAGCGGAGCTTTTGACTACTGAAAACAAGTTTTTTTTAATAACTTCTTAGAAACAATAGCTCCATAATAACATGATGAAACTTATTATTGTTGGCATTATCTTCCTGGTTGGGCGCACATGGCAGGTATTTTCTGTATGGCAGGTATACATGCTGATGCATGCTGATTTTCAAATCAAATTGTATAAACCAACCAGTTATCAGATGTTTTCTGCGAAAAAATGTGTGTTTCACTGGCATGCCTTGCTTAGTTGCTATCTGCATGATTGGTTGGCTTCTCTGCAGATGTGAATTCTGGAATTAGCATATAATCTGTATGGATAGACAGAAATCACATATGGTCTACGAAGACCATAAATTATCAATAATATATAATATATATCTATATGAGTTTTTTCATATGTATTTATATTATTGCTTCTCAATAGGACCCTTGTAGGGCGCCCGGAAGGGCGCTTCCTTTTCTAGTGAACATATTGTAAGTTGCAGCTCGCTGTTCAGAGCAAGTATAACAATTGGCTTATAGCCAAGTTAATCAATTGCTGATGTGGAAGAGAAAAGAATGGAGATAGAAGCAAACAAGTTAGGCACAGAAGCATAGTCATTAGTGGGTCCTAATAGAGATCTATGTGAGGAGGAATAGGAAAAAGAATGAAAACATATAATAATAAGAGCATCTCCACATGACCCCTATTTGACCCTCTATTCTAAATTTATGTAGTGGAGGTAAAAAAAATCAACTCCAACAGGCCTCCTATTTTTCCCACAACTCCCCCTACTTCTATTGAGCCCGTACTCCACCGTGCAAAAGTGAAACCCACCTCTTCGACTCCCCGACTCCTTCCCCAGCGCCGCCAGACTCCCGTCGCACGGTCGAGGGCGGCTTCCATCGGCCCGCCGCCGGCTCTCCCGCCGCCGGAGCCCCAGCCCCGATCCCGTCGCGGCGAACCGCGTCCCCGACACCGTCCGCCCCGACTCCGACTCTGCGCGAGCCCCGACGCCGTCCGGCCCCCGGTGCACCTCCAGCAAGCCCCACGCCGTCATCCTCCCGTGCGCCTCCACAGCCCCGCCGCCGTCCGTCCGCAGGTGCACAGCAGGAGCCCTGCCAGGTTGTCTTCCTCCACGCCGGCAGGTAACGAACGGCAGGCAAGCACCTGCTGCCTGCTTCTCTTCAATGGATCAGAAATTCCATATGTTTGCCAAGTCTCGATGTCTGAATAAAATTCCATATGTCTTTGCTATTAGCTATTGTCTTTGCTATCAGGCTATCAGCTATTGTCTTTGCTACCATGCTGTTGTACAATCTGGCCACTATTGTCTTTGCTATCAGGCTCCATAACATAGTATCAGGCTATCAGCTATTGTCAGAGTCTGTTTGGACTGTTCTGCAATAGTACTAGTGGAAGTTCATTTTTAAGCTTTATCCTGCAACAGTACTAGATGGTTAAAATTAGTTTGCAATGGATTTTGATATTGGCCTCCAGATCTCAAGGATCCTTGCTGGTCAGAAGGATATTGGCGAGTTCGAGTTCGAGTGACCACTGACCAGTTTTATCCCTCTTGCAAACAAGCTTGGGCAGCGAACCAAGTTCACTTTCATATATTTGTTTCCAATGATGGATTTTGGATCTGTACTCTGTAATGTACTTTCATCAGGTTTACTACTTTAGTACTTGGAGATACTGGTTTATAGGTGTATGTTTTGCCTCTGTAAACTGACATGTAGTGGTAATATATATACAATATTACATTATTTTCTATCCACAGCATGCACCGAACGATCTGAATTAGTTTGCAATGGATTTTGATATTTGGCATGGAATTTATATGTTATTTTTTGTCGAATCAGCTTGCAATGGATTTCCAAGGCACATACACAGAATTGTTGTCGGAGGACACCCCATCGATTAATTCCAATGTCTGCACCCTCTTAATCCAAGGCCCCCAAAAGAACTACAAACTTCACAAAGGAAGAAGATGTCCAGCTTTGCTTATCTTGGGAGTGTCAGCTCTGATCCTATCATTTGCAATGAACAAGCCAGCAAGGCATATTGGACAAGAATCATAGAACACTTCCATGTCAACAGGACCTTTGAGTCCGATAGGACTAAAAATTCACTTGAGCATAGATAGGGTACAATTCAGAAGGAGTGTAAAAAATTTCAAGGAATATTTCAGGATGTGGAGCACCGACACCCGAGTGAAGTTCCATACCAAGAGCATGTAAGCTTGTTGTATGCTGGTCAATTGTGCAATCTTGTCATATGTGCAATCTTAATCCCAGTGAATTTGATAATTTGGCTGTAGTTTTTCTTCTCTGTCCTGTTCTAAAAAAGAATGCAGTCTTGATTTGTTCAGCTGCTAGGCTGTGGATATTGTAGTCTTGGTTTGTCCTGCTGCTGTGTATGCACAGAGCCCTTTCTTCATGATCAATGAACAGAAAGAATAAATAAATTATGTAACAATGGGATTATTGCTAGTAACCTTTTTCATTTAATTTGCAATAGTACTATGGATATCTTAATACAGGATGAAACATCAACCTTTTCCTTCAGTTCGTTAATCTGCTAGTTGTTACCCTGTACAAAATTATCTACTAGCTGTCATATGTGCAATCTTGTTAACATATTGTTCCATTTTGATTGTAGTTATTTGAAGCACAACAAACCTATGGTGGAAAGAAAGGATTTCCTTTTCTTCATTGCTAGTTCAAGCTAAGGAACTCAGCCAAGTTCGAAGCACTTAATCCAAAGAAGAGAAAGGCTACCAACGCCAACAAGCAGAAGACTAGCAATGCCACAGTGTCGGTACCAAAAGTACGGGGTACCCACACCCATCGCTAGTAAAAAACTAAAACGACTGGCACCACAATAAAAGACAGCCCGCCTCGACCGCGCATCCTGTCCGTCTCGTACGAGGCCCGCTCGACGGGGCGCCTCGACCGCGCTCCGGCTCCGACTCGTACGAGGCCCGCTCGACGGGGCGCCTCGACCACGCTCCGGCTCCGACTCGTACGAGGCCCGCTCGACGGGGCGCCTCGACCGCGCCCCATCCCGTACGGCAAGCTACCTCGACGGCGCTCCGACCCGCGCGAAGCTCGTCCGCCCACTGGGAAAAACTCCAACTCGCGTGAGCCTGGGTCGAGCGCCTTGACTCCTTCTCTTTACCTACCCCAGGACAAAAGTCATAGCATTTAATGCGGTTACCTACTATCACCTACCGGCATGGCTGCGACCAGGATCGACGTGGGAACAGTGCCCGTGTCAGGTCTCACTATTTTACCATCCATCCCATGATGGGAGGTGAAACCCGTCACTATATCCACCTTATCGCACACTGTTTACCATCGGTCACCCTCGAGGGAGGATAAGACAAGGCCCGTTCCCCGCAATCTCGGGGATTCGGCCTTATCCATCCGGTCTTGACCCGGCCTCGACCCAACCTCGACGCTCGGCACAGTTCAACGGCAAGGGAAGGATGGTATGGCACGGCGTTCCGGGTCATTTCGCCGTCTCGTCTCCCACGACGCCATGGTGTCCAGGGATGGCCGGCCATTCCCAGGGCACGTCGCTACAGTCAACTCGACAAGAATCGACCAAACATCACCCCCCGTCGTCTTGGCCTCCTCTCGCCCTATAAAAGGGCAGGCCAGGGTTCTACGAAGAGAAGAAAAAAAAACGAAGCACCCGACCACACAACAACAGACAACGAAGAAAAAACAAGAGATCGATACTTCAAGCAACCATCCTTGTCCTTTTTTCCTCTCTTTGAGACTTGGGCTCGGCGCCCTCTCTCGCCTGCTTGTAACCCCTACACGAGCACTTCGGTGCAAGGAAATACAAACTTTCTCCCGCTGGACGTAGGGCCTTCTTTTGCCCGAACTAGGATAAACCCCCGTGTATTCTCCTTGCATCACCATCCAGGAAAGAGACATGCAGCATTTACTCGTTGGTTTAGGACCCCCTCGGGTCCGAACACCGACAGTTGGCGCGCTAGGTAGGGGATCGCTGCGTGCCAAACGTCGCTTTCTCGCCTTTTTTCCTAGATGGCTGACCCCGAACGCCCTATTCCGTTGGCCACGGTGATCTGGTTCGGGAGTTTGGAGTTCATGTCGCTTGGCCATGGCTACGATATGGTCCTACTTTCCCCCATGCACCCATCCGACGAGAACTACGAGCTCTCCCAGCCCGGGGGAGCAATCCGCCGGCACCGTCGCTCTAGGCGGGCGCGGGCCGTCCGACGACGACGAGCCCGGCACAACCACCGTCTTCACCTTGCAGAGGGCGACGGGGTCCCCCGATCCGGCACCCCCCAGCCAGGCGCCAGCCTAGACCTCCTTGTGGAAGGTTTGGGAAGGATGAGCTTGACTGAGGGTAACATGCCAACGGGGAATCCCGCCGCTCCCCTGTCCGGTGAGACGCCACTATCCGGAGCATCCATTTCGGCACGAACAGCAACATCTCCATCACCATTCCCGTTTGGGCTAGACTCGGCTGCCCG
Organism: Saccharum hybrid cultivar R570; assembly: GCA_038087645.1. Lineage (NCBI taxonomy): Eukaryota > Viridiplantae > Streptophyta > Magnoliopsida > Poales > Poaceae > Saccharum > Saccharum hybrid cultivar. Next base: position 716,416 of record JAQSUU010000695.1, on the reverse strand, counting down.
GGTGTACGCATCTTTCGTGAGCACTCGCATGAGTGCTTATGAGGAACTCTCCGGGCACCATCTACGCTCCACTCCGGACCTCGTTGCATCCACATCGGCCTCTGATTATCTGGACTCTACGGAGACACCGGACACAGAGCCCCATGTGACTGCTTCTCAACGTCGCAACCCCAGTGACGATTTGCAACGGCCACACATTCCCCCGTCATACTACTACTTTGGCGCTCCTGACTCCGACTCGGCTGACGACACCTATGATCCGACCCGCGAATGCTTCAACATCGACGTTGAAAGCACTTCGGAATCAGAGGACGAAGAGCCAGTCGAAGGAAGGCACACGCCACCCCATGTCGAGCTTCCTGCTGAGCGAGACGATCCTCAGTTCCTTGCGGATCAAGGAGCGCAGCTCGAGCAGATTCGCGAGTTGCAGGACAGGCTTGACGAGGAACGGGAAAACCTGGGTCTACTCCAACAAACCCTCGAGCGCGAGCGTGCGGAACGCGCACTTGGCGGGAGAGCTCGCGACGTCAACCGTCGCATCGACGAGGACCGGATGGTCGACCCCCCGGTTTTCGCTCGAGCCAGCCAGAACATCGCCGCCGCCGCCGTGCTTCTCCGCAACATGCCCGAGCCGTCAAACCCCGACGCCCGTCGGGCTCGGGATGAAATCCGAGAACTCCTCGAGACCGCCGCCATGCAGCAGGCCGAGAGCTCCGCCTCGAGGCGACGCGAGGCAGCCTCGGAGCGGATCATCGAGCCCTCCCGACAGGAGAGAGAGGCCTCGGTTCACCCTGAGCCTGCCCGGCGAAACGGGGTAGCTCTGGCCCCTGAGCTCACCAGCAACGACCACGAGCCTCGAGACACCCGTGGCAACATCGTCGAGCGCCGCACGCGCAAGCACGGTGACAGCGTGGCTCGAGGCTACCATGTCCACAGGGGCAGACGCTACGACAGTTCGGAAGATCGAAGCCCTTCACCCGAGCCTCCGGGTCCTCGGGTCTTCAGTAAGGCTATCCGTGAGACGATGCTCCCGGCTCGGTTTCGCTCCCCCACGACTCTCACCAAGTACAACGGCGAAACCAAACCCGAACTTTGGCTCGCCGATTTCCGCTTGGCGTGTTAGCTGGGCGGGGCCACTGACGACCGGGTCATCATTCGACAACTCCCCCTGTTCCTCTCCGACACCGCCCGAGCCTGGCTCGAGGATCTCCCACCTCGACAGATCCACGACTGGGACGATCTCGTGAGGGTGTTTGAGGGAAATTTCAAGGGGACCTACATGCGCCCCGGCAACTCGTGGGACCTCCGGAGCTGCAAGCAGAAACCAGGTGAATCCCTCCGGGATTACATTCGGTGCTTCTCCCGGCAGCGTACCGAACTCCCCAACGTCACTGACTCCGACGTAATTATGGCCTTCCTCTCCGGCACCAGCTGTAAAGAGTTGGTCCGAGAATTGGGCCGTAACACTCCGCTCGCTGCCAACGGGTTAATGGACATTGTCACCCACTTCGCCGCCGGCGAGGAGGCGGTTGGTGCAATCTTTGGTGGCGACCCGGAGAGGGGGGAGCAGAAGGTCGACGATCCCGCGAGCTCCACCCGGGGCTCCAAGAGGAACAACCGCAAGAAGAAGAAAGGCCAGCAGGGCAAGCTCGAGGCCCCGGCCGACGAGCTCGTCGCTGCTACCGAGCACAAAAAGCCTCGAGGCCTCCCCGGCGGGGGCGTCTTCGACAAAATGCTCAAAGAACCATGTCCCTACCACAAGGGACTTACTAACCATAACCTCGAGGACTGTCATATGCTTCGCAGGTACTTTGGGGGTGCCGGCGTCAAGAAGGACGACAAGAAGGAGGACCCTAAAGGCGACGACAAGGACGGGGAATTCCCCGAGATCCACGACTGCTTCATGATCTACGGTGGACCCTCGACCCGCCTCTCGGCGCGCCAGCGCAAGCGAGAACGGCGCGAGGTTTTCTCCGTACAAACGGCAGTCCCCCGCTTCCTTGATTGGTCCGCGGTGGCCATCACTTTCGACCGTGACGACCACCCAGACCACGTCCCCAACCTGGGAGTCTATCCGCTCGTTGTTGACCCCATCATCGCCAACACACGCCTCACCAAGGTGCTCATGGACGGCGAAAGCAGCCTCAACATCATCTACTCCCAGACCCTCGACCTTCTGGGGGTCGGGAGAGCGCGCCTCCAACCTAGCGTCGGGGGCTTCCACGGAGTCGTGCTAGGGAAACGGGCGGAACCCCTCGGACGGGTCGATCTGCCCGTTTGTTTTGGCATACCGGCCAACTTCCGAAAGGAGACTCTCACTTTTGAAGTGGTCGGATTCCGTGGAACGTACCACGCTATCCTGGGACGCCCATGCTACGCTCGGTTCATGGCGATCCCGAACTACACCTACCTCAAGCTCAAAATGCCGGGTCCAAACGGTGTCATCACTGTAGGGCCCTCGTATGAACATGCCTACGAGTGCGATGTCGAGTGCGTCGAACACGGCGAGGCTGTTTTGGAGTCGGCGATCTTGGCTGCAGACCTCGACGGTCTTGCCAATGCGATTCCCGACCCAAAACGCCATGCCGGCAGCTTCGAGCCCGCCGAAGATGTCAAACTCGTACCCCTCGACCCCGATGATCCCAAGGGAAAGGCACTGAGCATCAGTGCCACCCTCGATCCTAAATAGGAAGCAGTGCTCGTCGACTTTCTCCGCGCAAACGTCGACATCTTTGCGTGGAGTCCCTCGGATATGCCAGGCATACCCAGGGAAGTCGCCGAGCACGCCTTGGAGATCCGGGCTGGATCCAAACCGGTGAAGCAACGCCTGCGTCGCTTCGATGAGGAGAAGCGCAGGGTCATCGGCGAGGAAATACACAAACTGTTGGAGGCCGGATTCATCAAGGAGGTTCATCATCCCGAGTGGCTAGCTAATCCCGTATTAGTTAGGAAAAAGAGTGGGAAATGGAGGATGTGTGTAGACTACACCGATTTAAATAAAGCATGTCCAAAAGTTCCCTTTCCTTTGCCACGCATTGACCAAATCATTGATTCCACTGCGGGATGTGAAACTCTCTCATTCTTAGATGCATACTCCGGCTACCACCAAATCAAAATGAAGGAGTCCGACTAGCTTGCGACTTCATTCATCACCCCGTTCGGCATGTATTGCTACGTTACGATGCCCTTCGGTCTCCAGAACGCGGGGGCTATGTACCAGCGATGCATGCAGCATGTTTTCGGAAAGCACATCGGGTCGACCGTCGAGGCTTATGTCGACGATATCGTTGTCAAAACCAAATAAGCCGACGACCTGGTCAGCGACCTCGACGTCGCGTTCAAATGCCTTTGGGCGAAAAACATCAGACTCAACCCAGAGAAATGCGTCTTTGGCGTCCCACGAGGTATGCTCTTAGGGTTCATCGTATCCAAACGCGGCATCGAGGCCAACCCTGAAAAAATCTCTGCAATAACCAAGATGGGCCCCATCCGAGATCTGAAGGGCGTACAGAGGGTCACAGGTTGCTTGGCGGCACTCAGCCGTTTCATTTCGCGCCTCGGCGAAAAAGCACTCCCTCTGTACCGTCTCTTGAAAAAATCGGAGCACTTTTCTTGGACCCCTGAGGCCGAGGAGGCTCTCACAAAACTCAAGGCCACACTCTCTAACTCACCAATCCTCGTCCCTCCGACCCCGGGTGAACCACTCCTACTCTATGTCGCCGCGACATCACAAGTAGTTAGTGCTGCCCTGGTTGTCGAACGGGCCGAGGAGGCACATACCTTGCTCGTCCAGAGGCCGGTCTATTTCATTAGCGAAGTGCTCTCTGAAACCAAGAGTCGATACCCACAGATCCAGAAACTGCTATATGCCATCATCCTGACACGGCGCAAGCTCCGACACTACTTCGAGGGTCACCCGATTACTGTGGTTTCTTCTTTCCCCTTGGGAGAGATAGCCCAGAACTGGGAAGCCTCGGGTAGGGTTGCCAAATGGGCAGTCGAACTCATGGGCGAGACCTTGTCCTATGCACCGCGAAAAGCTATCAAATCACAGGTGTTAGCAGATTTCCTGGCTGAGTGGACCGACACCCAACTCCCCCCTCCACAGCTTCAGGCGGAGCTGTGGACCATGTACTTCGATGGGTCGCTGATGAAAACGGGAGCGGGCGTGGGCTTGCTCTTCGTCTCACCCCTCGGGGTTCACATGCGCTACGTCATCCGGCTTCACTTTCCTGCGTCTAACAACGTCGCCGAATACGAGGCGCTCGTCACGGGATTAAGAATCGCCATCGAACTCGGGGTCCGACACCTTGACGTTCGAGGCGACTCCCAACTCGTGATCGATCAGGTCATGAAGAGCTTGAGTTGCCGTGACCCCGAGATGGAAGCCTACTGTCAAGAAGTATGGCGCCTCGAGGACAAGTTTCACGGCCTCGAGCTCAATCACGTCGCGCGCAGGTACAATGAGGCCGCCGATGAACTGGCAAAAATCACGTCTAGTCGAGCTACGGTCCCACCAGACGTTTTCGCAAAACACCTTCAGTAGCCGTCCGTGGACCTCGGGCTAGACGGAGGGGTTGGCGGGACGTCACTCGACCCTCCACCTGAGGCGGAAGCCCCCTCGACCGGGGCAGAGGCCATGCAGGTGGAAGGCTCGACCCCGCTGTCTGACCTCGAGCCTGACTGGCGCGTCCCATACCTCGACTACCTTATCCAAGGGGACCTCCCCTCGGGTAATACCGAGGCTCGACGAATCGCGCGCCGGGCCAAAACCTTTGTGATCATGGGCGACAGCGGGGAGCTCTACCGCCGTAGCCCTACTGGTATCCTCCAACGATGCATCACAAATGAGCAAGGCTGGAACCTGCTCGGCGATCTCCACTCGGGGGCTTGCGGTCACCACACAGCACCTCGAACCCTCGTCGGAAACGCCTTTCGACAAGGATTCTATTGGCCGACCGCGGTCTCCGACGCTGTCAATCTAGTACGCTACTGCAAGGGTTGTCAGTACTATGCGAGACGAACCCATCTTCCGGCACATGCCCTGCAAACTATCCCTATCACATGGTCGTTTGCCGTTTGGGGGCTCGACCTTGTCGGACCATTGAAAAGGGCAGCTGGCGGCTTCACCCACTTGCTCGTCGCGATCGACAAATTCTCTAAGTGGATCGAGGCCCGCCCTATCACCAGCATCAGGTCCGAGCAAGCTGTGCTCTTTTTCACCGGCATTATTCATCGCTTCGGGGTCCCTAACTGTATCATCACAGACAATGGCACCCAGTTCACTGGCAAAAAGTTTTTGGATTTCTGCGACAGCCACCAGATCCGAGTGCTCTGGTCAGCCGTGGCCTATCCAAAAACAAATGGTCAGGTGGAACGTGCCAATGGTATGGTCCTACAAGGCCTGAAACCTAGGATCTTCGACAAGCTAAACAAACATGGCAAAAGATGGGCTGCCGAGCTACCCTCGGTCCTATGGAGCCTGAGAACAACGCCGAGTCGAGCCACGGGGTTCACTCCGTTCTTCTTAGTCTACGGGTCTGAGGCTATGCTCCCAACCGATATAGAATACGGATCCCCAAGGTTGAAGGCCTACAACGAAAGAAATAACGACGCCACAAGACAGGACGCCCTCGACCAGCTCGAGGAAGCCCGAGATGTGGATCTGTTACATTCTGCCAGGTACCAGTAGGATCTCCGACGCTACCACGACAGACACGTCCGCAAGCGTGACCTCAACGTCGGCGACTTGGTGCTACGGCGGAACCAGAACACCAAGGGACGGCACAAGCTCACGCCACCATGGGAAGGGCCGTACATCATCGCAGAAGTACTAAAGCTGGGCACCTACAAGCTATCCAACGAGAAGGGCGAAATCCTCACCAACGCTTGGAACATTGAACAGCTACGTCGCTTCTTTCCTTAAAAAGCCTCGAGGCTCTGTATTTTCTTTTTCGTCAATAAAGAATACAGCGACGTTCAAACTTTCGTTTTACAGTGAGGAAGGATCGACTCTGCACTCCTAGAATCGACCCTCCCTCGGGGGCTACAAGGGGGGAACCCCCCAGTCCCCAAAAAAACTTATGCTCTTTTTTAAATCTAAGAACCGCTTCTTAGATCGACTTCGCTGCAAGAGCACCCTAAGGTTCGAAAGGGCTCCCGAGTCAGGAGTATCACCTACGCCTCCGAGGCTACGGTACCTCCACTCACCCCTTGCACCTTTTAGAGGTGCGACTTCACGCTAAGGAGATCTAAATAACGGTTCCTAACTTTGAAAAAGAACATATCCCCTGTCGCTTAGATCAGGCTCTCACACGATTTACAAGGCCGCAACATCACCCTGAAGCTCGAGGGCGGTCGAGCCGTGAGATCACTTACGCCCCCGAGGCTACGGTACCTCCACTCGTGTAACACCCCAGGTGTTTAGCTCCTTAATTGCATTGCATTTGCATGAGCATAAGCAAGCATCATTCATGTCATGCATAAGCTTATAATATGTTTATATTTCATGTGAAGTAAAAAGTGAGTAGTGTGCAACACACAAGTACCTTATGTGCAATTTCCTTTGTGAGATATGTCAACCACTTTAGTGTAACATAATTAGCAAGTATTGTGCAACACACTCATGCAACATGTGCAACATGAGTTTGCAACATTTGGGTAAAAGTGTTGAATTACTTGTGCCAAAGTATGTGACACTAGGAATTTTGTGCAACCAATGTGTAGGGTGGCTAATTAGGTCTTATAACACCTTAATTACATTTAGGGTAAGTAGTGGAGCAATGTTCATGTTGACCAAAATTACCAATTTGCCCTTCCAAATGTTGTTGACTAAGTTGGACCCCTAGAGTGCTCTGGTTTGACCAATTAAAAAGTCCAGTTTAGAGATCTTGCATGGAGGAGCAACCTTAAGTAAAGTTGTAGAGAATTTCATGAGGAACAAAAGTTCTAATATGGCCATCTCATGAAAATGATCAGAACATGCTCAAAAATGGCCCACAAGTCAGTATTAGGGGCTGTTTTGGGACTTAGCAAATTTTGCTAAGTGTTGAGCTGAAAACCGTTTCACAGTACCTCACTTTGGCAACTTGTAACTCACAAACCAGGCCGAACCAGACTTTGAGCTAATTGACAAAGTTGTTGTCCACACATAGCTCTACAACATTGTCAACATCACCTAAGCCTGGTTCCCAACGGTTTATGAGTTAGCAGGCTTCGAAAATCGAGTTTCAATCGGGGGAAAGTAACTGAAACTCAGTTCAGATTTCGTGTGCCTCACTTTGGAGCGTTGTATCTCACTAACCAAGCCGAATTGGCTCACGACCCTATTGGCAATGTTGAAGCCCTCACGTAGCTCTACACTTTTGTTAACTACGGCTCTCACCGAATCAGCCCCGATCACGAGCTATGAAGCGATGAAATCCCTCTGTCAGTCGAGCTCGATGGCACCGTTCACCGCGATTCAGTTTCGTCAGAGGAGGGGGCGTGGCTGACCGGCCACAGGGCCTCGCCGACGCGTGGGCATGCGGTGGCGACCGTACACCGGTCCTGGCCCCACTGGTCAGCCCACGGCGCCTTCAAGACCGCCACGACGCGTCGAGGCTGCCTCCATTCCCTCTCCCTCCCTCGTTCGGCTGCAAAGCGGAGACACCGAGCCGCCATTGTCGCCCCCACTCCGGCGAGCTCGCGCGCACTCCCCACCGCACCGCCGCTCACCAGATCACGCTCGTCCCTCCGCCTTGCCACCCTACACCTCCTCGACCAGTCGGCAGATTGGATTGAGCCCGAGGTGAGCCGCATTTGCCACCTCCGCCCGCTCCCAAAAGCTCACCGGAGCTCCGCCATGTTCGGTTCACCGTGGCCAGCACCGCACCATAGTTCTCTGCCTGTCCTCACTCACGTTTCCTCCTCCCTGTCACGTGTAGATGCTAGGGTAAAGATGCTACCGCCAGCATCGGGTTAGCCAGGCCGAAACGAGACCGCGCACGGCCGCGCCATGGCTGCCGGCCAAGTGCTCACGCGGTCAAGCGGCTCCGTTCCATCCCCGTCGGTGTGAGTGGTCTCGAGAGGTCCGCCAGGAGTCCAGAAGGGTGATGCATCCCTCGGTAGGTCGTGCGACGGCCGGGACTCGCCGGCGTACCGCCAGGCACCACGGCCGTCCGCCATCGCCGTCGGCCTAGGTGTTGCGGTGCATTAGCTTTGGGAAAAAAGGGTAGCCTCGGTGAGGTTGGGTCGGGACAAGGCGCCGGTGAACTTGGATTGGTCGGAGGAGCCACCGGCGACGAGGAATCGCTCGCCGGAGCTCGCTGCCACCCGCTCCCCTGTCCTCTTCGCTGACACGCGGGGGCCACCTGTATGCTGTCGCGCGTGGGCGGGAGCCCGAGCGGGCCGCGCGCGCGCGTCGTGGGCCGCGTTTTTCCGAGCCGGCCCAGTTTAAATAAGATCTTTTTCATTTTTATTTTTATTGCTACAGAAATTTTGGTTTAGTTTGAAAAATGTAGATCTAGGGTTTTACTTGCTCAAAAATCATGAGATAAATTTTGTTAGGATCTGCATGAGGTGTAGTATTTTAGAAAAATATGAGTTTGCTATGTGATGTTTGTTTTCTGGGATATTTAAATAGGTCTTTGAAATGTGTTTTAAATCACATGCAAACTTGTTTAAATTATATCTTGAGTTTCAGTGTTCCAAAAATTATGAAATTTGGTGAGTTGGCTAATTTATACTTGCTCTAGCTTTGGTAAAAATTTGGGCAATAGTGCTTAAGTACTTTTCAAGTTATAATATTATCTTGTTATTCTAGGAAATAATTAAATGAATTTTTGTAATTTTTCTACATGTGCAATGTTCTTATAACTTTTTGGAGAATGTCTTGGTACCCTAGACTGTCCAAGAAAATTAAGAAATCTGTTGTTTGACACTTTTTTACTATGCTTTGTTATTTATACAAAAATCAGCCTTTTGGGCTTGTAAATTTTGTTCAGTGAGTTCCTTTGAATAAATTGAGTTCAAATTTTTACAGTAGCCTCTTTTTGGCTCAGAGAGTCTCCTGTAATTTTTGTAGAATTTTAGGAGCAGTTTACATATATGTTTGAAATTCCACTTAATTACTTAAGTAAATTGAGAAATGGGTTTAAATAAATATTCTAGGTGGGCACACCTTACTTTCTGGTGTTTTTGTGATATTTGTGAACTTGTAGTAATATTAGTTTGGTCTTAGAGAATGTTTGCCACATCAATAAATATTTAATCTTTGTAATTTTAGGTTTTCTGGATAGCTGATATTATTTCTAGGTTTGACCTTGGATAAAGGTGGTTTCTGGAAAACTTGTAATTACCAAAGTTGTAGTAAAATTTGTAAATGAGCTTGTGTCAAAATTTGGGAGCATTTGGATTAGTAGTTTGGGAGTTATTGCTGTTTGAAGTGCCAGTCCAGAATTGACTGCTCTCTGTTTAGAGAGAACAGATTCTGGAACTTTGGAATTTCGATTAGGTAAACTTTGGAATCTAGTGTTGTGATCTGAAAACATTTTGTGGTACATTTCTTAAGCTTTCCAGATTGTCTTAGATCATATCTTTTGGAGTTGGGATTCTCCAGTTATGTCAGGATCTTTGAGCTGCTGTCCAGAATAACTTACTGTGGTACCCTAAGTAATGTTACTCTTGTGTTTGTTAGGTGTTAGGGCCTTAACCGAAGAAGAACAACTGTATCTTAGGTTGAGTAGCTTAGGTAAGTATTTCTCCACCGGAGAAGAGATTTGCACGTACTAATAAAGTAACTTGAATAGAGTATTTATTTCTGAAATGCATTTCATTCCGAACATGTTGCACATTTATGCATCCATGATATTTATTGTGCATTTATGCAATAGGTGTACCGGAGGGGGTAACTCTCCTCGAATTCGAGCCTGTAATTCCGGAGGAGGACCAGGAGCAGCAGGAGCCCGAGGATCCAGCAGGCGAAGGAGTGCCCGCAGACGACCTTCCTGAGTGCCCTGATCACCGGCCTTCGACCTTTCTGAAAGGCAAGCCCCGGTGCATGCTGAACCTACTGATTTATAAATTAATCTTGAGTACTTTTAATTGTTTACTGCATTAAGTTGTAGGAGTTATATGAAAACACTTGTTGCATTATACCTGTCCTTGTACAGATATCGTACTTAATCCTATATTAGGTTTAGGCACGTGTCAATGCTTAGCCCTGCTTAGTACGGTAGAAGTCGGGTGATTTTCGGTCATCCGCGAGATGTAGGAAGGAGTCACGAGTGGCTTTATGGCTATCGTGGATGGAACCATGCTTAAAAATGAAAATTGAGACCGGGCGGGAGTTCGATAGTACAGCCACAAGACACTTCACGTCTTGGGTGTGGAGCTATGCCCGTCTGAGTCGTTTAAGGACCGATTCGCTGTACGTCCTTGAGTCATGTTGAACGCAGTCTAACACTTAGTTGGCCGGATAAGCCGTTCCGACCGCGAAGCCGAGTAATGTGGTTCAGGCCGGGAATCGAATGGTAGGTTGCTTCTTGGAGGAGAGAAAGGATGTGCTTGGGGACATTGGCGTGAGACCAAGGGGGGTTAGAGTCCCTATCACCTGGCAGAGTGTCGCCCTTGGGGTCGCGACATCATTCGGACCCGCGATTCCTGAATCATATGAAAAGGTGGCTTGTGCGACCCTGGCAGGGGCCTGCGCGGTGAGTGTTAGAAATACCCCTCCAGCTGGATAGGAATTCGATTCGAATCGCCGTCGCTCCCGGTTAGTGAGCACTTGACTTGAGCAGCGGCAACGTAGATCTCATTAAATGAACAGATGGTTAAGTGAATGATACAATGTTGCCACAATGACATACCTGCTATGGATATAATAATAATATTGTTTGATTATAATCAAGTGCATGATTAGTACAGGTGCTAAGATAGATGACAGGTAAATGCTAAAAATAACTGCTAGTACAGGTTATAAGAGTTTCAATTACTGATGCCTTTATGCAAAATGTTATGTCAGCTAGCCTCTTGTGTAAGCCTTGCATAATCCTTGGTGTCATGTTATTTCTGGTTTTCGACGGGTAAGTCTAGCTGAGTACATTCCAGTACTAAGGGTTTATTCCCTCCTGTTGCAGATGATATGCTCTATCAAGGCTTCTGCAAAACTTGTCTCCACCCTGCGGGTGAAGAAGACTAGATCACTGGGCGTGATCATCTTTTATGTACTTTCCTCATGCTTTTGCGGGTTGTTGATCATCAAGACTGGCAGTAGTTAACAACTGGTGTGTGTTATGCTTCCGCTACTTTATAAACTTGGTTTGTATTAATCGCGACTCCGTGTGTGTGTAAACTTATTTCGTAACTACTTGTGAAATGTAACGTATGATGTTGTATGTTGAATGATGCGATCCTGGTTGTAAGCGAGTTGGTTTGAAATCCTTCGTGGTTTCGATTGACTACCGGGATTATATGGGCTCAAGTTCGAAAATTTGAGCGCTTCGGTGCTTGTTTTTGTACTTGTGCTCTTATAATTTGGTCGGTTCTGTTACAACTCGCTCCCTTACGCCAAAGGATGCAACTGCGTGCTAAGTAAATCACGCAAGAACACGATCCAAGCGATAAAGGGAAGAAAAGCTCGAATAAAACTAAATCAACCACGAACCGGTTTATGTTTCGAGTTTTTAGGCCTTCGAGGCCACCACGATCAAAATTCGAAATGCTAACTTATTACATGGGCCTTCATGCCCAGATTTGGCTCACAGGCCCTCATCGTCATTAGGCGGAACCACCTCGGCTTCAAAAAGCGAGGCCAGACGGCTTCTAGGCTCTTCGGCGGCTTCAATCAGCTCCACGCAGGCATCCTCGTTCTCCTCGTCTGTCCGGTCCGGGTCTGTGATAAAGCCCTCAGCGACGAGCTTCATGTCGAACACAAACCCTGAACGGACGACGGCCAGCGCCCTCTTCACGCCGTGATGGAGGCCGTCCCGTATCTTCTCCCGGGCAAGGCGGCCCAGCGCCACCATCCGACGGACGAAGGAGTTCCCCGGAACATCTTCCCCGGTGTCGGCGTCGGGCTCGACCCCCAGGCCATCACACACGGTGGTGATCGCGCCCTGGAGCAGTTGGGTCCTCCGGATCTCGGCTTCGAGGAGGCTCTGGAAGGAGTTGGCAGAGGATTGGGCCTCTCGGTTCTCCCTCTCCAACTCTGAAACACGACGAACAGATTAATACCCAACGCAAGGCCCTCCGCATCATGGCCGTAACAATCACACTTACCCTCGATGTGGGTCTGCAGGCCCACAACCTCGTCACGAAGCCCCCCGCAAGTCCGCTCGAGCCCAATGGTTGCCTTTAGCGCCTCAATCTCTTGCCGAGCAGACTCGAGAGCTGCGTCCTTCTCTTGGACGGCTCCCTTCAGCGTCGTGACCTCGTCCTTCAGAGCATCAGAACGAGCGGTGGCCTGCTCGACCTCGACGTTGAGGGTGTCGCGTTGATGACTAACCTACGAGACATTCTCCTCGAGCTCCTTCACCCATCTCGATAGGGGCTCGAGATCCCTGCGGGCCTGGGCAGCCTCCTCCCGAGCCTTGTCCATGCCAGTGCGCATCACGGCCTCGGCCGCCTATGCCTGCATCGCTTCCTCTTTCAGCACCGCGTAGGCGACGCGCAGCTCGGCCATTTCGGCGTTCTGATCGGAAAGCCGTTTCTGGGCCTCCTCGGCCAAGACCCGTTGCTGAGACAGCGCGGCCCACACACCACTCTCATCCCGGATGAAGAGTGACTTGCGGCGGGAGTGCTCCTTCAGCTCCTGAACGCAATCCGAAAAAAACCAAAAAGGTTAAAAAGCCGAGGGAAAAGACACCAAGAAAACCATGGAAAAAGCCGACGGGTCGATCGTACCTCGGTGGCATCCCCCATACTCCGCACGGCACCAGACGCCACTTGGAGCAACCGATCAAGGTGTCGGCGGACGCCCTCGAGGTACTCCCATCGGTGCACTTCATCTTTGTCGTTCAGGACGAAGATGGGCTCGGCGTCGGGGTTCGCGGCGTCCCTGAACTGGAGCGACGCCCCCCCCCACCTCGGTATCTCCGCCACTGCCCGCGCTATCGCCAGCGCGGCGATGTCGGGCCATGACGACAACGACCCAGCCGGGGCGTCTCCCGGTCCCGCGGAAGGACTGGCCTCGCCCGCAGTTTCCGCCTCTCTGACGGCCGTCGAGGCACCGGCCTGATCCGTGGCTCCGCCCCCCTCGACCCCCATCACTTGTTTCCCTTTGTCAAGGGGGGTGTCGTCGGGGGGAAGGTCCGCGGCCATGGGTGCCCGCCCCCCTAGGGGAACTGGCCCCTCAACCGCCGACGCCTCCGGAGCCGGCGCCTCGACCGAAGATGGCTTCGGTACCCGCGCCTCGGCCGTAGGCGCCCCCAGAGCCGGCACCTCTTCTTCCGACGCTCCGGTCAGGGGCTCGACCGCCCCGCCCTCCACTATACCCGCTGGCTCGGCCAACGGGTCTTGTTGCGATGGCGACCCGCCCGCCAGGGCCGCCTCCTGCCCCAACACCGACGCGACCTCCTCCATGGTCACGTCAGCCCCCGCCCGCTCCGTGCCGCGGACGGGTGCCTCGCCCGTCGCGACCTCGACGCCAGCCTCGGCCGTCGCTGACGACCTGGGCCCCACCTCGACCGCACCGGGCGCCACCATCTCCGTCGGTTCGGACCCCTCCATGGCAGGGTCCGTGCCAGTAACCACCGTGGCGTCTGATGGTTCCTGCTGTTGTCGCAGGCGCCCCTTCGCGGCCTCGACCTGCCGGACCCAGGCCGCATCCTGCTCCGCCGTCCGGTTAAGGACAACGGCGCTGGCCCGCAGCGACTTCACGGGGGTAAGCCCCATTGGCTCCGCCTTCCGCTTTAACCTGCAAAGTGAAGAAACGTCAGCCAACGGACCCCAAGAAAAGCAGGACAACCGAGCAGAGACGCTTACCTAGAAATTGGCACCAAGGGCCTCGACCCCGTGCGACCCGAGCCTCCCGGGGCGGCCGATTATGGCCTCGCAGCGGCCTCACCAGCAGGCCGAGCACTCCTGGGGGCCCTGACCGACGCACCGCCCTGCGCCTTTTGTGCCTCCGAGGCCAGCTGGCCTCGGGTTCTCACGCCTGCCGACGCCGCCGCCGATGACGACGCCGGTACTGCCGTCCCGGCCCCTGCCTGAGCTTGCGGGGCCTGGGCTGGTACGGACATCCCCGTCGACCCCTCTTGATGGGTCCGGGGTAAAGCGGCCCCTCCCATCGAGGGGCCCGTCTCCTTCTCCGTCTTCTCCTCCTCCTCGGACTCCTCGACCACGACGACCGAGGAGGACGCCCCCCTGATGGGTTCCACCAGGGGGCGAACGTCGGGAAGATCCCCCAGCCCGGTCGCGGTCTCATACCGCGACAGGGAGTCATCATCCTCACCGCTGCTGTCGTCGTCCTCCCCCGAGATCGTCTCGGAAGGCGACGGCGCCAGGGGACCCCATCAATAGTCTACTGGCGCCGGAGCTTCTTCAACGCCACCGCCTCTTTGGCCTTGCGGATTGCCCGCTTCTTGGCCATCTCCTTGGTTTGCTTCTTCTTGGAAGCATGCTGGCGTCGAGCCTCCCGGGCGGACCGGTCCTCTAGGACTGGCGGACGCGTCTCTCGCAGCGCCGACAAATCCTACGCGCCGGCCTCGATCAAATCAGCGAAATCCAAAAATAAACGAAACTGGCAAACCTACTAATCCTAAGATACGTACCACTAGCTCGAACCCTTCGGTAGGTCTCATGGGGACCCAGTTAGCCTCCTCCACCTTGAAGTTCCCGACCATCCGACGCGCTCACTGGAGGACCTCCTCGAGGGAAAGGGATTTGTGGGACATCCGGGTCCCCTCCAGCGATGCCTCCGGAGTCATCTGGTCGAGGCGGAGACAACGCCGGCACAGCGGCATCACCCTACGACGATGGAAGGCCGCGGCCACCGCCGCAGCCGTCAAGCCCCGAAGGCGAAGCTGCTGCAGCGCCACCAGTAGCGGGTCCAGGCGTGGCTTCTCGGCTTCCGGCACTCCGTAGGTCCAGCGCTCCTCTCGAGCGGTCAGCACGCGGCCGGTGTACCTCGGCAACTGATTTTCATCATTGCGGAGGTAGAACCAACCCTTGTGCCACCCACTGTTCGAAGAGATGAGGCGAGCCGGGATGTACAGATCCGCCCGGCTCGACCTCACCTCCAGGACGCAGCTCCCTACTCGGGCCGCGCACAAGACGCCCTTCTCCCCCGCCTTCTTGGCGAAGAGCTCGGCCTTGAAAAGGTGAAGCCACAGGTTCCACTGCGGCTCCACCCCAAGGTAGCCCTCGCAGACCGCCACGAAAATGGCGGCCTGCGCGACGGCGTTGGGGGAAAGGTGGTGAAGCTCCATCTGGTAGTAATGGAGGAGCGTGCGCATGAAGACGGACGCCGGCACGCCAAACCCCCGCTCGTGGAAGCAGACGAAGCTCACCACGTACCCCTCCGGGGGCGCCGGCTCCCGGTGGGCAGGGGGCGACGCGATCCACTCCGGTTGCGACCGGCTCGTCCTCGGCCGCAGTAGCCCGTCCTCGACCAATTCTTCCAACCTCCTCTCCGTCATCGAGGAGGCGGCCCAGTCGTCGGCGGGGAGGATCTGGCTCTTTCCTGCCATCGGTGTTGTCGAAAGGGAGGGTGGACGAAGAGGACACGGTGGCGACAGCGATGCAGGCGCAGAGCGCGATAAGGCAAGGGTTGTCTGAGGCAGAAGAATGCAGGAGCGCAAGGGAACGGAGAGAAACGCAGACCCCCAGGCCTTGATTTTATATGCCCAGGCGGAAGCCCAACAGCCGCGCGAAAAGGTAGGAACAGTTTCCAGCATTAAATGCGCCCACCTAACCGTTTCCTTACATCTCGTAACCGTACGCCACGTTGCCCAACACCGCGCCGATCTCGCCTCCCCCAAAAGACGCGCCCGGCTAACGGGCGGGGGAGGGATCCGCGGACGGATATTCCTAGATATCTGGGAAACGGGCCCCGAGCCCGGTATAAGCCTCGAGGGAGCGAAAGCTGGCCCTCGACCAGGGTTCAACAGCTGCCCTCGAGCAACAGAGTTAGGGACGACCCAGGGTGCGCCCGTACATGGCCAAGGGCTTGAGCCACGCTCTCGAGGCACCCCAGGACGTATTCGAGGCCGAAGGAGGAGGTCGTCGTAGGAATCCCCCCGGGGGAGGCATCGAGCCCTCGAATCCTGTCGCAGGGAATCGAGATCCACACGACCACTCCTTGGCATCTTTGAGAGCGCCTCCGGGCCACTAGCCGACCCCTAGCGAACGGGACACGGGCTCTCACTCGAATTCCCCCGCTAGCAGCTCACCGGAGATCATCGGAACTCATGCCCAAACGAGGGTAGTACGGCGTTCTCCACCCCTCCTCCTTTTTTCGAAAGGGAGCGTGAGGGTCGCACAAAAGACGGTCAGGACTCTGATCGACCTCGTGCGCGCGAGGCTCGGGGGCTCGACCGCAGAAACCTAAGCCTCGAGGGAACGAAAGCTGGCCCTCGACCAGGGTTCGACAGCTGCCCTCGAGCAACAGAGTTAGGGACGACCCAGGGTGCGCCCATACATGGCCAAGGGCTCGAGCCACGCTCTCGAGGCACCCCAGGACGTATTCGAGGCCGAAGGAGGAGGTCGTCGTAGGAATCCCCCGGGGGAGGCATCGAGCCCTCAAATCCTGTCGCAGGGAATCGAGATCCACACGACCACTCCTTGGCATCTTTGAGAGCACCTCCGGGCCACTAGCCGACCCCTAACGAACGGGGCACGGGCTCTCACTCGAATTCCCCCGCTAGCAGCTCACCGGAGATCGTCGGAACTCGCGCCCAAACGAGGGTAGTACGGCGTTCTCCACCCCTCCTCCTTTTTTCGAAAGGGAGCGTGAGGGTCGCATAAAAGACGGTCGGGACTCTGATCGACCTCGTGCGCGCGAGGCTCGGGGGCTCGACCGCAGAAACCTAAGCCTCGAGGGAACGAAAGCTGGCCCTCGACCAGGGTTCGACAGTTGCCCTCGAGCAACAGAGTTAGGGACGACCTAGGGTGCGCCCGTACATGGCCAAGGGCTCGAGCCACGCTCTCGAGGCACCCCATGATGTATTCGAGGCCGAAGGAGGAGGTCGTCGTAGGAATCCCCCCGAGGAGGCATCGAGCCCTCGAATCCTGTCGCAGGGAATCGAGATCCACACGACCACTCCTTGGCATCTTTGAGAGCGCCTCCGGGCCACTAGCCGACCCCTAACGAACAGGGCACGGGCTCTCGCTCGAATTCCCCCGCTAGCAGCTCACCGGAGATCATCGGAACTCGCGCCCAAACGAGGGTAGTACGGCGTTCTCCACCCCTCCTTTTTTTGAAAGGGAGCGTGAGGGTCGCACAAAAGACGGTTAGGACTCTGATCGACCTCGTGCGCGCGAGGCTCGGGGGCTCGACCGCAGAAACCTAAGCCTCGAGGGAACGAAAGCTGGCCCTCGACCAGGGTTCGACAGCTGCCCTCGAGCAACAGAGTTAGGGACGACCCAGGGTGCGCCCGTACATGGCCAAGGGCTCGAGCCACGCTCTCGAGGCACCATAGGACGTATTCGAGGCCGAAGGAGGAGGTCGCCGTAGGAATCCCCCCGGGGGAGGCATCGAGCCCTCGAATCCTATCGCAGAGAATCAAGATCCACACGACCACTCCTTGGCATCTTTGAGAGCGCCTCCGGGCCACTAGCCGACCCCTAACGAACGGGGCACGGGCTCTCACTCGAATTCCCCCGCTAGCAGCTCACCGGAGATCGTCGGAACTCGCGCCCAAACGAGGGTAGTACGGCGTTCTCCACCCCTCCTCCTTTTTTCGAAAGGGAGCGTGAGGGTCGCACAAAAGAAGGTCAGGACTCTGATCGACCTCGTGCGCGCGAGGCTCGGGGGCTCGACCGCAGAAACCTAAGCCTCGAGGGAACGAAAGTTGGCCCTCGACCAGGGTTCGACAGCTGCCCTCGAGCAACAGAGTTATGGACGACCCAGGGTGCGCCCGTACATGGCCAAGGGCTCGAGCCACGCTCTCGAGGCACCCCAGGACGTATTCGAGGCCGAAGGAGGAGGTCGTCGTAGGAATCCCCCCGGGGGAGGCATCGAGCCCTCGAATCCTGTCGCAGGGAATCGAGATCCACACGACCACTCCTTGGCATCTTTGAGAGCGCCTCCGGGCCACTAGCCGACCCCTAACGAACGGGGCACGGGCTCTCACTTGAATTCCCCCGCTAGCAACTCACCAGAGATCGTCGGAACTCGCGCCCAAACGAGGGTAGTACGGCGTTCTCCACCCCTCCTCCTTTTTTCGAAAGGGAGCATGAGGGTCGCACAAAAGACGATCGGGACTCTGATCGACCTCGTGCGCGCGAGGCTCGGGGGCTCGACCGCAGAAACCTAAGCCTCGAGGGAACGAAAGCTGGCCCTCGACCAGGGTTCGACAGCTGCCCTCGAGCAACAGAGTTAGGGACGACCCAGGGTGGTCCCGTACATGGCCAAGGGCTCGAGCCACGCTCTCGAGGCACCCCATGACATATTCGAGGCCGAAGGAGGAGGTCGTCGTAGGAATCCCCCCGGGGGAGACATCGAGCCCTCGAATCCTGTCGCAGGGAATCGAGATCCACACGACCACTCCTTGGCATCTTTGAGAGCGCCTCCGGGCCACTAGCCGACCCCTAACGAACGGGGCACGGGCTCTCGCTCGAATTCCCCCGCTAGCAGCTCACCGAAGATCGTCAGAACTCGCGCCCAAACGAGGGTAGTACGGCGTTCTCCACCCCTCCTCCTTTTTTTGAAAGGGAGCGTGAGGGTCGCACAAAAGACGGTAAGGACTCTGATCGACCTCGTGCGCGCGAGGCTCGGGGGCTCGACCGCAGAAACCTAAGCCTCGAGGGAACGAAAGCTGGCCCTCGACCAGGGTTCGACAGCTGCCCTCGAGCAACAGAGTTAGGGATGACCCAGGGTGCGCCCGTACATGGCCAAGGGCTCGAGCCACGCTCTCGAGGCACCCCAGGACGTATTCGAGGCCGAAGGAGGAGGTCGCCGTAGGAATCCCCCCGGGGGAGGCATCGAGCCCTCGAATCCTATCGCAGGGAATCAAGATCCACACGACCACTCCTTGGCATCTTTGAGAGCGCCTCCGGGCCACTAGCCGACCCCTAACGAATGGGGCACAGGCTCTCACTCGAATTCCCCCGCTAGCAGCTCACCGGAGAGCATCAGAACTCGCGCCCAAACGAGGGTAGTGCGGCGTTCTCCACCCCTCCTCCTTTTTTCGAAAGGGAGCGCGAGGGTCGCACAAAAGACGGTCGGGACTCTGATCGACCTCGTGCGCGCGAGGCTCGGGGGCTCGGCCGTAATGAATCATCCCCCAATAAAACGAAAATAAGACCTCGGAGGAGTCCCAGCACTCCACCGAGGCCTCGGGGGCTACACCCGGCGGGTGCGCTCGCGCGCCCCCACCGAAAAAGATCACGACGCTACGGCTCCAGTTCGAACAAGCCTCTGGGAGAGTGATCACACACTCACCCAAAGGCTCGGGGGCTACTGTCGGTACCAAAAGTACGGGGGTACCCACACCTATCGCTAGTAAAAAACTAAAACGACTGGCACCACAATAAAAGACAGTCCACCTCGACCGCGCATCATGTCCGCCTCGTACGAGGCCCGCTCGACGGGGCGCCTCGACCGTGCTCCGGCTCCGACTCGTACGAGGCCCGCTCGACGGGGCGCCTCGACCGCGCCCCATCCCGTACGGCAAGCTACCTCGACGGCGCTCCGACCCGCGCGAAGCTCGTCCGCCCACTAGGAAAAACTCCGACTCGCGTGAGCCTGGGTCGAGCGCCTCGACTCCTTCTCTTTACCTACCCCAGGACAAAAGCCATAGCATTTAATGCGGTTACCTACTATCACCTACCGGCATGGCTGCGACCAGGATCGACGTGGGAACAATGCCCGTGTCAGGTCTCACTATTTTACCATCCATCCCATGATGGGAGGTGAAACCCGTCACTATACCCACCTTACCGCACACTGTTTACCATCGGTCACCCTCGAGGGAGGATAAGACAAGGCCCGTTCCCCGCAATCTTGGGGATTCGGCCTTATCCATCCGGTCTCGACCCGGCCTCGACCCAACCTCGACGCTCGGCACAGTTCAATGGCAAGGGAAGGACGGTATGGCACGGCGTTCCGGGTCATTTCGTCGTCTCGTCTCCCACGACGCCATGGTGTCCAGGGATGGCCGGCCATTCCCAGGGCACGTCGCTACAGTCAACTCGACAGGAATCGACCAAACATCACCCCCCGTCGTCTTGGCCTCCTCTCGCCCTATAAAAGGGCAGGCCAGGGTTCTACGAAGAGAAGAAGAAAAAAAAACGAAGCACCCGACCACACAACAACAGACAACGAAGAAAAAACAAGAGATCGATACTTCAAGCAACCATCCTTGTCCTTTTTTCCTCTCTTTGAGACTTGGGCTCGGCGCCCTCTCTCGCCTGCTTGTAACCCCTACACGAGCACTTCGGTGCAAGGAAATACAAACTTCTTCCCCCCGTTGGACATAGGGCCTTCTCTTGTCCGAACCAGGATAAACCTCCGTGTATTCTCCTTGCATCACCATCCAGGAAAGAGACACGCAGCATTTACTCGTTGGTTTAGGACCCCCTCGGGTCCGAACACCGACACACAGCATCCAATCCAATCAATCTTGATAAGGTCGAAGCAGGAGAAGGTATGGGCAGACCACAAACTCCTGATTCTTCTCAAATGGCACAAAGACCCATTGGTAGGAAGCGTGCAAAGGAACAACTCAAGAAGAAGGGAGGAGATGATTGTTCATACAAGAATGTGGTTCAGGAATTGCTTGCTGAGAAGGAGGAAAAGAAGATGAAAGATTTAAGGTGGCAAGAGGCCAAGGCAATTTCAGAGTGTAGGATATCTATTGAGGAGAAAGGGTTGATGTGGGAACAAGAGCAAAAGATAATGTTTTGTGATGTCAACACTTTAGATAATGATTAGAAGAATTATGTCTTGCCAATGAGGGCTCAAATCACGGCACAGAAGATGGCTGAGTTCTCCCAAAGCCTTGGTGGATCCCGTGGTGGTAGTCGTGATGTAGGACGGTAGGAGATGATCCATCTATTTGAGTTTTGTTTCTTTATTTCCAATGGTTGGCATCGTACCTTAATTAAGTATGTTTGAACTTTGTAGGATCCTATATCCTATTTAAGTATGTTTGAACTTGGTGGTGACCCAGCAAGTCATATTGGACAAGTATATCATCTATTTGAACTTTGTAGGATCCTATATCCTATTTGTTATGTTTGAACTATGTGTTTTATTTTGATCTTTGTTTTATTTTGTTCCAATTAATTATGTGTGAACCATGTGCTTTATTTGTGGTTGAAATACTTTTGGTTAAATTATAGAGGAGAAATGAAGATTATAGAGGAGCAACATGCATTTGTGAAAAAATAAAATAGGTAGTCTGTTTTAGGTAGTACTATTGGAGACGACAACAAAAAAATAGGTAGTCTGAGAATTGGTTTGGATGAAGAGCGGCTTGATGTCATGGAGAAGGGCCTAACTAAGGGCTAAACTAAACCTAGAACCTCCTGTATATAGTTTTGGATGGGTTTGTTTCACAAGCTTGTTAGCACCGTGCAATTTGCTGAGAGGAATGAAGTACATGTGAATGCAGCTTTTGACAATGCGGATCGAGAAACGAACTTTCTCATACTGAAGGCGATACGGTAAGTAAGTATAGGATGGTCTATGTCTTTCAACCAAACGACGAAGGATGGTAGGTAGGCAGTCAGATGGTTCTTTGAAAGGGACTAATCTGAGAGTCTTTCCGAAAAAAAGAAATAAGTAACCAAGGCTTTCATCAACATCTAATTCTACCTAAACAGAAAAGTAGGAGATCAATTTTAAGTAGTAGTATTAGAGATGCTCTAACAAAATTTTGTAGATAAATAGAACTATTGTATAGCTTACTTCTTATTATTTACTTATGCATTCATCTTGCTCTCCCGCGTGCCCGACGTTTCGAAATGGAGGCTTTATACATCGACCCCACGTGCACCAACATAACTTCACCACCTGTGCGGTGTACGTCAGCCCACGACGCACACTTCTGCTCTGCTGCGGAACACACCTAGGCCTTGTTCACTTCCCCATTCCAACCCAAAATATTTCCTTTTCCACCTATCACATCAAATCTTTCGACGCATGCATGGAGCATTAAATGTAGGTAAAAAAATAACTAATTGCATAGTTTGTCTGTAAATGTCGGGACGAATCTTTTGAGCCTAGTTAGTCCACGATTAGATAAATTTTACCAAATAACAACGAAATATGCTACAGTAACTTTTCACCTATTTTTCGCGAAGTGAACACACCCCTACTAGTCTGTCCCCCAGCTCAATGATTAAGCCCGCACTGTTCATGGCGGCCATTAGGCCAGCTGCTGCAGGCTCGGCCGTCGCCGACGCTCTGCTGGCATTCCTGGCCGCCGCGGCGCTCTGCTCCGGATCCTCCTCGGCGACCGGTGATGAAGCCGAGCTCATCGTCAGCACCGGGAGCATGGGCATCATCACCCGGGGGCGGGTGCTGGTCCCGGCGATGTACGTGTTCGGCGACTCGCTCGTGGACGCCGGCAACAACGACTTCCTGCCGGCGCCGGCACCCAGGGCGGTGCCCCCCAACGGCGTCGACCTCCCGCGCACCATCCTGTGGCGGACGGGCCGCCGCCGCTTCACCAACGGCTACAACCTCGCCGACATCATCGGTAAGCTACATACTCTGCGGCTGCGCGAGCGCTTTAGATTCCTCCTCTCGCCAAGCCGAGCTTATTGCGCACCAAAATCAGATCGTCGCCGGTGGCTGGAGGGTGGTCACCGGCGCCGACGGCGACGCCTTCGATCCTGCTCGTCTCATTCATGTGTAGTCTAGTCAGATTTTTTTTCAACATGGGAACTACCCATTCTCATTACGATGAACGGAAATATAAAGCATTCAGCAAGTTTACAGATAAGGCAGATAACCCGAAGATAGAACATCGATACTGCCGATCACCACGAAGGGAGATCCCAGAATCGAGAAGCCAACCTACATCCAGAAAAGGCACCTAAAGAAGTTTGACAGAACTAACCCCAACCGAACCGACCGAACCTATCCAAGGTTACCAGAAGAGGCAAAAACGATAACAGTCAGAACCAACTGAAAACATCCAGATCAACCTACAGCTGGGTAAAGGGACCAAGCGACAGCCCTAATTACTCAAAAGATCTCTTGATCATCACAAAAACACTCAGTTCTACGTGCTCTGATCCTCATCACGGTCGGAGTTTCCAGCGTCTTACAGCAGCAGTTGGTTCACCTGTCTTGCGGTTTGGGCAGCCAGGATTTCCTTGGCGACCCTGAGCATAGTATTGGCGCCTTCCACCAGCTGTTCTTACTCAAGTTCTACGAACAACCCTGCCCAATATTTCATCAACGCACAGGCATGACAAATAATCTCAAGAGGACTTTTTATTAGTTTTTTTGTCAAAAACAGCTCTATTCCTACACTTCTAGATTGCCCAACAAATGGCAGCTATCCCCCACAGGTGAT
This sequence comes from Saccharum hybrid cultivar R570, assembly GCA_038087645.1. NCBI lineage: Eukaryota > Viridiplantae > Streptophyta > Magnoliopsida > Poales > Poaceae > Saccharum > Saccharum hybrid cultivar. The sequence continues at coordinate 692,747 of JAQSUU010000695.1, read as the reverse complement.
ACTTTTCCCCAAAAGGTAGCCACTTTTCGCACCACATCCAACATTGTTGAAGATTTGTTGGAATGTTTGAAGCACCAAAGCACTTAGCCACAACCATCCTGTTCTAGCTACAGGGCACTGGAAAAAAAAAGATGAGAAATGGTTTCCTCTTCATCACAAAAAAACACAGCTAGGATCACCTTGCCATTTTCTTTTCATTAAATTGTCTCTAGTCAAAATAGCTCCATTAGATATTAACCATAGAAAGTGATAGACAATAGCCTAGCAGGCTTAGATCACTTGAATTGAGTTTACAGAAGAGATTACATATAAATAGAGAGGAGGAGGGTAGCCCAAGGCTAGCCGAGTCCCAAGGGGCCAGCAGGGTGTGAACCCGTCCCAAGCTAGCTAGAAGATTACACAAGGAACTAGGGGATTACAGTAAATAGCAATTAATTCTAACACCCCCCGCAGTCAGATCGTCGGTGGAGCGAACGTTCAGACTGGAGCGAAAATCCATGAAGACGGAGGAAGGGAGCCCCTTGGTGAAGACATCGGCGAACTGCGACGTGGTGGGCACATGAAGAACCCGGACTGCACCCATGGCGACACGTTCACGGACGAAGTGAAGGTCGATTTCCACGTGCTTGGTGCGCTGATGTTGAACGGGGTTGGTGGAGAGGTAGCAGGCGCTGACATTGTCGCAGTAGATGAGGCATTTGGAGTCTAGGGGATGGTGAAGTTCCTGGAGCAGTTGCCGCATCCAAGTGGCTTCAGCGACGCCGTTGGCAACAGCCCGATATTCTGCCTCGGCGCTGGACCGGGAGACAGTGGGCTGCCGCTTGGATGACCAGGAGACCAGGCTGCCCCCGAGGAAGACGACGTAGCCGGAGGTGGAGCGGCGAGTGTCCGGGCAGCCGGCCCAATCAGCGTCGGTGTAGACACGGAGCTGTGTTGGAGCTGTTCGGGGAATGATCAGCCCATGACTGAGGGTGCCCTGAAGATAGCGAAGGATCCGCTTGGCAGCGACAAGGTGAGTTTCCCGCGGATCATGCATATGAAGGCACACTTGTTGGACGGCATAGGCAATGTCGGGCCTGGTGAAGGTGAGGTACTGGAGGGCACCCACAAGGCTGCGATAAGCAGTGGGATCAACAACAAACGGGCCAGCATCAGCTGGTACTTTTGCACAAGTGTCAACTGGAGTGGAGCAAGGCTTGCAATCGCTCATGCCATGGCGAGCAATGTACTGACGTTGTGAAAGGAGAACAGAATCCTTGTGGCGCTGAACTGCAATGCCAAGAAAGTGATGCAGGGGTCCAAGATCTTTCATGGCGAACTCCTTTTTCAGAGCAGCAATGACACGGTGAAGGAGTTGCTGAGATGAAGCCGTAAGGACAATGTCATCCACATATAAGAGCAAGTAGACTGTCTCTATGCCACGGCTGAATATGAAGAGAGATGTGTCTGATTTGGCTTCAACGAATCCTAGAGAGATCAGAAAGGAGGCAAAGCGGCTGTACCAGGCCCGCGGGGCTTGCTTCAAGCCGTAGAGGGATTTGTTGAGTCTACAGACATGATCTGGAAGTGCAGGATCAGCGAACCCAGTAGGCTGAGAGCAGTATACTGTTTCTAAAAGAATCCCGTGGAGGAAAGCGTTTTTCACATCAAGTTGATGAATTGGCCAATCCCTGGAGTGTGCCACCGTGATGACTGTCCGAACAGTGGCTGACTTGACAACCAGGCTGAAAGTTTCATCATAATCAACACCGGAGCGTTGAGTGAATCCCCGAAGCACCCAACGAGCCTTGTATCTCTCCAATGAGCCATCGGCATGGAACTTGTGTTTGAAAATCCATTTTCCAGTAACAACATTGGCCTTGGCAGGGCGGGGGACGAGGTCCCAAGTGTGGTTGTCCTGAAGAGCTGCATATTCATCTTCCATGGCCTGGTGCCAATGAGGATCAGCAAGGGCATCTCGACAGGACCGCGGTAGGGGAGACAAGGCTTCGATATGCAAGGCGAGGCGAGGCTGCCGGTAGCCTATTTTTCCACGGGTCGCCATGCCGTGGGAGTTGGCAACCGGCGGAATGGAAACAGCACCAGCAGGAACCGGAGGACCGCTCTTGACATAGCGAGGTGGAGAAGGGACCATGCTGGAACGTCGAGGAGGGGCTCCTGCCGGGCGCTCGGGTGGAGGGGCAGGAGCAGGAGCACGCCTGCTGTAGACATGAATAATAGGCGGCTTCTGAGGCGCAATCACCGGGGGGGAGCACGCCGGCTGTAGACGTGGACGACGGGTGGAGCCGGCGCCTGTATAGGGGGCGCCTGTACAGAGGACACCGGGGACCCCCTGGACACAGCCGGTGGTGCCAGGGTGGAGGGCGCTGGCAGCACCGGGGCCCTGGACGCCGGCGTGCCTGCGCGTGCCAGAGATGGTGCCAGAGGCACCGACTGGGAGGGGGCAGCAGCGCCGGGTGTACCTGCAGGAAGAGGAGACACTACAATAGTGTCGTCGTCAGTTAGAAAGTCAAGTTCCTGCTGAGGAGGGGATGGCCGGCTGAGGCAAAAAGAAAACGTTGTTTCGTCGAAGACAACGTGGCGGGAAATGATGACGCGGTTGGTGTTGAGGTCGAGACACCGATAGCCCTTGTGATCCGGTGAATAACCAAGGAAAGCACAGAGGGTGGAGCGGGGGGCAAGCTTGTGAGGAGTGGTGGCAGAAAGGTTGGGGTAGCATGTGCATCCGAAAGCACGAAGATCATGATAGGAGGGGAGGGTGCCATGGAGGGCGAAAAAAGGGGTGCTCATGTTTAGAGTTTTGGTGGGAAGACGATTGATGAGATAGGTGGCAGTGGCTAGAGCATCAACCCAGTAAGAGGGGGGCATGGAAGCTTGGAAGAGGAGGGTGCGGGTGACGTTATTGACGGTGCGGATCATGCGCTCGGCTTTCCCGTTTTGCTGGGAAGTATAGGGGCACGACATGCGGAGAGTGGTGCCATGAGCAAGAAAGAAAGCACGAGAGGCGGAGTTGTCAAACTCGCGACCGTTGTCACATTGGACTGATTTAATGGTGCAGCCGAATTGGGTAGACACATGAGCGAAGAAATTAGAAATTGTGGGGAATGTATCGGACTTAGCGCGAAGAGGAAAAGTCCAGAGGAAATGAGAGCAATCATCAAGAATAACTAAATAATATTTGAAACCAGAGACACTAACAACAGGAGATGTCCACAGGTCACAATGGATTAAATCAAAATTCTTGGCTGCTCTAGATAGCGAAATAGAAAAAGGGAGACAAATATGACGCCCAAGCTGACAGGCGTGGCAGAGTGAGTCATCTTCAGGCTTGCTGCACACAATGGAGGACTGCGTGAGGGACTGAAGAGTGGCCTTGTCGGGGTGACCAAGGCGCCTGTGCCAGGTAGTCGGTGAAGGAGTGGCGACAAGGGCGCAGGAGCCACTGGAGGATGAAGGGAGCTGAAGAGTGTAGAGAGGCCCTGTGCTGTTACATCTGAGGAGGGTGTTCCGGGTACGGAGATCCTTCACAGAAACACCAAGAGGGTCAAACTCGACAGAAACACAATTGTCAGTAGTGAATTTTCGAACCGAAAGAAGATTTCTGATAATGTCGGGAGCGACAAGGACATTGTCGAGGCGAAAGGGTCCAGGAAGGACAGAATAGCCGGTGCCAATTACAGGAAGGGTGGCACTGTTGCCTACGACAATGGAGGAGGGAAAGGAAGAGAATGGTGTAGCGGTGACCATACCAGGGTTGGCGGTGATGTGGGAGGAGGCACCCGAGTCGATCACCCAATCTGAGGAATTCGGTGGTGGGGTGAGGAAGACGGTGCTGAAGGCGCTGGCGAGACCCTCGGGCGTCCAGGGCGCCCAAGCAAGGGGTGCCTGAGGGGGTTGTGGGTAATGGGACCCGGAAGCCGGCGGTGGAGCGAAGTATGCCGGTGGCACGCCGGCCACCAGAGCCTGCTGTAGAGGTGCAGGCTGGACAGCGCGTGGTGGAGGGCCACGGGCGCTGCCGGCGGTGGACCCTGGCCACATGTGGATAGAGCCGGTCCAGGGGTTGAGCAGCGAGGGCCATTGTGGTGTGGCTGGGGCAGTACCGCCCTGTGCACTGCTTTGGGAGCCGCCAGAGCCGCGCCCACCGCGGCGGCGTCGGCCGCGGGTGCCACTGGATTGCTGTCCAGCAGCAGCATGATGTCCAGCAGTGGCCTGATGATGGCGTGGAGGCACAGGCGCAGGTGAGGACGAAGTGGGCGGCCTGATGGAGGGCGCGGCGACGAGAGCCGAGGGAGAGGCAGAGGGTGCTCCCATGTTGAGCTCGGCCAAATGGAGGTCAGCACGAACATCGGTGAAGGATGGGAACGGCCGCTGGCGAGTGACGAGCTGGGACATGAACTGGAAGCGTTCATTGAGACCCCGCAGAACGTTCAGCACCAGAGTTCGGTCCTAGATGGGCTCGCCGAGGTCGGCAAGGGCATCCGCCATGCTCTTCATCTTGCGGCAGTAGTCATCGATGGAGAGGGCACCTTGGCAAAGAGTGAGAAACTCGGCGTCGAGGAGCATGGCGCGGGACTCGCGATTGTTGAGGAACTGCTGTTCAATCCCGAGCCATGCTGCCCGGGCGGTGAGGCCGTCGTACTCATGGATGACGTCCAAGAGGTCGGCGGAGATGGTGTTGAAGAGCCAAGAGAGGACGACGCAGTCCATGCACGACCACGCCGGATCGTAGGGGCGGGAGTCGTCGCTGAGGACGTGATCCTTCAAGGCGAAGCGGCCGAGGATGAGGAGGACGTAGCCGCGCCACTTGGAGTAGTTGGAGGATTGAAGATCAAGAACGATGGGGATTAGGTTCTTGATGTTCTGGACGACAGCAGCTTGAGTGTGGAGGTAGGCGATGGCCACTGCTTCAGAGGAAGCGGAGTGGACGTCATCATCCTCAGGATCGGCGTCGTCGTCCGGATGTTCGGTGCGGAGGCGATCCCGGAGGGCCGCGGCCTGCTGCTCTAGGGTATCTGCATGCGCGCGCTCTTTGTCAAGAGCAGCAGCAGCGACGCGGACACGCTCCTGGGCGGCGGCGGCGGACTTGAGAAGGGCAGCTTCTTCCTCGAGCTGCTGGCTGCGCTCTGTGTTGGTGGAGCGCAGAGAGGAGGCCTCATCCTCCAGGCGCTTGGCAGCAGAGAGGGCTTCGTCGCGGAGCTTGGCCGCGGTAGCCATGGCGGAGGAGCTGGAGGTGGCCATGGGCGCGCAGCAGTAGCAGCAGAGGGCGTGCGCGCAGCCTGGGGCGGGTGGAGTGGGAGCGGAAGCAGAAGGATCGATGTTTTAGTCTGATACCATGATAGACAATAGCCTAGCAGGCTTAGATCACTTGAATTGAGTTTACAGAAGAGATTACATATAAATAGAGAGGAGGAGGGTAGCCCAAAGGGCTAGCCGAGTCCCAAGGGGCCAACAGGGTGTGAACCCGTCCCAAGGGGCCAGCAGGGTGTGAACCCGTCCCAAGCTAGCTAGAAGATTACACAAGTAACTAGGGGATTACAGTAAATAGCAATTAATTCTAACAGAAAGATCTTGATTTTCTCTGGGATTTTACCTTTCCAAATCTTCTTGTAGTAGATACCATTTGAGGAACTAGCAAGAGCGTTGTAAACTGATTTAACAGTGAAGTTTCCTTTCTTCCCTAATAACCATACAACAACATCATCAACAGAACTAAGATGAAAATTAGATGCATCCCTCCAGATCATCTCCCAAGCCAATCTGAGTTCATCACATAACCATCTTCTAAAAGTGATCTGGACACCACCTAAAGCATGTGCCACAGTAATATTTTTGTTTTCACATAACTCAAACAATATAGGAACAATCACAGCAATAGGTTCATTATACAGCCAGGGATCAAGCCAAAATCTAGTTAAGCTTCCATTTTCTGTTGACACACCTCTCCCCTGTAGATAAATGTTTTTGATCTTGAGCAAATCATACCACATAGGGGAGTCATTAAGCTTATGTTTCACATCATGAATTGTTTGATGTTTCATGTATTTAAATTTAACAATCTTCTGCCATAAACCATCTTCCCTTTCTAGCTTCCACCACCACTTGCATAACAAACTTATATTCATGTTTCTCAAATCCTTAATCCCCATCCCACCTTTCTTTTTGCTCTTACAAATGATTTCCCATTTAACAAGATGATATTTCTTTTTTGTTCCACCCCTTGCCAGAAGAAGGTTCTTCTGATTTTATCAAGGCACAGCACGGTAGTTTTAGGTAAAAGGTAGACTGACATATGATACATAGGAGAATTATTCAGACTCGCACTAATGAGTGTTGATCTACCAGCAATCAAAAGCGTCCCTCCTTTCCACACATCTAACCGTTTGTTTCCCTTTTCCACCAAAGGTAACTAATCAATCACTTTCAGTCTACTTGGGCTAACCGGCACTCCCAAGTATTTGATAGGAAACAGACCAACCTAACAGTTAAAAATTTCAGCATATTGTAATCCCAGATTGGCTTCATCATTTACCATAAAAATTTCGCTTTTGTTAAAGTTAATTTTCAAGCCAGCCAGCATTTCAAACAGATATAACAATAATTTCATATGCATAGCACCATTCAAATCATGTTTTAAGAAGATAATAGTATCATCGGCGTATTGTAGGATCGCCACCCCATTTGGAACTATATGATTAATGAGCCCAGTCACTAAACCATTCTCTTGAGCCTTGTGGACCATCCTAGTCAAACAATCAGCCACGAAATTGAAAAGGATCGGTGATAACGGATCACCTTGTCTAACCTCCTTGAAACTTTTGATATAAGAACTGATCCTATTGTTAACTTTCACACTCACAGTCCCACCAGTTACCACCTGACTTATCCATGAGCACCGTTTTTTATCTAAACCTCTTTTTTCAAAGCAAGCAAGCAGAAGCTTCCAATTAACCTTGTCATAAGCTTTTTCGAAATCTAATTTCAGAACAACACCAACCTCTTTTCTTATTTTTGTCTCATGTAAGATTTCATGCAAACACATAATGCCAGATACAATATTCCTCTTCTTCATGAAAGCAGTTTGAGTATTATGAATTAGCTTATCCGCAACCAACTCTAATATCAATGTCAATGTTTTAGTGATCAACTTGTACATACAATTTAACAAGCAAATTGGATGAAATTGTTGGATCTTATTAGCTTCTTTGATCTTTGGCAAGAGAGTTATGATGACATAATTTATCCTACTAATATCCACTCTATGGTTGTAAAAATCATCAAATAGCTGCATAACATCACCCCTGATTATTTTCTAGCAACCTTGATAGAACTCAATAGGGATTTTATCGGGTCCCGCAGCCTTATTCTTTTCCATTTGATCTAAAGCATTTTTTATTTCTGATTCAGAGAAGGGTTTACATAACAACTCATTATCATTTCCAGAAACTCTAGGAATGTTTTGCCAAATTTCAGGATCCATTTGGACCTCATATTCAATGGGGGGCCAAACAGTTCTGAGTAATATTCTGTTGCATGCTGTAACAGTTTCTCATCCCCCTCTATTAACTAACCATTTCTAAGCTAATAATATTATTTTTCCTTTTCCTCCCACTAGCACATTTATGGAAAAAAAAGCAGTGTTAGCATCACCTTTAAGAAGCCAATTCGGATGACTTCTTTCGTACCAATAGTTTTCTTCTTGCTCTAGGCTTTTCAAATTCTCACAGAGTAGCCAAGATTTTCTATCAAATTGTGACATGGATAAACCGTAGTTTTCTTCAATCGCTTCGAGCTCTGCTAATTCACATTGAAACTCTTTTCCTTTTTTCCTCAATTCACCTTGAAGATTAAAACCCCATCCTTTGAAAAATTACTTAAATAATTTCAATTTTTGTTGAATTCTATCCAGGGCAGATTTCGCTCTACAAAGTTTCGCCCAAATTTTCTCAACAAGTGTAAAAAACTCAGAGTTCTTGAGCCAGCTGAGACCAAACTTAAAATCAGTAAAAGGTAACCTATCATTTTTCCCAGATGAAACTATTAACAGACTGTGATCAGACACCTTACGAGGTAACTTTCGAACAAGAGCTTGAGGAAAACAACCTTTAGTAACTAAAATCATGTCCAATTTCTCAAGTACAGGAGGATCTTGATTATTGGACCAGGTATAAAGCACGCCATTCATCATCAATTCCCGCAGCTCATAGAACTGAATCAGGGAGTTAAATAAATGGGTGTGCCTATGAACTCCAGGCACATTTTTTTTCTTTCAAATATCTTATAATGTTAAAATTGGCCCCAACAAGCATTGGTTCCTTGTTTGTTGCACAAAATCTAGAAAGTTCAGTCAAAAAGGCTATTTTATTCTCATCCTGTGCTGCACCATAAACTACCAGCAAATTCCATTTAAATTTCAACATCTTATCCCATAAATTGACTTGAATCATGAACTCACCCTTCTTAAAAGAACCCACATCAAATCTTTCTAAAAGCATCCCAACTAAAATACCACCAGACTTGCCCTTCCACCAGACTTGCCCTTAGAAGAAGTCCACAGCCATAGATAATCTTGATTAATATCAAATTTTCTCAAAATAGAATCATCACAATCTTGTTTCTTGCAAACCTATGAAATGAAACTTGAATTCCAGAATGAGATAAAAGCACAACATGTGGGATTCAGGGATAAAAGCACAACAATTGATTCTTTTTGTTTTTTGCTTTTCTGATGACACTAACGTCTACTATTACGTACTATACGAGCAGCACAACATGTGGGATTCAGGGAGAGCCCACCCGCTTACCTCTCGCTGACGCCATTGTCGTCAAGGCAGCTTGATCTCCTTCGAGGTCGTGTCGGCAGCAACTACGCCTCTGCCGGCTCGGGCATCCTCGACGCCACTGTACGTAATAAGCAAATCAAATCAAATTATGTATATATCCACTACAGCATCTTACATACATACAGTACAATAAATCTTTCGATCAAGCAAATAAATAAAATAGGCCAAAGACATGTATGTAATTGTATGTAATGGATGCATGCCGCAGGGGAACGGCACGATCACCCTGCGTGAACAGGTTGAGTTGTTCGCCAAGACCAAGGCGACGATCCTCCGGGCCGGGCTGGTGGGCCGCGAGAGCCTGGACGGCCTGCTGGGCCGGTCCCTGTTCGTCATCAGCGCCGGCGGCAACGACTTCCCTGCCTTCGTCCATAGCGGCCTCCCCATGAGCCGAGCACCGGAGTTCATGGCCGGCTTGGTCGCCGATTACCTCAGATACATCAATGTACATTACGTACTTGCATTATTCTGTGTACATCAATCATACACGTCTCGCCGTTTAGTAATAATCAATCATCATCTCATACGATACGAGGGTCGAGTACATGCACATGCGCACGTGTGATGTGTTTGTCGTCTGTGCAGGCATTGTACAAGCTAGGAGCTCGGAGGCTAGTCCTGCTCGGCATAGCGCCCGTCGGTTGCCTGCCAAGCCAGCGAGCCACCACGGTGGACGGAGAGTGCGACGACGACCAAAACTACCTGTCGGAGCTCTTCAACTCCCTCCTCCGGGCAGAGATGGCGAAAGTTGTCGCCGCCTCAATGCCCGCGATGAGGTACTCCATCGCCAACCTCTACAATGTACTCTCCGACATTATTGGCAATCCATCACTGGCCGGTAAGCCGTACTAAGCACGAAGAGTTGTTTTTTCTTTTGTAAATTGTAGGAGATCGGCCATATATCTTTAAAAGAAACAATCTTTGGCAGAAATGTATGTAATATTATTACAATGCAAACATATATACTTAGATCTTAGAAAAGAATCACCTTTTTTTCCTGCTCATAGGCGTTGGTTGGACTGATGGTATCTATCTGCTATATGACTATCAGGACTGCGTGAGGTGAAGACAGGGTGCTGTGGCAGTGGCAAATTCAATGGTGAGGTGGACTGCTCGGTGGACACAAACCTGTGCGTGGACCGTGATGAGTACGTATTCTGGAACATGGTGCACGGGACGCAGGCCGCCTACCGGTGGGCCTTCCTCGCCTTCTTCTACGGGACAACGAGAGAAGCGGAGCCCATCAACCTCCACCAGTTGCTCCAGGAGCAGTACTCCATGTAATGGCGTTGGTGTTGAAGTAATAATGGAATCTCTATCTCTACAACTAAATGCAACCAATTTCTATTCTGTTCTATTTCCAAAATTTGTATCCAAACTGTCTCATAAAGAGGCCCAGGAATGTAATCTCCTAATTTTGATCCCTTGGCTGTGGTCTCCGTTTTCCTCAACGGGGATTGTCCTGATGCCTTAAAATGGCAGTACATCTGGTTAGTTAAGTGTTAATTCAGTTTTTGCATATATAATAGACATGACTGTTATATGTGCTGTATATTCTTCTTTGTATATAAGGGCCTTGTAGTTATCAGGTCCTAAATCAGATGAATTTTACCATCAGCATTATGAGCAAATTAAATGATGTGAAAAACATATGCTAATTACTTGCAAAGGAATACAGTTTCCTCCACATAATTATAAGGAAGTAAACTTGACAACCAATGAGAATGGACAGGCAGCACATACCTGAATAGCTGCACGGTAGAACAGCTCCTCACCAATTGAGCTCGCAGCCACGATGAGAATGAACTGCAAATATAAGAAAATATTTTATACTCCCCATTATATATTGATTTTAGCTATGAGTTCCGAGCCATTCTCCACAAAAACTATCACATCTAGGATAGTGTTACTACAGTGATCACACTGTCTCAACTGGAAGCTTCAATCCTAATAACAAAAAGATAGTGTGCTTGATTTGTCTTCCTTTTTCCCATTACAACAAAGATAGTGTGCAGTGTGCTTGATTTCTTATTCACAACAGATCAATTTCTTGTTTAAGCAGACTGGCAAGTCCTTGATAACATTCTGTTAATATATTATTAAATTTTTAATCTATATGCAGATCACTCTTCGGAGATACAGGTCTCTGTCAAAAGGTGAGAAAAATTAGCTTCTATTCATGAATCTATGAAGGAAACATGTGTTCCAGACTTCAAGTGCAGCTTGTTCATGATTTTTGGCAGCAGTCCGGACCATCAACCCCCGGTCCGGTTGCATACCCTAGCTTCAGGGTGAACCGGACCCAGTGAACAGGGACCAACCAAACCAATGGCAAGCTCGTTCCAGTTGCATTCAGAGAGGTTCCAGAGCGCGCGAAGTGCTCCTGACTCAGTCCGGTTGCATGGTCTGGACCAACCAACAGTCCGGTCCGGACGGTGGCCCACATGTCAACCACTCAGCACGTGTTCAAACGGTCATCTGTCAGAGACCGTTGGAGGGGAACCGGACCCAGGAAGAATGGTCCGAACCACCCCGTGAGTCCTGTCTGGTTGGTGCGCAGAGAAGCACATCAAAGGACCAATGGCTCTATTTGGCTTGTGGCCAATTTATACCCCTATTGACGTTTGTGAGTGCAAATATAATATTGAGGATTCCGCAAGCGCAGAGAACACCATTGTAGTATTTCACCGAGAGTATTTCAGGTATCGTTATTTATATTTAGCACAGGGAAACAATGAAATAAAGATTTATTGAGTAATAAAGTAATATCTATCAGGCAACATACCAACATGGCTAGAGCAGAGGTGAATGTTGTGATAGGAATTAAGCATAATGCATGACACTCAGGGGATAGACCTTTAATGATAGATGTAATAACTTGAGTGTATAATGGATGAGATAGATTCCTATGATATTCTTACTACAAGCATATGTAGTTAGTACTAGAAAAGATTAACTCCATGTTCATGCATAAGGGACATTACTAAGGAAAAGCACAAACATAGTATGCTATTCTGTGTAACCGGGTCCTGCTGGCATACAGACAGGAGGTGGACTACAAAGGACTCAACAAGGCTGTCACCCTCATGATCTACCACTGATCCAGATTGTAGGGTACATCCGCAGGCAAACCATGTATAAGCACTACGCTTACACATGGTTGGCCACTCAATCCCAATTATTTAAAGCTAGGTCGAGCGCTATACAATCCTTTGCATGAATATAAAGATAACTTCAACTACTTTTAAGCATATAAATATACATAAGCATAACCTTGTAAATAAGACTATAACATGAAGCATTGAGGTCTCATAAGATATGAAAGTATAGATACAATGGCTTACCAAGCCTCCCAGACTAGATCCAGAATCTGGACATGAGTCTACTCGACCCTAACTCTCATGATACTAATCTACTATATTGGAGAGTCTAGATCTAATCCTCCTGGTGTGTCTTGATATTGATCTCTGATAGATTTCTCCGAAGATTTTGGAGACTGGAGAGATGGCCTTCTGGAGGAGGTAGGGGGTCCTTTTATAGGGGGCGCCAGGCATCCTGTGGGCCCATGAATTTGTGCCAACGCTTCATCTGAGCCCTCATTATGAACCGACCATGATCCACGGTGAAGATTGATCCTAAAAGGTAGTGGAGAACCGACGTTCGAAGTAGAGCCTGACAGGTGGGTCCCTGAAAGGTCCTTATTTGGTTTTGGTAATTGAGTGACAATCTAGATGGACTAATGTGTTTAAATGTGAGACACACAGGTGATTAGTCCACAGGTACACTTGTGTGAGCAACTCATGCTATGACAGTGAAGATGGCTTGGATTTGTTGCAAGGCTCACACATGTGATGAAGGAGCTCATTGCATATGAGACATGACATTGAGTCATGTGACTAAGGTGGAGAAGATCAAGACGAAACTTGGCTTAATGGACCGGTTGCAAGCATGAAGGGCAAGTTGGAGGCTTTGGAGCGATGGACCGCGCTGCGGTGAAGCTTGAGCAAGACTTGGCGCCGATGGATGAAGGCAACGGTGAAAAGCAACCAAGGTCAAGATTGATGAATCAATAAGGTCACGTGATGATATGAAGTGGATCGTATCATTTGTTGATCAAGGTTGGTGCATGTGTTACATCAACATTTGAAGAGATGGAATGGAATGCGCAAGGCAAAGGTATAACCTATAGAGCATTTCATTTCACCGGTCATAGGTGTGTAGAGAAGTTTATGACCAGATTTAGGATAGATAGCCGTACTATCAAGAGGGACAAACTTGTTTGCATATCGGTCATCTAGTGCCACTCGAGTGATCTAACTTTGCATCGTTGCTAGGATCAAGTGGCGTGGTAAATTGAGTGACTAATCCTTTGAAAAATGGTTGTGAAAATGCTAACACACAAGCACATGGTGTTGTATACTTGGTGGTGTTGGCACATTTGCAAAGGAGAAGTTGTTGGAGTAATGGAGTTGATTTGGATCAATTTAGAGAAGAAAAGGAGAAGAAAAGAACAAGTTTGGGTTGTCCGAGGGACGGAAAACGTAACCAAACTTGTGGCCAATGCGCAGCCCAGCCTGGGGGTGGCACCGCCCTTTCCGGTGTGCACCGGACCCCAGTACCAAAGCTAATGATTTATCTTGCTCACTAATTATTAACATCATGGATATGTGCAGATGAAGACAGTTTAACATCATTCTTATCTATTGTACATTTTTGGTCTACATGGTTTTTCATAAGCAGGTCAGCCTTCACAATCGTTTACTTCTAACCTTCAATCACAAAAAACAACCCTGAAGCAGAGCATACTCTATAACAAGTGAATAATAATAAGAAAAATATTCATATTAGTATTCTGTAAAAATATTAGCACAAGAGAGATCAAATTTCTCTTTCATTATGAAAGATGATTCAAAATAATGACCTAAATTTATAACTAAACTATACGTCTCTGATATCTTTTATAAACTGTTGATGTAAATTCTAAAATATAAGAGGACCTATATGTAAGAATGAGCAAATAAGAATAGAGAGAGTGGGGAGGTGGAAAAAAGACCAGCTAGAACCTTCCCCAAATTTACAACATGGTATCTAGAGCCAGGAAGACTAGGGTTCCCGGCGGCGCCGTGCACCGTGCAACGGCATGAGCAGCGCGCGAGTGGTGCAGCGGGCTCGACGCCTCCTGCACACGCAGCAAAGCAGGCAGGTCAGTGCAGGCGAGCCGGCTCGAGTACGAACGCGGTGCGTGTGCGTGCGGCGAAGCAAGCGCGTGGTGCAAGGCGCTCGCGCACGCTGCCAGTGCGAGCCGGTGGAGGCACGGAAGTGGTTGCTGGAGCTGGCAAGGGGCAGGCCTGTACGGACGCGAGCAGAGGAAATAGCAAATAGCTTGGGTGTGCTGTTGCAGGTGCGTGCAACGTGCTGTGTGATTAGGCGGAAGGAGTAGTTGCTGATTTGAGGAGACTTGGCACTGTGATTTGGCTGATTTGGGGATATTGGGGCACCCTGCTGCGGTGATTTGGTACCCTGTGCTTTGCTGGTCTAGCTGCTGCTAAAGGAAGAAGGAGCTCTGCTGTTGCTCTGCGGATTGGTGTGGTTGGTACAGAGAGTTGTTGGGGTGCTGTTTCTGTGCCTAAGGAAGATGGATACTGGAGATGCGGCGAAGAAGGATTCAGCTCAGAGCAGTGACAAGAGTGGAGGTGATACACCAGTTACCAAGGATGAAATGAAGAATGAGATGAGGACTATGATTCTGGAGCTTCTGCAGTTGGGCATGATTAATCCTAAGCCACACGAGCTGAAGCTGGAATTAATGCCGAATGATGTGAAGCTAGAGGGAAGTAAAAATTATCTGAGTTGGGCCAGAAGAGTCAAGGTGCTCCTAGGAGGAAAAGGGGTAGAGCACTTTCTGGCGGAGGATTGTGTTGAGCCGGCTAACAAGCTTAGTCCTGAGTGGAAAGTGTGGCATACGACAAATTTCACTATAGTGGCATGGTTATTGGCATCCATGTCACCATCTGTCAGTAAGATGGTGGAGGCCATGACTACTGCAGCACAGATATGGAAAACTCTGAGTAACATGTATTCCAAGAGGGGAAATGTGATGGTAATGATGGAGATACAGAACAAGGCTGATGCAGTGAAACAAGCAGGACGGTCAGTGGAGCAATATGCTAGTGAGTTACAGTACTTGTGGGGAGAGCTGGACCACTATGCTCCACTTCATATGAGAGATCCACAGGATGCCCAGGAAGTTCAGAAGTGGGTGGAGGACAGGAGAGTGACTCACTTCCTGAGAAATTTGGATCCCGAGTTTGAAAGCAGGAGGGCTGCTTTTTGTCACCAGGATAGTCTACCTACCATGGAGGAGGCAGTGTCAGCCATGGTTATTGAGGAGAGCAGACTTCGGATGATGAGTGGTGACAATCCAGTAAAATCAGCATACACCACAGTGTCGGAGAGGGTGTGCTATAACTGTGGAGAGAAGGGACACTTGAGCTACAATTGTCCACTTCCTAAAAGCTATGGTGGTAGAAGTGGAACTCGAGGAGGTCGTGGTTGTGGTCGTGGTGAACAAGGAGGTAGCCGGGGTGGCCGTGGAGGTCGTGTAGGGGGTCGTGGCAGAGGCCGTGGTGGTCCCCAAATTAATGCTGCTACAACAGAGGAGGTTCCATCTGTCACCTTGACTGGAGAGCAGGTCAAGCAGTGGGAACAATGGCAGAAGAGTCAAGCATCTGAAACCTCCAATACTACTCCTGCTGGTCCTGTGATTGCCACCACCAGTCACTTTGGTAACTTTGCCAACTATGCCCACTTGGGCAAAGGTACTCAGGCACAGGCACTTGCATCCACATGTAGGCATAACATAGAATGGGTCATCGATTCAGGAGCTTCCAAGCATGTCACCGGCATATCTAGTTCCTTTAAAACATACACTCCACATTCCTATTCTGAGACTATTCAAACTGCTGACGGCACCTCGCAACCTATTCATGGTGTAGGATCTATAGAGTGTACACCATCCCTTTGCTTATCA
Organism: Saccharum hybrid cultivar R570; assembly: GCA_038087645.1. Classification (NCBI taxonomy): domain Eukaryota; kingdom Viridiplantae; phylum Streptophyta; class Magnoliopsida; order Poales; family Poaceae; genus Saccharum; species Saccharum hybrid cultivar. Next base: position 676,877 of record JAQSUU010000695.1, on the reverse strand, counting down.
TCTGTTTTGCATGTTCCTTCCTTCCCTGTCAATCTTCTCTCAGTTAGTTCCATTATTGACCAATTCAAATGCATTGCTTTATTTGATGAAAATTCTTGTATCTTTCAGGAGAAGAGGACGGGGAGAGTGATTGGGACTGGAGTCAGGCGTAATGGGTTGTGGTTCATCGATCAAGCAGAGTCAGCATTGGTAGCAGATGTTGGAGCACAAGAAAGGGAGATCATCTTGCTTCATCGCCGGTTAGGACATATGTCTTTTGAAAACTTAAATAAATTGTATCATGATGCTTTTAAGAATGTGGATAAGACCAAGCTTGTGTGTGATGCCTGTGAACTTGGAAAGCATACAAGAACAACATATCCTAGTGTTGGACTTCGTAGTTGTGAACCTTTTATGCTAATACACTCCGATGTTTGGGGTCCCTGCTCAGTTACATCTTTGAGTGGATTTAAATGGTTTGTTACCTTCATTGACTGCTATACTCGTATGACATGGGTTTACATGCTTAGGGGTAAGCATGAGGTTCTTAAATGTTTTCAAGACTTCCATAAGTTGGTTGCAAATCAATTTAATGTCAAAATTCGGATTATCCGAACTGATAATGGAAAGGAGTATGTGAACAAGGATTTTGTGGCATATCTTTCGGATCATGGGATTATACATCAAACTACCTGTCCTAATACCCCGCCACAGAATGGTGTAGCTGAGAGAAAGAATCGACACTTGTTGGAGGTAGCAAGGTCAATGATGTTTCAGATGAATGTGCCTAAATATCTTTGGAGTGAAGCGGTTCTAACAGCAACATATCTGATCAACCGTATGCCGTCCAGAATTCTTGGTATGAAGTCACCGGCTGAGATTTTATTGGGACAACGAGAGTTTAAAGTACCTCCAAAGGTATTTGGCTGTGTTTGCTTTGTCAGGGACCATAAACCTTCAGTTGGAAAGTTGGACCCTCAAGCAGTGAAGTGTGTCTTTGTTGGATACTCTTCTACACAAAAGGGTTATAAGTGTTGGGATCCTGTTGAAAAAAAATTGTTTGTGAGCATGGATGTGACATTTCGTGAGTTTGAACCATACTACACAAAACCATGGGATCTTGATCCACTTCTGGATGAATTCTCTTCAGTCACTGAGTGTGACAGTCGAGAGGGGGAGAATGAAGGAGCTACTGTTCAGAAGGAAGTGATTGTTGGTGCTATCCCATGTCCAATGGATGTGTCTGAAGCTCAAGAGCAGCTGGGTCAGGATAACGTTGTGGATATGAGAAGAGTTGGCCATGAGAATGGGGAGATGATTGAGAATGAAGGGATGATTGGTGATGAGACTGAGGAGGTGACTGTTGAAGAGAGTGAAGAAGTGATTGTTGGGAAGGAGCCAATTGTGTACCAAAGAAGACAGGTTAGGAGTCAGGGGGAGCAAATAGTTGAGAAGGAGCCAATAGTGTACCAAAGGAGACGGTTCACGAGGCAGGGGGAGCAAGTTGATACACCACAGCCACAACAGCCCGTTTCACCAGTCCCAAATCTCTCCTCGGACCTCTCTCCATTGAGCTCCTCGACCCAATTTAGGTCAAGCGGTAATGTCTCTCCTACTCCTGAGCATGTAGAGTTACCTCTTGCACAACGTAGAGATACTAGATCAAATTTTGGAAAACCTCCTATTCGCTACGGATTTGAGCATCCTAGTACCGATCATGATATAGCTAATTTCCTCTCATACTCTCATCTTTCACCTGCATATAGAGCATTTGTCGCATCCTTACAAACAGTGCCTATTCCAAGGGACTGGAAGTGTGCAAAACAGGACCCAAAGTGGAAGGCTGCAATGGAAGAAGAGATGCATGCTCTTCAGAAGAACAAGACATGGGAACCTGTGCCACTTCCAAAGGGAAAGAGAGCAGTGGGCTGTAAATGGGTCTTCACTGTGAAGCAAAACCCAAAAGGAGAGGTGGATAGGTACAAGGCGAGATTGGTTGCAAAAGGTTATAGTCAAACTTATGGCATTGACTATGATGAGACCTTTGCTCCTGTGGCGAAGATGGGTACTGTTAGGGCCTTGATATCTTGTGCTGTTAATTTTGGTTGGCCACTCCATCAAATGGATGTAAAGAATGCATTTCTTCATGGTGACCTACAGGAGGAGGTCTATATGGAGATTCCACCGGGGTTTGCAAATAGTCAAACTATTGGGAAGGTGTGTAGACTCAAGAAGTCACTGTATGGACTGAAGCAGTCACCCCGGGCTTGGTTTGACAGGTTTAGGAGGGCGGTTTGTGGTATGGGATACACTCAGTGCAATGGTGATCATACAGTTTTCTATAAGCATAGGGGAACATTCATCACCATTATGGCAGTATATGTGGATGACATAGTGATTACAGGAGATGATGTGGAGGAAATCAAATGCTTGAAGGAGAACCTGAGAAAAGCCTTTGAGGTAAAGGATCTAGGACTGCTCAGGTATTTTCTTGGCATAGAGATTGCTAGATCACCCAAGGGGATTGTTCTCTCACAAAGAAAATATATCCTAGATCTGTTGACAGAAACTGGAATGCTTGGATGTCGGCCATGTAGTACTCCTATTGATAAAAATCATCAAATTAGTGCCCAGTCCGGAGATCCAGTTAATAGAGAAGCATACCAAAGATTGGTAGGAAGATTGATATACCTGTGTCATACAAGGCCTGATATTTCTTATGCAGTGAGTGTGGTAAGCAGGTATATGCATGATCCTAGAACAGAGCATATGGAGGTGGTCTATAGAATTTTGAGGTACCTGAAAGGAACCCCTGGAAGAGGGATATGGTTTAGAAAGAATGGACATCTGGACATGGAAGGATACTGTGATGCGGATTGGGCAAGCAGTAAGGATGATAGAAGATCTACCTCTGGTTATTGTGTGTTTGTGGGAGGCAACCTTGTCTCATGGCGAAGCAAGAAGCAGGCAGTTGTGGCCCGATCTACTGCAGAGGCTGAATACAGGGCAATGGCGTTGGGTCTGTGTGAGATGTTATGGTTAAAGGGTTTGTTGAAAGAGTTGCGATTGTTAAGGAATGAAACTATGATGCTTCATTGTGACAACATCGCTGCAATCAATATTGCAAACAATCCGGTTCAGTTCGACCGAACTAAACACGTGGAAATTGATAGATTCTTCATCAAGGAAAAACTTGACAGTGGGATCCTAAGGCTAGGATATGTAAAATCACGTAGTCAACTAGCTGATTGTTTTACAAAGGGTCTAGGATCTAGTGAGAATGAGTTGAGTTGTAACAAGATGGGCATGATAGATATCTTTAGCCCATCTTGAGGGGGAGTGTTGATGTAAATTCTAAAATATAAGAGGACCTATATGTAAGAATGAGCAAATAAGAATAGAGAGAGTGGGGAGGTGGAAAAAAGACCAGCTAGAACCTTCCCCAAATTTACAACATAAACTATCCATGTCAACCATTCTGAAAGATGATGTATGGTAGCCCCTGTGCATTTAGAATGGCCATATATGCCATTATGATAATAATATGCAGTAACACCTTTGAATCAAAGGTATCTATCTTTGTCGTTATACAAAAATAAATAAAAATATCTCTCAAATCTGCATGCGAATATTAATCTAATATATACATAAAGCATGATATATATCTTTCTAAATTGCAGACTTCTACACTCCTACTAAGAAAATTAAGTATATGCTATGTTCCATCGTCAAGTAAACATGTATACATTTAAATAAATATTTATTTTGAAAGCTTATCAAACATGGAAAATGGTCCCTCAACAAAAGCACATAGCAATTAGCCCACCTGTTTAGATACACTAGGGTTAATTTTAGCTAATTTTTAGCTAGCTATCAATTAGCTCTTATATCTAAACCTGTCGAGTAAAACAACGAGAGAAACTCTGAATCTAGATACCGAACCAGCATGCTACATGGGAAATGCAATAATCACACGGCACCACACGTATGAACGTCCTGTAAGTCTGTAACTCGCTGTTCACGCATGCTCCACGTTTGGAAATGGAGGCTTTATACATCCCCCGTGCCGTGCACCAACATAACTTCACCACCTGTAAGGTGCACGGCTGCCCACGACACAGTGGCCTCCCAGCTCAATAACTAAGCCCACACTGTTCATGGCGGCCATTCGGCCAGCTGCTGCTGCAGGCTCGGCGACGGCCGCCGTCGCCGGCGCTGTGCTGGCACTCCTGGCCGCTGCGACGCTCTGCTCCGGATCCTCCTCGGCGACCGGTGATGAGGCCGAGCTCGTCATCAGCACCGGGAGCATGAGGATGATCACCACCAGGCGGAGCCAGCTGGTGGTCCCGGCGATGTATGTGTTCGGCGACTCGCTCGTGGACGCCGGCAACAACGACTTCCTGCCGGCGCCGGCGCCCAAGGCGGTGCCCCCCAACGGCGTCGACCTCCCGCGCACCATCCTGTGGCGGACGGGGCGCTTCACCAACGCCTACAACCTCGCCGACGTCATCGGTAAAGTACTCTTCGCCTCTCGAGTTAGGATTAGGATCACCCTGAGATTCCTCCTCTCGCCAGACCGAGCTTGCGCGCCAATATCAGGTCGTCGGCGCCGGTGACTGATCACCGGCCCCAACGGCGGCGGCAGCAACAGCAATGCAGTTAGGATATCAATGTCTTAATTTAACACTACTAGAGAACAGGCCTTTGGTCGATGTCCAAAATTTGTAATAGTCTCGACGAAATTTGTGTCTGAGACAAAAAGATATTTAGTCCCTTTAGTCCCGGTTTACCAAGGCATGCCAGTGCGAGAAACTTTTAGTCCCGGTTTGAGACAAGAACCTGGACTAAAAGTGTGACTTTTAGTCCCGGTTTGTGTCTCAAACCGGGACTAAAGGTGTCCCCAGAGTGAATTTAAAAGGAGAGCGTATCTTATCTAAATAAGATGTGTGGTGGGAGTTGAGATGGCAACACGTGCAAGGGCTGAAGTGGGAGGTTTTGGGTTCAAATCTCTACAGATGCATCTTTTTTTACCCAACTAGGATCATACCCGTGCGTTGCAACGGGAGTAAAATAATGTCCGACTACCTCTGCATGGAGCGAGCAGCGACCAAAGTCAAGGTTAACGGACACGCAACACTTTGTCCACAGCAGCTCTATTTGTAATAAAATTCGAGGTTTCCACTGCAACCACAATAGCTTTGAGTCTTAATGATGACTTTGTTAAAGTATTAATATCTCTAATATGAATGGTTGTCCACTTGTAGAGTGCTCAAAGACATTCTCTCAAGCTCACTTACAACCTTTATGGCAACAAAGTAATATTGGTGACAACAGATAGTGCCAACCTTTTATGTCCGACATGCTATTGGTCATGGAGGATGAAAGATTTCTGAAAAAATATGCATACAGAAATACCAATTAGCGTCGTCGTAGAAATCAGAGTGCTTTGTATATTAAATCTAAACATAAAAAATTGAGAATATCAACTTTAGTAAACATGTAGCCATGGCACACAGATTATATAAACAAAAAATGACCACATGAATTCTCTGAAGTAGAGCTGACTTGTGCTAGTAGTCGGCGTCCAGTTAGCGTCGTCGTCCTGCGGCCAGGGAGCAAGAGATGCAAGGCGGAGGCAAGGAAGGGGGTTACCTCGAGGTAGCAGCGGTACTTGTGCTAGTAGTCGGCGCAGTCGTTCCTCCCTGCCACTGGTAGAAGCACGGTCGGGGGTGGTGGGAAGCACGTTGCGGCCGCTGATCGCGCGATACACCAACGGAGCGCCGTGGGGTCGCGATCGCGTGCGGGAGGGCGCGGGCATTGCGAGGGTGGAAGATGGGAAGCACAGGACGCAGCACAAGAAGGAAGGCAATCCGTTTCCTTATTAGAGCAACTCCAACAGTTTGCCAAATTCTACTTGACAAATCTTGTGATTTGACAACTCCTAAAACTGTATACCAAGTAAAAAAACAGTCTCTCTCCAAGAGTTTGGCATTCTTGACTTGGTAAAATAAAAAAAGAAGAGGAAAGTACATTTGGGCGATGACCAGGCAGAGGGCGCTCCCTCCGCGCCACCGCCGGCCACTGCCTCGGCGTCCGCGCCCGCATCCTCTTCCCCTCACCTCCACCGATGGCGACGCCGTCACGGTGCGCCGCTCCCCGGCCGTGCCGACCAAGGCCCATCGTCATCGGCCAAGCGTGCAAGTTCGACTACTCTTGGCACGCAGGCGTGCAAGGCGCTCGCCGAGGGCTACGAGCAAGAACACCATCAGCAGCACAGCAGTCCCCACGGCCACCATTTCCTGGTGGTGGCCTACGGCACGCAGAGCCACGTGAACCCAGGACGGGCCCTGGCTCACCGTCTCGCACGGCTAAGCCACATCGACGCCCGCTCCATCCGCGCCACGCTCTCCGAGCTAGTGGCCGCCCAGCGCCGCCTGTTCCCCACGCCGGACAGCGGCGGCGACAAGGAGCTAGCCTGCAGCGACGGCGTCATCTCCTATGTTCCCCACTCGGACGGCTTTGACGACGGCGCCACCTCACACAAGACCGCCGCAGAGCCGGGGGCGATGGCGCAGATGGGCATGGGGGCTTTGGCCGAGGCCGCGGCGGGCGTCCACATCCAGGCACGGACGGAGAGGATGGTGCTGTGGCTTGGCGACGCACGACGCGATTTCGTTGATGTCGCGGTTCCTTCCATGGCGAGGCGACGCATGACGGGATTTCGTTGATGTCGCGGTTCCTTCCATGGCGGGGCGACGCACGACACGATTTCCGGACAGCGGCGGCGAGGGCGAGGACGTGCCTGTGGTGGCTCGGCGGCGCGTCGCGGCTGAGCGAACGGGTCACGGCGAAACGAGCTCGGCTGCTCGGCGCGTCCGCCGGGCAAGGAGCAGGGAGGCGCGCGGCACGGCAAGGCGGGGAAGGGTGCGGCGGCGGCTTGGGAGACAGGAGAACGGAGCGGCGGAGGAGGTGCGGGACCACAGATGCGCGCGCGAGTTGAGCGCGCATTTTTACGCGCTGAGAGCCCGTTTTTGCCAAGTTGGGATAAATGGCAACCTGACATGGGGAACTGTTGGAGCGATTTTTTTCTCCGTTTGCCAAAAATATAAGGATGGCAACCTGGGATAAGGAACTGTTGGAGTTGCTCTTAGTCGTGATCTCCTTGCGGAGAAATAATGCTGCGGTTGATGTTTGCGAGAGAAGGAAGGCAATCCGTTTCCTAATTACTCGGTCATGGCTTCTACTCGTGGTCGTGGGTTCTGTGGACGGGCGAGGCAGCGGTGATCGTGCGAGGGGCTTTCCGTCGGGTGTGTAGGCAGGGTCCGACATGCACGATCATCGCCTGATCGTCCTTTGGGGGTGCGGAATAGCCGGGGTTACGTGGGTGTCAGGGCGGCGCGTGCGGAATCGCCGGGGGTTACGTGATGTCAGGGGAGCAAAGGCGAGCGACGTACGTGGTGTGCCAGGTAGTCTTACATTCATATTTTTTAGTTGCGGAGATAAACACCTTTAGTCCCGGTTCCAAAACCGGGAGTAAAGGGGGTTAGGAACCAGGACTAAAGGTAGGTTCTCTACTAGCGTAAACAACGTGTCAAAATCAATTTGAGTCTAAATTTCAACAGTTGCAGGAGTCATTAGATGGTGGATGCCTACACAAACTGAAGTTGGCAACTTGGCATAAGCACAGCAATTGGTTCTTCTTGTATTTTTTTTTCTCTGACACCAACGTCTGTTACTAACAGCACAACATGTGGGATTCAGGAGGAGCCCACCCGCCTACCTCTCGCTGACGCCATTGTCATGGCTCGACCTGCTTCGAGGTCGAGTCGGCACCAACTACGCCTCCGGCGGCTCCGGCATCCTCGACGTCACTGTACGTAAGCAAATCAAACTATTATCCAGTAGCATCATCTTTAGTAGTACAATATTTCAAGTACTAATAAACAAAAGTCTGCCAAAAATATGTATGTATGTAATGGATCATGGATGGATGCAGGGGAACGGGACGATCACCCTGCGTGAATTGATCTGTTCGCCAAGACCAAGGCGAGGATCCTCCCGGCCGGCCTGGTGGGCCGCGAGAGCCTGGACGGCCTGCTGGGCCGGTCCCTGTTCGTCATCAGCACCGGCGGCAACGACTTCGGTGCCTTCGACGACCCCGGCGGCGTCCCCCTGAGCCAGGCGCCGGAGTTCATGGCCGGCATGGTCGCCGATTACCTCAACTACATCAACGTACGTCGTACTTGCATCGTGTGTAGATCGCCGTTTACTAATCATCGTACATACGACTGGCCATGGTAGGTAGTTTCTAATGGTGGCAATGTGGCATGCACGTGCAGGCATTGTACAAGCTAGGAGCTCGGCGGCTGGGCTGCGTGAGGTGAAGACGGCGTGCTGTGGCAGCGGCAGGTTCAACGGTGAGGTGGAGTGCTCGGTGGACACGAACCTGTGCGCCGACCGTGACGAGTACCTGTTCTGGGACATGGTGCACGGGACGCAGGCCGCCTACCGCCGGGCCGTCCGAGCCTTCTTCTATGGGACAACCAGAGAAGCGGAGCCCATGAACCTCCACCAGCTGCTCCAGGAGCACTACTCCATCGCGACGGCACGATACTCTTCCATGTAATGCCGTTAGTATTTATATGAAGTATAATAGTAATATAGAATACATTATACGGCAGAGAGGTATTATAGAGAGACTGAGAGAGTGGCAAATGCTACGCCCGACAATGTGCATGCCCAATAAATCTTTCTTTCTTTTAAGAAAACAACACTTTCATTAACTCAAAATAGCGGTGTGCATGGGTTTAGCAACCCACCGGACCCAAACACAATCCAATCCACAAGATAAGGTGTGTTTGGTTTTGGGGCTATTAGAGATGGGTTAGACTCGGAGCCAACCTAGATTTTTTTTTTTTGATAATTCGAAAGGGAGGGATAGAATCCCCTGCCTGGTAGATATATTGATTCATTGGCTCTGAATCAGCCTGATAGTTTACAACATTTTGGGTACATGGTATGCTTAATTGTTACATAGCGTTAGCTAGAGCGGAGCACCGGTTGTAGGCGATGGCTGCATCCTTCTCTCGGCAGCCAGGCATCCCATAAATATGCTTCAGATTTGCAGGTGGCTAATGCTACTGTCAGAGTGGTTCTTTCATTCCTGAAGACCACATTGTTTCGTCCAGCAACACAACAGGAGGAAGGTACCACAGTGCTTGCGCGGTAAATGAGCCGGTGGCTCTTGAGAAGGCCACTGCTCATCTGTCGGAATGTGTAGTGCAGTCCAGAATTGTGCAGCGTGGGGACAACCAAAAAGTATATGTGATGTGGTTTCTTCAGCTTCATTACACACTTCACACATCGGGCTTTCCACTATCCCTTTCCGGTATAACTTCAAATTGCATTGTATCCTCTCTTGTGACAGCAGCCAAGCAAAGAACTTCACCCTGGGTGGCACCTTCTTGCTAAAAACGAATTTTGCCCAAGTGTCAGTTTCGGAGTTTGCATTCTTGAGTGCTTAACCTAGATTTTTTTTTAGAAAGGGATGAACGCACATCTCTCATGTTTGGTTCATAAGGTTAGGTCTGTTCTAGTTTTCAGATTGCTTTGGAGGCTTTTGTAGAAGTGGGACGAGGCAGTGACTTGTGTGGCCTGGTATCAGACTATCATGTGTCTTCTTGTACCTCCCGCTCCTCACTGCTCCTCAATGTCATCGGCCAAGCTCGACCCGCGCTGCCACGGGCCAAGCTCCGTGGAAGCTGCGCAGCTCCGGCGTCGACTTATGCTGGACCAACAACCGGTCGAAGGAAGGATAGGCGCGCCGAGAGAGGAGAAATAGCCGGAGGAAGAAGGGGCGCAGGGAGGGGAGCGGGCAGCCACTTGGGAGTCGGTCAGCCGCAGGGGAGGAGCGAGCAGAGGCGGCGCTTGGCCCGTGGTCCGCTCCCTTGCACCGCCTGGGAGTCGGACTCAAAGGAGATGCGTGCGGCTTGATGTGGGTTGACCCATGACCTGTCTGCCTAATTTTGTGGTACTGAGGGAACCCGCATCTACTGTGAAACATTAGCAAAACCGTCGCCGAATACCACTAGGGACCATTTTTGAACGGAATTGGTAGTTCGACGACTAAAGATTTCTTGTTTTGCAGTTGAGGGACCAAAGTTAAACCACAAGCATAGTTAAGAGATAAAAAATAGACTATTTTCTTTTTTTTTTAATCCCCCTCTCATCCCTTTCTGAGGATCACTGAACGTAGGAAGGCCAAAGTTGAGCAACCAACTCTACCCTTTGCTAGCAAGGTCTCTTGGTAGATTAGACTCTGGACTTAGGTAAACGCTCATAGAACCTTATCTCATGCCTCTATCATCCTAGCCAGCTATAACTCTTTACCTTAGGCTCTCAGTCGTGTCAGGTACTTTCATAATTCATACCTATCCTTTTATCACTTACTCTTTCTATAGCTTACCTGGTAATTTAAGGTTGAGGTCCTATCAAATAACCAATCCAATCCTTAATTTATATCCTTGATCCAAGTGCTTCCCTGTGAAAAAATACAGCAGGAATATTCCGAAGTGAAATACTATAATGGTATTCTGTGCGTTTGTAGAATCAATTCTTAAGGCGTAAGAAATGCCAACATTCTACTACAGAACAGTCATTGACCATCTTATAGTCATGTAATGCCTCCATGACGGACATGTCACTCCTACTCCTAGCATTGGAAACTTCGATTTTTTTTCCTCAAGTGCAACCCATATGTATGTCCTTGCCAAACGAAACAACATGTAGAAGTTCACTAAGTTCTCACCAAGGACGCTAATCAAGGCACCTCATACTATCTCCAACAACAATATAGAAAGTACAAGACCCATTCGACCTTTAGGGAGCGCTACAAACAAAGGGTTCAATACTCGTTTAACATCTTCTCCAACAACATGATGCTCATATTTGGGTTGTGCCTCTCAGGCAACCTAAAATGAGTCTCCCGTATATGTAGTCTGTTGGAGGCCGATTTTGGGTCTCTTGCTACCCATTTTGAGTTAGTCTCAGAATAGGTTATTGGCAACCCCATGCTCTCTCCACATCATTAGTGAGTGTGACATCTGACTTAACTTGTGCAACGTGAAAAATAAATTATGGCTGATGTCAACCACAACACCTATCATGATTCAGGAGTGATCTAACAGTGCAGTTATGCATGCTTACTATCGCATAGCATAGTGCAAGCTTCACATATAACAGTTTTAAAAATGGTTTTAGGATTATACCCTATATAGCGGACCTGATTGCGATGGCTGTTAAGCATGCTGTCCAGAAGCCATCTGAATAGAACCTTGTTGATGTTGTCGATCCGGTTGGGTTGATGAAGTGAAGGCCACTTCCATTTCCAAATTCTCAAAGGGTACGTTACACAATGCACCTTATAAGTTGGTTACAAGCTACTTTTATTATCCTGGTTTATTACACAATGCACCTTATATGTTTTAAAGAAGGATTCCAGTACAGTAGTAAAAGTAAGTTTCTTGTTATCATATTTCTCCTTTTCATCCCTAGATGTAAACATAATAATGAATTGGATACAAGAGTACTAACTTATTGTTGAATTATTTTGTAGAAACTGACTGTTGGTGGTATGTCTAAAAAGATTATGATTGTATATCAATCCATGCTTGATCAACATTTTTATGAAGACACAACTTTGGCCATGTTTAGTTTCCAAAATTTTCCATCAAATTCCACTATGCAAAAAGAAAATTCCCATCACATCAAAATGTCGGCACATGCATGAAGTACTAAATGTAGATGAAATCAAAAACTAATTGCACAGTTTAGTTGTACTTTGCGAGACGAATGTTTTGAGCCTAATTAATCAATGTTTGGACAATTATTACCAAATAAAAATAAGTGCTACAATGTGCTTCAGTGCTAAACAGTAATTCAGCCGGCGCCAACTTGGGCAAACTAAACAAGGCCTTTGAACAAATATAAGTTGTACTTCCCACCTATTAAGCCCACCTTTTCCAGATATACACTAGGATTAATTTTAGGTAGTTTTTAGCTAGCTATCAATTAGCTCCTACTATATCTAAACCTGTCAAGTGAAACAACGAGAGAAACTCTGAATCCAGAGACCGAACGAACATGCTACATGGGAAATGCAATAATCACACGGGACCACACGTATGAACGTACTGAAAATCTGTAACTCGCTGTTCACGCATACTCCACATTTTCCACATTTGGAAATGGAGGCTATATACATCCCCCGTGCACCAACATAACTTCACCACCTGTGCGTGCGGTGTATGGCAGCCCACGACGCAGTGTCTGCTCGGCTGCGGAACACACCTACTCCTCCCTCCCCCAGCTCAATGATTAAGCCGACACTGTTCATGGCGGCCATTAGACCAGCTGCTGCAGGCTCGGCCGTCGCCGGCGCTGTGCTGGCACTCCTGGCCGCTGCGACGCTCTGCTCCGGATCCTCCTCGGCGACCGGTGATGAGGCCGAGCTCATCGTCAGCACCCGGAGCATGGGCATCATCACCCGGGGGCGGGTGCTGGTCCCGGCGATGTACGTGTTCGGCGACTCGCTCGTGGACGCCGGCAACAACGACTTCCTGCCGGCGCCGGCGCCCAAGGCGGTGCCCCCCAACGGCGTCGACCTCCCGCGCACCATCCTGTGGCGGACCGGGCGCTTCACCAACGCCTACAACCTCGCGGACATCATCGGTAAACTACTCTGCGCCTCTCGAGTTAATGGGATCACCTTAGATTCCTCCTCTCGCCAAACCGAGCTTGCGCGCCAATATCAGGTCGTCGTCGGCGCCGGTGACTGATCACCGGCGTCAACGGCGGCGGCAGCAGCAATGCAGTTAGGACATCAATGTCTTAATTTAAATAGCGTGTCAAATCAATTTGAGTCCAAATTTCAACAATTGCATGAGTCATTAGATGGTGGTTGTCTACACAAACTGAAGTTGGCAATTTGGCATAAGCACACAACAATTGGTTCTTCTTGTATTTTTTTTCTCTGACACCAACGTCTGTCATTACTTGTACGCATACGTGCAGCACAACATGTGGGATTCAGGAGGAGCCCACCCGCCTACCTCTCGCTGACGCCATTGTCATGGCTCGACCTGCTTCGAGGTCGAGTCGGCACCAACTACGCCTCCGGCGGCTCCGGCATCCTCGATGTCACTGTACGTAAGCAAATCAAACTATTATCCAGTAGCATCATCTGTAGTACAACATTTGAAGTACGAATAAACAAAATCTGCCAAAAATATGTATGTATGTAACGGATGCAGGGGAACGGGACGATCACCCTGCGTGAACAGGTCGAGCTGTTCGCCAAGACAAAGGCGACGATCCTCCGGGCCGGCCTGCTGGGCCGCGAGAGCCTGGACGGCCTGCTGGGCCGGTCCCTCTTCGTCATCAGCACCGGCGGCAACGACTTCGGTGCCTTCGACGACCCCAGCGGCGTCCCCATGAGCCAGGCGCCGGAGTTCATGGCCGGCATGGTCGCCGATTACCTCAACTACATCAACGTACGTACTTGCATCGTGTGTACATCACCGTTTTCTAATCATCGTAGATACGATAACGATGAAAACGGTACGGAAATATTCCAAACCAACCGTTTTCGTTTTCTATATTACGATACCGTTTTTTAATTTCGTCAAACATAAAAATGTGTCATTTTTAATTGGTTTCACAACCATTTTTAACCTTTTTTTTTGTACTCTTTAATTGCTAAAATGTAGAAATATCTCGAACCGTTTCCGTTTTCTAGATTGTAATACCGTTTTCGGTCATTTTCATCCTTACATACGACTGGTTGGTACTACTCCAGTTTCTAATGGTGGCACGTACGTGCAGGCATTGTACAAGCTCCGAGCTCGGAGGCTGGTCCTGCTCGACGTCCTGCCCGTTGGATGCCTGCCGAGCCAGCGAACCACCACGGCGGACGGGGAGTGCGACGGCGACGGGAACTACCTGTCGGAGCTCTTCAACTCCCTCCTCCGGGCAGAGATGGCGAAAGCCGTTGCCGCCTCCATGCCCGCGATGAGGTACTCCATCGCCAGCCTCTACAACGTGCTCACCGACATGATCGCCAACCCAACCCCGACCGGTAAGCACCAACATTTTAATTTAATTAATAAGCAGGTTTTAGTAATAACAATTGTTTCTGCATGCTAAGCATTGGTTGCACTGATGGTATCTATGGCGACTAGCAGGGCTGCGTGAGGTGAAGACGGCGTGCTGTGGCGGCGGCAGGTTCAACGGTGAGGTGGAGTGCTCGGTGGACACGAACCTGTGCGCCGACCGTGACGAGTACCTGTTCTGGGACACGGTGCACGGGACGCAGGCCGCCTACCGCCGGGCCGTCCAAGCCTTCTTCTACGGGACAACCAGAGAAGCGGAGCCCATCAACCTCCACCAGCTGCTCCAGGACCAGGAGCAGTATTATTCCACGGCGACGGCGTAGTACACCTCCTTGTGATGGCGTTAGTCTTTATAAAAGGATATATAATAGAATAATAAATATATATGGCAGAGAGCTATTATAGAGAGACTGAGAGAGTGGCAAATATTAGGCCCACCAATGTGCATGCCTAATAAATATTTCTTCCTTTTAAGAACACAACAATTTCCTTAACTCAAAACAGGGGTGTGCATGGGTTCAGCAACCCACCCGATCCAAACACAATCCAATCCACAAGATAAAGTGTGTTTGGTTTTCAGACTATTAGAGATGGGTTGGACTTGGACTCAACCTAGATTCTTTTAGAATGGGACGGATCCATGTCTTATGTTTGGTTCATAAGGTTAGGGCTCTTCCAGTTTTATGTTTGGTTTGGAGGCTTCTATAGCAGTAGGATGAGACGCTGACTTGTGTGGCTTGTGTAGCAGCCTCTCATATGTCTTCTTCTACCTCCCGCTCCTCACTACTCCTCAATGCCGTCGGCCAAGCTTGACTTGCACCGCCTTGGGCCAAGCTTCGTCAAAGCTAATACTCGCAGCCACTTGGGAGTTGGTCGGTCGTAGGGAGTAGCGGGCGGCGGCGGCGCTAGCCTGGCCTGTGCTCCGCTCCCTTGCAGCGCCTAGGAGTCAGACTCAAATGTGGGTTGACCCTGTCCACCCGATTTTGTGGTACCGAGGGAACCTTCATCTACTACGAATATTCAATCCTGGGTTTGACTCAGATCTGATGAGTCCAGAACCAAATTACACTCAAGAAACTAGGTCCAACCTACTCTAACCCAATTGGTCCCTCTATCAAAACACAGGTATAGATTATTACATGGGCTAGATTGGGTTAGACCCATGGGTTCCGTGGGCAGTCCACACATATCACTGTTGAAGTCATCAAACTCGCAGGACATGTCCTCGTCGGTTTGCCCCACCATCACGCTCCTGCAATATAATGCATACTCGTAGGCCTCTCGACAACCCAAATGTTGATATTACAAACAGGTAGATACTGTGTCAATTGTCAAATTGCTCTACGCAGATCACCCTCGTGCCCCAACCAACCCCCAAGAAATTCAACGGGGCAGCAGCCAGCCTCCACTCTCCAAGCCGGGTTCACAAATCACAAAACTTCCCGCCTTAGCTCACCTAATACTCGCTCGGTGCCCCTCCACGTACTCCACCTCGAAACCTCGTCACCCACTTCACCTCCGCTCTCTCCACTTCACACCACAGCCATATAACCGCACCGCCGGCCAGGATCGATCGACCAACAAGGCGCCGGCCGATCGAGGCGAAACGACGAGGATGCGCCCGCTGGTGGAGGCGCTCGTGGGGGAGCGGCAGCACTGGGCGCCGGCGCTGCGGCACGCGGCGGCATGGGCGGGGGCGCTCGCGCTCGCCGTGTCCGTCGCGTCGTTCGCGCCGGAGGCGGCCTTCGTCTGGGCGCTCGCGGGAGGCGGCAGCGGCGGCGGCGGCGCCAGGGCGGCGTGCGCCGCCGGGGCGGTGCGCGTGCCGCTCGACGGCGGAGGGGACCACGTCTGCGTGCCGGCGCGGATGGCCGGGCGCTCCGGTATCGACCTGCTCGTACCGCCGGCGTTCGCGGGGCTCGCTGTCGGCGCGTCCGCCTGCTTCGTCAGGGCGCTCGCCATCGGCCGCCGCCACGACGAGTACTAGACGTCCTTCGAGGCATGGTACCGATCGAGAGTACTAGCATGAAGCATGCACGTTCCTTTATCTTTCCTGTAACTTGTACAGAACACACCGGTTAATCACTTAATTGTAACCTGATACAAAATTATCGCGGATCAATACAAACTTCTTGTGTCATTAGTAGTCATAACCAACATGTTTCATATTTGTCGTCAAACCTATATTACTAGCACTGCAAGTAACAAGTAGCTCATCGGCCATCTCGTCTCACTCTGAGCCGTGCAAAGTTTGGTGACCTACTAAACTACTCCTAGCTCCACGTATGCTTTTCACCTGTCACTTACAAGCACAGCAACTTCACCGAAACATCTCTGCCGCCACAGCTTCCTTACCCTGTCAAGCTCCTCCGCGACCTCGCGCATGGGGGGCCTCTTCTCGCCGGACATGTCCAGGCACTGCTTCGCGAGCTTCGCCACCATCCCGAGCACCTCGCCGCCGACCTCGTCCCTGATCCCCGCGTCCAGGAGCGCGTCGAGCCTGCCGTCCCTGACGGACGACAGGAAGTGCGCCGCGAGGCTGCGCTCCTCCTCGGGCGCCGCCAGGCACAGCGCCTTCCTGCGCGTGAGCAGCTCCAGGAGGACGACGCCGAAGCTGTACACGTCGCTCCGGTCCGTCAGCCGGCACGTCTGCATGTACTCCGGGTCCAGGTACCCGCACGTGCCTTGGACCAGCGTCACCAGGTGCGCCTCGTCGGACGGCGCCAGCACCGACGCGCCGAAGTCCGACACCTTGGCGTTGTAGTTCTCGTCGAGCAGGATGTTGGCGGACTTGACGTCGCCGTGGATGATCGGCGGCGACGCCGTCGAGTGCAGGTACGCCAGCGCCTCCGCGGCCTCCTGCGCGATCTTCAGCCGGATCGCGAACGACGGCGAGACGCGGGCGCGGTCACCGCCGTGGAGGAGCTCGCACAGGGTGCCGTTGGGGATGAACTCGTACACCAGCATGGGCACCGCCACCTCGAGGCAGCACCCGTAGAGCTTGACGATGTTGCGGTGGTTCACCTGCGACAGGATGAGCACCTCCTTGCCCAACTCCCGGCGCTGCCGCTCGTCGTCGGCGACCCTGCAACGCTTGATTGCCACGGCCCTCCCGTCCCGGAGGTCGCCCCGGTACACGGTGCCGTTGCCGCCCTTGCCCAGGACGTGCCGCTCGTCGAATCTGTCGGTCGCCTGCTCCAGCTCCTTCTCGGTGAAGAGCGTGAAGGGTGAAGAGCCCTGCCCCTGCCGTGATTGCTTCATCTCCTCGAAGAGGAGGAGACCGCCATGCTGCCGGAAGTATCTCTTCTTGATGGCGGCGAGCCGCTTCTTCTCTTGGACAGCGTAGGTGCAAGACAACACCACAGCTAGCACAACCACACCAACACTGCTACCTGTAGTGTGGGAATACATGGTTACAGACAAATGTAACACAACTAATCGAAAAAAAAGACAAATGTAACACAACTGTGTATATAGGCGGAATAGTTATTTTGGTCCCTTAAGAGAGCCTCCTTCGGCACGCCTTCTCCACCAGCTCCTAAAGCCGTTTGGAGCCATTTTATACCTAACGGGTAACACCAATCGACTTTACCTAAGGAGCCCCTTAAGTTATTCAGGAGTTTTGTAAAACAGCTCCCTACTTTAATATTTTAGCAAAAGAAAAAGAATCTCCTCCCATAGTTTGGTAAAAGAGCTCCATGAAAATAAAAAGTTGCCAAATATCCTCTTCAACTCGTTAGTTTCCGGAGTTGAGAAGAACCCCATGTCCACTCCCCATCCGACGTTTTTTCTCAGGAGATCAAAGTAAATTGGACGCATAAGTAAATTAAGAAAATAAAGGGTTCTAGGTGAGAAAACGATAAGAGACAAAAAAAACTATCAAAAGAGATTTGGTTGGTTAGAAATAGTTTAGGGTTACCAATGAAAAATTATTTAAAGTTACTATAGAAGAGTATTGGAGAAGGACAAAATTTAATGTTGCCATTTCTTCTGTAGATCTATTAGTTTAGCAAGTAAACTATATCAAATTATTGAAGATGCTCTAACTATCATCCCAGGTTTAATTTAATTTCATCCTTAAACTTTTAAATTGGCCATTTCAGTCCTTAGTCTTTACTTTTAGTCTCAATTTCAATCTAGGACTATCAAAGTAAATGTTTTAGTCCTCAAACTTTGCACTTTAGGATCAATTTCATCAATGAACTATCAAGCAAGTGCATTTTATTCTCGTCCCTCAACTTTCATAGTTCATGAAAGAAATTGAGCCCAAAATGCAGAGTTTGAACACTGAAACAATCACTTTAGTAATTTTAGGACGAAACTAAACCTAAAAGTAAAGTTTTAGGACCGAAATGGTAATTTTGAAAGTTCAAGAGTCAAATTGAACCTCTGATGATAGTTGAGGGACTAAGATGACTATCTTGCCATATATGTTAGCACACAAACTCAAGGATTGTTCGGTTAGTTTCTGATCTGAGGAAATTGGATTCAAGACTAACCAAACGAGTTTGTTCTGTCGATGAAATGGAGCATATCTAAGAAAGAAGTTTGTCATATATGTTAGCACACAAACTCTAAGGAAGAAGTTATTACTTGGGCTGAAAATGAAGGTTTGTTCTGTCGATGAAATGGAGCATATCTAAGAAATCGATAAGTTTATGTGAGTACATTATTAACATACAAAGAAATTTACATTTTAATCCGTAGAACTTTCATCGAAAACAGTGTCTATGGCGTCTTAGTGGTAGAAAAATGAAAAGGAATGAAGATTGCATACCGATTGCAGGCATGGAGTAATCTATCTCGCATCCACCACTACCGTCACCTTTTGGCCGCCTACCACGAGGGCATGAGCATTTGTGGCCTCCTTCCGTGTTGACACATTTAGCAGAGGCAGGGCATGGATTCATCTCCTTGCACGTGTCAATAACTGCAGGACGAATCATTCTTGTGAGACATCTGGCATCACATAAACTTCTAAGAGGTTGTTTGGACCGCGAGAAATTATTTTCATTTCTACGTTTTTTCCTGTGAAATCGAACTAATTCCTGTAAAATCTTACATGACTCTTGTGAAATTCTTGTGTTCCAAACAAGCTCTAAAATATGCACAGTATCTCAAGAAGCATACTATAATTACAAATAAGCCACCAACTTAATATTTTATCAAAAAATATTGTTATATAACCTATTTTGACTACATATCAAGTTCTTGGATTCAATCAAAATGACCAAATTTCAACAAAATCACGCATCTCAATGAGGCCTGAAAAAACATACTTGTCAAAAAAATTGGCCAAATTTGAACTTTTAGTCTAGTCCAGAGTTTAAACAAATCCACAAGTTCTTCCTTTAATATGAAAGTGCAAACTTATCAAGCTATAATAATCTATGTGCCACTTGATCAAATTTTGGTTAATCTGAACATTTTGACTAGTCAAAACAAGTGTCGAATCCTAGCTAGTTCGAAAAACAGGATTGGACTTCTTAATGAAATTGAATATATAAAAATAGCAATAAGAACAATAATAACAGTAGCAACAACAATAACAACAATGGAGACGACGACGACGATGATGAGGAGGAGGAAGAAGAGAGAGAACTCACATTCAGCAGCCATTCTTTCGGTAAGGGTTTCCTCGGTACCCAGTTTTGCACTTGCATAGATACCCTGGGCCGTTGGTGGAGTTGACACACTCGTGGTTGTCGCTGAGGCAGGCATAGGTCGCCTTGTCTTTCTGTGCCACCAGGCAACTCTTGTTGCCCACTGCCCAGTCGAGCACCAGCGGCAATCGCTTACCAGCAGCGCCGGCAAGCTCCCTGTTACTGACGTAGGACGTCCGGAACTTGAACTTTTCCCTCTCCACCAGAAAGGCGTATCTGCACGGGCTGCCGCCGGAGCCGGAGCCGTCTGGTCTGTCCTCACCGTTGGCGACGAAGCTAGGGACAAAGGACCTTATCCCCCGCTGGATCGTCGTCTGGCAGCAACCGTCCGTGCCGTCGCAGGCGGAAATGCCGCCGCCATTATTGGCCATCATCGACGACGGCGGGCGTCGCACACCACCGCGCGGGCACGAGGCGTTGCAGCCCGCCACGTAGCGGTTCTCGACGCCGCGTTCCTGCGTGCCGATGTAGGCTAGCACGTCGCAGCCGACGACGGTGAGCACGTTCTCGGTGCCGGAGACGCGGAACGTCGCCGAGTCGTACCCCCAGATGTTCTCGTCGACCGTGGACGGCGACGTGTAGTTGCGGCACCGCGAGTTCACCCAGCTGTAGACTCGCATCCTCCCGCCGGCCACGTCGATGTCGAGCACCTGCAAGCCAGCGACCTTGGGGATTGGCCCTGGCTGCAGCGCGCCGTCGGCGTCGAGGTTGCTGCAGGTGACGTTGAATGGCTCGTCGCCGCCGTCACCGGCCGTCTCGAGGTAGCAGCCACGGCCGATGCCAAAGGGGTACGGGATCTTCACGACGCCGCACTCCTCCGGGCACCTCACCGCGGCTGCCGCCGGCGAGAGGAGTGCGGCCGTGAGCAGGGCAAGCAGCATTGCCGCCGGTGCCGGCATCTCTTCAAGCCCGTGGTTAGGAGTTAGGACTTACGCTAGCTCTAGTGGTAGGTAGTTATGCTCTGCAATCCGTACTAGTGAGATATATATAGATGGCGGGAAAGGTTCTTATTACGCGCCACTACAAATAATATATATTGCCGTTTCATGCACGCATGATCCAGGCGAATTTGACTCATGTTGAAATTCCTCACTATATTGATTAGTTGGGTCAAGCTAGAGATGATCGTAGTTAAGGAATGGAGCTTTTGACAATAGTTATGATCTATTTGGATCCATTAGCACTAAAAATTAGTAGCTAAAATTAGTACTAATGATCTAAGCAGACCTGCCAATAAACTTACTAATTATTGGCTCGAGGACTGCTAACTATTAGTTCCATTAGCAAATTTGGAGTAGTTCATAGGTTTTTTTTTTTTGCGATTGAGTGGCTAATAATTCATATGCACCTTTAACTCACTATCAACCACCTACTAGCAGGTGGATCCAAACAGCCTGCTAAAAATTAGCTAGCTAAAAATTAGCAACTATTAGTTATTAACTAGTTATTTTTTTAGTGCTATAAGGGATTCAAACATGCCCTTAATTTCGCCATGTGCCAAGCGAGGTGGGTTGTTAGGACACGTATGTATGTATGTTCGTCGAAGGGGAAATTAGTTTATTTCAAACTCATGATTGCATCCACTGAAAGCTTCAAAAGCTAGCTACCTTATACATGCATGTAACAATGTTCATACTTCTTTCCTGGCCAACTAAAGCAAAAGCTAGATTGAGTAGCAAGCAATGGACCGGCCGGCCATGGTGGATCGGAGGTAATATATATCGTTGGTACAAAACAATATAAACTATGCGTTTTGTTTGAGGCACGGCGACACGAGTAGGGCACTTAACTATGCAGCAGATTATAAAAAGACTAGTCATTGTAGACTGTTCATACACCTTGTGTGTCTGAATAATTCTCAGTGGGGCATAAAGTGGAGTTCATGCTAGCTAGCGCTGTTTCCGTGAAACCAACTAAAGTTATGCTGTGGAAGCATCGCAATGGAGTAGTCTTCAACAACCTGCCGCCGTCGGCTAGTCGACTTGCTGCAACCTTCAGAGATGCCGCCCACCTGTGGCAACACCGGTTTCCTGCTGCTGAACGCTCTGTTGTGGAGCAATGGTGTCATTTAGTTTCTTCTTAAAATGTAAACCCAATTGTCAGTATTTTTGGAAACCTCCCTGTAACTTGCTACTCATGTAATTGAGCTGCAGTGTTTCTGCTGCTCCCATGCAATGAAAGGTGGGGATAACTCCTCCCCCCCCCCCGATTAACTCAAAAAAAAAACCAACTAAAGTTGGCTAAGTGGATGCATGCATGCTTGTTTATTAAGTTGGACTGGGGCAGAAAAACCCCGTCAGCCAGGGGAGTAGACCCAAAAATCCACACTTCCTCCAGGAAGCATATCACATGTCAACTTTCTGTAGCTGGTGAGCATCGCATGAAAGCTTATAGGGAACTTTGAGCACTCGATCACTTTCGCTATATACAAAAGTAAAAGTATGTTACTGTACTAACCTACTCGCATCTTTATCAGATATCCAAAGCCTACCACATAGAACGTAATTTATTACAAAAACTGAAATTATTTACTTTAGACAGACTAAGGTCACATAATTTGTGATAGGACAGGAGGCGTTAACTTGTATACAAAACTTGGTTTTCGCCAAACACAGAGGTAGCTCATTGCAAACATAACTTTCACACCACCAAAAAAAGGAGGAGAAACAGTAGCACAAGAAAGATACAGTTAGCAATAACATAAGCTCAGTGTTTGAGCCTCAAACTCCTATTTGCTGAGGAAAATGGCGACCGGGTTCACCAGGGGAAGGGGGTTGGGTTCTCCAGCAGCAAAACATGCTCAGCAGACTTAGTGCGAGCGGCTTCATTAGACGGTGACAGCACCTCGACTTGCTCAAGCCCCAGCTGACTCTTGATCAGCTCCAATTTCACTCGAGAAAATCCATCTCACCAAACGGAAGCTTCAAATCCAGTGCCAGAGGACCAAGCTCCCTTGCTTCGTCCTTCAACTTGATGAAGGGCATGCAGAGCTTCTGAACTTGCTTCAAGTTTCATTTTCTGCCCAATGGCACAATTCATCAGAGCTTCTGCTATTCCCTGGTCAGGAGCGTGTTTGGCTGTCGAATTTAGACTGCAGCACCCTCAAGCACTGATCTTTCCAGCCAGAGTAATACTCGTTGACATATATATAAGGTCAATGCTTATCTTTTTTTTCCCTGATGGAGGTGCAGGCACAGCTCCCTTCTTAGGCTTCTTGGAACCAGACTCTTGTTTATGAAGCAGCTTCTTCATCAAAACTATGGTATCCTGCAAGTGTTTGTTTGCAATTCACAGAGTAGGATCCAGGGTGTCTGCATGGGCCAGCCAGCTTTGATTGCAAAGCCTTCTTTCTTCATGATCTTTGTCCACATGTACTCAGCAGCGTAGTGTGGGCAAATAGGGGTGATGAGCCTGGTCTGGACATCATAAACTGCCACAACAGATCACGGTTCATGCCTGCTGCGCCACACGAGAACCTGTAATCTCTAGCCAATTGGAGGTCATAAAACCCAGATTTCAGGGCGTCTCTGAACATGAAAGCATTGTAGCTCTTCTCAGTTTCTTTGATTGCAATGTCCATCTCATTTGCAAACACATGGTCAGCATATGTAGTGGGCGGTCCAGATCTCAATTCAGATTCAGCAGCTGTAACCTCTTCCATCCATGAAATTTCTGTTTTCAGCCTCATAACAGCAGAATTTGCAGTTTCAGTGACAAAGTTTGCATCATCCATACCATCACAGCGAGGCAAATCTTGAAGTGTTGTGTGATTGTATATGCAGAATGTCAGATGGTTTTGAATAAGGTCCTTCCCAGACACCTGAATATCAAATGGATACCAATACTGAAATTCTTGCTTCATTTTGCATAACCGAGCTGGAGGGATGTCATTTTTTGGTGCTGGGCCATCACAAAACACAAAATCCCAGACATCATCTGTAATCAGAAAGAGTCTACAAGGAAACAGCTCATCCCATGGAATTCGAGTACCAAGGCCAAAAGAACGTGAACATGCCCACTGGTTCAGCCAGCCCAATGTGTGCTCCAAACCATTTTGGGTTTCAACTGAGAATGTATTCGTGTTGTCTAAACACCTGACTGCCTCATGCTTCCATTCAGCCTCACCATAAGTTATGTACCACTGATCAGTGAGGGCAACGACACACTCATCACAAGATCTAGACATGACCTTCTCTGGCTCACTATACAACACGGCTATGCCTTCATCGAAAAGCTTATTTTAATCAGGGGTTTCACTTCTTGAACCTTTCGATCGCTGAACTCACCTACAATCATTGTTCCATCAGAACATCCCTTTAGATATGTCATTCATTGGTACAATCTCATATGGAATGTGGATTATTGGTACAATCTCATATGGAAGAACCCACTTGTATTTCACGCCATATTTTGCCCTCAAACCTGGCTTTGTGACTAAATCTTGAAGTGCCATGAAATCATTAGGTGAATCACTTGGAACACTAGTCACAATGCAAGTACCTGTCAAGACAGTGAGAATTGGAAGAGTATATATGGCTTCATTGAAGACAGGAGGAGATTTTAGTGGCAAAACCAATCAAATCATAGCCAGATAGCTCACACAAGCTGGTTGGTATGCAAGATTAAGAGCAGCCCTTGCTCCCACTGATACTTATGTGCGCCAGCCTTTGCAGCAGTTGGACTTCTTGCTCTTAAATTTATCTGACACAACAGCATCAGCAGTGGCGGAGCGTGGCTCAACAGCAAGTGGGGGCCAAATTGTTCATTTCAGTATCAAATCATGGTGACATAGTGTAGATATATACAGTTCAGCTGCTGTAAGTCTATAGGCCATTAAACTTTTGTCAACCAAGGGGGGGCGGAGGCCCAGTTTGGCCTCCACTACTCTCCGCCCCTGAGCATCAACCTCAGCATCTGCCACAGCGGCACCAGAACCCTCCTGCCGTTCTGCGCCACTACCGGGGGATTTCCAAATTGTTGGATCTCCCTGGCAAGCTTATCAGCTGAGGCCTTGATGGGCATTCCAGTGCAGTGGAAAGCAAAGTGTAAAATGGCATTGGAGCCACGGAGCCTGTGGTATGCAGCACCGAACTCAAGCTTGGACAACGAGAAGGCATGGCCGAGATGCAGCAAGCCATTCATGTAAGGGTATGGAAAGTTCCAAAAGAATTTTGCTCCGGGACCTGGAGGCTCACTTCCAGCATCAGCCTCAAAAACATTGTTTTCATCCCAGGACTGCTGAACCTCAAATTCATTGTTCAGTAAACAGTCTGTCCAAGCACGACTCTTAGGTTCGTCTGGATTCGACGACATTCTCCTAGAAAACCAAGAAAAAAAGGATGTCAACTGACAAGAGTCTCATTTTGATTCTTTGAACTCAGCAAAATGCATATCTGAAGTGTAAAAGAGAGAAGAGCTCACAGACACGTGAAACATACAGAAACCAACATTTATTTTTGAATGAAGCATAGCACCTAAACCTGCTAATGGGCCAAAATCTGGACCACACCCACACCAAACCATTACATCAAAGACCAGCTAGCCAATCCAATCCACCCCGCTGACCCACCTCTTTAAACCAAACCAATCCAAACCTTCCCTTGGGCAAAAATCAAACGAACAAATTCTCCTCTAAGCAGTTTCAAGCCATTTCAAAACCATGGGATCTAACCTTGGTTTCAATGCCCGTGCTGTTACCTTGGTTTCTATGCCCCTGTTCCTCGCTAGTTGTTATCTGTCCTCTCTTTGCTAGGTAGCATTTTTAACATAAGGAAAGTTTAGCAAATCATAAAATGAACCAAAATTTGAAAAGATCAAAAGAATTACAGAACTTAAAACCATAAAATAATTTAGTTTATGAACTAGACTAGGCATTTAACAAAAGAGAAAAAAAACACATATTGTTTAGACTCCACATTACAGAAATTTTAAGCCTTCACGATATTTAGCCTCTATTATACAAAAATTTTAAGTATTTCACCACCGTTTTTGATAAAAAAATATTTCATCTTCCATCTCTTAATCTCCATGATCACGAAACATACTAGGATGGAAACATCAAATGTTGAAAACACAAACATACAACTGCCACATTCGGCCATTGCATTTTTTTCAGTTGGTTGCATGTAGTTCTAAGAGGTAGTTTGTCAGCTATTTCTTTTATAACTAAACTACAGGAAATCTCGACTCTGTTGACTGTTAATAAATTACCAAATTACATGGTGCCCATCACAAATCTTCACAAGATCCAATGCCAAATTTGAAATTTCACATAGCCGCAGTTCTAACAAGTCAGTGTCAGAGGTCAAGCTTCATTGCTTAAAAGGATTCTAGAAAGCGTATGATTGAACTTTTTTTCCACAACGGTAAAACCAAAGAGTTTGAAAGGGTTAGCGCGCACACACACACACATCAGTCCACACATGCATGCAAGTGAGAATGCAAGGACTGATTGAATGCCTGATTTGATCAGGCGGCAGGAAAAAAAACACACAGCTCATTAGCATGCCCCTAACCCTGGTAATCCAACTATTGAAACCACAAGAGCTATATATTCCAGGTAAAGAGAAGAAGTGGATCAATGACAGGGTCTGGGCCATGTGAATGTGTAAGGAAGAAACGAACTAAAGTAGTGTGCACTTGACATGCATGTGGAGCCGCTCATTTCTCTGGTTCAAACGCATCACTTTGATCCCATGCAGAAAAACCCAGTGCCACCATGATGTGCACTTGACAGAAGCTAAGGAGTTTCTTTGCTGAAAGGAGAAAAAGGTCTAATATGTCCTATTAACATTTCTTTTATTAAAGCTAAGGGCCTGTTTGGATACCAAGGGCTAATTGTTAGCTATCTAAAAATTAGCCCTTGCCAATCCAAACAGGAGGCTAATAATTGGGCTAATTTTTTAGCCAATGCCAGCTAGTTTGGGCTAATTTTTAGCCCCAACTAGTAACTAGCCCTAGCTGATCCAAACAGATCCTAAGGAATATCATGAAGCAGCAGCAACAATGCTGTAACAGCAACAGCTGCTGGACTTTTAAACAGCCTTGCAGTTGGGCATTACTCAGTCTATAACTCTACATCATAAAGACATGTATGTAGTGTAATCTATTAGTGACACAAGCAGCACCAGGATTGGTGCAATGCAAACAAAGCTTGAATCTTTAAGAATCTGGAAAGCTTTGAAATGCTACCATGCACACGTAAATCATCACTTGCAAAGTTTTCCAACACTGGGCATTTGAGAAGGCAATCAACATACCTGCTACTGCTAGCCCTCTTTGGGTTCTAGATCTTGACCTAAAAAATAAAATTTTGTTTAAATACCTCTGTCTACCAGAAATGAAAAAACAGAACATTTGTTTAAAGAAAAACCTTTGTACCTTCACTAGTGCGATCTTTGGTCTTGAATAGCCAATCTTTCCCACAAACAAGTGCCTCGAGAATTTCCGGCATTAGTGAGCTTCTATGGTCTCCAAGAATTCTTCCTCCAAGACTAAAAGCAGATTCGGACGAAACGGTGCTAAGGGGAATAGAAAGGAAGTCTCGAGCCATAGTTGACAGTACAGGAAACTTGTCTGATCTTCCCTTCCACCAAGCTAGGATATCAAAATCCTCATTATCCTCCTCGATCTCTTCTTCTAAATATGCATCAATTTCAAATTTCGGTGCCCGTGCAACTCTTCGTCGTGATTTGTATTGAGCAAATTCTTCTTCAAGATTTCTTTTTCCAAGAATCAGTGACCCCACATTAACAAAGGCTTCATTAGCAGGCGCTATCATATCCACACTACTTTTCCTTGCACATTGTTGCTCATACAATGTGAAGTACTTTCTCATCCACTCTAAGGCATGCTTCACATGCATATCAATCTGATTTGTATTATTGCACAGCTTCTGAAAGAAGAAATCTAAGTAGTCAGCCTTCCTTCTTGGATCTAATATAGTGGCAATGACTAAAACAAGGTTAAATGTAATCTCTTTCTTCTTTCTCTTTTTTTTAACTACATTGTGCAGGTTATCTTCATCAGGATTCCAATATTTCTCAAACTTGGAATGCATGGAAGCAGTCAACTCCTTGAGCAGATCGGTACTTTGCCAAGCTGGGTCCTTCAAGGCATAGAGGATGGAAAGCACTAAGGGCAAAAACTTATGTGATGTAGGCTTCCTATGAGCTGACACAGCGAGTGTAAGTTCTTCAAATACCTTGAGAAATTCACAAATCGCTGCTGCCTTTGCCCACTCTTCCTCAGTAAGTAAAACTTCAAGATATCTAGGAGCATAGGAAATAAGGACAGCTTTGTATTTTAATGCTTCCCTAAGCATTTTGAAGGTTGAGTTCCATCGGTTTGGAATGTCAAGGTAGATAACGGACTTTGAGGGTAAACCCATCCCATTTGCAAGCGAATTGAACACTTGAAGTCTTGAGACAGAAGAATCAATATGCTTCAGCAGCTCACGGATCTTTTGTATTGTTGTATGGATCACTGTCATCCCATCCTGAACTAAGATGTTGAGAATATGAGCAGAACATCTAACATGTAGATGTTCACCATCAAACAATAACTCATGTTTATGATTTGTTATCAACTCCTCACATGCCGAAGTGTTATTGCTTGCATTATCTAATGTCAAAGTAAATAATTTATCCCTTATATCCCATTCTGTCAAGCACCTCACTATTTCTTCTTCAATTGCAATGCCGGAGTGAGGATACTCTAGTTTTTTAAACCAAATGATCTTTTTCTTGATCTTAAATTCTGCATCAATGTAGTGAGCTGTTACAGCCATGTATTCTACATTCTGGGATGATGTCCATATATCTGATGTCAAGCAAACACGAGAATCCAAATTCTGAAGTTCAGTATAAAGCTTTTTCTTTAGCTCCTCAAATTTCTGGAAGGAATCATTGTGGATTGTTTGTCGACCCTTGACTATGAAAGTTGGTTGCATTGTGTTAATCCATGGCTGCAAGTACGGGTCTTCGAATTCCAGAAATGGAATCTCAGCATGAATTAAAATACTTGATCATCTCTTGACGACAGAGGTGGGGATCAAAGACAAAATTTGCATCTAATGGTTGTTTGTTCATGCTTGCTTGAAATCTCTTTCTAGTATCACTCTCAATTGCTGGGCAAGAATTGGCAGTATGGCCTCTAAGACTACTAGTACCAAACTTGGTACTCAATTTTAGTTGACAGTACTTGCAAACAGCTTTTAGCTCACCATCCACATCAACCAAGGCTTTCTCATAATGTTCCCAGACATTGGACCGTTTACGACGTGGCGTCAAAGATGTATGACCCTCTTCACTATCATGAGTTCCTGAACCCTCTGATGTATTGGTCGACATTTCACCTGAAAAAGGTATGAGAATTTATAATTATTTAAGCTCTGAAGTAACCAGACTTAAGATTAACCAGCAATCTAATTCAAAATTTGCATAACTAAAAAGATAGCTAGCTAGCAGTGACAAGTGACTCAATAAATAGATTGCTAAAGCAGTAAGTAGCAAGCTAAGCAGCTAGTACTAAGTACTAACAAGCAATTTAACACTAAGTAAAGCTGTAAGAAAGCAACCTAAAGTGATATTAGTAGTACCAAATTTTTGATAGACAAATGATACTGCTAGTAGTGATAACCAATTTACCACACACAAACAGTTCACAGAATGTTTTCTCCAATCCCAACACAATGTTTTCTCACACACTTTCCCCCCTCTTCGCTGTTGTACATACACAACACAATTTGATTGCAGCCACAAAATGAAAGAACTCCCACGTAGTGCATGAACATAAGCATGGAAAAATTCAGTTGCTATGATTGCTGTCAGATCAAAGTGGTACCCTGACTAAGATACTTATGGTCCTGAATCAGAACAGTCTCTCAAATTGGACCAACATTGCAAATTCTACATCAAAGGGATTCCAGCTCCAGAACATAAGCATGGAAAAATTCAGTTGCTCTGATTGCTGTCAAATCAAAGTGGTACCCTGACTAAGATACTTATGGTCCTCGATCAGAACAGTCTCTCAAATTGGACCAACATTGCAAATTCTACATCAAAGCGATTCCAGCTCCAGAGCCTTAATCACAGCATCACAAGTTCTATATCAGTAGCCACAATACTCATCAAAGGTTCACTAATCATGTAACCTTTATCATAACAATTTATGAAGAGTTCATTTATGCAGAAAATAAAGGAACATACAAAAGGATGGCACTTGTCAAGAACTATTTTACCAGGTCTGATGTAACTAAAGAATGCACCACTTAATGCAGTAAAGGGATTCCAGCTTCAGAGCCTCCTAGCCTGCAGCAGCTTAATCCTTGACCTGCATCCAGTTCAGCAGCAGACTAAAAGTGAGGGAAACATCTGACTCGTCGTCTATGGCGAACACTCTTCCCTTGTAGTTCAGAATCCTTGTGAGTTCGCCTATTGCAAATGTGCAGGAATGCAAAATGCAGTCAAGATGTGTATTCATATGCATGCACAGATAACTATGAGATGAGAAGTTTGGATGCTCACTTGGAAGATCTGGCTTCAAGTCAGTGGTGAGCTGGACGAGGATCAGACAGTCCTTGCTGTCAGGAGGGCAAAGGACAGCGCGTGAATCGCCCAAATTAGCAACTATCAAGTGATCACCCTGTGCATAAGAAGGACAATTGGGCAACAGAATAAGTCATATGTATGATTTAGATATGCTGATTAAACTGTTCAAAATATATCTTGGTTTAACGGTTAGGTCTCATTTTCAGTACTTGTATTCAATATTAGGCAGTGGTTACAATACAAGTAAATTAGTAGTAAAGTAACAGCAGTAGCATCAGTACCTGCCTAACAACAGCGACTGCAGTTGTGCCGCTACAAGTGCAGATACGAGTACGCCTTGCGTCAGCCGTTGTACGTGCGGGCAGATCCGTGGACGGAGCTGCGACGCGCCGACGCCGGTGAGCCCCCTGGCGGTGATTATGTGCGTGGGCTTCGAATTCCTAAATCAAGGGCACGCCGCAGGTTAATCAATTCCACCCAAAACTACAATCGAAATGGCCATGCTGCAACTGCACCAATTGACTGCAAAGCTATACAAAGAGCTGACGAAACATACTTGTGGGCACGGGATTCAACGACAGAACTCTAGGCCCCGAGGGGGTCGGGGTAACTCCCCACCGGAAGCAGCGGCCGCGACGGCGCAGGGAAAGGTAGGGTTTCGGGCCTCCTCCTGCGTGAGGTCGAGGATGGAGGCGGCGTCGACGGCTCGACGCTCTCGATGGCTTTGTGCGTGCAGCGTGGGCTTCAGCCCATTAGCCAATAACGGGTTTGGGCCAAGGGTTCAAACCATTTCGACTTCAAAACCAAACCAAACCGTTTGCGGAAGCCATTCTCACCAAACCAGAGCCTACAGCCTAGTCATAAAAACCGGTTGCACACCGAACCATTAGGAGCTTTAATTCCACTCAAAAAAAAAAGGAGCTTTAATAATAGCACCACATTTTCATGTTAAATTGACTGAATTCATGTGTGAAGTGCACAAAAATAGAAGTGCTAAGAGATGCACGAAACATATTAAACAAATATCTATTTTGAATGGAGTACAGCGTCACGATATGATGCTTTGAGTTTTGTTTTTGTCATATGTAAGAAGCGGGACTTTGGCAGGTAGGGTACCCCAAATTTGTTTGGCACATGAATTAACTGCTACTTATATAATCAGCCCATGATCATCCTCACAGCAAAAGATCCGCAATGAACCGGACGAAACACGCAGAAATAAACACTTATTAACATTTTTTTTGTGTTCCACGTTTGTCACCCAGATAGCACCTCCTCGCCTCCCAAGTCCCAACCACGCTAGAAACTGCTGACGCAAGACGGAATCGAATTGGACCACTCGACGGCGCACGGCAGGCGGCAGTTTGGTGTCACGTTCACCGGTATGGCGGTATTCGAGTCGGCCCTCCGTGAGACTGAGACTGAGACGGTAAGACCCCAGTTCGTTAACGTAGTATAGGCTTCAAGTACAATTAGGAAGCTCCTTGCAATTTCCGAATACCACGTTCACGCGTAGTACTCCCTCCGTCCAACAAAACAAGCAATTATGGGAAGCGTGCCAGTTAAACTGACTCAAGTTTGACCAAGTTTACAGTAAATAGTATTAACATTTATGTCTCCAAATAAATTTATTAAAAAAATATATTCTATAACTAATCTAATGATACTTATTTTATATCATATATATTAGTATTTTTTTATATAAATTTAGTCAAAGTTCAAACTGTTTGACTTCTCGAAAAGCGAGAATTGCATGTTTTTATGGACGGAGGGAGTATAATCTAACCAGAAAACGGTGGTACTACCCCCATCCTCTGACCACCTTTGGAACCCGTCCGACCAAATCAGATTCAACCAAGACAAAGCACTGAATTATAATAACAACATACGATGTAATACTAGTACTACACCACTGGGAAACTGCAAGAGTGAACCCAAAAAAAATCTCATTTCATTTCTCCATTGATCATCATGTTTATAAGTAGCAGTTATGCATCTAATACATCGACGACAGAGAAAACCAAGAGAACGGAAAACGTAAACATAACAGACTCAAAAAACCATTCCCTAGCCCGTCTAATCCAAAAGTATGGTATATATGCTCCATATGCCTGTATCCTTCACCACTACTTACTACTTACTACTTACCACATCACTCCATCAGAAACACATGCTGTAAGCTATCGACGACTATGTCCCTCTAAACCTGCACCTAAACAACAAAATGATCTCGCCGGTCACCACCACCATGATCACCGATATATCTACGCCATCTCCAGTTAACACAACACTACCTACATCTCCACCTGGCAAAACACCAGGCAGCTTTTGGATCATAGGGACAAATACTATGTTGGTGTCGGATTCAGCTCAATGCCCCGCTGCCTCGCATTCTCCATGATGCTCTCAGTGTTGCTCCCACTGGCTTTGCAGTAATTCAGATGCGCGTGCCACAGCTTGAAGGAGAAGGGGTAGACCGATGCTGCCTGCTGGTAGAACCTCTTCACAATCTCTGTGACATGCAATTTCTGCAGGAGATCTGCACCTTGCAGCCATACTGATTCTGGTGCGACAGGTACAGCTCGGAAGATGGCGTTGATCAGAACAGAGCTTGCCCAGAACCTGGTCCCAGTGGAGGTTGCATCAGAACCTGTGAAGTGCTTAGCTACAAATCCACCAACTGCCAAGCCTAGGCGATAGTTTGCAGGAAGAGCCTCCATGACCGTTTCAACAAAATCTACCAGGTACTTCACATTGCCAATTCTTTTTGGAAGGAGAGACGGACCAAAGCACACTTCAAGGACAGAGTTTATCAGAGAAGAATCTGCAGGAACAGAACCAATAGTGTCATCTATAAGCTGCCTAAGCCTATGCTTCTTAACATTCTGGCAAAACCTTCGTGACAGCAGCTCCCTCGTGGGCAAGTTGCGATGATCTGCAAGGTAACCAATGATTAAACTGAATGTAGCCCGAGTTTGAGCATCTGTAGAAGACGATGATTTCTCCAGCTCCAGTGCATGAATTGCAGCATGTTCTCTTATACAGTGCTCATACCACTCCCCATGAGCCAATTTCAATGCTTTATCCACAGCAATTTGTGCTTCCTGTAGGTTGTCCTCCAGTATCTTGTACAATGAGAGGTTTAATAACCGAAAGACGAGATCTTCTGATATAGATGGACCAGAACTAACTTCCTGGGGTGAAACAAGTGATGATGTTCCAGGCTCTTCACTGCTCGGTTCTATACAAATAGTAGAATTGGTTTGGATATCACAATCTTTTCCGTGTTCTTCAAACCAGCAAGTCAGTACCTTCTCAGCTAACTCAGTATCAGTGGCCAGAACATGCTCAACATATTGATTCCACATATATTGAATTCCTTGTGCCTCTTTAGGCCAATTCAAGATCAACTCATCAAAGCTTTTCAGACCAGGACATGTACCATGCTTTCTGTCTAACCGAGCTGAGATAAGCAGAATCTGAGGACACATTGGGTACTCCTTCATGTACGTCACCAGCATATCAGCAGAAGATTTGAAGCCTTCAACAGCCGCTAGACAACTAATGTGGTTAACAGCGAGGAATTGTGATAACATCAGGTAAGATGGATCCCCGTTTTTAACACACTCACTAATATCTTCAGCCATCTTATAAGCAGCATAATTTAAAAGTTCTATAATCTTATCTCTGTTATCTACACTGGGATCAATAGAAGGCCATATTAAGGCACGAGGCAAAGCTTTCTGGAACTCTAGCTGATCAATAATTTCCTCTGGAAGGTTCCTGTAAATTGAGATATATAGGCACGAAATCCAAAATATGCATCTGTCGGACATGGTCAAGCTAGAAATGACATCAGCAAGCAACTTGTCACCAGAATTATCAGGCATTGCAGTTGGAAGAATTCCAATAATCCTAGAAATTGCCTTCTCTACATTTCCAGACATGCACAGGAAGTAAATCATCTGTAAGAAGATGTCTAGTATGAAAGCACTTCTTTCTTGTAGATCCTTGTCATTGTCAGCTGTCATTTGGCAGAGCATGCTCAAAGCATCGTTATAAGCATCCAATCGATCATCAACACGTAACCTACTATTTATATACATAAGCCATAATTCATAGGAACAAAAATTGTGTTGCACCTAGAAAGAAAACAAAGTATAAGGTTTGTTGATAATTATACCATAGCATCTACAAATGATAAAGCAACCATATCAATTGGATGCAAACCACAAATATGAAATGCCCTCAATCTCATCTAAAGTTTTTTCATGTCCTAAAAACAAAAAATAAACAAGAAGATGGACCACACTAGGATTGAAGCACAATCTGGCATTAGAGGGATGCAATCATAATCAAGCAAACCATACCAAATGAACAAAATTTAGCTTTTGTATGAATAAGATCAGCAATTGATACATTAGAACAAGCAGGGTAATAAAAAGGAAAAAAAAAGTAAAAAGGATCTGTAGCTCATGCAGTCCAACATAAAATTTTTAGGCTTAAACTAAATGGCAAGAGAGCAACCAGTAAATAGTTTACCGCATCAGAAAACATGTCATCTTTTCCAAGTCCTTCATCCTTTTGATAGTAAATATGGAGATAAAACACCCACAGGATAACTGTACTTGGATCAGCCTCAATGGACCGCGCCAGAAATGAAAGAGCCTGCAAAACACACATTATTTAGAGATAAGCTAATGGCCAACAATATCCAACCTGAACTCAACTGTGTAGAAGCAGGTAAAACATGTTCTAATCTGAAGGGTACAATATCCAATACAGAAGTCACCTTGATCCTTTCAGGCTTGTTTCCTTTTCCACAATATAAATCAAGAGCTGCCTCCAAGAATAACTCAATATCAACAGGACCCTGTACAATCTTATTCTACAGAATAAAAAGTTACACAGCAATAATCAAAATACAAGCAGATCAGATATCAATGAAGTAAATATATTCATTCAAACCAAAAATGTCAATTCATCATGTTACAACTACTATGAAATGTATGCTAATAAAGTTTAAACCCCATAAGTATGAAATGTATGCTAATAAAGTTTAAACCCCATAAGTGGTGAATACTTGGTCCAGTACAGAAGCAATTGTCAAATTCAGAGCATGTTTGCATTGGATTGGAACCCCAAGAAAAGAGTGCAGTGTTAACAAGTACCAATATAACCTAATCAAAATATTTGATATGCCATTATGCAATATCACGAGAATAGAAAGAGCAGGAAACTTCAAGAATAAGTTTAGTGTGGAGAACCAGACTCCAATATGTATGCCACTTCCGCGATGTGATGCTAACTGCAATACAGTGCGCTCTACCCACCTTCCTGCTATCCAGCATTCGAAATTTTAATAGTTGTCTGTTCCTATCAAAATCAGCAATCCGACCATCACCAGCCTGTAAGAATGGTGCATCTGATGGAAGAACTCTTTGAACAGATAAAGGTAAAGGAAAGGAAGCACAAAACCCCCTTTGCCAATATTGCCATAAACTGCTAGCCAAAACTGACTGTGTCAAGTTCAGATCAGCTTTAATAAGATTTGAACCGACACGATACACTGGCACAGG
Source organism: Saccharum hybrid cultivar R570 (assembly GCA_038087645.1). Classification (NCBI taxonomy): domain Eukaryota; kingdom Viridiplantae; phylum Streptophyta; class Magnoliopsida; order Poales; family Poaceae; genus Saccharum; species Saccharum hybrid cultivar. Next base: position 640,941 of record JAQSUU010000695.1, on the reverse strand, counting down.
AAGAATATGCTGAGACAAACCATAAGGAATCTGGCCTGCATAAAATCATCCGTTCAAATAAATTAAATGTCGAACATTCATAATGCATAATGTGTATGGATTATGGAATTATACAGTCAAGCAATCAACACGATAAGAGAGCAATTGTAAATATAGCAAACCTGAAACAGAGGTCATAGAACGTTTTGTAAGCTTTGGCTTTCTCCAAGCATGATGCTCAACATGTTGCCACTGGCACTCTTCGTCATTGCATTTTCCTCGAAGCTCAAACATGCAGAAGGGCCAGAAGGGATCGATCACACTGTGTACCATATTATTATCCTTTTGGGTAGTTGGGAGAATCTTCATATTTTCTCCAACAAGGTCATGTATCATATCTTGTACACTTTCTGTAACTTCAGACGCTGCATCACTGGTCAGATAGTCATTTTGGTAATCTGAAGGCTCCTTGCAAAACCCAGGTAATGGCCGCTTGATTTGTCTAGCAGCATTTAGTGGAGCTGAAGAAGGAAAAATGAGAGTGTCCGTAGCCAATGGCATGCATAACTCTTTGAGAGAAGAAACGTTGTCCTCAGGATCACAGTTGCCCATTGAAGGACCACTACTAGAATTAGAGAGGCCGCCAGTTTTTTCAGCACCATCATTTTCCAGCTCCACTGTACCTGCACAACATAATAAAGTATGGTTACACAGAAGTTCACATGCGCCGGTGTAGAGTCCATAGTTCTTAAGGCGTAAAGGCGAGGCATGACAATGTGCCACCGCCCAGACGCCTAGGCGCCCGCCTTAGATGCCTAGGCGCCCGCCTTGCCCGCCTAGGCGAGCATTTTGCAAGGCGCTGGGGGGTCGCCTGGACGCCTAGGGGCGACGCCTAGGCGACGCCTTAAGAACTATGGTAGAGTCCATTCCTAAAAGGAAAGGAGCAAACTGAGAAACATAACTTCTAGCCACACTAGGATATTCAAGAGTATGCCCAATTGTCTGCATAGACATAGTTTTAGATCATTGTTATCCATCAACATAAAAAAAGAATCGACGCCTCTAAATAGTAATGACTTCATCCTATAGGAATCAAATTTTAATATATTTCCATGCAAGTTAACACAAGGATGAAAAGATGATAGCATAACAGTAATAAAACTCACTATCAGCAATATTTAGTAAAGATGATTCATATTGTGTAGTATATATTTTAGAGCCTAAACATATTCATCACAAAGATGGAAGATATAGCTTATCAAATGGATGGATGCTTGCAGGGTAAATCAGTATACACTGTGACGCCTCAACACATATACAGATCATTAAGTATAGAATTAGAAGTATTAAACCCAAGTGGTATAACCTTCAGGAGTAGGAGTTGTCATAATATTCTGCTCTGCTTCCTGTAACTGATGTCCAACATATGTAGACTGCTTGCCATGTTCTGCAGCTACTTTTCCAACAGCAAATTCTTCAGTGCCATCAACAATGGTGCCATTCAAGCATGATTTCTTCCCAAATCTTTCAACCAATCTAGACCTCAAAGAAGCTTCTAAAAGTTCATAATCCTGAGCACTGTCACCAGAAACTTGTCTGTTTTCCTCTGCATATACATGTATAGTTTCTTCCATTTGATTCTCCAGATCCAAAGCGCATTCTGACCTTGCCTGTCTAGTGGGGAACAGAAGATCATCCTCCATGTAATCTGAAAGGACACTATCAGCATTGACAGCAGTCACAGAGCTGGGCTCAGCTGTGCTGGCCGCAAGCTTATCATGATAGTGTGGCCGTGCCTCATGCTTATCAACTGGCTGCTGAGAAGGTTCTTCAGGATGTAGCCTGTGTCTACCACCCTGATTTTCAGGCATCTGACTATCTGCATGAATCTGAGAATTGAGCAGTGATGGCATTGCAAGGTCATCTTCAGGATTCCGATTCCGAATACTCAAAGACTGCACCAAAGAAGAATTCTCTGCAATCAAACCATGGACTTGTGAAGAGCAAATCTCTCTTTTTCTCCGAAGAATTGCACATCTTTCATTTGCCTCGAGTAAAGCTCTTTGTGCTTTGCGATAAGCTCTAAGAGCTTCTCTTTCTTCAGCTTCACATTTTTGTCTATGCTCCTGGGCATCCTCCAATTCCTCGTCTCGTAATTCTTCCATCTCAAGTAGAGAGAACAATGTTGTGTTCCGTGTGTCTACGCCTATCTGGCCACTGCAATTCAAACATCCGGCATTCTGCAAAAAATAGAAAATGGAAATTGACCTTACCTTACACACTGATTCACATCACGATTCAGATTATCTGTGCTGTAATAAAAATTTAATGTAACTAACACTGTGCTGTAAAACATAATTCCAGAAAAAGAAACTAAAATGAGTTCAACAATCAAATCAAAACATGGACGTGCTGAAACAGATGCTTCCAGAAGGAACCCCTCTCAGTTTAGTGTCAGGTATAATCAGTACAAAATTTCTAGTGGCTCCAAATTGCTACTATATGCGTCTCACTTGCATTCAAGCTCAATAGTTCATTCAAGGGGGCATTCTAGCAGGTTAGCAACACAGCAGAAGCATTAACTGAGCATCAACTAATCAGATGTATTACTAAACAAGAAAAATAAGTAGAGCCACACAAGAGTGCAGAACTAACCTCCTTTCCAGGTTGCAATTGTGGCGTTCCGTCTAACACAGGGGAAGTACCAACAGGCAGTACCTGCTGCCTAGCTTGGGCAGACGTTACAGGCGCCAAAGCACTAGTATCTTCTGGTATAGTTTGTGTGTCAGTAAATGGTGGTCGTGATGCAAGCTCATCGTGCGACTCAAGCATAGCATGGTTACCAGCACCTCCTGTATCTTTGTGGTGACGAAGGTTCTTAGTTGCCCCACCTTGTTGTATTTGATCTGCAAGTTCTGTTGTTGTGACTGTTGTATCTGTTTCATTGACATTAAGGTTCATAGTAATTCCATTTTCAAACTGATTTGTCACTTCTGAAGATTGCACATTGTTTTTTCCTGATGTAGAACCAATAGGTGCCAATGTTACCAGGTCACTGCAAAATTGGCTGTATGAATGCTGCTGATTGAGTTTCAACCTTTTGTTTGGTCCTCCATTATGTTCAGACAGACTATTAAAGCGTGAATATTCACCACTGTTGGAAGCTTCAAGCCCTATCTTTTCCGATGGCAGCCTTGGCTGATTGGAAGAAAAATCTGCATTCTTCATAGCAATGGCAGAGAAAGGTCTTTTTTGACCTTTTAGTTCATTTTCTCTAGCAGCTATTTTATGGCGCAAGATTTGTAACCTATGATCTTCAGAATGTACTCCTACACCATTTTGAAATTTCTGTTTAGACTTCAGAGGATTAACTTGGCGGACAGGTGGCTCTTTCCTGACAAAGGTATTACCTGATCCCCTGCCAGCCCCTACATTTCTGTGTGTGAATGGAAAAGCGGGCAAGTGTGCAGGACCTGCCTTTGCACCAAGGGTTTTCTGCTGAGATACTTCCTCCCTCATGATCCTAGTTTGCATACTGTTCCCTGTTCTCTGTGTACCTTGAGAGCTGGCCTTCCTAACTTTACCTTGCCTTGTCTTTCCAGAATCTGCCTCACCATCATCATCTGAGAAAGTTATCACAAGGTTATCACTTGACACAGGCTTCTGCCATGAAAGATTCCGATTAGTACCCGGTTTGAATTGCCCCTGATTCACCCTCATAATCTTCTTGTAACTTGGAGCGGACGCTTTATGATTCAGAGCATTCGAGACAATCAAGGTGTTACTGCCTGGTAAGTCAGAGGATAAGAGGTAACACAGCAGGATCAGTAAAGAGGCAGGCTATCTTTCCATGGGAAGGCATAAAACATGAAACGCAGGATCGCTAATCGGAAGTCAGAACGTACCTTTACCAAGGAGAGTTGCTGATGGCACTTGAGATCCAGCCTCCACAAACTTCCCAAGAATGGATGTAGCACCTAGCCGAGTTTGCAGAGTCTGGTCGGAGCAATTTAACGAGCATGATAAGCGACAAACGTTGCAAAACTAAGCACACGTATCAGCAATAAATGCATTGGTACGTTCATACATACTACATACATACAAAAGGTGTGACAAATATGCAATCATGTATACATGATAAATATGAGAAGTTGATAAATGCAGTGCATAAATACACCAATCAGAATCTCAAAGCACTTAAAGCGCCAGCCGTGTATATAGTACCCAAACCTACAACACCAACTTGGCAACTAGCAGAAAGCACACATCAGCGACCTATTTGCTCGTACACCTTCATTGAATTATGCTGCACTACAACTTAAGGCAGGTCAACCGTAACCGCAGAATCAGATCGCATTTAAATCCTATGTGTGTCGTAGTCCTAACTCCTAAACACGAAACAATGAGCTTCTAAGCATGCATCAAGTCCCATTCCCATACTGGAAGCCCCCTTCCAGCCGCTGCTAGATCTTAGAGACACTCCCACAACAGCGCGTCCATCCCCAACAATTCGCCAACCTGCCCCCATCTCCCAACAATTCGCCAAGCTGCAAATCAAGCACGCTTCATCAGAACACCTAAGCGAGCACCCAGCCCCCGCCGATCCAAGCTCGGTACCCTAGCCGCGGGACGAGTCAAAGCGTCAACGGCAAGCAACTGCCGCGCGGCCGCGCGGGAGCGGAAGTAGCTAGATCCGGGACGAGCGACAAGCGAGCGCGCGCGGGTCGAGAAGGCGCGAGAGCTGACCTCGTCGTCGTCGGCGCCGGACGAGAGCTCGCCTTCCTCGCGCGCCCTCGCAACCGCCGCCACCGGCGGCGGAGGCGGAGGAGGTCGAGGCGGGGCCGCGCTAGGGTTCTGCGAGGCGGCGGGCGCGGGTTTCGGGCCCGTCATGGGAGGGAGGGAGGGCGGGAGGAAGCGAGGCGAGGGTTTTGGGCGAGGCGCCCGCGTCGCTTTCGCGTGCCGTCGCGCCCTCGTCCTCCGAGAACGGAAAGGGGGTGGAAGGCAAGGGGCCAAGGGGGGAAAGCACGGGGTGACGAGGTCCGGCCTTCCGGGCCGATTTTTTTGGGGGTGAGCGCCGAGAGCCTGACCGGTGGGGCCCGCGAGTAAGGAGAGAGGACGGCGTGCGCCGTGGCCCCGTGGTGATTGGTGAAAGGGGAGCGCGAGAGGGATTCCAATTCCAATTCCCACGTTTTGTCTGGGACCGCGGTGGATTCTGCGGAGCCGTCGGATTTCCGGGGCAGACGGCATGAACCGTCCAGCTGGAATATTCTCTCCTCTTCTGCTCTCCAGATCTGAAGAAGCTGCCGATCCATGATCGGACTCCCACACGGTTGCCGCGACCACGCATGGACTCGGTGGGATGTGATGTGACGCTTGATACACTCGGGGATGTGATGTGACCCATGAGATGTTTGTTGCTCCTAGCAAACGAGCAACACACGCTGACGAAGGCCCTGTACGATTCACGAATGTTAAAGTTTAACTCATCATATTAATGTTGTGGTAAATGCATGGAGTATTAAATGTAGACTAATTGCATGTATGTCAGCACAGATTAGGAGTAATTTACGAGACGAATCTATTAAGTCTAATTAGTCCAAAATTGAAAACTTTTTGTCAAATAAGACGAAAGTGTTACAGCGTTTGTTAAACTTTAACACCTCTAACCAAACAGGTCCTAAAGGTTTGATTGGTCTGTCACCAAATTTTATCATGCTATATTTGACGAACTAAAAGTTGAGCAAAAACAAATTACTATAAAATTGGCAAGCCAAATGTGAAATGTTGTAAGGGTGTGTTTAGTTTCCAAAATAATTTGGTTTTAGGTACTGTACCCTTTTGTTTTTATTTGGCAATTACTGTTCAATTATATGGACTAATTAGGCACAAAAGATTCGTCTCGCGATTTCACGATGAACTGTGCAATTAGGTTTTTGTTTCGTCTACATTTAATGCTCCATGCATGTGCCGCAAGATTCGATGTGATGTTTTGGGTGAAATATTTTTGAGAACTAAACACACCCTAAGTTTTGCTAGCCAACTAAATACTAGCTAAAATTTTGTCTAATCTTTGGCATGGCAAAATTTTGTCACAAACCAATCAGGCCCTAATTTTCTTTTTTACTCATCGAAAACAAAAATAAATTCATTAGACCATCTCTAAAAGTCTTTCTAGAACTTATTCTCTAAATTATCATTTGCAGAGTCATTTAGTAAAAATAGATTTCTATATCCTTATATCCTCTAACGGTTTTTATATATTTTGTGCACTATAAAGAGTCATCCTTACTCTCCATCTTTACCTAGCAAAAAAGGTCCAGAATTAAGAATGTCTATATTTAGAATTCCAATTAAAAAGACTGTTAGAAGCATCTCCAAAAGACTCTTTAATTTGACATATAATTTACAGAAATAAAGATTTTGGTGAAAAATACCCTTCAACCGTCTCTTCAACTGGACATCCAAATATATACACCCTCTATTCCAGATTTCCCCGCTAGCCAAAGATGGAGAGCGAGGATAACTCTCTAAACTGCGCACAAGATATAGAAAAGTTGTTGGAGGGTACAACGATATAGAAAGCGATTTTTACTCAAATGACGATTTAGAGAACAAATTTTAGAAAGACTCTTGGAAATACTCTTAGAAAATATTTTTTCAATAATTCTATAAATTAGAAAGGAGATAAAAAATTCTCTTAGAGGTACTCTTAGGAGGATTCTATAAATTGATAGATGCTTTTTTTATTTTCGTTGGAGAATGAGAATAGATGGACTTTATAAGAATTTTGGTTTTTTTTCTAGATCGGCACATCTAGAAAAGCTAAAAGATCTTATAATTTGAAAATAAAGGAAGTACCCCTTCTATTCCAAAGCTTTTCTAGATTCATAGCTTTTGATATGTACCTCAATATACATTTATGTCTAAATATAAAGTAAAAACTATATATCTAGAAATGTATAAGGTAGTATTTTATTGACATAATTTATCACTACTTTAGTGGCCTGGCTTGGTTACCCAAAATTCACGATTATTCTATTTCCTGATGGTAGCAATGTATAGCGGGCATATAGGATTATTTTCTCCACGCGCACAAGCATTTAGTTTTCGTTAATTGGAATATCAGCAAGGGTAACAAAGCTACTGATCAGTCACAGGATTGATCTGCTCAGACTACAACAGAAGCTTGAATCACCTCCATACAGATTTGTAGAAATTATGTGCCACAAATTCTTGAGTTGCAGTATAGATATAAGCTATTTGTGGTCTGAATTCAGGAAAAGTTCTTTTCCCCTAAACAAACGGGCACAAAACTGGAACCTCCTCCAGGTTACAAGGAAAGTAAAGAACAAGATCTGGATTCTGGAACGACATGTCTATGTCTTGAGCTTCAGGTCTGAGTCTGACGGCAGCGCTCTTCCGCGGTGGTTGAAGATCATGAAATCCAGGTTTGCCGGGAGCGAGACAATCCTGCAGGCATGGTGACAAATGGATTAGAGAACCATAACAGAACTTCTCAATGTAAGGGTAGACACCTACCGAAATACCCATTAAAAAGCTTGGTGTAGGTTCAACTCTTTGTGATAGATAACGCGATACAGTAAAACAACGATCCTTGAGTAAGCATTGGAGAACAAAATCTAAACTCTGAATGAGATGTATTCTTATTTCACAATGTCCACAAAGAAAAGTAGACCAAAAATAAGAAAGACGCCTGTCGTTCAACTGCTACTAGTAGCCATGGCCAAATAAACAGATATTCCAGATATTTCGTAGCCATGGCCAAATAAACAGATATTCCAGATATTTGGAATCAGTGCATGCCAGTATAGATTCACATAGGATGACAGTTAACAAATATGGGTATAGAAAATAGTTATGTGTACAGTATATCGCTAATATCATTTGAATATAAAGACAAGTAAAAATGTTGCAACATGGATCTAATCTTGATGTCATGCTATAGTCCCACATACACATAATATGAGATTCCCCTCTTCCGATGTACAAATTGCCAGGTGCCACACTGCCATCACTGAATAAAATTAAGTACTTATGCAGTCAAGACATTTTTATAATGATACCCTCTGGTTGAACTATAACCAACATTTCAATGAATTTACTCAGTTTCACAAGTTGCACTATTTAGCCTTCTTTTATTATTTTCTAAGGATCCAAAACTAAGTTGTGTATGAGTGTATCATAACTCCTTAACGTAAGGGGAGAACCCGTTCACAGCCAGTGTTCATCATATTGGTGTAGGTTCAACTATATGTAATGGTACAAGTAAAACAGTGATGCTTGACTTGAGTACACATTGTAGAGTAAAATCTTATTCGAAAAAGCAAGGATGGTAGAATTTTGTTGGCCAATGCACATACCAGAGTTCAGAATCATTTGGGTCACTTTCAGGTTAGTACTATGGTAAAATTTCAGATTAAACTATCATAGCCATATCCCGGAAATGAAAAAAAAGGAGTAAGTGCCAGATTAAACTAGGTGTGGGGGTTTATTTGTTAATAGTTACTTTTTTTGTGACAGTTACTAGTTGACATGGCAAAATAACACCTCCACCAGTCCACCACAATATTTGAAATCAGTCAAAGTCAAAAGGTTCGCATAGCAAGAGTGAAAAGAATTTAAGAAATAAATGGGAAATGCTCCACATACAACCACTTTGCACACTGGTTGTGCCAATGAGTTTCCCATATAGGTATTTCAACCATTTGATCCTGAGTTGTAGCAAATGGTTGTACGCATAGCAGTACTCCAAATAAATAGAGATTTCAAAAATAGTTACATATCTAATACTCAATTCTCAATTTGGCATATATTATTACAGTACCAAATTGATAAAAATGACAAAATCAACAAAATATGCAACAGAATTTAATCTTGATGCTATGTTATAGCCTCCCACATATACAAAAATTGAGATTTTCTTCTTCCAATATACAAACTGGCAGCTGCCAACACTGAACAAAATTAAGTGATTATGCAGTCAATATATGGTATGATGAAATAAACCAAATTCTGAATGGCCATAATTGATGTTTGAATGAATTTACTTGTTTCAAATATGTTGCGCTATTTAGTCTTTTATCACTATTCCTACAAATGAGAACTGCAAACAGTTATGTATTCTTGTATTTTAGGTCGAGTGGCTCATGACATTGTAATTTACTGTATGCAAACTCACCTAGCAAGACAGGACAAGCTTAGAAAACAATTATGCATACCCAATTCTCAGTTTGTCGCATGCTAGTACAGTATTAAATTGACAAATGGCAATTTAGTTTTTTCCTAGTTTCCAAGGTGCGAGTGTGGTGTGTGTTATTGTTTGGGGTTCTTTTCCCCTTTTTATTCTTCTTAATATAATGATACGCAACTCTCCTGCGTGTTCGAGAAAAAATCTTGATGTTATGCTATAGTTTCACATATATACAAAAAGTGGATTTCCCGCTTCCAATCTAACAACCTGCAAGTGCTATCGCTAGGCTAGATAATGTTAAGTTCTTATGCAGTCATAAATGTTATGATGAAATGAACCCAACTCTAAATGACTATATTCAATTTGAATGAACTTATGACTTAAAAGTTTCAAATATGTTGCAGAATTCAGCCTTTTGTTATTATTTTCTATCGATAGAAGCACCAACAAAGGATAAAGAACTGCAAACGGATTTGTATTTCTGTATTTTAGGTCACACATGATACTGTAATATATCGTATGCCTGTGTAATAAACTCATGTTAATGATGCATGCACAGCTAGATAAGTTATTATGATTACAGCTGCTAAAGCAATAGTACAGAGTCCCACTTTCTGTAATTTGGTTTCCTAGTTCCTGTTCCAGGATTTAGCAATTCCAACTTAGGAAGGAAACTAGTTTCGACTTTTTTAGATTGAAAAAAAAAACGAGATCCAGCCTAGAAGGAACTAGGCGGATTTTCATTAAGAAGAGAAATAGGCACCCAAATTCAAGGGACTTGAACCTGGGTGGTTGAGTGCAAGACCAAACCTCCCCCACCTAACCAGTTGAGCTAGGCTCACTTCCTGGCCTTCTAACTATCAGCTACATTACCACGTAACAAGCTTACAAAATATATACAGAGAACAAGATAGGCTCACCTATTCTCCTCAGAATGTGGGAGCACTGAGACAAATTTCGCTGGAACAGCAAGACCCGCCCACATGCACAAGGCCAACCCTAGGAGCAACTCCATCATCACCTGCATGATTAGAAGTAAACCATAAGGGAAGCACACACTCCCTTATTTGGTTGATAAAACAAAACAGCTAACAAAAACAAAATGGTTGGCACAAAAGACAGTACAGAAGGATATGCACATATACATATACACCTCATAACCTCATACGTATCAGAATACCACATGTTCTGTTTTAGTTGCACGCCTAAATCTTTGGACATACTGTAGGTAATGGCAAACTTCTCAAATCAGATCACTGCATAATTCATAGTTCACACTTACACTACAGTACCAAAACGCAACCCTCTGCAAAATTACCAGTCCGAGCTGCCTAGGTAGCTAGAGATAGACAAGTCTATACACACAAAGATTCCAGTATATCGCAAATAGGGAAACTAGATAAATAAAAAAATCCCCGGTGTTGAGAGTACGTACATCCATGGGCGGCCGCGAGAATTCCTCCTCCGTGATCTTGAGCACCGCGCGGTCTGTAATAAGAAACGCACAAAATATCAATCCATCAAAGCTAGCCAGCCACCAACAGAATCTAGTTCGAACGAATTGTCCAGGAATCTCGCCGGCGCTGAAACGCGGATCAATCCTACTGGTGCACTGCTGAGCCAACCACACAGCCCTCGCCGGGTGCGAGAGCACCAGGATCACAGAAGCTCGTGAGCTAGATCTAAACCCCGCCCCAATTCACTAAAGGTTCAACGGCGGGCTCGATCCGAGAGCGCGGCGGGTCCCGAAGAACCGAGAACCCACCACGGAACGGCGACCCAGAATCAGACGGAAAATCAAAGGCGCCTTCGGAAAAAGGAGATCCACGGCGAAATTTGGTGCGAGCGCGGCGGCGAGGGGATGGGAGAAGGATGGGGATGGAAGAAGGATGGAGCGTACACTGGATGGTGGCGTAGGCGGCGTGGGCGAGGATGGCGCCGCCGAGGACGCCCACTACGTAGCCGATGCCCATGGCGACGGCCGACTGGGCTAGTGAGGCTGGCTGCTTCTTCCCCCTGCTCGCCGCGCCTGAACTGCTGATGATGCGAGCGGGCGAGAGCGCGGACCGGTGGCGGGCGCGGCAGGCACGCACGCACGGCCGAGGGCGCCGGGGGCGAGAGGCACGCGGGGAGGGCGAGGCGCGGGCGGCAGGCGGTGGACGCGAGTGAACGTGCGGGGGAGAAGATGGACCCAAGTTGAGACAGGGGTAGAAAAGACTTTTCCAAAACCCCGTCACGCTAGACCACCTGGCGTGCCATGTGACTATGTGAGAAAAAAAAAACCAGAATTGCCACAGCTCCACCGCCGAGCTGTTTGGAGTTACATGAGGTAAAATAAAAAAGAGAAAAAATCTAAATCACCCCCTAACCTAGGATCATATAACCCTCTGAACTAGGAAACGGTCTAATTTACCCCCTGAACTATCCAAAACTGTCTATTTTACCCTCTGGACGGTTTTCGACGGTGGTTGCTACAGTAATAGCGGCTTTATCTTTTTTATTTATTTTCGCTGAATATTTGAAAAATCATAGTAAATCACAGAAAAATCATAAAATAGAAAATCTAATTTTGTTGGACTCCACATGAATAGATCTACACAGTGAATATATAATATGGTACGCTTTAGTACAAAGTTTTTGTTGTAGCTTTAGTCTAAATTGGATTTTCCAATTAATCTAAAGCTACAGCAAAAACTTTGTACTAAAGCATACCGTATTATATGTTCATTGTGTAGATCTACTCATGTGGAGTCCAACAAAATTAGATTTTCTATTTTATGATTTTTATGTGATTTACTATGATTTTTCAAATATTCAACAAAAATAAATAAAAAGACAAAACGCTTTACTGTAGCAAATCTACTGTTACTGTAGCAAAACCGGCGTCGAAAACCTCCCAAAGGGTAAAATAGACGTTTTGGATAGTTCATGGGGTAAATTAAACCGTTTCATAGTTCAGGGGTTATGTGTTCCAGGGTCAATAGTTCAAGGGGTGATTTAGACTTTTTCCAATAAAAAAACTTCACTAGTCTTTTAAAACATATTCTCATAAGAGATGGATGGAGATGGAACTGAAAATAGTGGCTTTACCTATCTCTAACTCGCTCTAATGGGCTCTGCGTGAGATTCTGTGAGAACGTGTTTTAAGAAAAGACTTTTCTTAAAGCTATGTCCAATTCAACAATCACCGTCCAATTTTTTTTCGAGAGAGAGGGTGAGAGCAAGAGGAGGACCGGAAATAAAAGGAACAAAGGCTATGTTTAGATCCATTGAAAAGTGCACTATGCAAAAAAAGATTCACCGTCACATCAAACTTGCAATACATGTATGGAGTACTAAATGTGCATAAAATCAAAAACTAATTGCACAGTTTGGTTGTACTTTGCGAGACGAACGTTTTGAGCCTAATTAGTCAACGGTTGGACAATTATTATCAAATACAAACGAAATGCTACAGTAAATTTTGGCACCCCAAATTCAAGAACTAAACACAGCCTAGGTTGCAGGAGGCTTTTTGCCAAAGTAGCGCGGATCAGTGTGTTGCACATGCACCCTTGTCCAATTTAGCAGCCACCGTGGACTGTTCACGTTGACTCAAATCATAAGGTGGGGCCAATAGGAGTTTCAAAGGAGTTTCATTCTTATTTAGGTCACATTCAGTTTCTTAAGAATAATTCCCCGTTAGAGACCTCCTTCAACAATTTAGATAACATAGAAACGGTTTTGGCCTGGAATGACCTAGAATAGGCCTAACCGAACGTAGCCTTAATGTTGCGACACATCATCAAATTTGCTGAGTTGACAGGTTAATTATGAAGAGAGAGATAGAAAGAGTTTTATCTAGATAAAACCCGTTGTCACAGTTACCAACACAAAAGCTGATGTGGCAGTCAGTAACTATTTGATGAAACTCCCCCATCGAGACTAACCTGAAACAAAGTGGGTACAGACTATTTATGAACCACTAATCAATGTTTTAGACCGAGAGATGCACTTTTAAAGCTGATGGACCTAAGCAAACACAAGCTGACAAGTTAATGGACTAACCATGCATTTTACTCTTTCAAATTTAAAGAAAAACAAAAACATTGTCCTCGTCTTGCTACAATTCTGGTAGCTTTTTGGCGACTTGGCGTCAAAAGCAGAACAGAAACGCCGGTGATATGTTCAAAAAAAAAGAAACGCCAGTGATGGCTGTCACATGTCGGGATTGTGGGCAGTGTCTGAACTGGAGCTTGAAGGGTTGAGATGGCAGACTAGAGGAGGGTGAATAGTCCTTTCTAAAACTTAATCGCGTCGGCTAACCGAAATAAGTGCGGAATTAAAATTATCGGTCTAGCCAAGACTACACCCCTCTATTTTTAACTTTAACACCTTACAAAAAATCTAAATCAAGTAAATAAGGTGCCGAACTAGCAAGAGCTCATCTATCTAATTCTAGGAGCAAGATCACACAAACCTATGCCACTAGTACTTTGCACACCGAGGGAGCTCCTACGCAACTAGTGAAGCAAAAGCACAAAGCTTCTAAGCTCACTAGCAATGCTTAAAAACAAAGGTAACCAATGCCAAATTAGAGAGCACAAATTACTTATCTACATAAACTAAGCAATGTGACTAACAAGGTTACACAAACTAAATTAGCCACGCAAAGGGGATACTTCTAGCTACACAAGCAAGAAGGTAACTAGCTAGCTACACAAGCAAACTAGATACAAGAGCAACTACACAAGTACTTAAGTATATAATGTAAATAAAAGCTTGCGTAGAGAGGATGCAAACCACCGTAAAGAAATACACAAAGTTGACACAATGATTTTTCACCGAGGTTCACTTGGTTGTCACTAAGCTAGTCCTCATTGTGTCGACCAACACCTCATGGTTTGGTGGCTAATCGGTATCCACAATCGAGCCTTCCAAAGGCACCGCAAGAACATACCGCAAGTGTGGTAGCTCAATGACACGCTCTACTAGAGTTGCTCTTCATAATCCCCGTGAGATAAGCATAATCCCCCTCACAAATCTTCTCCGGAGCCTCGCACAATCTTCTTGTGAGCTTCGACGGAGTCACAAGCCACCAAGCCTTCTAGGACGTGGCAATCTCCAAGAGTAACAAGCACCACCGGCTTGCAACATGAACACCTAGTGCCACTCAATGCAACCTCACGATACAATCACACTAGAATCAGTCACTTGCTTATTGATTCGCAATCTAGCAATCACAAGTGAGTTGGAGGCTTCTCAAACCAAGCACACACAAGGGCAACACATCCCCAAGGTGCTCAGCAACAGCCAAGGCTGACCACCACTTCTATTTATAACCCCACGGTCAAATATAGTCGTTACCCCTTCACTGGGCGTTTTTCGCAGTGACCGGACGCGCTGCACTACGTCTAGTCACCTGTGGCCATCCACGCGTCCCCCTGGATTCAACCGCGGCCGCTCGATCCTCCAACGGTCACCATGCGTCAACGGTCACCAAGCGACCGAACGCGCCGCTCAACTGACCGGACACGCCACATCGCGTCCCATCACGCACAGCCGTGCGCCAGCAAGCTAGCAACCGGACACGCAGCAGCCCTTTAGTGACCCAGCGTCCGGTCGGTTCCAGAGACGGTCCAGAGAGGGTTTTTTGCGACCGGACGCGTCCGATCGTTACTGATCGGATGTGCCACCGCGTTCGATCAACCCCTCATGTTCTGTTGTCCCTATGGGCGCCAGACCGAACGCGTCAGACCCGTGAGTGACCGGACGCGCCGGTGGCAAACTGAAAGGTCTTGATGGCTAGAGGGGGGTGAATAGCCTTTTAAAATTTTCTACAAAGACAAGCTAAACAAGTTTATCAATATAACAAATAGCGAGATGCGAGTTTTGCTTAGCCTACAGGGTGTTTGCAAGCCACCTATCCAATTCACAATTCTAGTATTTGCACTCAACCGCATAAGTCAAATCGAGAAGGTAACTACAACTACAACTAGCATGCTACACAAAAGAAGCTACTAAAGCAAAGCAAACTAGCTAGCAAAGATAACTAAGAAAGTAATGCGGAGTTGAGTTAGGAGAGTTTCACCGAGGGGCAAAGTATTGAGCCAACCAATATGATCAACAATGAATACCAAGATAACCGAACACCGGGATCAATCAATCACAATATGAAAGTGATGACACGAAGATTTATCCCGAGGTTCACGTGCTTGCCGGCACGTTAGTCCCCGTTGTGTCCCTCTTCACCACGTGGTTCGGTGGCTAATCGGTCTCACGCCGAGCCTCTCAAAAGGCGCCACAAGAACCTACCAAATGGCAAAAGGTTGCAAATGACACGAGCAATTCACTAACGTTGCCTTTGGCGCTTCGTCGAGGTAGGCACAAACCCCTCACAATCACCGGAGGTGGCCAAGAACAATCACCAACTCTTGCCAACACCTCCAAGCTGCTCCAAGCCGTCTAGGTGGCGGCAACCACCAAGAGAAACAAGAATCCCGCAGCAAATCAACCACCAAGTGCTAACTAGATGCTATCTCACAATGCAAATGCACTTGGATCACTCAATCTCACTTCGAATATGCAAAGAAACAAGAGAGATGAGTGGGAGGGGAGTTGCTTAGCTCAAAATGCTCACAAGTATGTCAAAATATTCGAGAGAGAGAGCCTTGAGCCGGTCAACGAGTATTTATAGACATACCCCCTTCGAATAGAGCCGTTAGAAACTTAAACAGCCGAAATCGTGCTGACCGGACGCGCTGGTCCAACTGACCGGACGCGCCGGTCGCACAACGGCTAAGTCGCGAAGCACTGACCGGACGCGCTGGTCCAACTGACCGGACGCGCCGGTCGCACAACGGCTAACTGCGAAGCAACGACCGGACGCGCTTGACGCGCAGACCGGACGTTGTCACGGAACCGCCCAAATTATAAGAACAAAAGTACAAAAACAATCGCCGGAGCAATTAAATTCCCATACTTAAGCTCTTATAACTCTGGTAGTCCAATAAAATCACGAGGAATTTCAAACCAACCAACATACCAGCCAAGATCGTAGTGGTCCAACATAACAAGTCATATGTTACATCCATTTCATAAGTAATTCAACATATATCGGAGTTCGGTAGAGTTATTACAACTCAAGTTCAAAAGTAGCGGAAGCAAAATAGTTTGAAACTAATATCACCTTAATTCAAATACATGCCAGTACCAAGGTCAAATTCCAACAAAAGCATGAGAGACAAGATAGCTCAGAAGGATCATGCCCATGATCACACTCCGCCATTACAGCAGGAGCCATCCAATTCTTGCAGTAGCCATGATACATCACAACCTGCAACAAGTGAGAATAAACCCTAAGTACGAGAAGGTACTCAGCTAGACTTACCCGTCATAAACCAGAAATAATGACACCAAGGAGTATGCAAGGCTTTCTTTCAGTGGGCTAGCTTGACTCATTTACGAAAAGCATAAGTTATCATGAATAAACTAATTTAGGTGTTTTTGCATCATCTTTATTATAACCTATTCAATCTAGGTAAGCACCTATGCTAAAGCAATCACTTGATTAACCATTAACATCAAATGTTACCATTTTAGGTTTAGCATTTCCAACATCATCCACATAACCATCCGTGTTCCATAATCATTACTACGATGCAGTAACTCGAGTCAAGTGTTCACTATCCAGTGAACGATGGCGATTCAAATCGATTATTAACCAGCTGGTAAGTTATTCCTCACACAAACCTCACTCACCCGCTAAAGTGAGGTGTTGGTCACCGAGTCAACCATTCAGGTAAAGTCGCGAGCTTGCCAGGAACCACATGTACCCGGGGGCCACCCGACTGCTCTTTGGCCTTATCATCGCGCCCCCGTATCCTGCCACTACTGCTCCGGTACAGTGCATTGCGGGCAATCCACTCGGCCCGAATAATCTCCCAGCTTCGCAGTCGGAAGGTACTTTATCCGGCCAGCTAAATGTGAGGCGTGCGTTCAACATGACTCGAGGCCCAACAACGGACGGTCCTTAATCGACACAGGTGGAAACTACAAGCACCCTAGAACCCTGTCTGGTTGCCCAATACTTATTCCGCCCAGTCTCCAATTAACCATCAATACTTGGTTATTTCCAGGATATCATCCATTCTATAGCTAAAGTATTCCCGTAACCACCTATAATTTCAGGTGACAGAAAATCACCGATCGCTACCGGTTTAAGCAGGGCTAAGCATTTATTCGACCCTAAACCTAGCAGGGTAAGAATGTAATAAGGTAGGCAAGGATATTAATAAATGCATCAATGGTTTCACTCAACTCCTACAACTTAATGCAACAATACATATATAACATATATATACTCAATTGCTTTTATAAAGTAGGAGGCTTAGAATGCTCCGGGGCTTGCCTGGGATCGAACACTAGGTTAGTGTTTGACAGATGACACTCGCTTGGCGAGCATCTCCCATCCCGACACTTGCTTAATCATTTCATCTTCGGGATAGGTCCACCAAACACCATCTTCAAGTTTGGCTTCAGCATCTCATCCTTCACGTGGTGCATCTAGCGTATCTAGATGCGATGCAAGATGCATGTGTATGAATATAATGAATGGTAACATAAGATGCATCACATAATCATTCAAGTAAACAGACGATTCAGACATAGACACCAAAAGCTATTTAACTAACATCACACAACCAATTAAAGAGGGCAAGCACATCAAGCATAACACAAGTTTAACCAGATCACAAGTATCGTAACTTGACCATCATCAAGGGCATAAGCCATACTTAGCAACACATGGAGTAAACAACCACAACTATCATCTATCTATTTCTAGACTGCAAACAATAGCTGCATGTTTGGATCATAACTGGAGTTATACAATTCCAATAGCCATGCAACAAGACATTCTAGAAAGCTTATGGAATTTTCTACAATTCATCTTTAATCCTCTTAGCATGATTCTCAAGTTAACTAAGTCAATTATACCCATTTACAGAAACTGGTCCACAATTGACAGAAAGCAGCCATTTCTGAAACCCAACTTTAAACAGGCATAACTCACAAACCACAAGGCCAAATACCACCAAATTTTAACAGAAGCTAGATAAATGAATTATCTACAACTTTGTTATTCTCATATTAAGATGATTTTACAGTTAGAAGGGTCAACTAATGCAATAATTGCATCTCTATCCAAAACATAGACAGAAACTGACATGCCACTTTAAATAGCTATAAATGAAGTTATACATGTCCAATAAATGTGGTTCTAGACTTTTTAAAAAGCTTAGAAAATTCTAAACAACTTTGTTGTAAACACCTAAAGCTAATTATACTATTAAGAAGGCCCCACAGTAAGAACAAGGAAACCCTCTCTGGTTTTGGGCAGAAACAGCCACAGATATTTAAGCAAGTATAACTCAAGATCTACTTAGCCAAAAATCATGATATTTAACTTTTTGGAAATCTGAAGAAAAGTACCACAACTTATGTATTTTCACCAAGTCATGATTCATAACTTAACTGAGCCAATTAATTCAAACATGCAGAACTGTTTAGAGTAGAAGCAAAGCAATACAGGGCATTTGTTATTTTTATAACTCTTAAACTATAAATCCTAAACTCCTGAAATTTTTACTAGACAACAACAATCACATTAGTAGCACTCTACAAAAATTTCACATTTATTTGAGCATAAAAACTGCAGTTATGAAAAACACAAGACATGGCAAGTAACAGGAACCTAGCTGCATAGATCTATTTTTACAGTAAAATATTTAAACTAAAACATGCCACATTATAGATCTAATGCATGGAGAATTTCACAAGGATTCCAAAAAGTCCTCATTTACTATTTTACGAATTTTCTACAATTTACTATGAATTTCCAAAGTTGAGCATTCAAATCTGCAAAAATCAGAAAGAAAAGGAATCTAAATCTTGCATCGAGGACCCTGAAGAAAACATATTAAATACGAACAATTGGATCCTTTATGGCACTATTCATCTGAGTCAATGTCTATTCACTTAACCCCCCTGGAGAACATCATATTCCTGCGCGTGGTCCTTCTTCTTCCTCACCTGGCCGGAACAGAGCAGCGTCGCCGGCGCTCGCGATTCAGGTGGCTGCGGTCGTCGTCGGCGTCGGATAAGTTGCAGGGGAGCTCCCACAGGCCTGCACACCCGCGTGTGGCCACTCAGTTAGGCCGAAGGCGGGCCAGGTTGGCCTGGCCACGCGCCCACGCGTCCACGGCGGCCACGGCCCTGGTGGCAGCACGCCACGGCGGTGAAGAAGGGCCGGGGAGGGACTCGAGAGGCCAAAGAGAGGGCGGCGGAGCCTGTGGTGCACGTGGATGGACACGAGGAAGCTCGGGGCGGTGGAGACGCGGAGTGGCGAGCTCGGCCAGCCGACCATGGCGGACGCAGCCGTGCTCAGCGCACGCAAGCACGGCACCAAGAGCGAGAGAGCGTTGGGGGAGGGCAGAGGGAGTGAGGGCGAGCGCGCTGGGATTCGATGCTTACTCAAGTAGGGCGCCTGGGTGTAGTAGGGAGGCAGGCGCACGCGTCGGCAGGGTGGGGCGCGCTCGGCGGCATGGTTGCCACGAAGTCAATTCATCGAGTACGTGGCGTGCGTTGCTGTGCCCGACTTGGAGTCCGTTTTTCGGCATATTCGGTGCACATTCGGACCTTGGCGCCTATAGAAAAGTTGTTGTCCTCAGAATGCCCTTGTACTTGTATTAAGGAAGCAAGACCATTAGAGCTATGGATTAGCAGGTAATTAAGCTCTAAATTAACAGTGTCAAGGCGTTGACAGCTATTAACAAACTCCAAAATTGAGGGTCATAACAAGGTCAAACGAGTGCCATCTTTTTACATGCCCTTCTCCATGAACCTAGCTCCAACTTCTATTTTGGGTTCAAGTCAAGTTACTTAACGAAATTTGGAGAACGCGAGACGTCAACGCCGATGTCGATGAATTTCTAGACTTAGAATATTTCTAAGTCCTGAAATCAGCAGCAAATTTTGACCTTGTGACCTCGATTTGACTTACTTCCAAGATGATCTAGCTCTTCGTCCAAAAACAAAGTTTGTTCTACATGATATGGAATACAACTTTCATTTAATGTCCAACCTCAAAACTGGTATAGAAACTATATTTCTACTTTGACCAAAGGGGTATTGCGATAAAGCTTAAATCATCACTTTTGATTCATTGGAGCATTTTCGGGGCATTTGCTCAACACGAACCTTTCACGACTTTTGTTGTAGAGTCCATCTAAAGTCTTTTGGGCAAGGTTACAAGGTTGGGTTGATGACCTATATTTCCATTCACTTAATAGTGTAATTCAAGCACTTAGCAAAATCATTCCAACAAGGATATAACTTATCATTTCATGTGACTTTTTGATTCCAAACTTCATGAAACTTTTTGAGTGACCAATATAGATAGGTACTAAGGTGAGACACATGAAGATATTGTAAAAACACCACCCAAGCATATATATTGAAAACTGCCTATATGTAAAGCAAGGGTGCAACATCCAAGTTTAGGTTGGGGCTCCTGTCCATAGGTTGACCTTGACATCATTATCTCCACTTAATCTATCATGTTTGAGCTCAAACTCACTGCTTAACTGGTGGCAAACACCTGGGGTGTTACAGACGCGCTGCAAACGACTGGACGCGCTGGTCCCGTGATTGACCGGATGCGCTGGTCAAGCCTGAGCAGCGCACAACAAAACAGTGACCGGACGCGCTAGAGAAATGACCGGACGCCACAGTGCCAGCGTCCGGTTAGAGTCTAGTAAGCTCCCTGAACGACCGAACGCGTCCGATCGACTGTGACCGGACGCGCTTCGTGTCCGATCATCATACTGAAATACGCAGAGACACTGAACACTGACCGGACGCGTCCGGTCATGCAAAGACCGCGTTCGGTTCAGCGTCCGGTCACCTCTGTGACCTCCGTTCGCCTCCGTTTCTTTTCCGGACTTCCGGCGTAGTGCAAAATAGTCGTTTCTGTCACGGAACCGCCCAAATTATAAGAACAAAAGTACCAAAAACAATCGCCGGAGCAATTAAATTCTCGTACTTAAGCTCCTATAACTCCGGTAGTCCAATAAAATCACGAGGGATTTTAAACCAACCAACATACAAGCCAAGATCGTAGTGGTCCAACATAACAGGTCATATGTTACATCCATTTCATAAGTAATTCAACATATATCGGAGTTCAGTAGAGCTATTACAACTCAAGTTTAAAAGTAGCGGAAGCAAAGTAGTTTGAAAACTAATATCCCCTTAATTCAAATACATGCCAGTACCACGGTCAAATTCCCATAAAAGCAAGAGAGACGAGATAGCTCAGAAGGATCATGCCCATGATCACACTCAGCCACAACAGCCGGAGTCTTCCAATTCTTGCAGTAGCTATGATACATCACAACCTGCAACGAGTGGGAATAAACCCTGAGTACAAGAAGGTACTCAGCTAGACTTACCCGTCATAAACCAGAAATAATATGACACCAAGGAGTATGCAAGGCTTTCTTTCTGTGGGCTAGCTTGACTCATTTGCGAAAAGCATAAGTTATCATGAATAAACTACTTTAAGTCCTTGTGCATCATATTTATTATAACCTATTCAATCTAGGTAAGCACCTATGCTAAAGCAATCACTTGATTAACCAGTAACATCAAAGGTTACCATCTCAGGTTTAGCATTTTCAACATTATCCACATAACCATCTGTGTTCCATCATCATTACTACGATGCAGTAACTCGAGTCAAGTGCTCACTAACCGGGAGCGACGGCGATTCGAATCGAATTCCTATCCAGCTGGAGATTTATTCCTCACACAAACCTCACTCACCCGCTAAAGTGAGGTGTTGGTCACCGAGTCAACCATTCAGGTAGAGTCGCGAGCTTGCCAGGAACCACTTGTACCCGGGGGCCGTCCGACTGCTCTTTGGCCTTATCATCGCGCCCCCGTTTCCTGCCACTACTGCTTCGGTACAGTGCGTTGCGGGCAATCCACTCGGCCCGAATAATCTCCCAGCTTCGCGGTCGAAAGGTACTTTATTCGGCCAGCTAAATGTGAGGCATGCGTTCAACATGACCCGAGGCCCAACAACGGACGGTCCTTAATCGACACAGGCGGAAACTACAAGCACCCCAGAACCCTGTCTGGTTGCCCCATACTTATTCCGCCCGGTCTCCAATTATTCATCAACACTTGGTTATTTCCAGGATATCATCCATTCCATAGCTAAAGTATTCCAGTAACCACCTATAGTTGCCGGTGACAGGAAATCACCGATCGCTACCGGTCTAAGCAGGGCTAAGCAATATTTTCGATCCCGAACCAAAATAGGATTTCAGGCATATTTGCGGGACAAGGAAAAGGATATATATGCAGCAAGTGTTTTCAATCAACTCCTATAACTTAATGCAACAATACATATATAACATATATATACTCAATTGCTTTTACAAAATAGGAGGCTCAGAATGCTCCGGGGCTTGCCTGGGATCCGACACAAGTCAGTAGTTGTCAGATGACACTCGCTGAGTACTTCCATCTTCGGTATAGTTCCACCAAACACCGTCTTCGGGTTTGGCTTCAACAACTCATCCTTCACGTGATGCATCTAGCGAACCTAAATGAGATGCAAGATGCATGCGTATGAATATGATGAATGGTAACACAAGATGCATCACATAATCATTCACGTAAACACACGATTAAGACATAGACACCAAAAGCTAATTAACTAATCATCACACAACCAATTAAAGAGGGCAAGCATATTAAGCATAACACAAGTTTGACAAGATCACAAGTATCTTAACTTGACCATCATCAAGGGTATAAGCCACACTTAGCAACACATGGAGTAAACAACCATAACTAGCATCTGACAATTTCTGGACTGCAAACAACATCTACACGTTTGGATCATAACTGGAGTTATACAAATCCAATAGCCATGCAACAAGACATTCTGGAAAGCTTATGAAATTGTCCATAATTCATCTTTAATCATCTTAGCATGATTCTCAAGTTAACTAAGTCAAACATGCATAATTACAGAATCTGGTCCAGAGATTCCAGAGAACAGCTATTTCTGGAACCCAACTTGAAACAGTCATTACTCACAAACTATAAGGCCAAATGCCACCAAAATTTAACACAAGCTAGATTAATGAGTTATCTACAACTTTGTTATAAACATGTTTCTCATCAACCATCATTTTCATGGTGCAATTACCAAAGTCCCAGAAACTGTCCAGGAAAGCATCAATTGCAAGAATAAATATTAACTTACATTCCAAACATATATTTGGCCACAACCAATGTAACCATCATAAAGTGCATGTTAAATGATCACCAAAAAGCATAGTGCTCATCATTAAATAATTTCTTTTAATGCATTTCTTAATTTATTTAAATAGCAAGGTGAAATAATAAACATATATCAAAATTCTATAATAAAACCTATAAAAATTACAGTAGCTCTTGCATACACCAAATAGTCTACTGTACAAATTTCAAGGCATTTGGACATGTATATCAACATCTATGAAAAAGACAAATTGCTATTGCAAGAATTCATGTGAGAGCAAGATACACTAATAACTCACTCAAATGATAACCAAAATTCATGAAATTTTTACCACACATCAATCATCATATGAGTAGCATGCCACAAAAATTTTACTTCATTTGGAGCCCTAGATCTACAGTTATGAAAATGACAAATACATCTAGCAATGAAAACCTAGCTGCACAAATCCATTTTTACAGAGAAAACTTTAAATTAAAACATGTTATATTATAGATCTACTGCATAGAGAATTTCACAAGGATTCCAAAAAGTCCTCACTTGCTATTTTACGATTTTTCTACAATTTACTATGAATTTCCAAAGTTCTTGCAAAAATAATTACGAATCAGTCCTTACGGCACTATTCACATGAGTCACTGACTTCGCAGTTAGGACCTCCCCTTTTCTCGAATTTGAGCGCGAAGTCCATCAGCTTCATCCCTCGGCCGGAAACAGAGCAGTTCGCCGGAGCTCGTGATTCCGGCCGCCGTGGTGATCGCCAGCGACGAAAGAGGGGTCCCGGAGAATCAACGAGCCCAGCGGCACCTGTAGGAGGTCCCAAACTTGGACGAGGACTGCCGGTGTAGGGCCGGCCACGTGAGCCAGCGACGGCCGCGGCAGCCTCGCCGGCGCTCGCTCTTCCGGCCACCGTGGTTCTCAACGGCGGCAAAGGAGGGGTGGACGAGCACCAAGGGGGCATAGCGGACTCGAAGGACCATCTTGCATGTCCTGAGATGGGCCAGAATGGCCTGGCCGCGTGCACAGGTGCCCACGGCGGCCACGACACCTGTGGCAGCGCGCTACGGCCGCGAAGAAGGGCCGGGCAGTGGCTCGCAAGGCCAAATAGAGGGCGGTTGAGCCGGTGGCGCACGCGGTGGGACACAAGAAAGCACGGGGCAGCGGGAATGCGGCGTCGGCGAGCTTGGCCAGCCAGCCATGGCGGACGCGCGTCCTGCCTCAGAGCGGAGCGAGGAGAGCGCGAGAGGGAAATAGAGAGCAAGGTTGAGTGGGAGGGCAGGCGGGCGCGGCCTTCAAGCGGTCGCCAGCGGGCAGCGGCGTCAGCAGAGACGGCAGGGGCGCGTGGCGGAGGAGGATGACGCGCGGCAGCAATGGCGAGTCATGCTCTGTGCATGGGCGCCACGGCGGCATTTGATCGAACACGTGGTGGGCGCTGAGGAGAGCAAGGTGGGGCGCTGATTCGGGCTTGCTCTGGGCCGAATTAGTCCTTGGGCCAAAAACGAAGTTTGAAGCCCACATGAAGCTCTACGTTTTTCATTAAGGAGTCAAGGTCATTAGAGCAACCGATTAGCAGTTAACTAGTTGCCAAAATGACAATGTCAACATGTTGACGGAAATCACGGAAACTCGCATTCAGAGGTCAAAACCTGATCAAACTTAATCCAACTTTTTGCATGCTCTTCTCCAAGATGTAAGCTCCAACTTTTATTTTTGGCTCAACTCAAGTTGCTTAACGAAAACACGAGAACGCGGCATGCCAACGTCGACGACGATGAATTCCAGACTTAGAAAATTTTCTAAGTGCTGAAAAACAGCAGTTAATCCAATCTTTGAGCCTCTATTTGACTAGGTTAGAGACCAAACTAGCTCTTGACCATTAAACAAAGTTTGTTATAATCAAACTTTTATTCAACTTTCATTTTTGGTCAACCCTCATATCTGGTTCAGAAGTCAACTTTATTTCTCGGTCAACGCAAAGCCCTTTTGCTATAGAATCTAGGGTTTCCATTATTTTTGGACATTTTCTCCACCTTCGCTCAACACGAACCCTTCATAACTTTTGTTGTAGAGTTCAATTAGAGTTGTTTGAGCAAGGTTACAAGGTTTGGTTGATGACCTATATTTCCATCCACTTAATAATGCAATTCCAACACTTAGTAAAGTCATTCCAACAAGCATATAACCTATCATTTCATGTGACTTTTTGATTCCAAACGTCATAAAACTTTGCCAGTGACCAATATAGATAGGTACTAAGGTGAGACACATGAAGATATTGCAATAACACCACCCGAGCATATATCTTGAAAATGGACTATATGTAAAGCAATGGTGCAGCATCCAAGTTTAGATTGGGGCTCCTGTCCATAGGTTGACCTTGACATCATCATATCCACTTGATCTATCATGTTTGAGCTCAAACCCACGGGTTAACTGGTGGCAAACACCTCGGGTGTTACAGCCCTCCCCCCTTAAAAGAATCGCGTCCCGAGATTCGGTGCGAAGAACTTTCCAAGGGAAGAGAAGCATGTTACCCAATTCCAACATCCATAAGCGCATCAGGCTACTTAGCTTCAAGCAGCAGAGAGGCTAACCGGGTAAGACAACTTTCTGGTACTCACCCTACACAGAATCTTTTGTCTAAAGAATTTTTCTTCACTGACTTTCATGAAGCATTGCTACTTTAGGAGGAATCCAAGACAATGCGGTACTTCGTTCACGGTGCACGGAGAGTACTACGAGCATGGACTAATTACTCATAGCATCTACTTTTTTTTTAGTGGCATAACATGTACAACTTCTGATAAGGGTTGGATCCATATACGAGGTAATTATTCTTTGAGGCTATCAGAAACCATCTAACCAATGGATAATGTCCATCCCGGTCATGGACTATTCACTCACTCAGATGCCAACTGATGGAAAACTACATATTGTTCCACATGTGCAGTTCTCTTTCTCTGATGCCAACACTGTATTATCTGAGTCTATTGAGGGAACAGTGAAAGTGATAGCTAACTCTGTCGGTCCTGGATTTCTGCCAAATGTCACTCAAAAAGATTCTCTTATACAAAGGCACATAGGGGTGCAATTAGTCTTTCCAAGGGTACTGAGGGTTGTATAACAGCAAGATACCTATCAACTGCAAATTCTTGGCATGCATTACAAACATAACCTTCCAATGCAAGGGATGATCGCAGTCAACAGATAAATCACCGATTCTGTATCCTTTTGTTTTCTATTCCTATCACATAAACTACTGCTCCAATATGCACAATAATTTTTTTTTTTTTTTTTGGGCATGTAGATCCATGGGTCTTCGAACTACTTCACCCAAAATTTAGCCCAAACGCACACCGTTGGACTATCCAAAGAATTCCTCTACCAAAATAGCTCTGTTCTGAAATGGCAGCAGACCGAGCTGACAAGACATCTCTCAAATCCTATGTTTTACTCAACCAACACTCATACCAACTTAAGACATTGAAGGGTCCTAAGCAAGGAATGAGGTTACCAAGTTTGGGGTCAATCCAACTTCGTTTGGGTCACTAACCGTTGGCGTGAAGATAACCGGTGTAGTGCCACAAAATTCTGGACAGACTTCGTGTTCTTCCCTTTCTTTTGCTTCACATGTTGAGGTGTGTGTTTTGCACTCTCTGATCTTTCTCACAGTAGTAGAAGCCTTTCTCTAGTCTTTCACTTGGCTAATACAACATCTTGTACTATATACATGATTGTCCAAGATGGAAATAACTTGATAGCGCATTTGGAGAAGATGCAACACCTGCATTGCTGACCGGCTTCATGGCTTCTTTGCTTACTATTGTTCGTCGAGACATAACTATCACAGCTATCGAAGAATCGTTACTTGGCTGGAGATTAACCTTCTTACTGGTAACAAATCAGTTGTCTCTCAATTCTCAAAGTTCCAACCTTTACTCTTGACCACCACAATAATTGCAGTCGAGGCACAAACAAATGGTCATCATCGAAGTCTACAGATAAGGAGTCACGCCAGATACGGTCGATTTAACTATATGACCATCCTCCACAAAAGGATCAAGACTTTGATAGTTAGGTCATATGCACCATGTGACGATCGGTTCTTTTCCAATGGATAACTTGTCCAATCATTTAGTGTTAGGTGCCCATTCGATTCAACAAGGATGACATACATTGCTCAATCGATGACCGACGTCGTACAAGGACACTTCGGAGAGTCACTTGTCTACCACCTCTTGCAGTCTGTTAATGTTTATGCCGGTGACTGATCTTCAAAGGTCATCTTCTTAGCAACTTCAAGGGATATCTACTACATAAGGTCTAAGATATGAATCTTCAGATAAGATATAGGGAGATAACCAAGGAAAACGGTCACGAGAATTAACACGTCGACTGTCGTTTTATAATGGATCATGACTAGCAACTTTGATACCAGCGCGTGCCGAGCAGCACAACCTTGTGTGCGCGCCCACAGGAGGCTCTCGGTTTCGTCGCGGCACCATAAAATGCTAATCGTAACACCATTATTAAACGCACAAACAAAAGTGAAATTTCAAGTGGCACCGATTAGGTGGTAAGAACAAGCACCAGACAAGGGAGGAGTAGCAAGCAAGGGTAGTTACAAGGTTTAGAGCCAACAAGGAGGCGATCTGAAGATTAAAACACAGCGCAAGGGAACATAGCTTAATTGCTGAAGACAACTGAGCAAGGGTTCTCGGTCACGTTGGACAACAACATGAGATCAAGATTAACAACGTTGAGAGACGTTAGAAGTTGAGATGGACTTTAGCAGACTTCTAGAACAAAATGATACACCGATCAGAGATTGGGTTGATAAGACAGCCACTTGATTGCGCAAGCAAAGATTTCTAGATCAGACGACGAGAGATTAGCGTTGCTCGTATCACCTGTAGGAGAGACAATCGGGAGGTCTAACATGGAATTGGGTATGGTCTCCAAAACTTGGCAGGCAACAACTGTGGTCAAGATCGACGTTCGTTAGGACTTAACTGGGTTGGTCAATGGAACAAGGGCATTCTCCAAAAGGTAGCGGACGTCCAAGACCTAAGCAAACATATAAGGGGACTA
The DNA here is from genome assembly GCA_038087645.1 of Saccharum hybrid cultivar R570. Lineage (NCBI taxonomy): Eukaryota > Viridiplantae > Streptophyta > Magnoliopsida > Poales > Poaceae > Saccharum > Saccharum hybrid cultivar. Next base: position 612,322 of record JAQSUU010000695.1, on the reverse strand, counting down.
CGCTAGGGCCTACGGTTCAAGCAAGGCATGGATACAAAAACATTCAAGGGCTAGCAACCACGTTTACAGCTCTGGCTCCTACGAGAGAATCTAATTAGAGACGACAACCATGCGATTACGTAGCGTGGGCGTTGTTCTAGGATAAAGCATCTTCAACACTCACATGCTCACCGAGGACAAAAGAGAGGTCAACTATGACACTACCTATATAACAAGCATCTACACAACATCACCGTTTTAAGCGGACACTTGAGATTATTAGCCAGGTTAGCTTAAGCATCCAATACTAAGCATAAGGTTCACACCTAACAAGAATTTATCCAACAAGAACTAACTACAAGTTTAGCTAAAACAAAAGCATGCTAAAGTAATCAACTTAGTGCATGCACAACAATCACAAGTTACTTATTTATTAGGACAAAGGTGGGAGGAGCATAGTTATATGCACAAAGCAACAATCATGATGATGCATGCTTCGTCCTATTCGTCCTCACAAGATTGCCAGCCAAAGGTGGCAATCACGTTCTATGTCGGTGGCATAACACGCATTCTCTCGATATAGAGCTAGTCGTCAGCTACATTCAACTTACGCATTCGTGGTTAGCGTACCTGCAGAAAATTTCATTGCAGCCCAACAATTCCCAATATAGCACACAATGAAAGCAGTAAACTAAATACTCTCCATACATACATCCCCTGATGCATATACTTTGGTATCATAGCTACCCAACAAATGTACCCACAATTAAGTACTTTCATAATTACATGGTTAAACATGTAATTATGTCAGTAACCATAGCTAACTCTCCCCTAGACCGATGATTGAACGGTCATGCTCTCCCAGCTCACACTTACCTTGGCGTAGGTGCGACGTTGCAAGAATGTAACTCTAGCGACATATATGGCTATTTCATATATGAAGGTTACCACTACCATTCGACCACAGGGTAACGGTGCGGTCAAGTTATCACTCATACATACCTTGGCTTTGGCGTAGATGCAAAAATTTAAAACCCCCAAGTTAGTACTTAATTAAGCCACCTAAGGGTCCTTAATTGGGCATAAAGGAAATGACCACTGGCATACTTAGATTTAAAATTCAGATTTGGACAAACCTATATATGTAGTAGCTATAAGTTGTTAAAAACATCATTTTGCAAACAAAAACCTTTGTTTTAAATACACATATGACATGTTTAATGTTGAACCTTGCTCCGATACCAGCTGTCACGGAACCGCCCAAATTATAAGAACAAAAGTACCAAAAACAATCGCCGGAGCAATTAAATTCTCGTACTTAAGCTCCTATAACTCCGGTAGTCCAATAAAATCACGAGGGATTTTAAACCAACCAACATACAAGCCAAGATCGTAGTGGTCCAACATAACAGGTCATATGTTACATCCATTTCATAAGTAATTCAACATATATCGGAGTTCAGTAGAGCTATTACAACTCAAGTTTAAAAGTAGCGGAAGCAAAGTAGTTTGAAAACTAATATCCCCTTAATTCAAATACATGCCAGTACCACGGTCAAATTCCCATAAAAGCAAGAGAGACGAGATAGCTCAGAAGGATCATGCCCATGATCACACTCAGCCACAACAGCCGGAGTCTTCCAATTCTTGCAGTAGCTATGATACATCACAACCTGCAACGAGTGGGAATAAACCCTGAGTACAAGAAGGTACTCAGCTAGACTTACCCGTCATAAACCAGAAATAATATGACACCAAGGAGTATGCAAGGCTTTCTTTCTGTGGGCTAGCTTGACTCATTTGCGAAAAGCATAAGTTATCATGAATAAACTACTTTAAGTCCTTGTGCATCATATTTATTATAACCTATTCAATCTAGGTAAGCACCTATGCTAAAGCAATCACTTGATTAACCAGTAACATCAAAGGTTACCATCTCAGGTTTAGCATTTTCAACATTATCCACATAACCATCTGTGTTCCATCATCATTACTACGATGCAGTAACTCGAGTCAAGTGCTCACTAACCGGGAGCGACGGCGATTCGAATCGAATTCCTATCCAGCTGGAGATTTATTCCTCACACAAACCTCACTCACCCGCTAAAGTGAGGTGTTGGTCACCGAGTCAACCATTCAGGTAGAGTCGCGAGCTTGCCAGGAACCACTTGTACCCGGGGGCCGTCCGACTGCTCTTTGGCCTTATCATCGCGCCCCCGTTTCCTGCCACTACTGCTTCGGTACAGTGCGTTGCGGGCAATCCACTCGGCCCGAATAATCTCCCAGCTTCGCGGTCGAAAGGTACTTTATTCGGCCAGCTAAATGTGAGGCATGCGTTCAACATGACCCGAGGCCCAACAACGGACGGTCCTTAATCGACACAGGCGGAAACTACAAGCACCCCAGAACCCTGTCTGGTTGCCCCATACTTATTCCGCCCGGTCTCCAATTATTCATCAACACTTGGTTATTTCCAGGATATCATCCATTCCATAGCTAAAGTATTCCAGTAACCACCTATAGTTGCCGGTGACAGGAAATCACCGATCGCTACCGGTCTAAGCAGGGCTAAGCAATATTTTCGATCCCGAACCAAAATAGGATTTCAGGCATATTTGCGGGACAAGGAAAAGGATATATATGCAGCAAGTGTTTTCAATCAACTCCTATAACTTAATGCAACAATACATATATAACATATATATATACTCAATTGCTTTTACAAAATAGGAGGCTCAGAATGCTCCGGGGCTTGCCTGGGATCCGACACAAGTCAGTAGTTGTCAGATGACACTCGCTGAGTACTTCCATCTTCGGTATAGTTCCACCAAACACCGTCTTCGGGTTTGGCTTCAACAACTCATCCTTCACGTGATGCATCTAGCGAACCTAAATGAGATGCAAGATGCATGCGTATGAATATGATGAATGGTAACACAAGATGCATCACATAATCATTCACGTAAACACACGATTAAGACATAGACACCAAAAGCTAATTAACTAATCATCACACAACCAATTAAAGAGGGCAAGCATATTAAGCATAACACAAGTTTGACAAGATCACAAGTATCTTAACTTGACCATCATCAAGGGTATAAGCCACACTTAGCAACACATGGAGTAAACAACCATAACTAGCATCTGACAATTTCTGGACTGCAAACAACATCTACACGTTTGGATCATAACTGGAGTTATACAAATCCAATAGCCATGCAACAAGACATTCTGGAAAGCTTATGAAATTGTCCATAATTCATCTTTAATCATCTTAGCATGATTCTCAAGTTAACTAAGTCAAACATGCATAATTACAGAATCTGGTCCAGAGATTCCAGAGAACAGCTATTTCTGGAACCCAACTTGAAACAGTCATTACTCACAAACTATAAGGCCAAATGCCACCAAAATTTAACACAAGCTAGATTAATGAGTTATCTACAACTTTGTTATAAACATGTTTCTCATCAACCATCATTTTCATGGTGCAATTACCAAAGTCCCAGAAACTGTCCAGGAAAGCATCAATTGCAAGAATAAATATTAACTTACATTCCAAACATATATTTGGCCACAACCAATGTAACCATCATAAAGTGCATGTTAAATGATCACCAAAAAGCATAGTGCTCATCATTAAATAATTTCTTTTAATGCATTTCTTAATTTATTTAAATAGCAAGGTGAAATAATAAACATATATCAAAATTCTATAATAAAACCTATAAAAATTACAGTAGCTCTTGCATACACCAAATAGTCTACTGTACAAATTTCAAGGCATTTGGACATGTATATCAACATCTATGAAAAAGACAAATTGCTATTGCAAGAATTCATGTGAGAGCAAGATACACTAATAACTCACTCAAATGATAACCAAAATTCATGAAATTTTTACCACACATCAATCATCATATGAGTAGCATGCCACAAAAATTTTACTTCATTTGGAGCCCTAGATCTACAGTTATGAAAATGACAAATACATCTAGCAATGAAAACCTAGCTGCACAAATCCATTTTTACAGAGAAAACTTTAAATTAAAACATGTTATATTATAGATCTACTGCATAGAGAATTTCACAAGGATTCCAAAAAGTCCTCACTTGCTATTTTACGATTTTTCTACAATTTACTATGAATTTCCAAAGTTCTTGCAAAAATAATTACGAATCAGTCCTTACGGCACTATTCACATGAGTCACTGACTTCGCAGTTAGGACCTCCCCTTTTCTCGAATTTGAGCGCGAAGTCCATCAGCTTCATCCCTCGGCCGGAAACAGAGCAGTTCGCCGGAGCTCGTGATTCCGGCCGCCGTGGTGATCGCCAGCGACGAAAGAGGGGTCCCGGAGAATCAACGAGCCCAGCGGCACCTGTAGGAGGTCCCAAACTTGGACGAGGACTGCCGGTGTAGGGCCGGCCACGTGAGCCAGCGACGGCCGCGGCAGCCTCGCCGGCGCTCGCTCTTCCGGCCACCGTGGTTCTCAACGGCGGCAAAGGAGGGGTGGACGAGCACCAAGGGGGCATAGCGGACTCGAAGGACCATCTTGCATGTCCTGAGATGGGCCAGAATGGCCTGGCCGCGTGCACAGGTGCCCACGGCGGCCACGACACCTGTGGCAGCGCGCTACGGCCGCGAAGAAGGGCCGGGCAGTGGCTCGCAAGGCCAAATAGAGGGCGGTTGAGCCGGTGGCGCACGCGGTGGGACACAAGAAAGCACGGGGCAGCGGGAATGCGGCGTCGGCGAGCTTGGCCAGCCAGCCATGGCGGACGCGCGTCCTGCCTCAGAGCGGAGCGAGGAGAGCGCGAGAGGGAAATAGAGAGCAAGGTTGAGTGGGAGGGCAGGCGGGCGCGGCCTTCAAGCGGTCGCCAGCGGGCAGCGGCGTCAGCAGAGACGGCAGGGGCGCGTGGCGGAGGAGGATGACGCGCGGCAGCAATGGCGAGTCATGCTCTGTGCATGGGCGCCACGGCGGCATTTGATCGAACACGTGGTGGGCGCTGAGGAGAGCAAGGTGGGGCGCTGATTCGGGCTTGCTCTGGGCCGAATTAGTCCTTGGGCCAAAAACGAAGTTTGAAGCCCACATGAAGCTCTACGTTTTTCATTAAGGAGTCAAGGTCATTAGAGCAACCGATTAGCAGTTAACTAGTTGCCAAAATGACAATGTCAACATGTTGACGGAAATCACGGAAACTCGCATTCAGAGGTCAAAACCTGATCAAACTTAATCCAACTTTTTGCATGCTCTTCTCCAAGATGTAAGCTCCAACTTTTATTTTTGGCTCAACTCAAGTTGCTTAACGAAAACACGAGAACGCGGCATGCCAACGTCGACGACGATGAATTCCAGACTTAGAAAATTTTCTAAGTGCTGAAAAACAGCAGTTAATCCAATCTTTGAGCCTCTATTTGACTAGGTTAGAGACCAAACTAGCTCTTGACCATTAAACAAAGTTTGTTATAATCAAACTTTTATTCAACTTTCATTTTTGGTCAACCCTCATATCTGGTTCAGAAGTCAACTTTATTTCTCGGTCAACGCAAAGCCCTTTTGCTATAGAATCTAGGGTTTCCATTATTTTTGGACATTTTCTCCACCTTCGCTCAACACGAACCCTTCATAACTTTTGTTGTAGAGTTCAATTAGAGTTGTTTGAGCAAGGTTACAAGGTTTGGTTGATGACCTATATTTCCATCCACTTAATAATGCAATTCCAACACTTAGTAAAGTCATTCCAACAAGCATATAACCTATCATTTCATGTGACTTTTTGATTCCAAACGTCATAAAACTTTGCCAGTGACCAATATAGATAGGTACTAAGGTGAGACACATGAAGATATTGCAATAACACCACCCGAGCATATATCTTGAAAATGGACTATATGTAAAGCAATGGTGCAGCATCCAAGTTTAGATTGGGGCTCCTGTCCATAGGTTGACCTTGACATCATCATATCCACTTGATCTATCATGTTTGAGCTCAAACCCACGGGTTAACTGGTGGCAAACACCTCGGGTGTTACAGCTTCAAATCCTCAAAAACGCCTGAATCCCGCCTCGCAAGCTCGGCGGGAGGGAGAGAGGACCCTAAACCCTCTCTACCACTCAAACTCTACCGCCTTCGCAAACGTGCTAACACCACCAAGTGATCTCGTCATGTGTGAGTGTGTTAGCATTTTCACAATCATATTTCGAGGCGATATTAGTTCTATCCAAATGCATAAGATTATGAAATGCACACCTAGAGGCACTTAGGAGTTTTATAGCCGCGTCATTCCCCTCTTTATAGTACGGCTATCTATCCTATAATGTAACCACACCCACTAGGTGTCTTGGTTACTAAAACACAACTCTTAAGCATATATCTTTGCCTTGATCACGTAGGGTTGCATCTAAATCCAAGTGTGGCCATCATGATCACCATGTCCATCTTGCCACCAACCTTGAAATGTACTAATCCTCATATGCTACATACAACTTAGACATAGGATTAGTACTTAGGCATTGTCACTAATTACCAACATCAAACATAGGACTTTCACAAACCCTAGTCTGCGCGCCTCTGCTGTAGCGTTGAACTAACCGGACACGCCTGCCGCGTCCGGTTACTTCGACCTCAGCGTCCGGTCACTACCAGTGACCTCCGTTCGCCTCCGTTTCTATCCACGATGACTTAGAGAAATTCTCCGCCTCCGGCGTAGGGAGAAATATGCATTTCACTTCCACGAAAGCGCCGAATCCCGCCGAGCTTGTGAGGCGGGAGGGAGAGAGGGCCCCAAACCCATCTCTACCGCTCAAACTCCACCTCCTTCGCAAATATGCTAACACCATCAAGTGTACATCACCATGTGCATGTGTGTTAGCATTTTCACAATCATTTTCTTCAAAGAAGTTAGCCACTCAACTTGCCACGCCACTCTATTCTAGCAACGATGCAAAGTTAGATCACTCAAGTGACACTAGATAACCGATATGCAAACAAGTTTGCTCCTCTTGATAGTACGACCATCTATTCTAAACCCGGTAATGCACTTCTCTACACAACTTTTGACAGGTGAAATGAAATGCCCTAGGTTATACCTTTGCCTTGTGCATTCCATTCTATTTCCTTCGATGTTGATGCAACACATGCACCAACCAATCACCAAATGATATGATCCACTTCATATCATCACGTGATCGTATTGGTTCATCGATCTTGACCTCACTTGCTCTTCACCGTTGCGTTGGTCTATCGGCGCCAAGTCTTGCTCAAGCTTCACCGTCACACGCGGTCCCTCGCTTTAAAGCCTCCGACTTGCCCTTCACACTTGCAACCGGTTCATCGAGCCAAGCCTCATCTTGATCTTCTCCACCTTGGTCACATGACTCAATGTCATGTCTCACATGCAATAAGCTCCTCCATCATCACATGTGTAAGCTTTGCAACATCTCCAAGCCATTTTCACCTCCATGGCATATGTTGCTCACACATATGTACCTGTGGACTAATCACCTATGTATCTCACATAAAACACAATTAGTTCACCTAAGTTGTCACTCAATTACCAAAGCCAAAAAAGGGCCTTTCAGAGCTTCACACAATGCCTGCAGCTATTACATCCCAAACACATGTTCAAATGCTCAAGTCTACTCTCTCTGTCCTAGAATATCTGTCGTCATTGGTGTACGTACCATATTTGATTCGATTTGTAGAAAATACATGCAACATTTATATCTCTAAATAAATTTATTAAAAAACTAGTTTCAAAGATCTTTCCAATGATACTAATTATGTACTATAAACATTAATATTTTTTAATATATATTTTTGTCAAAGCTGTTTCTCGGGAAGCGTAAACAACATATATTTAGGAACAGAGGGATTATGTCTATTCCAACCTGATTAGGAGCATAGGCTATATTATATACTCGCTAGCTGATGTTAAGTGTCACATATCTCTTAGGGCATTCCTATTGTAAAAACCACCATAGTTTCTATAGATATTAATTGCACTGACACCTAAGCGTTTTGCTGATGCGACAAGGTAGTTACTGAAGAGAGAGAGCAAAAATCATAGGTGCTAGATCTAAGTTAGAAATCATGTCTACACGAGAATCAAGACATGAAGGAATGTGATTGATAGAGAATGAAAAGAGAATGTATGTAATTGGATAAACAATGGTTCCGTAGAAACTATCCATTGGGACCATGATTTCTATATGTAGTGTCTATGAATATTAATAGGTATAGAAACTACATGTAATTTCTAGTATTGGGACTGCCCTTAGGTTTTGATCTGCACTAACAAAAAATGAGCAACAGCTACTACAGCAAGAACAAACCGTTAAGATGAGTACATATCTTTGCTCTGTAATCCCGATTTGCCTGCAAATTGTACAGTCACAACTCTCAACTAAGGATAAACAGCACACGCAGAAAAATAACCCAAAACAGCAAGACTGCAAGAGACAATACATGATCCTAGAAAATACCATGAACACGCAATCTGGGGATCACAAGTGCATTATACAATCACACCTCACTGGCTCACCCTAGAAGGGTGGCAGAGAACCCCAAACCAAGATCTTGATTATTGCTTGTTACAAAGGCCGAGTTTACTCATGACAATGATCATTCTCTGTTTTACTGGAACAATCGCTTACATTGAACGTCTGGTACAAAACGGATGCAACTTCAAATGGCACAACCACACTATGATTTACGCGGCCATGATGCAATCAATGGCTTCTTTGCAGATCCCAGTCATGGTTGCCTCTGGTCCATAGACCTGCAATGCATTTGTTGAGCACAATCAGGGCATCTCTTATGGGGAATGGAGCTGGTCCCAATGATTCCCGTTCAGGAAATGGTAGGTGTGGCGTTTAAGGAAATAAAGATATCATACCTCAATTGGAACGCCAAGTTCCGCACCTAGCGTGCGCATTTTAGCGAGTCCAGTTTGGTAGTTTGGACCACCTCTCCGGACATAAATGTTCATTCTTGCAGCTTTCAATTTGGATTCCTGGAACCAGATTCAGAAACAAAATAACAAACAAGATTGGTGAAGATTTTAAATGAAGACCGGTGGGAGTGGTTGGGGAATTGAACGGCTATCTAACTTCGCGGTCCAATTTACCTTCTCTCTTAGAGCCTGAATGATGCCATTAAATGTTGCCGCAACATCGGTGAAGTTAGCAATACCTCCTCCGATAAGAAGGGCCCTCTTACGGCCATCAGGATCAGCGGTAGCGCACTGCACAAGTTCAAAACATATTAATGAAAGATAGATGTAATGAACAGAATAGATAGACAATTTAAAGGTTCTACTGTTCTTACATCCAGAACCACTCTAGCATACTGCAGAACCTCCTCCTCTTTGGGAGCTCCACTGTACTCTGCATAATTTCCTAGCTCCGAAGCATATCCCAAATCTCCGACCTGGTATCCAAGAGGAACTATGAAACTATTGCACCATGCACCTCACAGATGGCACATTTTGTATTAAATATTAGCTCCTATCCCAAGTTAACATGAAAAGTTATCAAAAGGTGCAAAGAAACTTGAAGGAGGGTTTGCATGAAATTCAGGCTTACAGTATCCGCGTATATGACACTAGCACCACCACCTGCAACCATTGTCCAAATGCGTCCTTTTGGGTTCAGTACCGTGAATTTCAGAGAAGCACTTGTCTGCAAGAAGAGAAATGGTTCATACAGAACTGTCAAAATAAACTAATCCAGATAGAAATGTTAACACTGGACAATGGAGCAATGGTTTACAGATAGCATACTTCAGGGGGGAAGGATCGAATCGAATGTAAGTTGTCCACTTTTTCATGAACATACCTTCTCATCCAGCTCATGGATAAAGCTTTCTGCGGGACTGAGAACTCTTCCAAAAGGTAGAGGGAAGTCAATGTTACCCCACCTGTACATGAAAAACAGCGGTCGTAATGATTGGCAATACAGTAGAAAAACCTATACTTTTCACATAAAAATGGCTGGTATGACTAATATGAAGGAGGCAACTGGGATCTGTGAGGTACATCAAAAGCCTGAATCATACTTATTAAAGTTCTTGAAAGCAGCTGTGTCATCTAGTTCTCCTCTCATATCCAGAGGATACGGTTCACCATTTACCAAGGTGAATGGGTTCATCTCAAGAAATGAGAAATCCAAGTCTGCAAAATAACCAATGAGCATCATATGTTGAGTGTTGAAACCGGAAAAGCAACAATTAGAAACTGTTTGCCTTTCAAAAGCAAGGGTTACGTACCTTGGAAAACAGAAAATACACCTCTAATGAAAGCACCTATTTTTGTGCGGACCTGAAATTCAAGCACAGATAATTAATGAAGAATCAACTGAGAATTGATGGTTAATCAAGAATCTGAGAATTACCAGCAGTAACGAGTTCCAAGCCTACTAGGAACAAAACAAATGGTATAATGAATAAACAAGTAACAGTGCAATAGGTTACCTCCAATGGCAGGGTGGCGATCAATGGAGCACACGCATCAGGTGTCATTTGCTTCTCTGTGGGAAGAAAGATAGTCTTAACCTTGTCCCAATTCTCCTCAATCTCAATACCTCCACATTCTGAGAAACTAATGGTGCTGCCAAGCCTTTCTGATACAATAGAAAGGTAATACTCTTGGTCATGTGGCACAAATGGCTCGACAATGAAGGTTGTAATTGGAGCTTTGCAGCCACCCATCTCGACCTAGATATGTGAGCAAATCCATTCATACAGATTATAAATAGCTCTAACAATCAAGTTTGTGCTGGTAAAAAGCATGGCAAGATGCTAGTCATGACAGTACCTCAACACCCAACCGCTCCTTGACAAATTGGCGAACTTGGGCAAGATCTAGGTTGAGGGCCACAAGCCCACTCTTCCCACGTTTCCCGAAGAGCATGTCAGGTTTCACAACCAACTTCATAGATGAGAGCCATGGCTCCTGGTTTGCAAGCTCAGTGAAATCCGTTGATTGTGTGACCTGTGGTTAAACATTCTGAAAATTCAATCAACTGATCTTAAGGAATATGTAAAAAAACAGGGCTGTTATAGTGAATGAAAAGAGATAACTCATATCGAACATCAGAATTTGAAGCAACTCACTCAGGAGCAATCAAACTCGATCAGTGTTTCTACAAGACTACAACCAATCAAACTCAATCAGTGTTTCTACAACAAATAAACCCAGCATTTGGGGTTCCCCTCAGAAAACTCTTGGAACTGTCCAAAGGCTTCCACTGAAAGAGGCAGGTGAAACAAACTATGCAATGGGTTTACCAGGCTTGCTTTAAGCACTAACAAGTTCCTGTTCTTAGCAAAGGAATAGAGCTCAGCAAAGTTTGTATTAAAAAGGAAAGGAAACGAGCACACCTTCAAAGAGAACTCAAGTAAAATGAACTGGTTGTTCCTATCTGGTGAGTGGCAACTAAAAACGAAGACAATCTGTTGGCATTGCCTAGATGATCTACTGATTTTTAACACAGACCCAGTTTATCAGAGTAAAATTCCTCTAAACCAAACTATATATACTGCTACTTAGAAATTTCTGGTTTTATGGAGGTTGAGATTTCAACCACCACCGTCACAGACCTTGGAAATCCATTTTAGCAGACCAGTTATTATCAATCGAGCATTTCTCATATATAAAAAGGAAGACGTGCTGAACATTCCAACACAAAGCAGCAGCCACTTGACCAACTAATAACGAAACAAACAGGAACAGCCCAACGAACCGCCTCTACCGCAAACGCCCAGGTCCGAAGCCTGGCCCCGGAATTCCAACAAAGCGAGTTGACTCCGGCACCAGATCCTCCGAGGCCGAGTCCCTCGCGCCACAGGGCTGAGAGGGGGCAGGATCCGCGGCCGGCGCCGCCGAGATGCGCACACGCCGAGCGCTCCCGATCCCCCCGCAGACGACGACGAGGCGATCCGACAAGCACGCGACGCGATCACGCGACGCAGCGCAACGCAGCAGCTAGCGCGGAGAGCGAGGAGCAGGGGTGAGGAGCGAGTGACCGACCTGCGCCGAGAGGATCTGGAGGTCGATGCCGGCGAGGCGCTTGAGGTGCTCCCGGAGGAGGCGCTTGGAGTCGTACTCCCGGATCTTCTTCCGCGCCATCGCCGCCGGCCGGAGCCGAGCCTTCTGGAAGCTAAGGGGGGAAGTAGGTGGGTGCCGTGCGTGCGTGCGTAGCTGCAGCAGCGAGCGTGCGGGCGACCGGTGGTGTTCGGGATTCGGGTGCGCCGTGGCAGGACGGACGGTTTATATAGCGAGGCCGCGGCGGGAGAGGAGGGAAAGCGGCGGGCAGCCGCGACCGCGACGCGCCGCCGTGGTTGGTTGGTGCTGGTTTCTTTCGGTCACTGGTTGGGTGGGACCCCCGGCCGGTTTGGTTTGGTTTGGTTGGAGGCGGATGGGATCTGGTTGGGTTTGTGGTTGGTGCGGCGAGTGGTGTGACTGTGACATGACATGTTCTCAAGTACAGTATCCAACCGATCGCATCCGGAATTCCGGATCTCACTACACGGATGCAGAAATCGGTGTGTCAATTTTTTTTCCAAATCACAGGTGATGATTCTGGGACAAAAAAACGATGCTTTTTTTTTTAAAAAAAGGAGATACGAAAAACGATGCTCGGACAAGGAAGAATGATCCCTCGTGCTTGCTCGTCAACAAAGAGGAAAACGTGCAAATGTGTCCGGTAGCAGATATGGTCAAGCATTATCTTTTTCTTTTTTTTTTCTTTTTACTAACTGTTGGCGCTGGGTCTCACGGACGCTGCTGGCAATGCTGTAGCAAAAAGCAACGTTGAAGCAGCCATCGCCCCTACATGATGACAATGAGGCCCCGGTTGGTTACCACGTGTTAAAGTTTAACTCTCATCACATCAATGTTGCGGCAAATGTATAGAGTACTAAATGTAGGCTAATTGCATACATGTCGATACAGATTAGGAGTAATTTACGAGACGAATCTATTAAGCCTAATTAGTCCAAAATTGAAAACTTTTTATCAAATAAGACGAAAGTGCTACCGTATTTGTTAAGCTTTAACACCCAAACCAAACAGGCCCTGAAATGGTGTTTGAAAACTCTCTGCGTTGTGGCTGCTCCTCTAACGACCTATCGATTACACGGCTAGCAAGAGAGAAAGGAGCACGTAGTTTTCTTATGTCACGGACTCATAGAAAATATAACTTCAGCCAAAGGTCGATCTATCGATCATCTCTTCTCAGAGCTATGGTTTCCCAACGTGGTTCTGTGGATGTTAGTCTCAATCTCCACATATACAGCTCGTATCTACATCACATCTATTAGAGCAAGTATAATAAGTCATACTCAAGAGTCTACAAGATCCAACGTGCCATCAAAATCCTATATGGAGGTGGGAGAATTGAGATAAAAGAAAAAAAACGAGTAGTTGCTTAACAATCCAACTACAACACGTGTAATGTGGAAAAGATCCCAATCTCATGCATCCTTTTACTGCTGCTATTTATTCTTTGCAACCAACCGATTAGTTTGCCCAATATACAAGCCTACCTCTCACTAGTACATAGCTCGCTAGCAGCGCGCGGTGGGCGTGCGAGCTTACTATCCTTGCTCTTAATAACTTTGCAGGGTGTCATAAACATCATATAAAAGCATCGAGCGCTCCATTCGACAAAAGCTTGAAGCACTTAATTGGGACATGTACACATTCATCCTGTTCGCTTATACTGAAATTTCGCTCCGTTTTCGTGGTGGTCGTCATCCCCTCTCTCTCTCTCTCTATATATATATATATATATATATATATATATATATATATATATATATATATATATATATATATATATATATATAACAACACCTACAAATAGCAAGCCACAGGATACTCATGATAGAGCAGAGAAAATTAGAAAGAAGCGGACTTTTCTAGGTGCACAGCTAGAATGACTAAACTTTGAAACACAGTAGTACTCCCTCCATTCCAAATTATAAGGCATTCCAAGAATCTTGGAGAGTAAAACATCTTAAGTTTAACTAAAATTATAGAGATTACAAAAATTTATAACATCAAATAAGTATATTATAAAAATATAATTAATAAAGAATCTAATGATACTTAATTGATGTCATAAATATTATTATCTTATTATATAATTTGGTCAAACTTGAGATCCTTTGACTCTCTAATATTCTTGAAATGCCTTATAATTTGGGATAGAGTATCTATCAACCTTTTAGCATTCACCTTGCTATGTATCTAAATTGCTTGCCAAACAAAGCCAAGATTATCACCACCCCATTTCTCAAACTAACCATACATGATTCATTATATCAAGGATCCCGTCCCGTCGATCTAAAGCAATTGTCATGAACACCACCGCCAACAAACAAAAAACAAAGAGAGCATGCTCTGGTGGCGCCAACAAATTAGCCCACTAGATGCCTGATAGTTGGGCAAAATCGAACACTTTCTGTTCCCATTTGTGGCACAAGCTAAACATTTAAACCCAGTTCTCAAAACACAACTCTGTTAGTACACGTTCCAACACTGCATCCCAACAAAGGGGATGTTCTTCAGGAAAAAACCACAATCACACGTGGCACGTGAGGGGGCCAGGTGCCCTTGGGACAAAAGACTATTTATCATTACAATGATCCTAATGCTCACCACCATAGACGATGGACACCTGCCGCCCCACACAAGTGCATCCAAACCTGCTAACCCCAAAACATGTTAGCGATGGAGGGGACTGAGATTTGGGGATGCTCGCTGTACAGACCAACAGACACATTTACCTACCGGTTGTGAAACATCACCACAAGGGCGAGTTGCTGCAGCTCAGCAGATGTGGCAGCCCATGGAAGATTATTCATTTTGGTGAGAATTACTGGTAGGCATAGAGGCAGGGTTTCGCCGGACGAAGCGGCCTGCTGGGCGTAGCCCCCTGTTGTGGCCACGCTCCCTGAACGCTTGTCCAGAAGTGGGAGGCCCCTCAGTTCGTTCTTCCATGCTCGGGCTCTGCTGGAAGTCTGTAGCTTTATTTTGGGATGCGACTGGCTGGTATTCAAGATGGCTGCCACCCCTCCGCCTCTCTGCATTCGTGCCATGGCTTGGCCTCCCAGCATCATAAGCCCCCCTTCCCCTGTGTGCCCCACCTCCCCTGTGGTACCTTGCATTGGGCTGGCCTTGGCGACGCAGTGCAGGATTAGCCTGCTCCTGTTCAGTCTCGCTCTTCTGGTTACCATCTTCCCATGTCAGGCTCTCCTGTTTGCTGTGTGAGACCTCGTCAGCACCATCACTCCTTTTCATCGGTTTACTGCTGGTGTCTTGATGGGTAGTTGTATCAGATCCTTTGGACATGTTGATCTCAAGCCCACCTCCATGGGACTCCACTGGCCCTTCAACAGCAATCTTGCCGTCTGAGCTGTTCTGAGGATGGGAATTGGCTTTTGGCTTCCAGGCTCTAGAATGTGAAACTACCCCGCTGCTTTTCACATCAGATCTTGGCATGTTCCTGTGATTGGATGAGTTTGAATCCATGATTGGTGTTGCTGATTGATAGACGTCGTCATTCTTGCCCTCTCTACCTTTGCTCTCATTTGAGTAGCTACTTGCTTCATTTCTTTGAGCCTTAACATGCTGTCGCCTTTGCCTGTTAGCTGCACTATGTTCTTTCGCACCACCGACAGATAGTAGAACTGTTTGAGCTGGAGCTGAGCTATTCTCAGCAGCAGCATCTGCATTGGATTTTAACTGTGTATCTTGCTTGCCAAGTTCAACAGGTTGATTCTGATCGGTGCAGTTCTGAACCTCCTTTGATTCATAAGAGCTGTCTGCTTGCTCAACAGAATCTGGTGCCACCAAAGCTGATTCATTTGGATTCCTCTTGCGCCAAGAAGGATTAGATTTGCCCCCATGTCCTTTGCTAGTTTTCTTGGATTCGGCTGCAACATCTGATTTAGCAGCACTGGGCTTATCTATTGCTTCCTTATCATGACTTGGATTCTGTTGTTGCAGCTCTTTGGACATAGGCTTAGGAACATATCTTTCCATTTCAGCCCTCTTTGCTCTTGTCACATTCTCCCCATCAATGATGGCTTTCCCTGTCGGTTGAGTGAGATCAGCTACTGCTGCATTTGGCATGGCTCCATCAGACTGCTCATTCTGCACTGGTGGCTTAACTGGTGCCCACAAGACACCATCATTCCCATGTGGCTTTTCTACAGGCCGAAGAACATGCTGATGCTTTCCAGATTTTCTTGCTTGCTGAGGTCTTGGTCGGCTACTTTCTGTACTATTTGTTCCATCTGGTGATTTAACACACTCCTGATTCATAGGTGCAAGTGAAATTCCACCAACAGTTATACTTCCAACAGTTACAACAGTGCCTTCAGTAGGAACAATAGAGCTATTGATGATAACACCACCAGTATGTGCCTTTGGCTCGGTAGAGACTCTCACTGTATTCTGCTCATTAAAAACCACAGGTGGATGTTTAGAAGTAGCTGGAGCATCGTCAACCTTTTTCTTACTTCTCAAGTGCCGGGTTCCCTTCTTGTTCTGAACTGGATCATCATGTGGTGCAACAACAGCCCTCACTGTGTCGACGGGAACATCAACATTTTTCTTAACATTCCCAGTGGTTATTGAAGCACTTGCCTTCTCGCCAGAAATTTTCTCCTCTGAAACAACATGTCTTTTCCTGTAGCCTTGCTTAGCCTTCACCACACTGATGTCATGTGACTGTGAGATACTCTTCTGCACAACATGCTCCATGTTGCTGGGTGTGTTTCTGACCGAGGATGAGGCAGCATGAGCATCAGGGTCTTTGTCACCATCTGAAGCATGTGATTGTGCAGTAGCTTGGGACTGTACATGAACCATAGTATGATTGGGATCATTAAGAGGCAGAAGAGCAGTAAGCCTATTAGGCACAATAACATCACGTGGTTCAGCAATTGAAGTGGCAAGTTTAGCAGTCACATCAAGTCCAGCCTGTTGCTTATCATGCGCATCATTGGTTTCTACTTTTGTATCATTTGATTTCTTCTGAAGTACTGATGATCGCCTGTTCAATTCTTCCAACTTCGCGAGCGCTTTTGCTTTTTGGTTCTTTATCCGTTCCTCTTCCTCAGCTTTCAACTTTTTTGCACGTTCTGCAGCCAACTCCTTCATTTTTGCACGCTGAATAGGAAAAACAACAAATATGACACTAGTGAGTAATCAACATTCAAATTCCTAAGAACAATGTTCAACTCATTACCTGACTGCTTTGAGCATTTGATACTGGATAAAGCTTTTTGTTCTACATATTGCAGAAATTCCACAAGAAACAAAAGCAAACAAATGTGTCTTAATTAGCAAAAGCTAGTGTTTTTCTGATGATGTGCAGCAGCTTTACTGTGATATGAATCCCAACAAGAATACCCGATGCAAATAGACAAGGTAGGAGAACTTATTATAACTTCAAGCAATGGCAATGTTGCAATAGAAAAACAAAATTTTCTAACTGCCTGATTTTCATATACACAAGACAGTTGAGTTTTCATCAGAGTATTAAATTTTCGCTGATAATGGCCACTGGTCAATATCCCCCCTAAAGCTAGTTGCAATAAAGAATTTCCAAAAGATTAGAATGATAGCCATAAAATTTCTAAGAATACCACAAGTCTACAACTATATACCTGAGACTCATAATCAAGTGAAGCTGGCATATCATCAGGTACAGTCACAGGTTGCAGCTGCGAAGCACTCTCAGGTTGTTGACCATGTTGAATATTATTCCTCAGATCAGCTACTGGTAATGAATTAGTTGTGGAACTTTCTCCCGGTCCATGACTTCTAGCTGGCCTATCTTTAGAAGGACCATGGTAACTGTTTCTTGAAGAATCACCTCTCCTATGTACATGATCATTAATTGGATCACCAAGCTTTTCAGCTTTGCTAAATTCAGTTAACTGTGAATGTGCCGGTCCAAGAATTGTACCCTCGATGGGCACATTTGGTAGTCTCTGCACCACAGGAGAAATACAGGAAACAGAAACCTGGTCAGATGCACAAACAATACCAGTGGATGGAACATCAGTGCTTTTTGGATGCTTCTTGAATTCCTTGGATGAAGCTGGTTCTGGGAGATTACGTGCATCAATATTTCTGGCTTTGTTGTTCAAACTCTCGATTTTCTCTATTAAAGCTGCATTCTTCTTAATGACAGGTTGTTGATCAAGTGCAATTGAGCTATCCTCCTTGAACTTCTTGCGCAGAGTGCCATCAACAGTTTCTTGGTGATGGGAATGTGCATTTTCATAAACAGATAGATGTTCTGTACCAACCGAACCTCTCTGTTTAGGCACCGATTTTGTAAGTACCCTGGTTCTTTCAGTTTCACCAAAGGTGTCCCTTGTATCTGTCCTCATGTTCATACCAGTCCGGTTTCCATCAGGATGTGGAAGAAGTGGCGGTGCTGGCTGCACATTCCTTTCAAATTCACGGGAACCTCCTAGGCGATCTGGATTATCATGCAGACTCCCAGGCTGTCCTCGACGAAACACATGTACTTTATCATATTCAAGCTGCTCCCTTGGAACCGTTTCATGTTTGCCTGGTCTGTTCTGAGGATAGCCAGGGTGAAACCTGTCATTCTGATTTGGGAATTGATTTAATATTCCAGGTTGGTGAGGACCTCCAGTAAAATGAGGATCTCTAACATTGGCATTATTGAAATTTGGTCGAGGGCCATAATACCCATCATAAGGTACTGGACCCTGATAAACTGGCCTGACTGGAATAACAGGCTGATTCATAATATAGGAATTAGGAGCCATAGGATGATACACATCTCCACTTTTAGCGTGATATCCACCATGCCCTGGGCCCTGCCTTGCTGCAGCTTCGGAGTTGGGTGGGAACTGACCATAATAACCAAATGGTTCAACAGGGAAACTACCAGGGGGACCAACAGGTATGTATGGCCCACCTGGCACTGGTCCTCTATGCCACATTCCCTCAGGGGGGTGACCAGGAGGTGCACGCCATGAATCAAACTGTGGAGGCGGCATAGGAAAATTTGGTGGATATGACTGTGGTTGCAGGCCTTCATTTGACACACTTGCGGCGGGGACAGGAGCACCTCCAGTGTGTGCATGCTGCTCTGTCTTCATGATATCAACAGGGTGATTATTGGATGGCGAGATTACTTCACCAGTTCCTAGCACACAAGACATTTCCCATTACTAGGTAAGGCAATAATCCAACAGTAGTTGATGCTATCAACCTATGTTGTAATGATGAAATATATTATACCAGTTGTTAGGCTCTTCACTTGTTCACCTTGCGACGCCTCTTTACCCGAACTAGAAGTTGGGCGCCCTTTCGAACTATGGCCTGGAATAAAAAAGTCATGTAAAGAGAACTCTTATACACAAACTAAGTAGATGAAACTGCCATTTGTAGACTAAAAAAATACAAACAAAAAACAAATTTTGCCCAAATAATTGACCAACACTAGCATTTATATCTAGCACGTGTAGATATTTAAGGCAGCACAAAATTTGACATGCTAAACATAAAAACCTATAAAACCAAAGAAATAATTTGGCAGGAGCAAAAAACTTGAAAACATAAAAACTGCAGAGCACATTTTATGTTGCATATAGCTACCTCGTTGACTGTTTGCTTCAGAGCCAAGCGTTGGGAAATCACCAGTACTTAGTGTGAACCCAGGCCCATGTGATGAAGATCCCTACACAGTATATATATGAAATGAATGATGTATTGAATCGTGATCTAGACTTAGTTCTAGGTCTGCAGCATTACCGATCTATCAATAGTCCTTATCGATGCTTTCACATTGTCTGAAGCATTATCCGCAAATCGAGAAAGCTGTGAACTTCCGGGTCTTGTTTCCGCACTTCGGGGACGATTTGAGGCCATTGGTAGATGAGGTGATGGAAATGTGCCTGATGCTGAAGAGGGGCGAGAATTGGGACCCCAAGCATTGGGTGAACCAAGTGATTCACTTCCAGCTGTTGATGGCCTCGAGCCTCCTCCGGAGGAGGGCCGGCCATTGAAGTGACTAGATGAACTGGAACTTCCATCGTTCTTGGTAGACAGAATTGACGAGGAACCCCATGCGTTTGGTGTTGTAGATGGTGCTTTGCTGCCCCAGGTGAGGGTGCCCCTAACATTGAAACAAGAGTCTCATGACACAGTAATTATGGGAGAACATTGAGACCATCCTAATCCTAAACCTTAAAATGAGCTGCTGGGAAACAAGGATGCATACTTACTTTGGAACAAGTTCCAGATTGGGATCAAGACCATTGTTTTCCAACCTAAATTAAAAAAAAAAACAAATCAATCCACATATAGAGAAAAAAAAGTCTAGAGTTAACGATTTGCTACCAGTGACCTAGGAAAATTGTTACCTCTGACTTGGTAAATTAATCGGTTTTGGGACTTTTCCCAGAACAGTCATACCAGATTTCCTTGCAGGAGTAGCACCCCATCTGAAGGAAGACATAGGGAATAATTGATTATGCAAGTACAAAGACAAATGTTGGCAATCAGTACAACCAAAAAATGTACCCATAAAAATTACAAATACGAAACATCCTACTAAGTGACATCACAAAACAAGGCAGTTCATAATATGGACATAATATTAATCAGCACGTGCAACAGAATAATTGTTACAGGTGGGACAAAATACAGGAAGCAAACTTATGTTGAGAAGCCTTTGAGATAACTAGCACATGGCTAGTTCTGAATGGGCCAAGATACTGTGCCTTATCACCTCAATTTGTGATGTGTACACGCAATTGCACAACAAACTTACGTATGTTATTGTGAAATCATTAATTAGGGATTCTCAACCTAAATATTGCTTCCTCTGATCACAAATGCAAGTCCATTAACGTCTGTCCTAAGTCAGCCTTTTCAACTTTTACTAGCAATATCTATAAAGATATATTATCTTAATGAGAAGAGATATATATTAGTTTTCACTATGAACCTACTAGTTTCGATCTTGTGTTGAAATTTTGATATTGATGGTCGAGATAAGAATAGAAACCTAGAAGAACTTATTGTGACCGGAGGAAGTACAAATAGAGCATCACAGCTTTTTACTAAGCCCGCCCTAAAATCACAAATAGGTTACACAGAGAAGTTGCACAAAAAAAAGGCCTGATTCAAACATGGCAAAAGGTAAGCAAGCTCAGTCACAGCGCAGAGCATAAAATCACCACATCATTAACAGCCTCTGGTGTTGTCCCCGCAAATGGACTACCGGATACATCCAATGTCCAAACCGACAAAACCTCCATATAATTCCCACCAATAAAACACTTAGGCCCCCGCATGATGACACAAGTGCCACCCCCAGCTGAACTTTGTAGCTCCATTGAGCCGATTGGCCAATCAGCAGCTCAATGTCAAACCCAACCATCCAGAAGCTAGCATCTATAACTCCAAAATCAATTGAAACAGAGGCTGCTGCTCTCACACCCCCACCGCCCCACACCAAACAGATGCTAATTTTCTATTTCTTTATAGAAAAAAAAAATCCCACGTACCAATGCACAGCACAGGCACTACACGATCAAACCAGAATTGAGAGCGGAAAGTTTAATAGAATAATTGTGTCGTGTGGGAGCATAGGATGGAGATCACGAACCTCCTGTCCGTGGTGAGCAGGCTCGAGGCCATGGCCCCTCTTCCCCGCGAAGAAGCTCCCCCGCGGAAAACGCCTCTCTAATTCCCCGGTGGTGAATCGAGCGGAACCAACTGCGGAGCGCGACCGAGGTCGCGGGAGATCGAGATCTCTGGGGCCGCCTCCCAGGAGCCGCGGGGAGAGAGAGAGGGGGGGGGGAACGCCGAAACCCTAGGGGGTCGAACGGAGGAAGCGATCAGCGCGGGAAGCGGTCCGCTCGGATCAGCGGCGCACGGCGCGAAGGCGTGTGCCGGAGCAGGTAGTGGGGGTAAACAAGGGCCCTCGTCGCCGTGCCGTCCGGCGAGCGGCGGCGGCGGGGGAGAGGATGACAGGTGGGGCCCGCTTGTCAGAGTTGGAGGCGGGATGCCGAGGCGACGAGGGGGGATGGGGAAGAGAGAGAGAGGAAGGTTGGAGAGGAGTTCGTGAGAGCGATAATAATAAAGGTCGGAGAGGACGGACGCGTGGCGTGGCAGGAGTGGACGCGGGGACGGGAGCCCGTGCGCTCCCGTGGCGCCCAGATGTCGGGACGCCACGTGGCAGAACAGGAGCGGAGGAGATTCGTGGGATGGTGTTGCTGGAGGGAGCATAGGATCCGGTGTCGGGCTGGGGATGGTCTGTTTGGGTGCTTGGATTTGGCTGGCCACATCTGATCCCATGATTTGGACGTTCCGTGCCACGCAAGGATATACAAGAGGCGACAGTTTACATAAATAATTACTCCCATAATATCTGTCGTTTTTAGTTTCCGTGCCATAAATTTAACTTGATTTGTTGAAGACACGTACAACATTTGTATCTTCAAATAAATTTATTAAAAAACTAGATTCAAAGATCTTTCCTATCATACTCATTATATACCATAAATATTAATATTTTTTAATATATATTTTGTCAAAGTTATTTATCGGGAAGTGAAAACGATAGATATTTTGGGACGGAGGAAGTAATGTTTAAGGCCGTAAAGCTTTGGGTTGTCACGTCGGGTGTCACATGAGGGTGTTGCATGGGGTGTTCGGATACTAATAAAAAAATAAACTACAGAATCCATCAATAAATCGCGAGACGAATTTATTAAGCCTAATTAATCCGTCATTAGCACAGTGTTACTGTAGCACTTTATTGTCAAATCATGAACTAATTAGGCTTAAAAGATTCGTCGCGCAAAGCAGTCACAATATGTGCAATTAGTTATTTTTTAATCTATATTTAATACTCCATATATGTGTCCAAACATTCGATGTGATAGGATATAAACTTTTAGAGGAGGAACTACACAAACCTCGCTGCTAACAATAACGACACAACTCCCCATTCGCCTTTTTTATTACTGACTGATGATCATTTTTAAATTAAAAATCTATTAAGGCTATGGTTGGTTTGAGTCCTAGCCTCCATGATCCAAACACAAGAGGCGTGTTTGGTTCAAGAAGTGACAAAGTTATCTGACCTAGACATCCATCCTAGGAGTCTGCTTTTGGACGCCTGGGACCGGATGGACCTGTCTAGCCGGAGCACCCTAAGCCAAGGTTCAAACAAGCCCCTGATGTTGATATTTGGCCCAACCTCATCCTACAGTATAGGAACCAAAAACATCCTATGCATGTTTGGTTTTGTTAGTACTACTATATCTACTATAATCAAAATCTTAAATTATTTTAGATCCACTAAAGAAAACGTTCCCGTTGAGGGCTCTAACCTTCGTGCACCTAAAAAAAATTACGCGCAGGAAATCATCTTCGTTGGGCTAAACCAACACCTAAACACGATCCGATGGCTGTCGATCAAAGTTTGATGCGCTTCAAACTCACGCCCACCCCCTTCAAACTCACCACGCCCAGGCGACCTTCATGCCCGCTTCCCCCGCTGCACGCCCACGCCGGGAAGTCCACGACCACGGTTCGATTCCTCTTGTTGCAAGTAGCTTGTCTTTTTTTCATCAAAAAAGAAAAACAAATCAAACATCGTCAGCTCCTCTCCCTCCGCGACTCACGATTCCGAGGACGTCCGCGGCTAGGGTTCTGTGCCGCCGCCACGCCGTCGGTGCCACCCAGCGGCCGGCTGCGGCCCGTCAGCGCTTCTCCGAGGCCGGAGGCCGCCTAGCGCGCTGGGCGGGGTGCAGATGCTGTTCAAGACGCTGGCGATCTTCTCGACGCCACGACAGGCATCCTCGACGCGTCCCAGGGGGTGTCCCGACGGGTGTGCCCAGTGGCCTGTGGCGCAGGCGTGGGGCATGCCGCCGTGGCACAGCCAGCGCAGCCGGCACCGCAGGCATGGGCGAGCGTGTCGTCCTCGGTGCGGCCGTACCCACCCAGGACACGGCGTCTCAGTCTCAGATGGATCGTCAAGCCGGTCGATCCGTCTCCTCCTCTTTCGGGTGCGACGAATCACTGCGCTCTCTCCACGGGGATTGGCGGGCGTTTCTTCAATCAAATCGTGGGCTGCCGTCGTGTGTTGTGTGCAGGTCGGCGGGCGTCGCGGACGATGGCGGCGAGGGCGGCTGATGAGAACAGAAGGCCGGCGGCGGGGAAGCCCACGTCAGGCATTCGAGGTGGGTGCGGGCGACCCGAGCTGATTTCCTCTTGGATGATTTATATGTTTGTTGTTGCGTCGCGATTCCATGGCTCTGATCTCCTGATTTGTGCAGCACGCCCTCACGGACTTCAATAACCTCGTCGGGGTTCCCTCATACCCTTGCCCCGTCGCCAAGAAGCCCATGCTGCAGTAATCTCCTGCCCCAATATTGCATTTTTTTTGTGGTTCTTGGGTCAAGTCTTGTTTAATCGTGTCGTTCCTTTCTTGTCTTCAGGATTCAGGAAGAGCACCCGGAAGAAAAGAAAACAGTGTTGCCAAGCAGCTGGCCCATGACAAGGTTAGGACGCGTGCTGCTAGCTGTTCTTGCGCTCTGCCATTTCTTGGAGGCTTTGATTTAATCTGGGCATTGCTTTTGGTTGTTCAGGAAATTCACTGATGATGTATGGTGATTTTCCTTGGAATGATGCAGCCAAGCTCATATTAGAATTCAGACTATGGAGCTTCCTGTCAGCATTCTTGGTGGTTGAGTCATGAGCTTGCAATCGATTGTAGACAAATGGTTTCAATTTTTTTATATGCTTTCTAAAACTGAGATTGTGACTCGGCAGTCCCATTATCATTTGGTTGGTGCATAGAGATTTGTTTGAGATTTAGGAATGAAAAACCAAAAAAAATCTTATTTAATGGAGTCAGTTTATAGGCATGGAAGTTTGTTGTCGAGCTCATTGCTGATTACCGATAAGAATCGGTTGTAGCCATTATGCATGAGGTCTTTGTTTGTAATTTAAAATTGAGCATTTTTAGTTAGCCACTACAGCTGGTGAGCACGCTAAGGCGGTGGTGCAGCAACTACACATTCAACTTGAGGTGCGTGTGGCAGGTGGCAGCTATCAGGGCCAAAACAAATAGAACAGGTATCCATGCTGTAATTGTCTAAAGAACACATTATTACTGATTAATTTTCCTTACAACATGAACTGAGCTATCTTTTGATTTTTTTTCTCTTATATATAGTCTTTCTGTGATATTGTAGTGTCATCCTACGAAGGTGAGCAGCAGCCATGTAAAAGGTAAAGAGTTTTGATTTTCCTCATCTGGAGGAGACTGACATTGGCTGGCATGTGAACGGCCTGCACAAGGACCCTTCCATTCAAGTGAAGAGCACGAACAAGAACACTTGATTGCACAAGGACACTTGATTGCTCCTCATGCTATGGTTATATGACAGGAAACCTATCGATACGAAGGGTGAGTCATCTGCAAGCTAACTGCAGTTCATGCACCTAGAGTTCGTGTCCAGGTGTCTCTCTAAAATACTGAGAAGGATTTGCCTTTTTATTTACAGATTATATAATAATAATAATATTGCTCTGTTTCCTCTAATGCCCAATTCTTTATAGAATCTAATTACTTTGATCTCCTGCGTCCTGTATTGATAGGAAGCTGCTTTACTGACTGAATTTCAAGTATCTGCTTTAGTTGTTGTTTTAGTTCTTGCAAAAATGAATGGGTGTTACGCATTGAATCCTTGCAAGAAGGATAATAGTATACTTGAAGTTTAGGAGAGAATGGAGACATGTAAGCCGTGAAGGCCATCTTCAGCTATTGATCTTTCTATTAAAAGAGGTGATTTTTTAAAGAAAAGGTTTTTGCGGCTTTATTGAATCACCATACATAATTTGATTTACACTAACTGCTCTTGCTTTTGTGTTGAAGAAATTGGAAACTCCCCTCTAGCATTTTCATTAATGTACACTAACTGCATTCTTATGTAGGCTATCTGCTTGCTTCTGAAGTGAGAGGATGTTGCCTTGCTTATGAAGTGAGAGGATCAAAAGAAAATAATCTGAAATGGAGAATAGCTGTTCAAGAGGGACATCTAGGAAGGCATCATTAGCTGTTCAAGGGACGACAGGGGAGACAAGGCAATCAGAGAAAGAGCGTGTACAGTCATATGTGGCTTCTATCTTTTATATATATATATATATGTGTGTGTGTGTGTGTGTGTTACAGTATTTTTTTTTGTTGGGGGTTGGGGTGGGGGGGCTAGCCGGACTTCCGGGCTTTTCTGTACATAGAACTTATTTCCTTCATTAATTGAGAGGTAGAGCTCCTATCAGGTTTTTTAAAAAATATTGTTACAGTTTTTTCTAGCTCATTATTGAACTCCAAGATCTACTGAACCAATTCATAAATTATTTGCAGTATGCATGGTCATATACAAATGTGTGAGACTTAAAATATGAAAAAATGACATTGTTTGGTTATTTTCATGTGCATCACTGAAATGAACCCGTACTGTTAGCACGGACACTATACTAGTTTTAGTAAGCCATTTATTATTTGATACAAAATCATAATTGTAAGTAAGTATTATTATTAATGTGAAATCATTAACACAATAATATTATATATATATATATATATATATATATATATATATATATATATATAGTACTTGTCCAAGCGAAACAGAAATGGAAGATCGTGATAATTTAAAGAATTATAGCACATGGAACATGGTCGACTCACAAAAGCCGTTACACATCCACAAGTGGACTAGAAATTGCTATTTTTCACATGTCTCTTTTGTTCCAATGTTTCTTAGGCAGCTGATCTCAATCGTTGGATTCCAATCTGACAACTAACACATCTTGGCTAGCTAATCACGTACTCAATCTCTCAAGGCAATTAAATTCACCACGGGGAACTCACGACATATATATAGCCCAGCAAAGACTATTGTACTTGTTCAATTCTTTTATCACATTGCCTCACCTATTCCATAAACATAGTTCGAGAAAATTAAATCTAAGACTAATAAACTCAATCTTTTGTTGTATAAACAATTTTGATCTATTTTCACCTTTTATGTGCAGACCTGATGATCAAAAAGATGATACCTCTTTTTTCTAGAGAGATGGTTTAAACTCAAAGCTCTAGTCTTGATATCTCAATCCAGCTAATGATATTGGCAAACAAAACAAGATTTGTGCCAATCCAGCTCTAGTCTTGTATAAACATGTTTTGTTTGTCAAATGGATCCGTGAGCTTACAGACCTCACAATGTTCATCTTTGCCAAGCGCAAGATTTGTGCCCTTACATCAACAATTTGGTATATTTTCCCGTAACATAGCCACTACAAATCTATATCTAATAATAAATATGCAAAATTTCAAGCTTTTTTTTGTCCACCTTCCCCTAACTGCCGGTAGTTGAGAGTTTCTTCCATCTGGACTTATATATAACCCGTGCTCATACGAATTAAAATAGTTCTTGTCTAGTGCGATACGAAGTCTGATTCCAAAACATATTGGACTGTATATGGTCTATGTTTAACCAAAGAGTCCATACTCATGCGCAAAAAAAAGTCCATACCCAATATGATTATATATATATATAGTAAATTTGGTTTTTTCTTTTTTTGGTCTAGATATTTTTTCGTGTGGCCTCCCTACGCTACATGCTCGTTCGTCTCCTATCCGTCAAGAACTCGGCCAGATATAGAAACCAATATGGAATCCATCCTCACCATGACTCATCCTCCTATAAACAGCCAACTTCGCACCCAAATCATCTCGATCCCCATCGAATCAATAAGGCCGAGTCAAGGCCAAGGGAGGAAGGTCGAGGTAGGTGCGCGGGACAATGACGGCGAGGCAGCATCGAGTCGCGAGCGCGGGCCGCGACGGTGAGGCGTTGTGGAGTCACGAGCGGGGGCGTGGGCAGCGACGGCGAGGCGGCATCAAGTCGCGAGCTCGAGCCGCGATAACGAGTCACCATGGAGTCAAAAGTGGGGGTGCGGGGCAGCGACGGTGAGGCGACATCGAGTGGCGAGCACAAGCCGCGACGGCGAGGCGCTGTGGAGTCACGAATGCAGGTCACGACAGCGAAGCAGCTTCGAGTCGCAGACGCAGGCCCTCCGTGGCTCCTCCTTGAGCACAGAGCTGCCTCAGCCGAGAAGCTGGCACCGCCGCAGTGCCCGTCATTCATGGCTTTGCCGGCCCTTCATTATCTGGTTGGCGAATCAAAATCTGATTTGGTTTCGACAAGCAGAGCTGGCGTCATCACTCAAATCGTGGAGGCCGCCGTCGCTCGAATCGCAATGGCAGAAAGAGCGTCGGAGCGCATGTAGTCCGAAGTTGTGGAGAAAGCGGCCCGAGCGCTGTTTGCGTTGGAGCGCAGATGGCTGGCGCCGTCGAGCGCACATGAGAGGAGGCGAGATGAAGGGCGGCATAGAGAAAGAGATAAAGGCCAAGGCGTACGGTTGAGAAGATTGTTTGCTTCGATTTGTAGCTTTCCCTAAAATTTCCGTACACCGTTGCACATGGCCTCGGTGTCGGCTGCTCGGCCGAGCTGTCTACGGTAGTG
This sequence comes from Saccharum hybrid cultivar R570, assembly GCA_038087645.1. NCBI lineage: Eukaryota > Viridiplantae > Streptophyta > Magnoliopsida > Poales > Poaceae > Saccharum > Saccharum hybrid cultivar. The sequence goes on along the minus strand of JAQSUU010000695.1, from coordinate 583,728 downwards.
CTGAGACGGAGGCAAACGCTCCTGTGCCACTCCCGCACACGGGCGAACACCTTGCCGCATGTGCCGGTCGCTGATCGAGCCACGGTGCCCGTGGCGCCGCGCTCTCTTTTGCTCTACCAAAGAACGTGCTTGGCTTGATTCGTTGTTAGCTTGATGATGTCACTATGCTGTCATCAATACATGATATACGGCGTTTTTCTTAAAAAAAATAAATTTAGATATACCATCTGAATACTCATCACCAGATCTGAGGTCGAGATTTAATCATTCCAATACATCTTCATCATGGACTTGGTCCGGCGGACTGCACATCGCATATCCATGGCCCATGGAACGAGGCCATAGCATGTGCACACGTACTTTGCAATCTAACACCTACACTTCTACCGAACAATAAAACTAATGTTGATTGAATTACAGAGAACTCATCTACTACTGGTGAAATCTAACAATTAATAACGTATGGATCCCCATGTCAACGGTGGAAGGTGAGATACGGAGGAAGGTGAGGTGACCATCTGAGTTGAATCAAGTCCATTGACTTAGAGATATTGTTTTTTCTCCCGTTACAACACAATGGCATCTTTGCTGGTACTACTAATGTTATATATCTCAATTTTTTCGCAGCCAGCAAATTGTAAAAGCTCTTAGGCCATTCTCAGTGAAGAGTTTGTAGCATTGTTTCCAATATGCAATAAAATATAAGTAAAATAGTCACTCTCAATACATTTTTCATTCTTTTATTTCAGATGACTTGTACAGTTGGAAATCGAGCTAAGGAAGTTTTCATCCCTATGAAATTCAATTTCTTTCTTTCTATCTCTCTCCCTCCTTAAAATGTTATTGTATCATCAAAAATACTTATGTGGTAACCTATTACTCCCTCCATCCACAAAAGGATGCAATTCTCGTGTTTCAAGGAGTCAAACATTTTAAACTTTGACTAAATCTCTACAACTAAAAAGAACCGCGTGTTATCATCTGATTAGACTAATCGCCCCGCCCCTCTCGTAATCGCTCCACGCAAAACGCCCCGCCCCGCTCCCTCTATCGCGTCTCCGCGGCAAAACCACCGTTGCGCACGACGCCCAGCCCGGAGCCCCTGGCCTTCTATCACCCTCCTCCCCTTCCACCCAGCCCCCGTGCAACCGCTGCTCAGATCTCGCCCCGTAGCTTTCTGAAGGGTTGAGATGGCGGACCAGAGTGGGGTGAATAGTCCTTTCTAAAATTTAATTGCGTTGGCTAACCGAAACAAGTGCGAAATTAAATCTATCGGTCTAGCCAAGACTACATCCCTCTATCTATAACTCTAGCACCTTACAAAAAAAATCCTAATCAAGCAAATAAGGTGCCTTCCTAGCAAGAGCCCACCTAAACAATTCTAGCTTGCAAGGTCACACAAACTATGCAACTAGTACTTCAAGCACTGGGGAGCTCCTACATAATTCTAGTAAGTAAAAGCACAAAGCTCTTAGGCTCACTAGCAATGTTCAATAACAAGGCAACCAATGCCAAATTAGAGAGCGCAAGTTACTTAGCTACACAAACTAAGCAATGTGACTAACAAGGTTACACAAGCCAAATTAGCCACGCAAAGAGGATACTTCTAGCTACACAAGCAAGAAGATATCTAGCTGCTACACAAGCACAACTAGATACAAGAGCAATAAGACAAGCAAGGTATATATGAAGGTAAATACAAGCATGTGTTGCACGAAGGCAAATCACTGAGAAGAGTTGACAATGTTGACACGATGATTTTATCCCGAGGTTCACTTGTTCGCCACCAAGCTACGTCCCCGTTGTGTCGACCAACACTTCGTGGTTCGGCGGCTAACCGGTATCCACAACCGAGCTCTCCCAAAGAGCACCACAAGAACCCACCATCAAGTATGGTAGCTCAATGACACGCTCTACTAGAGTTGCTCTTCGCGATCCTCGCGGGGTGAGCACAATTCCCCTTACAAAGCTTCTCCAAAGCCTCACACAATCTTCTTGCGAGTTTCGACGGAGCCTCAAGCCACCAAACCGTCTAGGAGGTGGCAACCTCCAAGAGTAACAAGCACCACCGGCTTGCAACACGATCACCTAGTGCCACTCGATGCAATCTCATAATGCAATCACACTAGAATCGCTCTCTCACTTGATCCGATGAACACTATCAAGCATGAGTGAGTTAGAGGGCTCCCAAACACCACAACATAAGCCACCAATGCTATAGTGTGCTCAGCTACCATCCATGGTCAGTCAAAGGGCTATTTATAAGCCCTCCACGAAATAGAGCTGTTGCCTCCTCACTGGGCTAAAAACGGGGTCACCAGACGCGTCTGTTGCCCAATCAACAGACGCGGCCAGCGTTCGATGCCCCTCAGTAGCTCGCAACGGATCAACGCCACATGTCCTCGATTGAACAAGAACCGTTGATCTCCAACGGTCACTAAAATGATACTGCGCTTCAGCACCACTCGACAGACGCGTCCGACGCTTGAACTCCCAGCGTCTGACGCTACGGCGGACACAGTCCAGAGAGCTCGTTTCCTCGCTCGGTCATCAGACGCGTTAGACATTTGAAAGTCCTATGTTTGGTGTTGGCAATTAGTGACAATGCCTAAGTACTAATCATATGCCTAAGTTGTATGTAGCATATGAGGATTAGTACATTTCAAGGTTGGTGGCAAGATGGACATGGTGATCATGATGGCCACACTTGGATTTGGACGCAACCCTATGTGATCAAGGCAAAGGTATATGCTTAGGGGTTGTGTTTTAGTAACCAAGACACCTAGTGGGTGTGGTTACATTATAGGATAGATAGCCGTACTATAAAGAGGGGAATGACGCGGCTATTGAACTCCTAAGTGCCTCTAAATGTGCATTTCATAATCATATGCATTTGGATAGAACTAATATCGCCTCGAAAAATGATTGTGAAAATGCTAACACACTCACACATGACGAAGATCACTTGGTGGTGTTAGCACGTTTGCGAAGGCAGTGGAGTTTGAGCGGTAGAGAGGGTTTGGGATTCAGGCGTTTTCGAGGAGTTGAAACGACTATTTTCCACTACGTCGGAAGTCCGAAAAAGAAATGGAGGCGAACGGAGGTCACAGAGGTGACCGGACACTGAACCGGACGTGGTCCTTGCAAGACCGGACGCGTCCGGTCAGTGTTCAGTGTCTGCGCGTTTTTCAGTTCGATGATCGGACGCGAGGCGCGTCCGGTCACTGATGATCGGACGCGTCCGGTCGTTCAGGGAGCTTACTGGACTGTAACCGGATGCTGGCACTGTCGCGTCCGGTCATGTTTTTTCAGCGCGTCCGGTCGTTGTTTCGTTGAGCGCTGCTCAGGCGACCAGCGCGTCCGGTCATTCTCGGGACCAGCGCGTCCGGTCGTTTCTAGCGCGTCCGGTCTGCGCGATGAGCGCGTCCGGTCGTTGCTTCGCAGTTAGCCGTTAGGCGACCAGCGCGTCCGGTCGTTTAGACCAGCGCGTCCGGTCAGTGTTTCACGTGTTAGCCGTTGAGCGACCGGCGCGTCCGGTCAGTTGGACCACCGCGTCCGGTCAGCACGATTTCAGCTGTTTAAGTTTCTAACGGCTCTATTCGAAGGGGTACGTCTATAAATACTCGTTGGTCGGCTCAAGGCTCTCTCTCTTGAACATTTGACATACTTGTGAGCACTTTGAGCTAAGCAACTCCCCTCCCACTCATCTCTCTTGCTTCTTTGTATATTCGAAGTGAGATTGAGTGATCCAAGTGCATTTGCATTGAGAGATTGCATCTAGTTGGCACTTGGTGGTTGATTTGCTATGGGATTCTTGTTTCTCTTGGTGGTTGCCACCACCTAGACGGCTTGAAGTAGCTTGGAGGCATTGGCAAGTTGGTGTTTGTTCTTGGCCACCTCCGGTGTTTGTGTGGGGTTTGTGCCTACCTCGGCGAAGCGCCAAAGGCAATATTAGTAAATTGCTTCGTGTCATTGCAACCTTTTGCCATTTGGTAGGTTCTTGTGGTGCCTTTTGAGAGGCTCGGTGTGTGACTGATTAGCCACCGAACCACGTGGTGAAGAGGGACACAACGGGGACTAGCGTGCCGGCAAGCACGTGAACCTCGGGATAAATCTTCGTGTCATCATTCTTATTGTGTTTGATCGATCCCGGTGGTTGTATATTGTGGTATTCATCTCTTGATCATATTGATTGGTTGGCTCAATTATTCGCCCCTCGGTGATACCCTCCTAACTCTCTCTTGTATTAATTTCTTAGTTATCTTTGCTAGCTAGTTAGCTTTACTAGAGTAGCTTCTTTGTGTAGCTTGCTAGTTGTAGTTTCCTTCTCGGTTTGACTTGTGCGGTTGAGTGCAAATACACTAGAATTGTGAATTGGTTAGGTGGCTTGCAAACACCTAGTAGGCTAAGCAAAACTCGTATCTCGCTATTTGTTTTATTGATAAACTTGTTTAGCTTGTCTTTGTAGAAATTTTTAATAGGCTATTCATCCCTCCTCTAGCCATCAAGACCTTTCAAGTGGTATCAGAGCCGTGGTCACCGTTTATAAGGCTTAACAACCTCGGTGTAAGATGGCTCAAGTTATGTTCAATCATGTAAATGGCAAGCCTCCACTCTTTGATGGTGTCTCTTCCTTTTATCATTGGAAAATGAAGATGAAGCAATATCTAGGCAATATACATGAGAAGGTTTGGGATATGACCAAAGAAGGATACATCATTCTTGATGAGGAAAACCTCACTCCCAATGACCGCATCAACAAACAATGCAATACGGCGGCACTTGACACAATCTATCGTGCCATTGATGATAAAGTATTTGAGCAAATCAAAGATCTTGAAAAGGCAAATGAGCTTTGGATAAGGCTTGAAGAAACATATGAAGACACTTCAACGGTAAAAAGTGCCAAACTATATATGCTTAAGGACAAGTTCTCCACATTCAAGATGAAGGATGATGAATCCATCCAGGAGATGTTCTATAGGCTCTAAGTCATTGTCAATGATCTCAAGGGGCTTGGGGAGAAGGTTGAGGACAAGGACTTCTCACACAAGTTCTTGATGTGCTTACCCAAGAAGTTTGCCACCTTGAGAAGAATGATCTTTAGAGAGGGATTGGACAAGGTCAAACCAACCAATGTTCTTGGAGATATAATGACCGATGCCCAATACAATGATGATGAAGATGAGGTAGAAGAGAAGAAGGAGACCAAGGTCAAGCAAAAGAAGCCCATTGCATTCAAGGCTTCATCTTCTAAGGGCAAGAGCAAGGTGGAGAGTGATGATGATGATCCATTCGATGATGAGACTATGGCCCTCCTTGTACACAAGATGGGAAGGTTCATGAAGAAGAAAGGATATGGGGCAAGGAAGAGGAGAGACACTATAAAGGCAAAGACCCTTTGCTACAATTGCAATAGCCCCGATCACATAGTGGCGGATTGCCCCTATGAAGATAAGAGATTTCATAATGGGGACTTGAAGCTCAAGAAGAACAAGAAGGATAAGAAAAAGAATGAGAAGAAAGCAAAGAAGAGCTTCACTTTCAACAATAAGAAGAAGGGTGGTGGTTATGTAGTCACTTGGGATAGTGACAACTCCGATAGTGATGATGATGAAAGCTCTAGTGATGATAAGAGGACCACTCGGTGAGCCATTACAAACATCGCCCTCTCCAATAAGCCATCCATCTTCGACACTACATCGACATGCCTTATGGCCAAGCCTACCAAGGTAAAATATGTTGATAGTGATGATGATTCTTGTGCTAGTGATGGTTGTAGGAGTGATGATGAGCAGGATGAGGACTACTCCAAGGATGATCTATTGGGCATAATAGATCAAATGAGCAAGGGCTATAAGAGGGCAACAAAGAAATATAAAATCTTGGAATAAGAGCTCATTGCCAAGAGCAATGAAAATGATGCCTTGATGGAGGAGCTTGTTGCTCTAAAAAAGAGTAAAGAGTGCAAAGGAATTGAACAAGAGCTTAAAGCTCTTAGGAAATCCTTTGATGAGCTAGAGGCTTCTCGTGAGTGTCTAAAAGAAGACCACAAGGACCTTGAAATTGCTCACACTAGGCTTAAGGAAGCCCACTCCACTCTACTTGAGCTCATCAAGGAAAAGGACCTCAAGTTGGAGAAGCTCATGAAGGAAGCTAAGAAGGAGCAAGTGATTGTCACTTGTGACATTGGACTAACATGTGATATTATTGATGATTCTTTATTTGTTGGTCCTATTAATGCTTCATGTAGCTCATCATCATCCACCACAACCAACCCTATCTCTACTACTAGTGATTCATCACTTGTGGTTGAGAATGAGACTCTCAAGAGAGAGGTGGATGATCTCACCCGCGCATTAGGCAATGCCTATGGTGGAGATGCCCGCTTGCTAAAATGCTTGGGTAGCCAAAGGTTCTCTCTTAACAAAGAGGGATTAGGCTATACTCCCAAGAAGGGCAAGGTAGCCTTTGCTACTCCAAAGCCTCGCTTTATGAAGGGCAATGGTCGTTATTGCAATAAATGCAAGCAAGTTGGGCATCAGAGATTAATTGCAATAAAATGAACAAGAACAAGAAAAATGCTAATGTACCTTATATTCCTTTTGATTCTTGTTATGTGCTTACCAAGGGTGAGAAAGGTGTGCATGCTAGGTTTGTTGGTACACTAATTATGGGCCCAAAGAAGAAGGCCATTTAGGTACCAAAGAGCTTAGTGACTAACCTTCAAGGACCCAAACAAGTATGGGTACCTAAGAAACATTAAATTGTTTTGTAGGTAAATTACAAGGCCGGAGGAAGGCATTGGGTGCTTGATAGTGGGTGCTCTCAACATATGACCGGTAATTCAAGAATGTTCAACTCTCTCAAATCAAATGATAGTGGCATTGATAGTATCACATTTGGTGACAATAGCAAGGGTAATGTGAAGGCTCTTGGAAGGATTGCAATCTCAAATGATCATAGCATTTCCAATGTGCTCTTAGTTAAAAAGTTGAACTTCAATCTTCTCTCGGTTGCTCAATTGTGTGATCTCGGTTTCAAGTGCATATTTGGTGTTGATGATGTGGAGATAGTTAGTGTTGATGGCTCTAACTTGATCTTCAAAGGCTTTAGATATGAGAATCTATACTTGTTTGATTTCAATGCTAGTGACACTCAACTTTCAACATGCTTGCTCACCAAATCAAGTATGGGTTGGTTATGGCATAGAAGACTTGGTCATGTTGGCATGAAGCAATTGAACAAGTTAGTGAAGCATGACTTAGTTAGAGGCTTGAAGGATGTCACATTTGAGAAAGATAAGCTATGTAGTGCATGTCAAGCCGGAAAGCAAGTGGGCAACACTCATCCATTAAAGAGCATTATGAGTACTTCTAAGGCATTTGAGTCGTTGCACATGGATCTATTTGGGCCAACTACATACACAAACATTGGTGGCAACAAGTATGGTTTTGTGATTATGGATGATTTCACTAGATACACATGGGTATTCTTTCTTGTGGACAAGAGTGATGTATTTGACATATTCAAGAAGTTCATCAAGAGAGTACAAAATGAGTTTGAGACCACAATCAAGAAAGTAAGAAGTGACAATGGAAGTGAGTTTAGAAACACAAGAGTTGATGAGCTATGTGAGGAGCTTGGAATCAAGCATCAATTCTCGGCCAAGTATACACCTCAATCAAATGGCTTAGTTGAGAGGAAAAATAGAACTTTGATTGATATGGCAAGATCAATGTTGAATGAGTATAATGTGAGTCATTCATTTTGGGCCGAAGCAATCAACACGACTTGCTTCTATAGCAACCGTCTCTATTGTCACAAGTTTCTAGAGAAGACACCATATGAGATCTTAAATGGAAGAAAGCCCAACATTGCATACTTTCGGGTATTTGGTTGTAAATGCTACATCTTGAAGAAGGGCACTAGATTGAGCAAGTTTGAGAAGAAATGTGATGAAGGCTTCCTACTTGGTTACTCAACTACTAGCAAAGCTTATAGAGTTTAGAATTTGGCTAGTGGTCAACTTGAAGAAGTTCATGATGTTGAATTTGATGAAACAAATGGCTCTCAAGATGAAGAAGATAACTTAGATGATGTAAGAGGAACTCAATTGACCAATGCTATGAAAGAAATAGATATTGGTGATATTAGGCCAAAGCAAGTGATTGATGTGGATGACAATAAAGATCAAGTGCTCCAAAGTCCAATTACACAAGCTAGTGGTTCTCTAATATAAAATCAAGCTAGTACATCATCTCAAGTGCAACAAGATCAACAAGTGGCTAGTTCATCATCTCCAACTCATGATCAATATCAACATCCAAGCAATCAAGTCCAAGTGCTTCAACCAACTAACATTGCAAGAGACCATCCTTTGGATTCTATCATTGGTGACATACAAAGAGGAGTTCAAACTAGATCAAGATTGGCATCATTTTGTGCTCACTCTTCTTTTGTGTCAATGGAAGAACCCAAGGACATTGATAGAGCATTGAGAGATCCGGATTGGGTAAATGCAATGCATGAAGAGCTCAACAACTTCAAGAGAAATGAAGTATGGAAATTAGTTGAGAGGCCTAAGGATCACAATGTCATTGGAACAAGATGGGTCTTTCGCAACAAGCAAGATCAAGATGGGATAGTAGTAAGGAACAAAGCAAGACTAGTGGCTCAAGGTTACACACAAATAGAGGGTCTTGACTTTGGTAAAACTTATGCCCCAGTTGCAAGATTGGAAGCAATTAGGATCTTACTTGCCTATGCTTGTGCTCACAATATCAAGCTATATCAAATGGATGTGAAGAGTGCATTTCTCAATGGGTACATCCAAGAGGAGGTGTATGTGGAGCAACCTCCCGATTTTAAAGATGACAAGAAACCCAATCATGTATACAAGTTAAGAAAAGCTTTGTATGGATTGAAGCAAGCACCTAGAGCATGGTATGAAAGATTGAGGGACTTCTTGCTATCCAAAGGTTTTTTCATGGGCAAAGTTGATACAACACTATTCACCAAGAAGTTTGGGAAAGACTTGTTTGTGTTGCAAATATATGTTGATGATATCATATTCGGTTCAACCAATCAAGATTATTGTGATGAGTTTGGAAAAATGATGGCAAAGTAATTTGAAATGTCAATGATTGGTGAACTTAGTTTCTTTCTTAGACTTCAAATCAAACAAATGAAGGAAGGAACATTTGTGAGTCAAACTAAGTACATCAAAGATATGCTCAAGAAGTTTGGCATGGAAGATGCAAAGAGTATTACAACCCCAATGGGAACAAATGGAAGTTTGGATAGTGACAAGAGTGGCAACATGGTGGATCAAAAGCTATATAGATCAATGATTGGTAGTCTACTCTATGTGACGGCATCAAGGCCCGATGTGATGTTTAGTGTATGCATGTGTGCAAGATTTTAAGCCTCACCAAGAGAAAGTCATTTGAAGGCAACAAAGAGAATATTGAGGTACTTAAAGCATACACAAGATGTTGGATTGTGGTATCCCAAAGGTGCAAGCTTTAAGCTAGTTGGATATTCGGACTCCGACTATGCCGGTGACAAAGTGGAAAGAAAGAGCACTTCCGGGACTTGTTAATTGTTGGGAAGATCACTTGTCTCATGGTCATCCAAGAAGCAAAATAGTATTGCACTATCTACCGCCGAGGCCGAATACATCGCCGCGGGTAGTTGTTGTGCACAAATCTTATGGATGAAGGCAACATTGAAGGATTTTGGAATCACTTTCAAGAATGTGCCATTGCTATGTGACAATGAAAGTGCCGTGAAGCTAACCAACAATCTAGTTCAACATCAAAGAACAAAGCATATTGATGTTCGCCATCACTTTATTAGAGATCATCAACAAAAGGGCGACATTGCTATTGAGAGTGTGGGCACCGAAGATCAATTAGCCGATCTATTCACCAAGCCACTTGATGAGAAGAGATTTCACAAGCTAATGAATGAGTTGAACATACTTGACTTCTCCAACATGAGTTGATGCACCCCATATATGACATGCCTCTCCTTCGAGCCCTAAGGTATAATTGGTTGACATGTCATACATTCTATGCTAAGGACTTGTTTAGTGCATCTAGTCATAATTTACATGTTCTAGGCTCATTCATGAAAATCAAATGAATTTGAAGTTTATATGGTGCCACTATTGTTTCCAGGACTTGTATGATCTAGTGGTAGCATATAACTTGTTTAAATAGCTTGTGATCCTAAGTATTTAATCTAGAAAACTTGTCTAAATATTTGCTTCAACATGGTGCATGATAACCCTTCTAGTGAGGTGTGAAGAAGCTTGCCCTTGGATCAAACCGAAGTATTTTATTTATGCAAGCAATCTAGGTTGAATCACAAACTTGATCCTCACCCCATATTTCAACATGATAATCTATCTAAAGTTTGCTCCTTGTGGTCAATTGGTGTCAAAGGGGGAGAAAATGTTGTTCACAAAGATAGAACTCAAAGGGGGAGAAGCACAAAGGGAAGAATTGATAAAAGAAGGGGATCAACTAAAATTTTGAGCACATAAGTAGGGGGAGCAAGCTCTTAAGCATGAATGTTGCATTTCCATGTGCACTTCATATGTATGATGCATAGTTATGCATTTCGTTTTCTCCGATACATTGCTTGTGTGGTGACTTGCTAGTATAATTTGAGTGATGCATTGAGGTACTAGCATGAATAGGAAGTAGTTAGATTTTTCTTGCTTCTTGTTTTTCAAAGTGGTACTAGAACCTTGCTTATAATGTTGATCTCACGAGGTTTCTAGTTATGTTTGTGTTTTTACAAGTGGTATCTAACTACACAAGGTTCTAAGATGGTGTTTATCGCTACTCCGATGGTATCACGCTTCAAAGGTCTATAATCTTAAACACTTAGCACCTATTGGTAGTCAATGCTCCTATACTTTCCTATCTAACATGTATGCTTCCAAAATCCAAACATATGGCATACATGTAGGGGGAGCCATTGTTATCAATTTGAATTCATGATCACATGTTCATAATTCTTACACATGGTAATATACTTGGACAATGTGACATGGGTTCAATCAAAATTTTATCATAACATCTTTGTGAAAGGTTTGTCACCAATTACCAACAAGGGGGAGATTGAAAGTCCTATGTTTGGTGTTGGTAATTAGTGACAATGCCTAAGTACTAATCCTATGCCTAAGTTATATGTAGCATATGAGGATTAGTACATTCCAAGGTTGGTGGCAAGATGGACATGGTGATCATGATGGCCACACTTGGATTTGGACGCAACCCTATGTGATCAAGGCAAAGGTATATGCTTAGGGGTTGTGTTTTAGTAACCAAGACACCTAGTGGGTGTGGTTACATTATAGGATAGATAGCCGTACTATAAAGAGAGGAATGACGCGGCTATTGAACTCCTAAGTGCCTCTAGATGTGCATTTAATAATCATATGCATTTGGATAGAACTAATATCGCCTCGAAAAATGATTGTGAAAATGCTAACACACTCACACATGACAAAGATCACTTAGTGGTGTTAGCACGTTTGCGAAGGCGGTGGAGTTTGAGCGGTAGAGAGGGTTTGGGATCCTCTCTCCCTCCCGCCGAGCTTGCGAGGCGGGATTCAGGTGTTTTCGAGGAGTTGAAATGACTATTTTCCACTATGCCGGAAGTCCGAAAAAGAAACGGAGGCGAACGGAGGTCACAGAGGTGACCGGACATTGAACCGGACGCGGTCCTTGCAAGACCGGACGCGTCCGGTTAGTGTTCAGTGTCTGCGCGTTTTTCAGTTCGATGATCGGACGCGAGGCGCGTCCGGTCACTGATGATCGGACGCGTCCGGTCATTCAGGGAGCTTACTAGACTGTAACCGGACGCTGGCACTGTCGCGTCTGGTCATGTTTCTTCAGCGCGTCTGGTCGTTGTTTCGTTGAGCGCTGCTCAGGCGACCAGCGCGTCCGATCATTCTCGGGACCAGCGCGTCCGGTCGTTTCTAGCGTGTCCGGTCTGCGCGATGAGCGCGTCCGGTCGTTGCTTCGCAGTTAGCCGTTGGGCGACCAGCGCGTCCGGTCGTTTGGACCGGCGCGTCCGGTCAGTGTTTCACGTGTTAGCCGTTGGGCGACCGGCGCGTCCGGTCAGTTGGACCAGCGCGTCCGGTCAGCACGATTTCGGCTGTTTAAGTTTCTAACGGCTCTATTCGAAGGGGTACGTCTATAAATACTCGTTGGTCGGCTCAAGGCTCTCTCTCTTGAACATTTGACATACTTGTGAGCACTTTGAGCTAAGCAACTCCCCTCCCACTCATCTCTCTTGCTTCTTTGTATATTCGAAGTGAGATTGAGTGATCCAAGTGCATTTGCATTGAGAGATTGCATGTAGTTGGCACTTGGTGGTTGATTTGCTGCGGGATTCTTGTTTCTCTTGGTGGTTGCCGCCACCTAGAAGGCTTGAAGCGGCTTGGAGGCGTTGGCAAGAGTTGGTGTTTGTTCTTGGCCACCTCCGGTGTTTGTGAGGGGTTTGTGCCTACCTCGGCGAAGCGCCAAAGGCAACATTAGTAAATTGCTTCGTGTCATTGCAACCTTTTGCCATTTGGTAGGTTCTTGTGACGCCTTTTGAGAGGCTCGGTGTGTGACCGATTAGCCACCGAACCACGTGGCGAAGAGGGACACAACGGGGACTAGCGTGCCGGTAAGCACGTGAATCTCGGGATAAATCTTTGTGTCATCATTCTTATTGTGTTTGATCGATCCCGGTGGTTGTATATTGTGGTATTCATCTCTTGATCATATTGATTGGTTGGCTCAATTCTTCGCCCCTCGGTGATACCCTCCTAACTCTCTCTTGTATTAATTTCTTAGTTATCTTTGCTAGCTAGTTAGCTTTACTAGAGTAGCTTCTTTGTGTAGCTTGCTAGTTGTAGTTTTCTTCTCGGTTTGACTTGTGCGGTTGAGTGCAAATACACTAGAATTGTGAATTGGTTAGGTGGCTTGTAAACACCTAGTAGGCTAAGCAAAACTCGCATCTCGCTATTTGTTTTATTGATAAACTTGTTTAGCTTGTCTTTGTAGAAATTTTTAATAGGCTATTCATCCCCCCTCTAGCCATCAAGACCTTTCAACATTGACGTCAGCGTTCGACGAGTACTCAGCACCACGGCGCCTTATGAACAGCTGACGTCACACGGAGCGGACGCTAACATCTAGCGTCCGTCGCCACTTCACCAGCACGTTTGAAGCACGCTCTCCAGCACGCGTCACCAAGGGCTAAGCACTAGACGCAGCACCAGCGTCTGACGCCACCACACCCAGCATCTGACGCTCGAAAAACAGCGACAATCACCACCGTGACTTCGCCTCCGGTTCTCGCATCCGGCGCTAAGGAAAATAAGCGTTTCATCTCCACGAAAACGCCTAAATCCCGCCTCGCAACCTTGGCGGGAGGGAGAGAGGATCCCAAACCCCTCTCTACCACTCAAACTTCACTATCTTTGCAAATGTGCCAACACCAATAAGTGTTCACCACCTTGTGCACATGTGTTAGCATTTTCACAATCATTTTCTCAAAGGAGTTAGCCACTCAACTTGCCACGCCACTCGATTCTAGCAACGATGCAAAGTTAGATCACTTGAGTGGCACTAGATGACCAATATACAAACAAGTTTGCCCCTCCTAATAGTACGGCCATCTATCCTAAACCCGGTCATGCACTTCTCTACACAACCTTTGACCGGTGAAATGAAATGCCCTAGGATTATACCTTTGCCATGTGCATTCCATTCCAACTCCTCCGACATTGATGCAACACATGCACCAACCAATCACCAAATGATATGATCCACTTCATATCATCACGTGACCGTATTGGTTCATCGATCTTGATCTCACTTGCTCTTCACCGTCGCCTCGGTCCATCGGCGCCAAGTCTTGCTCAAGTTTCACCGTCATACACGATCCCTCGCTTCAAAACCTCTGACTTGCCCTTCACGCTTGTAACTGGTCTATCGAGTCAAGCCATATCTTGATCTTCTCCACCTTGATCACATGACTCCATGTCATGTCTCATATGCAATAAGCTCTTTCATGAGACAATCACTTGTGGACTAATTCCCTGTGTATCTCACATTAGACACAATTAGTCCACCTAAGATTGTTTGTAACAGAACCAACCAATTATACAAAATTAAGTAAGAAAATCACCCGTAAAAGCAGATAATTTAGCAAACTTAAGCCCATATAACCTGATAGTCCATGAAACCATAAAGGATTTCAAACCAACCAACATACAAACCAAGATCGTATAAGTTTAGCAGCCACAGGCACATATTACATAAAGTTCACAACATCAGTTGAATACATCAGAGTTTAGAATATAAAGTTATTACAAACCAAGTTCATAATGAAATAGCGGAAGCAAATAGTTTTAAAGCCACACACACACTTTTAGTTCAAATACAGTACCAGGAGATAGTCATTTCCAACAAAAGCATCAGATAAGATATACGGAGCGACCATTGCCCTTGGTCCTAGTTGTCGCCCATCGCATGGTACAGGTAGTTGATGCAATACCCGTAGTACATCTGACCATATGCAACAACAATAGAAACAACGCCCTGAGTACGAGAAAGTACTTAGCTAGACTTACCCGCCTTAAACTAAAATAAAATGACACCAAGAAGTATGCAAGACTTTTTTTAGTAGACTAACTAACTCATTTGCGAAAGGGCACTAAGCTATCATGAATAAACCCTTTTAAGTACTTTGCATCATATTTATTATAGCCTATCGAGCTAGGTAAGCACCTACACTATAGCAATCACTTGATTAACCAATAACATTTAGTTACCACTTGGATTTAGCATTTCCAGTATCATTCATATAACCATCAGTGTTTCATCATCATTACTACGATGTCGTAACTCGAGTCAAGTGCTCACTGTCCAGAAGCGATGGCGATTCGAATCGATTCCTAACTAGCTGATGATTTATTCCTCACATAAACCATACTCACCCGCTAAAGTGAGCTACATATCACCAATGACACTATCCAGGTAAACGTCGCGGGACAAACTGGAGCTGCAGTACCCAGGGACCGCCCGACAGCTAGCACACACCTTGGGCTCACTCTTCGCGTCCCTGTTATGCCCCTTCAGCACTAGTACGCACACCCCGTGTAGATCCCAACCCAAATAATGACACTAGCTTCGCGGTCGAAAGATACTTTATTCGGCCAGCTAAATGTGAGGCATGTGTTCAACATGACAAGAGGGACGAGCAACGATCGGTCCTTAACCGATATAGATAGAAAACTAATAGCACCCCAGAACCCTGTCTGGTAGACTCTAACTTTTCTGTCCGGTCTCTAATTATTCATCAACACATAGTTAATTCCAGGATATCATCCATTTCATAGCTAAAGTATTCCAGTAACCACCTATAATTGCAGGTGATCGGAAATCACCGATCGCTACCAGTCTAAGGAGGACTAAGCAGTATTCGATCATAAACCTATGAAGATAAGAATATCATAAGGTAGGCAAGGATAGTAATCAATGCATCAACGGTTTCACTCAACTCCTATAACTTAATGCAACAATATATAAACTCATATATATAAAGGGAGGCCGAAAGGGAGGCGCAGGCCCAACAAGTGAAAACAACTTTTTCTTTTTATTTTTCAAATCCAAAATTAACTAAACAGCCCCAAATTTAAAATTTAAACATGTAAAAAGCATTTTCAAATCTTGATCCTAAAACAAAAGTTGTTTAGAATTTGATTCTCTACAACTTTGCTTAAATGTGAATTTTAAAATTCTAACTAGATTTTGAATTAGAGATTCAAAGTTCATTTTAATTCAAAAACTCATTTTTCTAACTTATTTTTAAAAGCAAATTTTGAGAAACTTTTAAACACAAAACTTGCTCCAAAATTCATGCTAAATATTTCTAAATTCTTTTCACTTCCAAACAAACTTGTTTATTGACCTAATCCAGCACACTCATGATATAATTTTATTTAAACAAGCAAATGCAACACTTATGTTTTGAAGTCATGTTTCACATGTTTCAAACCAATATTTCCTTTATATTTTATGTGATTATAAATGCACAATGATGCTCATGCTCATGATTTACAACACAGACCTTTCACCTTCGGTGTCCTGACGGAGGCGGCACGACATCCCATCGGCGGAGGCAGAGCGGCATCCCAGCGGCGGAGGCAGAGTGGCGTCCCTGCGCCCTCGCCGAGGCGCCTGCCTCGGCACGTGGCATCGCGCACGGCGGATGCGCTTTGCTCGCTCGACGTAAGGGGCACCAAGGCGGCCCGCGGGAATGCGGCCGTGGACTTCGACACATCAAACTTCCTGCCTTCCTCCAAGCCTCACCAGAGTCGTTCGTGGTCGTCGAGTTATTGGCTCAATGGTCGGCCCCTCGTCTCTGACTCGATTAATTTGTTTTCCTTTTGTCATTTTGGTTCCCATTGATTCGATTCAGCTGGCCTCGTTATGCCGCCATTGAGGAGCTCATTAATCTCGACATGGGTACCGTGCCTTTGATTTCCCCAATGTCCACGGTGATGGCCAACGGACGTCAAGCAACTCAGCATCAAGCTTTGAACCATCTCGAAGATGATCTTTCTTCTCTCTTCGACTCCTGCTTGTTTCAGTTTCCTTGCGCACTACAACAACTCGAGGGACGCTCTCATGGTGTTTGTTGAAATATCTCTTAAACTGTTGCAACGTTATTTGATAGCACTGGCCGGCGCACGTTTTTCCAAAGGGTCTCCCTCTTGTTTAGTTGGGAGAGATGGCAGCATGCCTGGTGAGTCCTTGATTGCACTAGCCTGTTGATGTTTGGAGGAAAAAGATCCTGCTTGCACTAGCATGTTTTTCCTGTTTGGAAGAAGCATGTTTTCTTGTTTCAGTATGAGGCTTGCAGTAGCATTCAGTAGCCTATTTTTTATGATGCAGTGCGTGCAACTTGAAACAATGTGCTCAATTTGTAACTGATGAATGAATTACGTGCTTTAGAATAGATTGCTTTGGTTGGTGATTTGGTTGATTGGTTGGTCGATTGAATCCTCTGAAATTTGAAAACTAAATGAGCCCTCGCTTATTGAATACCGATGAAATGAAATTTAATTGGTGGTGTAGTGAGAGGATGCCACTTGAGCCATGTAGGGATGCCAATGTAGTGGCTGGTATTCCATGGCGAGACTGATGGAAATGGTGAGTGAAGGCGCAAGGATTCCAGATGGGTGGCAACCGTACAGCTCAAGGAGTTGCTCTGTGCTCCGCTGTCAAGCCTGTACATGCCCTCTGCTCACCGAGATGCCTGCCGATGATGGACGTATTGAGCATTTACATGCCCTCTACAATGATGATGGGTGAGTGCTTGTGCCTCTCTCTCTCTCAGTGCTGGATCTGCTTTAATTTATATGCAGCCATCTTTTTCCTGATTGCACAGCTGCTCCCAAAATTAACATTTGTGGCTTTGTGTTCGATTGCCATCAGAATAGCATTTTGTAAATAAATTTTGAGTGATTACATAAGCAGCCTATTTTGTAAATAGGTAATTCATGGTATTTTGTAAAGATATCTGAGTATACTGACATGGAATAACAGTCCATCTTTGAATCCCCACCAATGCAGCCTTTGTTGCCATGTACTGCATAGCCGACCGACGCAACTGCCAGAACTCAAGATCTGCAGTGACAACAATCGTTTTTTGTCTGCAGCAATGGACCCCTCCAGCTAGGTTAGCCGTTGGCACTTATGACTTAATTTCATTAATGTTTAGAATGCAGCTATCAAGCTCTAGGTCATCAAAGCATCTATTAGTAGGACTGACTAGGACATGTTCTTTAATGTGACGTGAGCTCCGTAGTGTTGGATAAATTAGCAGTTCAGTGCGAAACATAGATTATTACATGTATATGCGCACGGCAATAGACGCTGAACAAGTTCTCAGCTTTAGTGAGCAAGAAGGGATAGTCAGCGCCAGTCATTTGCTCTTGTTTGATTTGTGCAGTTTGATTTGGTTCAATGTTCAGAGAATTAGAGACATACACATTATTGCACCTTTGGAGAATTTGTTTTTGTTTGGTGATTGATGCTCAGATACATTAGCCAAAGAGTGATTAGATTGGCCCGGCCAGGGACCATCCAACCATGCAACAATTAATTATGCCCTGCACAGCAGTACCACAGTTTTAGGGATAAAGAATTTATCACTATCAATTAATTATCATTCTTGGGTCCGAATCAAGGCAATAATATGGCCATTATGAAAAGTGTATTCTTACTATGCTGAATTTTTAGTTACTGCATTGCAAAAACAAATATTAAAAAGACAAGATTGTCACACCCTCAGTTGTAAATGAATGAGTCCTCACTGTTTTTTTTTGCTTGTGAACATCTGTGCATGCAAAATTACAAATGATATGATATTTGTACTTTGATTAGAAATCAGAACCAAGGTAGTAGTTAACTTGGTAGCATATGTATGCCTTTTCCAATTGCATTACTCTGTGAACCTACTCGAATTGGAATGCATTGCAAACCTGCTTGTTGTCAGAATCTGTTCAGTCTTGCTGCAGCTTAGAATTTTGTACTTCGAATTTGTTCAGTCTTTGCACCATATCAATGAATTTGGATCTCAGAAATAGAATATTGCAACAAATAAAATTATGTAAAAATATAATGGTTCTTCCATCGATCTAGAATTACCATACTATTTGTTCCCGTGTGTTACCAATGTAGATCTCATTGTTGCTGTGACCCTGAAAATGGTTGAACTAACAATTCTAGAGCTTTCTGACTGAGCATGTTGGTCTTTGGTTAAACTTTCATGTGCTTCCGTGTCGCTTATTGATGCCAATTTTTTTCCAGGACAACTCAATTGGCTTGCAGCTGTTAATATAAGCTACCTATTTCCCAGGCTTGCCGACATCCACATCAAGAGAAACGGACGAAGTAGCTCAAGTAGAGCTAGAAACGGAAGCCAAAGCAGCATATTCTGAATCTTATGAGAATGTTTTTTTTTCTAATCCCCTGATGTGGAGTTATCTTATTGTATTGAATGTACTTAAAGGAGTAGTCTCAGTGTGAAGTCTGAACTTGGGATGGTAGCTCTGGTCTTTGTAACTTATGGAGTTTAGATATTTCCAGTGGATCAACCATGAGAATAGTTTTATGGAATATTTAAAATGATTCTTTCAATTGGGAAACCATATGTTAGGCTTGGTTACACATGATAGCAGTTTTACCTTTGCCATCACCACTCATCTAGAGTTATCGGAAAAATGAATAGCTCATAATGGATTTTTTTCAGAAAAGGGTGCTCATATAAGGAAGCACATATAATAAATAAACCATTATACAAATATACATACTTGTGTTACCCCGTTGCAACGCACGGGCACTTCACTCGTTTATATAAAAAGTACTAACATTTTATGATACGAAATAAATATCATTAGATTAGTTATAGAATATATTTTTACGATAAACTTATTTGGAAACATAAATGTTAATATTATTTACTATAAATTTGGTCAAAATTAAGTTAGCTTGACTGACAAGGATCCCATAATTAAATTCTATATTATGCTGATGAAACCATGATGCACCAAGAGGCTTTAGATCCTCACAAAATCACCACAGCAAAGATCAAACATGGGCGCGGTGGCCCATGAGAGCAGTACCTACTGGACGCAGGGCAGAAATGAAGTTGACTGGGCTGTAAAGGCCCTTCGCCGATGTGTAGGAAGGGAGTCGTTTGGGCCGTTTAGGCTGTAGTATCCCTTCCCTTAGCTAGGCTCGTCTACGGTCTACCTACTGCTTGTAACTCCCCTCAAAAAGAAAAGAAAAGAAAAGAAAAGAAAAAAAACTACAGCTTGTAACAGCTACCAGCTGCTCCTTTTTAAATAGCTTCCCGGCCCCGGTGCTCTGCTCTCACCCGAGGTTCCCGAGCTGCCGAGCATGCAATAGAGGCCGGACGAACCACGGAGCCAAGGAGATGTCGCAGTCGCAGCGAGCACCGAGCTCGCCTTGCGACGCCACGTGGAGCCTCGCCGGCGGCGGCGGTGGCGTCCCCAGGAGGCATGCCCGGTCGCAGTCTCCGGTGCGCGGGCGGTCCGCCTCCGCCACGCCCAGCTGGCGGTGGTCCTCGACCTCGATGACGGACGCCGGCGACAACACTGACGACGAATGCGGCGTGGTGGTGGTGCCGGCGAGGGGCACCGAGACGCCCGCCACGCGCGCCCGGATGCCGGGCCTGTCCCGGTGCGCGTCCCCAGAGGCGCGGGCGAGGATCGGCGCGGCCTCGCCGGGCACCGCGCGGCGCGTGGCCGTGCGGCTCTACGACAGCCTCCGCCGCCACGGGCTACGCCAGGAGGCCGACCGCGCGTTCCGCGACGCCGTCGTCGCCGACGGCGACGCGGCGGCGGACGGTGGTGGTGGCGGAGCGGCGGAGCCAGAGCTGACGGGGATGGCGTGCCTGCTCAAGGACGGCTTCGTCGGCTACCTGAGGGAGCTTGCCAAGATCACCCCACCTGTTCCTAAGCAGGTAATTAAACGTATACGTAGTATATGTCAGCGCGTTCATGCATGTCTGCAGTTTTGATATCATGCGTTGGATTAGTATTTAGAAAACAAAACAGCAACAGCTTGAGATGCTATCACAACAAGCAAAAAACATTAAGGATTGGAAAAACCCTTACCATCACATTTGGGTAATTGGCTAGGGCACAAACAAAAAGACAAATATCTCATTGATAAGTTAATGATCCGAAGTTTAGGGTTGTGTTCGGTTGGCTGTATTTTTGGTTGATGCTGATGCTAATTTATTGTGAGAGAAAAACACGGCTGGTTGTATTTCTAGTTATGCTGATGCTGATTTGTTGTGAGAAAAAAATACTGTTCCATGACTAGCTGATTTTGGTTGATAAAATCAGACGAACAGAGCCTAGAACAGAGCATAGCTAAAGCAAATTTGAGTGGGATGCGCTCGACTTAGGGGTGCATAGAATCACTTCTCGAACATGAAAAGAATATTGGGACAGTACACATTAGGTACAAAATTGTAAATTGTTTAAGGTTTGTCCTGTGCCAAACTTCATCAAATTTATAAAAATATATTAAAATCTATGATACCAAATATGGCCCCGTTCGGCTGTGCTGATAAGCCGGCTGAAAAACACTGTTGACTGATTTGTTGTGAGAGAAAAATACTGTTCGGGTTGAAAAAACAAGCTGAAAAAGACGGATTATAAGCCGGATGAACAGGGCCTATGATGTTGTAGATGTTTGTGCATTTTTCCTATAAACTTAAATCAAAATTGATCCTTGAAGTTTGACGTAAAACAAAAACTTAAATGACTTATATAGTTTGGAAAGGAGAGAGCAATATGTTCAACATTTCAAGGTAAGCACTTCTTTGGTTCGTCCCATTCTTAAATCAATAACTGTGGATGTGAGAAATGTCCCATCGCCGTTCATCATCATTTGCACCATAATACTTCACGCTAGCTGGAGTAGCAGTTTCAATCCAAAACTTGTAGAGAGTCAAAGAGATTACTTAAAAGAACAAATTAAAGCAGAATCATACTCGAGTAATGCTCCGAAGTGACAAAGCAGAAGCAAATGTAGTTTTGAAACGTCAGGACAATGTCTCTAGCTAGTTTTAGTTCATTGGTTTCAATTTCAATAATCTTGTCTTTCAAAAAACATTCAATAATCTTCGTGCCTTTAAAAAATACCAATCATTTTAACTGAGAACACTTTGGATCTTCAAATGTGCTTTAACTTGAGGACTAAACTTGTCCTTTTTTTTTTCAAATGAAACGAATTGTAACTATATATATACATATCTTCTGTGCAGCCAGCCATTCCACAAACAGGTTGCCTTGCATACATATAGACTGTCATCAGTTCTACACAAGCTTATATATAATATATACTATGAACAAAATTAGCATAACTAGATACAGTGGTTTAAAAGGTGCTTTCTTGGCATGTAGTATGTGACAGAGACCGAAAATAGAATAATAATGGCATCAGCCTACAAGCTGAAACAATTAGCAGCAAGCTTTAGATTTGACTAACCATATCTTATTATTACAGACATTAGGTCATTCACGTTGAGGATACAAGAATTCTCACCACGTGGAACAAAATGATTCAATGACTGTGTCAAATAAATATAGTTGAACGAAACATTAATTACGAGTCGAAGCAACGAGAAGCATCCACATGGTCATCTGATTTGCTAACTATGATGATACCTCCGGATCAAGTGGGGTTACAAGTTGAACATAATAATTAATAATATATATGTCCTGTATACATCTAAGCCGGCTT
Organism: Saccharum hybrid cultivar R570; assembly: GCA_038087645.1. Classification (NCBI taxonomy): domain Eukaryota; kingdom Viridiplantae; phylum Streptophyta; class Magnoliopsida; order Poales; family Poaceae; genus Saccharum; species Saccharum hybrid cultivar. The sequence goes on along the minus strand of JAQSUU010000695.1, from coordinate 561,364 downwards.
CTCAATAAATGAACAGTCTTCAAGCTTCTCAATAAACAGAAACATGAGTACACAGAACTGCCACCTTATAAAAAAAAGAATTTGTAGACAAGTCTCAAAGCAATGAAAAGGATTTGCAGCCACAGATACCACTGAGTAGTACCATATCAATACCGTATGGTAACTAATGCAATTTAGGTCGAGCATCTGAGAATGGCTAATTAGACAAGGAATCTAAGTATGTAATTGTACGATATTTTCAACAGCAGTGATCTAACCATTTATAGTAATTATAAATGAAAAGGACAAGGCCTAGGCTTAAAACTATGCAACTGAATACAACATTAGTACCCGTTCCAAAAAAAAAACATTAGTACAGTGTGGTACTACATTAGACAGCGTCAATATGAATTGAAATAAAACTCATACTTGGTACTGCAGGTCGTTAATGTTAGGTATTGTGTTCTCATATATAAATTTAGGTATTACGTTCTAAAAAATATATGAATTTAATAGTTGGTGAGTGTTAGCTCGCCGAGTCACCAGGTCCTGGGTTCGAAGCCGTCTCTCTGCAGAATTTCTGCAGGGGTAAGACTTTGCTTCGGTTATTCCCTTCCCCAGACCCCACTCGTGTGGGAGCCTCTGGCACTGGGTCTGCCCTTTTTTTTTTTAGGTATTAAGTTAACAGAGTTAGTACTATGTGGTACTGCAGGTCGTCAAATTCTGTGGGATAACATACCTGGCGAAGATCGAGACAGCTGCCTTCAGCTATGAAACCTTTGGCAACAAGCTGCTTGAGTACTTTGTGCAACCAATAAGAAGCCTGTCCCTGAGCAAGCGATCAACAGAGCTTCAAATCTTGAAGGGAATTGATGGCTACATCATGCCGGGTTCTATGACTCTAGTCCTTGGTCCGCCTGGTAATCAACCTTGTTCAATTCAAGCATGCAGTGTTTTCCTACGTTCAAATTTCAGAATAAGTATTATTTTGAGCACTAGAATTTTAAGATAAGTACAAAAATGTTCCTTGTCATTGGAGAGGATCAAAATTCCCCCTAAATTTAAAACTATAGGGATCTTAATTTGTGTGTAACTCAAACCTTGTAAAACCAAACACAACCACTTCCCCTCAAAGTAAACCAGTATTTATATGAGCATTTTATCACTTACTGTTACCAATCTCTGCTACGTGCAGGCAGTGGAAAGAGCACCTTGCTGAAGATACTTGCCGGTAGAGCCGATCCAGGCCAAGATTCTGGGCTGTCAGGCATAGTCAACTACAATGAAAAGACAGCATCTGAAGTTCGAAAGAGTCGACTAATTGCTTATGTCTGTGGACAGCTCAACAAGTAAGACAACTAGAGAAGATATAGATTGCAAGATTGTAATACCCAGCAAAACAGCCTCATCTAAATGATATGAGTTTAGGTTATCACTAGAAACTGAAATCAAGCTCTCTAACAAACTGTTCCTTTCCTTTGGGCAAAATTGGGAGAAGACATGGAAACCAAAAGGTTATAACGATATTTAGTGATGAAAGTACACAAAAAACCATCTTCAGACATTTACTTGAGATGGGTTAGTTTCAGGAAAAAAGTAACAAAGAACTTAGGTCTAGCTATGTTATGACAGGTTTATTTGCGAAGAGAACAAAAAAGGGATAAAAGTTAAATTTGCACATCTGCCACATATTCTTGCTTTCGTAGTCGCTCATTCTGTTACTTTCAAGAACAGCATCCTTAACTCTGGTTTCTATCCCAGGCACATTCCCTTCCTCTCAGTCCGAGAAACTCTTGAGTTCGCAAGGGACTGCATGCAGGTTCTCCGGCCTGAGAATTTTACTCCACAGATGCGAAAGTTCTTTGAACTCCGCCTATGTTGACTGGAAGACTTTCTTAAGTCGTCTCAACATAGCCGGTCCCAAGCCCGGGTAAAGGAGGAGGGTGTGTTAAGGTCTGGCAAACCAACAGTAAAAAAACAGCCACTCTCATGGATTTGAAACCCACAAGAGATTCGTTGGGGCGTAACCCTCTTAGCGACGCGCTACATCGGAACCCGGGTGTGGTGTTAAATGGGCAAGGGCCGGGTCGTCATCCCCTTAGTGGCGCGTCGTATCGTGACCCGGGTACGATGAAAAATGAGCAAGGGTCAGGGCGTCGCAACCTTAGTGGCGCGCTACATCTACGCCCGGGTGTAGTGAAAAATGAGCAAGGGTCTTCGCACTTCCCTCGACGGGTGCGAAGGGTAAGGAAGCTAGCCGAGCCAACTAGGATTCGTCTAGGTAGCTGGAATGTAGGGTCCCTAACGGGTAAGCTAAGAGAGCTAGTCGATGCAGCAATTAGAAGGCGTGTAAATATTCTATGCGTTCAGGAGACTAAATGGAAGGGCCAGAAGGCGAAGGAGGTGGAGGATACTGGCTTCAAACTTTGGTACACGGGGACAACATCGGGTAGGAATGGTGTAGGCATCTTGATCGATAGGAGCCTTAAGGATGGAGTCGTTGATGTTAGGAGGCAAGGCGACCGGATTATCTTGGTCAAGCTGCTAGTTGGAGATTCGGCTCTGAATGTGATCAGTGCCTATGCCCCTCAGGTAGGTCTTAGCGAAGGCACCAAGAGGCAGTTTTGGGAAGATCTTGATAGCATGGTTAGTATCGTGCCTATCAGCGAGAAACTCTTTATAGGAGGAGACCTCAACGGCCATGTTGGTGCGACTAATGTAGGTTTCGAGCGGGTGCACGGGGGGTTCGGGTATGGTAGTAGGAATCAAGAGGGGGAGGATGTTTTGAACTTCGCGCTGGCCTATGACTTGTTGATAGCGAACACCCTCTTTAGGAAGAGGGAATCTCATCTAGTAACCTTTCGTAGTGGACAACACTCGAGCCAGATCGACTTTATCCTTGCAAGGAGGGAGGATAGACGTGCTTGCTTTGATTGTAAGGTGTTACCTGGGGAGTGTGTTGTCCCTCAACATAAGCTTGTGGTGGCGGACTTTCGCTTTCGGGTACGTGTCCACCGGGACAAACGGGCCAAGATTGCGAGAACGAAGTGGTGGAAGCTTAGAGGGGAAGCAGCGCAGACGTTTAAGGAGAGGATGCTAGACGAGGGACCTTGGGAAGAAGGAGAAGATGCCGACGACATGTGGCTAAAGATGGCAACATGTGTCCGGAAGGTGGCTTCGGAAGTGTTTGGCGTGAGTAGGGGAGGCAAACGGGAAGCGAAAGACACATGGTGGTGGAATGACGAGGTGCAAAGGGCTATTAGGGAGAAGAAGGAGTGTTTCAAGCGTCTCCACCATGACAAGAGTGTAGCCAACATCGAGGGCTATAAAATAGCGAAGAGGGTTGCAAAGCGAGCTGTGAGTGTAGCAAAAGGTCAGGCGTATGATGGCCTTTATCAGCGGCTAGGCACGAAGGAAGGGGAGAAGGACATTTATAGGATGGCTAGAATCCGCGAGAGGAAGACAAGGGACATCAACCAAATAAAATGCATCAAGGATGAGACAGATCGACTTCTGGTGAAGGATGAGGAGATCAAGGACAGATGGAGAGAGTACTTCGACAAGCTGTTTAATGGGGAGAATGAGGGTCCTGCCCTTGAGTTGGACGACTCATTTGACGATACCAACAGACGCTTTGTGAGGAGAATTCAGGAGGCAGAGATCGGAGAGGCTTTGAAGAGGATGAAGGGAGGTAAAGCGATGGGCCCTGATGGTATCCCCATTGAGGTGTGGAGATACCTAGGCGCCAGAGCGATAGTATGGTTAACTAAGCTTTTTAACCTTATTTTTCGGTCAAACAAGATGCCTGAAGAATGGAGGAGAAGTATATTAGTACCTATCTTCAAGAACAAGGGAGATGTTCAAAGTTGTACTAACTACCGTGGGATTAAGTTGATGAGTCATACGATGAAGCTCTGGGAGAGGGTTATCGAGCATCGCCTAAGGAGAGTGACACATGTGACCCAAAATCAGTTTGGGTTCATGCCTGGTAGGTCGACCATGGAGGCGATTTTCTTATTACGACAATTGATGGAGAGATATAGGGAGCAGAAGAAGGACTTGCACATGGTCTTTATTGACCTCGAGAAGGCATATGACAAAGTACCGAGAAATGTCATGTGGTGGGCCTTGGAAAAGCACAAAGTCCCAACTAAGTACGTTACCCTCATCAAGGATATGTACAGGGATGTGGTGACGTTTGTCCGAACATGTGATGGCGACACCAGTGACTTTCCAATTAAAATAGGACTGCATCAGGGGTCAGCTTTGAGCCCTTATTTATTTGCTTTGGTGATGGATGAGGTCACAAGGGACATACAAGGTGATATCCCTTGGTGTATGCTCTTTGCTGATGATGTGGTGCTAGTTGACGACAGTAGGGCGGGAGTTAATAGGAAGTTAGAACTATGGAGGCACACGTTAGAGTCGAAAGGGTTCAGACTTAGTAGGACTAAGACCGAGTATATGAGGTGCGATTTCAGCGCGACTAGGCACGAGGAGGGAGACGTTAGCCTCGATGGGCAAGTGGTGGCCAAGAAGGATACTTTTCGGTATTTAGGGTCGATGCTACAAAAGGATGGAGACATTGATGAAGATGTTAGGCATAGAATTTCAGCCGGCTGGTTGAAATGGCGTCAAGCTTCTGGCGTTCTCTGTGACAAAAGGGTGCCTCAGAAGCTGAAAGGTAAGTTCTATAGGACGGTGATTCGTCCGGCGATGTTATATGGTGCTGAGTGTTGGCCTACAAAAAGGCGACATGTCCAGCAATTGAGTGTAGCGGAGATGCGTATGTTGCGTTGGTGTTGTGGGCACACAAGGAGGGATAGAGTACGGAACGACGATATTCGGGATAGGGTTGGGGTGGCACCAATTGAGGAGAAATTGATTCAACATCGGTTGAGATGGTTTGGACATGTCCAACGGAGGCCTCCTGAGGCGCCGGTGCGTAGTGGAGTTCTAAAGCGGGCCGATAATGTAAAGAGCGGTAGAGGTCGACCTAAACTAACTTGGGACGAGTCCGTTAAGAGAGATCTTAAGGAGTGGAATATCCCCAAGGATTTAGCTATGGACAGGAGCGCTTGGAGATTAGCAATCAACGTGCCTGAACCGTGACATCTTTTTTCTTGTGCCCTTTATGTCCCTTTATGTGTCTCCCTGTTTCTCGTCTCTTTTGGGTTTCATCTCTAGCCTACCCCAACTTGCTTGGGACAAAAGGCTATGTTGTTGTTGTTGTTAGATGCGAAAGTTCTTTGCCTACGCGCTTGTAGAAGGACAGGATCCTTTCCTTGAATATGTCATGCAGATTCTTGACCTGAAGAAAATAGAGAATTGCCTTGTTAGTGGGATATCAGATACTGACAGGGATAAACTGACAATAGCTGAACTTGCACTAGGGACCTACTCAGTTATGGTCTATGACCAGCCATTGACAGGCTCAGACCTGGCAATGACCTATGATTTGGTCAATACTATCAGGGCTGTTTGTAGAATCCAACAATCATCTGCAGTCATGGACCTCAATCACCTCTCGCAAGAAGCATTTGATCTCTTCGACAGGATCATCCTACTGGGAGAAGGGCATGTGCTGTACCAAGGGCCAAGACAGGACGCAGTCACATACTTTGCTCAACTAGGGTAACTCACTGCACATATTCTTCTCAAATATTCAGGTAAATTTGTTGACAATACACATTTAATAAAAAAATTGCTATTAGGTATATGAAGCCATCGCATGTCGAATCCTGGGAATTTCTTCAAGATATTGCTGCTGAAAATGGAATGCAGTACCTATTACCAAGGTTAACTCCTAGAGGTTTGGAGGAGCTTGTGGAATGCTACTATTCATCTGACCATTACTTGGATATCGTAAGGGTCATTGGAAAGAACAAGGAGTTCAGTACATATTGGGTTGAGAGTGAGCCAGGAATCGGCTTATCCTTGAAAGAATCAAGCACCTTAAACTCAAATGCAGAACATCAAGAAATGGGTCAGTTTTTTGGTCAAGTTGCCATACAGTGTACAACTAACTGTTTGTATATACATTGAGACTAACACTGTATTAATGATCTCAATTTTACATTCAGAAATAGTTGTGGCAAAGCTTCTGAACAAATCTGGATCTGCTACTGGGGCTGAAAGTACAGGGAACATCCAAGTAGGCGATGTGGTAACAGGAATTTCCATAAACGAAGAGCCAATGCAGTATCTAGCGACTGGGCCAATATTTGACCAACAGCAACATCTAGATCAAGTTTTCTCCACTCTACTTCATGCCCGAGGACATATCCGCCTTCAACTTGAACGATCTGACCATAAGGCAAGTGAAACTATTAACGTTTTCTTCAGACCTTATTCTTCTGATTATCAGTGGTAAATCATAAGTTGATTGGGTTTCAAAATTTTGTCACGACGAACTTGAAGATTTATTCAATAATTCAATACTGAAGTATTTCACATTTGATAAATAAAAAAACCATAGAGCAATGAGGATGAATTACGACGGGAGCAATTTAAGAGGCCATATGTGCAACCATGGTGGAAATCAACAAGAACCCTGATCCAGAGGCAGCTTAGGATCTTGAAACAACTTCAAATGTTGAGCACACTCAGAATCATCCAGGTTTGCCAATTATTATTAAACAAACATGGCAGATGAGTCGGCTCCTTGGTTTATCATGATAGGATAAGGTACATTACTAAAGTTCTTTTTTCAGGCATGCATTCTTGGTATATTTGCAGGGACACTGTTCTACAAGCTTGGTGGCCAGTATAATCTTCAACACATGAACTCTGTGAGAGCTCTAGGATTTGTAACCAGCATGAGCATTTTGCTCATAAATATGCCTCAGCTACCTCTATATATGCTTCAGAGACCCACATTCTATAAACATAGGGACCAAAGATTTTTCAGGACATCCTCTTATGTCGTAGCTCATTGCATTAGTAATCTACCCCAGGCTTTTGCTGAGGTAATCTCATCCTTCAACTTTTTGCCACCAATAGTTAACATCTGCACATATATGCAGTCTAAATGGTACTTGATCCTAAACATAATCAGCATATTACTTTCTAGCTTCATCACTATGACAACAAAGGTTGTATAATGCAAACATATTATGTGTAATGCAGGCACTCCTTTATTCAGTTTGTGTGTATTTTCTAGCGGGTCTGACATTGGAAAACAATGGAGTAGTGTTCCTCGACTACTTAGTTCTGATGTTTCTCGTGGCTTACTTTGGATCATCATTCTTCTTCTTTCTGAGTGCAGTGGCACCCATTCCTGAAGCAGCAAATGCTTTGGCAGGTAATTAGTTTTTCCCTATCTTTGTAACTTTAAGTATGAGAAGACAGCATTACAAAACTTTGGTTAGCCTGGTTTAAATTCTGTAGTTCTATCAAAATTAACATGTAGATTTCATCTGATATACTGTTTCGAACTGCTACCTGCATGCAGGCCTCACAGTCTCCATTTTCCTTCTGTTCAGTGGATTTGTGATTTACCCATCTAATATCCCTCAATACTGGAAGTGGCTAATGCACATCAATCCAATTCGTTGGGCCAATATGTCCTTCTGCGATCGACAGTTCTCATATGGTTACAAAGACTTCTGCAACAAATATCTAAACCAACTTACTTTCTGCAAGGACAATCCAGAGATGGCTACTGGCAAGGCCTACTTAATCTATGCTGAACTGTTGACTGGTGTTTCAGGAAAGCCTTGGGTCCCTTATATAATTCTAATTGGTTGGACGGTACTCACTCTGTTAATGGCATTGATATTCCTAAATAAGATTGAGTTTTCACAAATCAGTCAATCTGTGCCACAGATTAAAAAAAGGAAGCTTTCAAAGAACTTTTTGTATGATGTGGAGATTTATTCAAGTTCAACTGACAGTTATATAGAAGCTTCTATTGAGTCAGGAAGATACAAGTTTCTGGAGTCACCAAAGTTAGCATCTAGTTCCACAACAGTAATTTCTGAGGATGAGAATGTGAGTGTCAGGAGCTGGAGGGAAGAATTTAGAGTTAAAATTGATTCAGAACAGTTGACAATACCAATCACACTGATGACTTTATCATTCTTGGAACTATCATTTGTCAGGTAATTTTCCAATTAATTGTGCTGCAATTCTACACTAGCGTACTGTTTTATAAAGTGTGCACTTGAAAGTTAGCAAAATATTATTCAGAGTAGAACATATTATGAAGTGACACAAATGGAACTAACAAATTACAAAAATAATACATGATTAAATGCAACTTCATAAAGACAGAGACAAGGCCAATAAAGTTTTAAAAAACAAAATGTACTTTAATTCCTTATCACATGCAGTATGACAAGGCTTTCTGGTGACAGGTGTGGAAAGGTAACAAAGGAAGAAGCTATAGATTTTGAGAATGTCAGTGGATGTGCAAGACCAGGAATTATGCTAGCTCTTGTAGGGGGTGCTAATGGAAGTGTAGCTACACTGCTAAAGTGCCTTTCAGGTAGGACACCTCTAGGTGGTAGTTTTACTGGAGACATCCGAGTCAATGGCACCAAACCCTCTGCTGATTTCTCAAGAAGAGTGGGCTATGCTGAGCGGCTTGATGCACATCAACCTTACCTCACCATACGTGAGTCACTTCAATTCAGTGCCAGCCTTAGATTAACAAATCGCATAAGCAAAGCAAGAAGGCATATGCATGTTGAGTTAGTTCTTGACCAGCTGGGCTTGCAGTATTATGCCAATAACTTGGTTGGTTCCCTGAGAGATGGAACTGGGAAAACATTTGAAGTAGCAAAGAAGCTCACAATTGCAGTTGAACTTGCAGCAAACCCAAGTATTCTATTCCTTGAGGAGCCTCTTTCAGGTCTTGATTCATCTGGTACCTCAGCAATCTTGAGCATCTTATCACAACTACCAGTTTGCGGTCAATCGGTCATCGCAACATTTAACAATCCCAACACCCGTGCACTTTCACACTTCCATCAAGTCATCATCCTAACTCAAGAAGGCCGTCAAGCTTACTTTGGCCCAGTAGGACTCAATTGCCATGAAATACTTGGATACTTTACCGCGATCCCAAGGGTTCATCACTACCTTCAGACACAGAATCCTATCAGTTTTGTTATGGGTGTAACTGGACTTGGAATTCCAAGAAAAAAACTTGCAGTGACAGATTTTGCAGACGAGTTTCAGAACAGTCATTTGTATGAGGTGGCCATGAAGGTCATTAACACTGCTATGAAGAACAACAAACATGGAAATGAAAAGGACCATAACATGAGATCCATTAGTTACAACTATCCAGTGTCATTTATAAGGCAAATAGGGTTGGTTTTGTTAAGGACACAGAGGTTCTTATGGCGGAATGTCAACTACACTTACAGCAGGTTTACTGGCTGTGTGATGATTGGATTACTGATGGGCTCACTCTATTTTAAGATTAAGTACGAAGACACATATGAGGTGACTTCTAGATCACTGTACATCTACATGCAAGCTATACTCATCGGGGTTATATCCGCTAACAATGTGATTCCTCAAATTGGCACTGACAAGCTTGCCTACTTCCGTGAAATGAGGTCCAAGATGTACCTTCCAATAATCTACCCTGTGTCATGGGTGATCAGTGAAATCCCCTACTTCCTCATAGCAACGCTGGCATTCGTGGGCATTGGCAATGGCATGGCAGGGATAGCAACCCAGACAGCTGCTGATTTCCTGGCCTACTGGTCAGTTCTCTTCCTTTTCACCCTCTGCATGACCTACTTTGGCATGATGATCACGTTCCTGGCTCCGAGCCCGATCCTCGCCGCCTTCCTCGTCTCCATAATCACATCATTGTGGATCTCCGCCTCTGGTGTGGTGGTTCTCTTCTCAGATATCAGGTTCTACAAGTGGATGTACTGGACGAACCCGTTTCAGTATGCGATGAGTGTGTTGACGGTGATAAGTTTCTACTGCGACACATCCCAGTGCGAGAGACAATGCCAGTGCCCACAGCTCCCTGATGGTTCATATGTGTGGGAAAGGATAGCACACATACGGTCCTTGAGCGAAAAGAGGATAAGCACCGATGTGGTAACCTTAGCAGGGATGAGCATTATGTTTGCTGTGCTCGCTTTCCTCTTCTTCACCGTGCTGAAGCACAACTCAGCACATGCCCATTGAGAGTCACACACAGATCATATTTGTGTTCTGCCATTGAAGAAGTGTTCTAATTCATCAGTCATGACAACAAGTCGGATTTGTGTTTTGCTACTGCAAATGTATTTCTGGTTCCTGACAGTGATTGAATCGGGTTTGCGTTTCCAAATGTTCCTGGGCATAACATTATGTAGAGTACTCTAACTTAAAAGCGGTATTATCTTCGAGGTGTGCTACTTTTGTTTTTAAATATGTACATGATGAGATGCTAATGTATTCGACACATGGCAAGAACTCTATGCATGGGCGGATTTAGGGGTATTCCCCAGTATTCCTGGGAATACCCAACTATTTTGGTACACTTTTATGTAGATATATGTATATACTTATATATATATAAATGTATAATGCTATAATCTATAGTATTTTCGCACATTTAAGCTCAAAATAGGTAAAAAACTAGCCTTTCAATTAGAAGCCTAGATTCTAGAAAGCAAACATTGGTCCAAAGTTGCTGATTTGTAGTGCTATAACTATATTTTAAGCCTAGAGATTCGATTGACGTGGAAGTGGGAATACCCAAGTTTCAAATCCTGGCTCCGCCACTGACTCTATGTACCGCAGAATATTTACTTCCACTATCATTTCCAGAGCACAAGGTTTTGCATAACAGTGCCAAGCTACTCTACTAAGACATGTAATGCAAGCACATAAAACACGCTGAAATCAAACAGCCCAGCAAAAAACACTTAGGCCATGTTTGTTGTTTGGTTCTCAGGAATTGAGAGGAATTGAAAAGTAATCTAATAATAGAATGGAAAACACTTTCTAGATATTGGTTTCAATTCATGGGATCCAAACAGGCCATTAGAAAATGTACGCAAGGACAAGAGACGAACTAATTGCAGCTGCAGTCCCTCGGTTCTCTTCTTAGCAGTCATTCCGTAGAACACGTGGGGAGCAGGCACCACCGGTGGCGGAGCTTGGATACGAAAAGAGAACCCTTCCTTGTTCGTCACATTGCCTTCCTCGTCTCCCAGCGCGGCAGCGTTCCAGACCCCAGCAACCGGACGCCGCCTGCCAAGCGGGCCAGGCGCGCTGCTGGCTGCCGGCCTGCCGCCCAGCCGCGGCAGCCCAGGCAAGGCTCCCAGCCGCCCAGCGCCCGCGCCTGGCACGCAGCGCAGGTGTAGACGCGCGTGGCCATGGGTGGTATGGTTTGGGGATTTTTGGAATGGGAGGCCATGGAGCATGGACGATGGAACTGGCCCGGGCGGACCGAAAGCGGAACCACTCGAATACGCCAACCAATAGCCAAGGCGGTCTTACTGCTCGGTTATTTTTGCACGAGGTAGCCCACTCCACAGAGGCACAGTCGCTCGAGCGCAAAGAGGCTAGCCGCCCAGCCCAACGCCCGCCGCCGCCCCGCCGCCGGGAGATCCGCAGGTATTCCACTCTCAATTCCTGAATTCAGAACCTAATCACCATTGCTGCCGCTCCGCTCCCCCTTCTTGGCCTGGTTCCATTGGCGTTAGAGGAGGGGAAAGGTTTTTCCTTCTTTCTTGGCACCGGCTCCTTCGCAGTTCGCGGACTTGGGGCGCGGCTGGGGAGCCCGTTGCGCCGGCTGCTGCGGTTGTTCTCGCTTCTTCCTTAAGGTTTGGGAGTGGAGGGAGAGGAGGGGGGAGGCGGGCTGGGGACAGGCAGGGACGGTCGTGCTCACGAGGTATTCGTGGAAATGTCAAATGCCACAGCCAGTTAGTTCGTGTTACGGTGCTGACTATAGTACTTCGGTTTCACTTGGGAATTGGAATGGAACTGCTGCTGTTGTTGATCGCAGGTTTTTCTTGGGACGACTTGCATTTGATCAATACATGGACCACCTCTGATGATCTTTTTGTATTAGTTTTACAAATGCATAGGATCACCCAGTATAACATGGTCCTACAATGGTTATTTGGAAATTTGAACAGCATCCCTCGATACAGTAACAGCCGTGCTTGATTATTCTTTGCTTTTCAGTCCTTGTCTTGAAAACACTATTAATTATTTTTTATTGCCTGCCTTCCCTCTCTTTCCCTTTTCTCCTGAATTTTCGGTTCAGCATATTCAGTGTCAATGTCAACAGTTTGACACAAATTAAGGAAGAGAGGCATATTCTTGAAAGAGCCTTCCCTTTTCTCCTGAATCTTAGTTCAGTAGCCATGCTTGCTGCGTTCAGTGTCAACAATTCTACACGACACAAATTAAGGAAGAGAGGCATATTCTTGAAAAAACCTGCCCCTTTTGGCCTTAGTTTGTGTTCCAATAGAGCTCTGGATTCCTGGATGTTTGGGACTTGGTGACTGAAGTAAAGCTTCAGCTAGGTATGCAAGATGATCACCATTGGAGGTTGACAGAGTTTGGTCAGTACTCATCCAAATCTTCTTAAACAGCTTTCTTCACAGGTTGTACCTTTGAACTATGGGATTTGATTTCGAAATATCAGGCCCTGAACATATGGCAAGTCTTCTTATGGCTGGCTGCTCACAACAGATGTTGGACTGCGGATGGACTCAGTAAAAGGAGCTTACCTCGCCCAAATCATTTCTCTCTGTGTGATCAAAAGGATGACACCATTCAGCTTATTCTGACAAGCTGTGTCTTCTCGGGCAGATCTGGTTACTCCACTTCTATCAGTTTGGTCTCCTGACTTCTCTCCACAACCTGGTGATGATGTTTCTGTGGATGGTGGCATAAGGTGAAACACTTTCGTTCCTGGTGCTTCTGGTGGTGGTCTGAACACTCTGATCACACTTGGAGTTATGGCTTCACAGGAACTGAGTGTGTTTTCAATGGAGCTGCCCTAGTGTGTAACTAGTCCTCTGTCAGATCCTATAGGAAGGGAAGCTCTGGGTTTTAGCGGGGGCTAGAGGCTTGGCACAGCTTGAGGCTGCATCGAACTAGTTAGTGTCGTCCTTTTGGTAGAGTTCATTTCTTATTAGTAGCGCACATGTGATGTAATTGTTTGTGTGTAGGGGACTGTGTTATGCCATTGTGAGTTATGTTGAGTGTGTGGGTGTTGGGATCTGTTGTACTTTTTCTCTTCTTCGTAATGCATTGATGCGCAGCTCCCCTGCGTATTTGAGAATCCTTTTTTTTTGGTTCAGTAATTCCTTTTTTGGTTATGTAGTCATGGTAGCTGCTTATTTTTGGTGTCAACAATTCATCAACACAAATAAAGGAAGGCATCTTCTTGAATAAGTCCGATGATGCCTTCTATTGGGCTGCCTATTTTTCGTTCAGTAGTTGCCTGACCTGAGGCCTAGGTGACTTCATGGATGTTGAGAAATTGCAGTCTACTTGCATTGATCAATAGGGGGGCATGGAAGGCCCATGTATTGGTTGGATGGGTCCTCTGCTATCTCTTGGAAATATCATATTTTGACACAAGCAACTATGGGCCTTTGGATGGATGTAACTTTGTGAGCATTTAGTACAAGTTTCCATCCCAGTTCTTTCATTTTGTTGATAAAATAGGTGGTATGTGTACATCAACAGGTGAGTTTTATATTCTTTCCTGTCCTCTTGTGGTAATATGTTTTACAATTTTGCTGTGCGCTTTAAACATTATTTGACCAAAGTTTTCTGGCCACATTTTCTTATTGTTGTTGGCCACAGACATATATAAGTACACATGTTGACTTCTTTTCTTGTTCTAACGATCCTCTATGTGCATATTATTGATGAAAGCAATTTCTTATACCTTTTTAGTGACTAGCACAACATTAAAGAAGATGCCTTCACTCCAGAAAGCCTTGCCTCCAGAACTTGCTGATAATGTGCTCAGGGTAAGGCTCCTTTTGCACCTTTTGCTTTTTGCTGTGTTCAACTTGGTATTATGTGTGGCGACCAACTTTCAAATCAACTTGTACTGTTGTACTGTTAATGAATAATCAGTCATCAGGCTACATTCATTTGGATCAGTTACCCTAAATTCTAGCTTCAGCCTTTCCAGAAGACACATCTAATATGCATCCTGTAGCCTAGTTCTTTGTTACTTTTATGAAAATTTGTCATGAATGAAACAAACAAAATCATAGCTGATGAGGAAAAAAACATTTTTTTTTTCTGTTTACTATTTTCTCTTTTTTCATTCTGTAGTTATATCGTGAATGCTTACGGAGGGCGAAGTATATTGGGCATCAGGTATGCATATTTTTTTGTCTGAAAATTTACCATTGCTCCCACCTTGAAATTGCGAAAAGTTTTTTATAATAATAGACTGAATCAGCCTTTTGTAATCCAGAAACACAATACAGAGCTTTTAGTCACCATGGTGAGGCAACAATTCAAGAAAAATATGCATGAAACTGATCCAGAGAAGATACAGAAAATGAAGGATGAGTAAGTTACTGCCCCGTGTAGAATTTTAATTTTCTTTTCAGTTTTACCGTCTTATCTTCCAGTACTTTATCATGGTCGAAGCATATCTTATGAAATTATTCCTTGCTATGCAGTGCTGCAAGGGGCCTTATCAATCATATTCTGTATGAGTCTGAGAAGATTACAGGACGCAAATTTTCAGGTTAAAAACGGAAGTTGAAACTAGACTTACAGTGTGCTGTATGAATAATAGTAAAAACAATTTACTTTGTTGCCTTTGAATTATTCCACCTCTATTGTACAAGGACCTGCAAATGTTTCCTTCGTATTGCTGAGTACTCGAGCTGTTACAGCAATGATTTTCAGTAACCATGAGTTTGGCTGTCTTTTCTTTTATGCATTTGTCCCATAAATGCTGACTGCAAATTATTTTGGATACCTTATAAATGTAATCCTACTCATAGCCAGGAGACAGAAATCTTCAGCGATTGAGAATACTCCTCTCTTCCCTAGTGGTTATGGATAATACCTTTTCCTTTTTGCTGTTGATGTATTGATACTCCACAGCTTTCATGCGAGGATTGATAAACTGTAATAATTGGTGTAGTTTTACCATGCTTCTTGGTTCCATCTCTGTGTCTGAACCACAGCCATGATTTTGCAGAAGTGCACACTGCTCATATTTGTGGCAATGGTTTTCCGTTTGAACTTCTTCATCACCGAAAGTATTTTATGTTTTGGGGATCCCACCTGATGCTCTGCAGCATGGGAACATTTTTTTGCAGCGAAAGCTTTGCAATTATAGAACATGTCTCCTTGGCAGAAGTATGATTTGTTATTACGATTGCTTGCATTGTGCTTAAGACTGAAGGGAGCAGTTGCCTTCATTCTTTCATTGAAGTGTTGTCCAGTTCCACAGATGTCAGAAGTGTTTCAGCCGTTCATTTCCTCCGGAAAATCCGTCCAAGTTTCAGTGGAGCAACACATTGCATTCCAATAATTCATGGTCACATCTGCAGATGCTGGATGATGTATGTCTCAATCTTTTAACTGGCGCAATCTACATCCCTATGAAATTGTCGCATTGCTCTTTAGAATCCGGAAAAGTGAGACCAGAACAAATGGCGTCCCATCGAAAGAGATGGTAGAGGGATGCATGAAAGGTAACTGAAGGGGATGATGAAGAATTCAGTGGCTGTGGAGGAGAGGGAATGTGATGTGGCCCTGGGAACTGGGGGCCATTTCAGGAATTGCGTGTCAGAGCACGGCACACCACTTGCTGTCTGCAGGTCAAATGATGGGTAACAAACGACACACCGTTCCTGGAGTTGCACTCAATTCACTGAATTTTCATCCAGGAGTCATCCATGGACCTGACCTGAAGATCATCGCGCCTTTTGCTGCCATGCCTTTGAATTCCAGCCACTACTTTCTCTTCAATCCTCGCATCATTCCCCAGATCCTTGTGGCTGAGATCACTCCTTGTTCATCTTTCCAGCACAGTTTCATCGCCTGTATCAGCTACTCCATCATCAGTCCTAAGGCACGGGCTCTCAAGGAAGATCATCGATGCCGAAAAGGAGGACGAATGACCATAATTGCTGACAACGGGCGTGTCGTTTAGCCCAGCAGCAGCAGCTCCTATGAGGTGAGCCTGCATCCTGAGGGAATTCTGTGGTGGTTATGACATGTTGGCTTCAGCAGGTCAATGCTTCAGGGCCAATGCAGGGGTGTCTTCTAAAGCTGGAATCATGGCTGCAGTTGGAAGAGGGATGGAATGTAACTGTGCTGTGCTGTGCTGTGGTGCCACCCTCTAAGTCTCTACACTTTCTACCTACTGCAGGCATGTGTTGCAGTTGTTCCCTTTGTTCCTTGCATCAGATGAAACTCCACCACAAAGAGCCTTCCCCTCTATAGTAACATGAGCAAGTACAATTTTAAGGCTGTAAATTCAGCAGATGTACTTGGCATCATAACATTGAGATGCAGGTCTCCTATACAGTCATACCATGTGTTAGAGCTTGTGATAGTGCCTAACAAATTACTGCTGGAATCAGCATGGCATGCTTCTACAGATAAGTAGAGTGGGAAGACTCAGACGATTGGTATCTTATGCAATCATCTTTCTGTCTGAATCAGTCATTTCTGACCTTATCTTGTTTTTTGCATGCACATCTCTCGATGAAGCTCTCAAGTTATAAAAAAAATCTATAGATAAAGTGTATATTATTACATCGTTTCCCCTTTTCTGAACTTTCAGTTCACTGAATTTCATGAGACGTGCATCATCACAGAGCACTATAGGAGAACTTTACATTCTGAATCGATTTTTGAATCATACACTCAGTATACATTTTGGTAGCAAAAGTAATCTCAAAATCGCATCACCAATTCAACTACATTTACATCCACCGATCTGTTGCATCAATTGATTGACTATTATTATAGCATAGTTCTATAGTTACGAATTCTAGTAAAAAAAACGCAAAAAACACTTGTTGTAACTAACAAAATATGTGCAAATTGAGAAGGGAAGCAGGGTCTAAAGTTCCATGCTTCAGCACCATCGTCAATAGAATATTGTGACAACTAGGGTATTCCAGAATCCAGATACATGCTTGAGTTCTATGGAAATGCATGTGCATAATTTCCACCAATTTCATGCACATATTAATGATTATAAACAATGAAAGAATGATAATATGCTAGTGACAGAATTTTTCAAGTAGTTACTCTAATATTCTGCTAGTTCAGAGATTACAGGTATAGCACTCCTTTAATCAGGAGAACACAAAAAAAGAAGAAAAAGAGGCTAGAGATACACATAAATAGTAATCTCATCAGATGACATCTTCATATAAGGACACTAACACTGAAACCACTTTAAAATCACTCATATAACTGATGGCCAGTAGTTGCAGAGCTTAAGCAATGCGTCATTGCTTTATTCACTTTGGAGTTGAACCTTCACCCAACTTGGATGGCGTCCTAGGGCTGCTTCTCCCTCCCAGAGGGCTGTGCTCATGCCGGAGTTCGGTGAGACGAGGGCGGTATGCTTTTTCAGAAATGGATGGGCTGCGGATGCCTTTCAGTTCTGCCACAGGTGTGCCACCTGAGCTGGTAATCTTCGGGCTGTTGAGGCGTTTGATCTCACCCCGGCTTCTCGTGATCATGTCATCTAGGATTTCTGCACTCTGGGTGCGTCCCAATGCGACATCGATGTCTTGCTGAAATACATGAGATTTGAGTTTCAGGGAAATGCAACATGACTAAAAATGTTCTAGTCCAAAATACCATGTTGATGAGCAAGACTCATATATTTTTCAGAATAGATGATGTTTTTCTGAACTTACCGCAGCAAGGCTGAATGGTATAGCCGGTGATTCCTCGTATTCAGCTGCATCTAGGTCAGTTAGATGTGCACCTTTGAAGAGCTTGGGGAGGATGTACTGCCTTACTGGAACCAGGAGCATGATCATGAGGGGGAAAAGAACTCCAGCTATTGGAATCCATGTGATTCCAAAGCAGACCAACAGGTACGCTGTCTGGAACAATGTGAACATGGCTATCGTCTTGAATGGCACTGTTTCGACGAACGTGGTGTGGTACTCTTCAAGCACCCTGGGAAATATTTACAGTACATGGTAAGAATTTCAGTCTTCCAAAGCAGCTAAATTAACAGTATTTAGTATAATATATTGTTTCTTGAACCCATTGGATCATGCCTTTGCGCAGTTTGTGGATATGCAAAAACAGAACCAGAGGTGCCAAAGCCAAACTAATCTTTTGAGATAAAATAAACTTACTTGTATCTTCTGCTGGGAGCAGTGAAGAGCAGCAAGATCCTCTCCCAAAACTGGTTACCAGGCAAGCTCTCAATGGCCATGAAGGCAAAATAGCCCCAGAGGACAGATGTAGGGATTTTCTTGAGTAGCGGCATAGCAGCGACACAACCCCCCACCATGGAAGCCTGTAGCAAGTTGCTCAAGCGCTGCTCCTTGACCTCGATGGGCAGCAGATCATCAATTTCTTTCTCTATGTCAAAGACTGTCTCATCAACTGGTGCATCAATGTTACCCATACTTGAAGCTAGCTGGACTGTGGAGTCCTTGAGCTCATTTAAGCCCTATTTTTGTAAAAAAAAGTATAGAAAATGTTATATAAAGAAATCGTCTGAATAAAGTGTTGTGAAGTACTAAGTTTTGGGTAATAGAACACATACTCTTCTGACAGACTGTTGCTGATAAACGAGTGGTGTCTGCATCTGCTGATAAGCATCCTGCATGCTACCATACAGTTGGCTCAAGCTCGCATTCTGGCTCATGCTCTTTCGTGCGGTGGCTACTAGACGGTTACGAAGCAGCTGAACAGAAATGTTTGCCATGTGAGTGAGAAATCAGATATTCACATGGTATTTTGAAGTACTATTTAAAACTTTCATAACTCACCTGGTGCTTGAGAGTAGCCAAACTCTTTGTATGCATGGGTGATTGTGGAATGACACCATTTGATGGAGGGATACCAATAAGGCCACACATTAATGTCTACAGTTCAAAACATTGATGTTATCAAAATGTATAGAAAACACCAAAACTTGGTACTGAAGAATTGTGCACATACCAGGAAGCCTAAGAGAAGCAAATCGTAGTGGAAGGATGGAGGTTTCCTCAAATTGAACTCTTTCTGCTGAGCAAGCTGAGATGCAACACTATGATCGAAGTAGTAGAGAACAGCAATCATCGTTGCTGGTATGAAGGCACCAATGATATAGAGGAGTGGAACTTGTGTCATATCCTGCTCATTTGATCAATGTGGAAGAACTTAATCGATAGGTAATGATGTTACACATGAATAAAAATAATGTTTTAGAATCTTTTTGTGAATGTTGGAATACCTTGATGACTGTCCAATTGTCATATGCACCGGGGGACCATGGATTAGGGCTGAAAAGGCGTCGTGGAATTCCTTTTGGTACATTTCCATAAGGTATGTAAGACACTCCAGTCCAAACTAGCACCATCAGTGGAACACCATAGTCAGCGATGAAGCCACGCAGCCAACCTAGGTACAAGAGTATTATCATCAGAAATTTGGTATTGGACTAAGTGAGGTGCTTCACAGCCATAAGCAACACAAAGGGTGGGGAGAGAGAGAGAGAGAGAGAAAGAAAGAGAGTTATATATAGTATTATAGCTCATAGCATCTGCAGGACAAGAACAGTTTTCGGATGCATACCTGTTCCATAGCGCCATGACCGTGCCTTCCTGCTCCTCAGGGCAGTGAGTAAAAGGCCAAACGACAACACAATTGCAAACATTCCATTGGCAAACCGCCATGATGGAACAAACTCTAGTGCCTTTCGGTTTTCCCTCTCAGGAATGCGGAACTCGTCGACAAGTCCCTGTGTCCATCATACAGATTTGTGAGCTTACACATCCAGATGGCCACAGAGAAGTCGGCTTGCAAATTACTTCAGTACACATGAATTTATGGTAGTTCTTTTTTTAAAAAATATTTTTGAGGAACCTTTTTCCAGGAAAACACCGTTTGTTTTTGTAAACAAGCATTCTTGATTTTATCTACTTTTTTATTTTGTTCCAAACTGAGAACATTGAAGTATTTGGTTGCACTAGTGACCAATGGCACAAAAACAGAAGCTGGAGGCATCTCCATTGGCTTCCATGTGCTTTTCAGCACTTTCACATGCCTTTGACCAACCTACTAGATTCTCCACCAGTTAGTTGCATTCAGATTGACTGGAGTACTACACAATTTCGAGAGGCAAGGCAACTGGTGTTTAGTATAAAAGCTCTATGGTCCAGCAGCAGCATGTCTTAAAAAGGTTTCTGCATCAGCACAGGGGTTCAAGCCTGGAAAGCAGCAATGGCTTGAAAAGGCCTGCAGTTTTCACCAACCTTGATAGCCTGCTGCATGAAGAGCATAGCAATCAGAAGCCCAAACAGCTCGCCTGCGATGCGGGTGAACCGATTGATGATGGAGCATGCGCCTAGTATGGCCAGCAAGAACAGTAGGATGGCAGTCCACACACAAACCCTGCACATATCATGACACACAAAAAGAGAGAGAGAGAACCAATTAGAACAAACCCAACCAATCTGAAATAAAATTCTCAATCAGCGCCGCAAGGATGACCTACCAACCGGTCCAGGCCAAGAACAGATTCCGTCCGAGGTCGGGCCTGTCCTTGGCAAAGTTGAACATGAATGTATACATGAGCACAGTGGGTTCGGCAACTCCCAGGATCAGCAGGGGCTGCCCTCCCACAATGGAGTGGATTATGCCGCACACGGCAGTGGATGCCAACGTCTGCACTGCTGTGAGGACTCCATCTGCACACAAGTTTTGATCCCCCAACAAACAAATAAGCTCCTCTCCTCACCCACTGTGTACTGAAAGTCTGAAACTAACACCAGCAAGTACAAATTTTGAATCCCCATTTACCAGTGTTCCTCTCCAATTGCTCCCCGAACGATATCACCGGTATCGCGGACGCGAAGAATATGTAGGTGGTCGGCGCCAGGATCCTGAAACACACCAAAAAAATCACTCCTTTTCATTCAAGATCTTGGGCCAGGCAAGAACAAACTTCAGAACAACAACAAAAGGACTGACTATCTCCATCGCAGACAGTTTCAAGATTCTGGCACCATGGTGATACCGAATCTCTGATCCTAAACAGCACAATGCAAGATTGCGAAGAAAGATTAGATTAGCCTTCAGTTCAGTTCATACCTGATACCGGCACGGAACCCTCCGGTCCAATCCTGCTTGTAGCAGGCGAGCCTCCCGTGGAGGTCGTTCTTGATGCCCCGCAGGGGCACGAAGCTCTCCTCCATTGCTCGGGCCAAAAGGGCGTCGCTTTTCTCAGACAAGAAGATCTGAGGGGTATATTCTGAATGGTCGCCACTCAAGTGACAGCCTGCTTACATCTTGTGGCAGATGGAGCAGGAAGAAATGCTACCAGTCTGGAACCTCGCAATGCATTTAGCGCGGATCCATGGGGGGAGACGAAGGCCGAGGCTATGAACGGAAGAGGAGCATAGAGAGCATGAGGAGGGCAAGGCTCGGAGAGAGCAGCGGAGGGAAACAGAGGCAAGACTGCTAGAGCTACAGAGCAATGGAGCGGGATAGAGGGTGGATATATAGGCGGTGTAAGAGGAGGGGCACCACTGCCAATCCACCAAAGAAATCATGGTACAAAAAAAGTTTAGAGCAAAAAGTTATCCTGAAAAGAAGAGTATTGCTTAAGAACTGTCCAGGGGAGTTGCTGTGAATGCTGAGCTGAGCACACGGAAAGCAAAAAGCACAAGAGGGGTTTCAGTGGGGTTGTGACTTGTGGGCTTGTGGCCAAGAACGACAGAAAGAAGGCTGTGATCCTGTAACTGCTGTAGCAAGTGTCACAGCTAATTTTATTTACCACTGTATTGTTCAGTTAATTAGAAAAGAAAAAAAAACAAGAGGACAACTAATAAATTTGGTTTCTATTGCCCTGGGACTGGGAGGGCAGAGCCAGACTGCCAGTCCAGCTCTAGCTCAGCTGTCTGCTGTCTGGGGGAAGACGAGAAGGACCCAGCAAGCTTCCTTGCGCCGTTTTGCTCATCCCTTCATGTGCTTGTTTTCTCCTATGTGCTTTGGTCACTGTCTAAATGATTTAAAATGATTGCTTATTCATTGGAGGTGTTCAGGGATGTTATTTTCTTTACAGTATTTAAGGTGGAAAGGCAGCACCTCTTGGAAGAATGTGCATGTGGTGTTTTTCTTTTTGAAAGAAAAACTTTGAGCAATAAAATTGCTTGTGTGTAAGCTATAGAGAACCAGTGGTGGAAATCGTGTGTAATGTTGTGTACACACAAGCTTCTTCCACGTAGTTGGAAAAGGGGGCATGGTGACGCCTTTCAGGAAATTCCAGAGGACGTGAAACTGCAGCTTTTAATAGCATGACATTTTTTATCTTGTGTATTAGTATCTCCAAGAGAAGCAACTCTTTCTCTTTGTTTTTGGCTGCATTGCATGTGAGCCTAAGGGCCTACTTAGATCCACTGGTGCTAATAGTTAGCAACTAAAATTAGTACTAGTGGATCCAAATAAAACGGTTAATAGACTAATTAACTATTAGGTAAGAGGCTGGTAACTATTAGTTTCACTATCAGGTTTGGAATTGCTATTAGTAGGTGGATTCGAATGGATCATGCTAATAATTAGTTAGCTAATACTCCCTCCGTCCAGGAAAGAATGTAATTCTAGCACAGTGTCATGATTTTGTATCTTAAATTCCATCAATTATGGATAAAAAATTATCAATATTTATGATATCAAATAAATATCATTAGATTAATCACAAAATGTATTTTTATAATAAATTATTTTGGAGCGTAAATGTGAATAGTATTTACTAGAAATTTGGTAAAACCTAACCTACTTTTGCTGGCATGCAGCACATAGTTGCATTCTTTTCTGGACCGAGGGAGTAGTTAGTAGTCATTAACTATGAGCTAGCTACTCCTTCTGTCCTGAAACTTAAAAGATCCAAATCTGTCCTAAGTCAAACTATACTAAGTTTGACCAATTTTATTAAAAAGAGCATTAAAGTCTACTACATAAAAACTGTTAGTTATGATACTATATTTCAACGTATCCAATGATGCTAATTTCTCATCATAACTATTATTTATCTTTTCTATAAATTTAGTCCAACTTAGCATTGTTTGACTTATGATAATATTGAATTCTTATATTTTAGAGCAAATGGAGTACTGTTAGTACTAGTACATCCAAACATATCCTGACTAGTAGTATCTCCAAACGGTGATGGGAATTTCTAAGTTTGATCACAAATATTATACCAAAAAACATTCTCTAGCATAACTGCTTGCAGTTAATGTAAACTGCAAATATAGTGCAGGTTCCTTTTACTGTACTACTCCATAAAAAAAAGTCGCTATGGGAATCGTGTTGGTCAAACTTTCTCAACTTTGACTAGGTTTGTAGAAAATACGTGCAACATTTATATCTCCAGACAAATTTATTATGAAAGTATATTCAATAATCTATCTAATGGTATTAATTATGTATCATAAATATTAATATTTTATTAAATATATTTGGTTAAAGTTAAAAGTTATTGACCTTTTTAGAAGCGAAAATGATTTTTTTTACAGAGGGAGTACCTCTCTGCAAGTAGCGGGCCACCGGCAGTTCTGACTACTGGAAGCAGAAGCCCACATGGCCCCAGTATTCAGACTGAAACAAAATAAAGTGGAGGCTATATAATACTAGTAAGATTCACCTATTATCTGCTACATGATCAGTCACAAGTCAGTGAGTCACAAGTTGCCATCAGTGTGTGATGTGCACATGCATCATTATCTTTTTTTTTTCCTAATAATACAGTACTTGTACAGCTCATATGATAATGTGGACAAGGTGGGGTAGAGTTCCTTGAGACCAGCATCCCGTTCATGTGTGCGTGGAATCTTCCAATAAGAAACCAGGGTATTCAGGAACCCAAGAAAACTGAAGTTTGCTTCGGGCTTCAACTGGGGTACAAGAGTTGACCTTACCTTTGTCCCAACATGCATGATTGCCTTGGCAGAGAAGTATTTAATTAGCAAAAGGCAGTATCTTAATTACTGTTGCTTTGATCTGCTGTTATCTGAAGGATGTTTGTCTAAGCATGTTAACTCTGTTTCTCCAACCAAATGATTGTCTCCCAAGTTAAATGGAACTCTATTCTCCAATTTACAAGAACTTAGTATGGAAGCATGAACACATGCATGAGCACAATCCTGCTTGAAAAGGTAGGCCATGACAAGTTTGGTTTGATGTGGCTAATTAATCTGGTGACTTTTCGTTGACAGTGTGGTTAATATTCATGGTTGTTTTTGGGACATGACGACACAAGTGAGTGTGGTGATAGGCTAGGTGGTGCTTTAGTGAGGCTGTGTGAGCTAAGAGCTAACTACTCAAGGGAGCTGTCATGCATGCAAATTTTTATTTGCTGACCCATGCATGTACCTAAGTCTAAGTGAGGGGCAGAGAAAGAGATGGGAATGATGCAAATTTTATTTGTTTTTCTTTATTTGCTGACCCAGGTGTCGAGTTCGTCTTGGATGGTTTATTGCTCTTTTGGTGGTGGTGCAGAGGTGTCGAGTTCATCTTGGGCCGCGTTCACTTCCTACAGGAACCCAAAATATTTCCTCTTCCACCCATCACATCAAATCTTTAAACGCATGCATGAAACATTAAATGTAGGTAAAAAAAACTAATTGCATAGTTTGTCTGTAAAGTTCGAGACGAATCTTTTGAGTCTAATTAATCCATGGTTGGACAAATTTTACCAAATAACAACGAAAAGTGCTACAGTAACTTTTCACCCCAACTTTTTCATCTAAACACACCCTTGGATGGTTTATTTGCTGACCTCAGCAAACTAGGTATTTCACAAAAGCTGAAGCAACATATCTATATAGTACCCTTTCTTTCTCGTAAAAGTTGAATGGTTTATATATTAGCACAAAAGGTTAATTAAGATAAGGGCTAGTTTGGAGGAGCTCCACCTAATTCTGATTCTGAAGTTGATTCTCTGATAAAAGTGATTCTGTGCCTAAAAATGATTATGTTTGATTATTCAGCATAAACTCTCAAAATTACGATGGAGAATCACTTTCGGAATCAGAAGAAGCTACTTTTTTTTTTCAACTGCTAGCCTTTTAGTTCATTCTAGAAAATCACTTCACAGAATCA
The DNA here is from genome assembly GCA_038087645.1 of Saccharum hybrid cultivar R570. Taxonomy (NCBI): domain Eukaryota; kingdom Viridiplantae; phylum Streptophyta; class Magnoliopsida; order Poales; family Poaceae; genus Saccharum; species Saccharum hybrid cultivar. The sequence goes on along the minus strand of JAQSUU010000695.1, from coordinate 536,128 downwards.
ACAGAGAATCACTTCTTTAGAGAAAAAATTGTTTGGCAGAGCTCTTATTGGATTCGGTAGAGAATTAGCTCTAGGAGTTCTGCCAAAGAGAGCCTAACCAGACGACACTAACATCGTTTAGTTGGCCTAGTCCCATGGACGTGCACTACTGGTTCTTTTTGATGGGTTCTACTATATTTTACTGTTCTTCGAGCTAAGCTATTAGTTTAATGGTCCCATCTTTAGGAAAGGCTGCGTGCAAAAAGTGGGAAATGTTGCTTGCACGAAAAAAATGAAAATCGTAATGTTGTCATTGCTAATTAAGTAATTAGTTTGAAAAAGCATAGCTAAATTGTCTGTGATAACCTTTTTTCTTTGCAGACGGTAGTATTGACATAATGACATCCTTTTATAAAGCTAGATGCCTCCATAATGAATTGGTGATGTAGACATTTAGCGAAGGATTCAATGCTAAGAAATGGACAAAACTCCTCCGGCCCATAAAAAATATGCACCAATTAATTGCCTAATGTCTATTATCTCTACCTCATTATGTGTAACGCTGAAAAAAAGTTTTACTGTTTTCAGGTTTGCATCAATGTCATTGCCTAACACGAAAAAAGAAACAAAAAAACGATGCCTTGAAAATGGGATGGTAACCTGCTAAAAATGCCAGGGCCTAGATGGATAAACGCTTCCATTCTTGTGTCACATACTATGTTTGGCAATGGTTATCATTATTATGTGCGGGTACTCATCACTCCATACTGAACATTGTTCTCACATCTCATCATAGTGTTATGCTTATCTGATGAGCTTGCTAGGTTCCAAATTCTACTGACAGAAGCCTAGTTTAGGACTTATATCTGTGTCCAGCTGTCCATTATGTTTCTATTTTTAGCTTGCCTCACTTAGATACACGTGTTGCAGTAGTCATGGAGATATGGACTGGGCAGAGGTATCACATGGGCAGAGAGTGTTCGCACACGAACACGTCACCGTGTGCCTCCGGCGATGAGCGCGATACGCATGACACGTCGCCGGAGGAGCCTCGCCGGGAGCGCGATACGCAAGACACACCGGCGAGGTCTCTTGAGACCCGAAACCCCACACACCCGGGAGGGACCCCGTCAGGGCGTGCGGCGGCTATGGGCTGCCCTAGCCGGCCTGACCGCTCTAGGGCTTCGCCATCGTTAAAGCGATGAACAACATCAACAACGAAGAACGAGAAGAAATAGTAGATTGGAAAACATGATAAAAGACAATAGTAGATGTGTTTGATATATTCGATTGTGTGTTGTCAATCGGCCGTCACCCTTTATATTTATAGGGCGGCTGGTCTTCCCAAAGATACAAGAATCCGTCTCTATCTAATTAAAGAGACCGGACAAATACTTTCATGTCAGTTTCGGCCATGGCAATCCGAAACACTAACATCCGAGGCTAACTGGCCGGCTGCACGTGGACCCATCCAAGTGATTTACCAAAACTTATACGTACTCTAATGAGGAAACCTGAACGTCTTACATGCATGTGCGTCCAACTTGCCATCCAGGTCGGCTCCATGAGACAAACTCATTTCCTTGCCATGTGATACACACGTAAACTTCTTGTTTCCTTTCTCCACGTGAGCCAACAATTGAACCGTGTTCTGATTGGACTCTCAAACGCTTGCACAGCCTTCTCCATGCACTAGACACCATCGCCTGCAACTCTGGATAGGCCAGACAAACTGCAGAAAGATGACCAGACAAGTCTGGCATATACCGAAACATAGCTCTTGTATTTTTAGCCTTTAAACAATATATCCACAACGATCTCATCACTTTTTCTAATTAAATAATTATTAATCAGCTAAGTATATGGCAGCCGAATTAACTAAAGCAACAAAGACTAAACTTATTTAACATCAAATTTGGCTATATGTAAAATATGACTCTAAGCCAAATTTGGGTATCAACACATGCCCCCCTGTTTTTTTGGCATAGCTTGCGTGCCAAAAAATAAACATTCCTTGCTCATAAGACTAAGGACGATGTCAACACACCCATCGGCCATATTTATATTTTATCTAAGGGCGATATAAAATATCGGCCTTGTTTATATTTGTTCTCAAGTGATAATGAAACATCAGCCATATATTTCATCTAAGGGCGATCATAAACATGCATCGGCCATAAATATAATGCATATGTTTCTTTTGAATATGCTACTATCGCCGAAATAAATTCTATTATATCCGATAAAGCACTCATCTTTTGCATCAAAAATATTTCGGCCATTTTTATAAGACACAAGCATACTTGATCAATAATAACTCTCTAGATACGGCCACGACGTGTTACCATAAATAATATTACGTTCTTTTGGCAAAGCCGAATTAGAATATGGGATTTCATGACACATCCAAGGACTATACCAAAACCATGGACCATTATAATTGTATACGTACCTTGAGAAGTAGACCACGGTGCACACACTGGCGGAGTAGAATATGAAGTCTGATGAGACGATTGCCAATGGCGTCGATGTCTATATGCAAGCTCCTGATGTTGTAACCGTGAATGCGGAATTCTTAGTTGGGGCTTTCTTTTTCGGCAGCTGGGAAACTTTTCTCTTGTTTATTTGAGCAGTTATCTTCTCGGGAGGTACGGCAAAGTTTGGTGTCTTTGATACGTCCTTTAAATATGAACTACACATATATAGACGCTGCTGCACTTAATTTTACACCGTTGATCTTTATAACTGAGCTATTCACATGATTTAATACTTCTGTATTTCGCCTTGCATCCTGATGAACAGGTACATTACACAAAACTGCAGAGCTCATGTCCTGGCTGCATAGACTCAGATCAATACCAAAAGCACACTCGTCCATGGCATTATTTTCTTCTGTTGTTTGGGCGCTGTGACAATCAACTGTCAACTCTGTTTTATCATCTTTTCCTCGTGATACACTTTCTGAAATGCAAGCAGCACTAGTATTGGCCAATTTCACCGCACCAGGCTTCTCAGACGGCACAGCCTGCACCTCATCTCTGTTACTGGCTACCCGTCTCATTAATTCACATGATTGTAAATTTCCAGTCGCCCTTCTATTGTGCTTCACTTGATAAACCCTTTTAATCAACTTTTCACCACCTCTAAAACTCAGCTGACCATTGACCGGAATTTTCTCATTGCCATGAACAAAAATAACATCAGGTCCTGTAAATTTAGTTCCTTTTGATCCAGTGGCCTGTGGTGCCCTTCCAGTCACAACTGTGTTGACCGACACACCCTTTCTGTTAACCATACTATTTGACAGTCTTTTATTTGCCTTTACTACACCGTTGGCATGAGATGCTTGCACAACACTCTTGTCTTGATTTTGATTGCTCTTCTTAGGAACCCATGCCATCTTCTTCATTTTCAGCTCCTGCTCACAACACCTCTGTAATCTCTTCTCTTGCCAACTTTATAAACCGAGTGGGCATCTCGGCTCTGATTTTGATTTCAGCACTGGCAATTCTTTCTTGATCTTGGGCACCTCCAACCTCCTTTGTTCAGAATTGACAATTGTATCATTAATAATTATTTGCTTCACCTCTTTGCCAACAGTAGCCGATGTCTCCAACACCTTAATTGGCTTTTTATCATTTGAAATCAGATCTGAACTTGCATCCTTGCAACCATCTTTTTTGACACAGCAAACTTGCTTGATTACCGTTTTCTTCTTCCCTTGAGCTCTGAACCGATTCTTTTGATTGAAACGTCTTTTGACATGTGATTGTCCTTCAAATGTCAATCTTCTTGGAGCTGCATATTCTATATAATATGGTCTATAATATGATGAAAGATGTGCCCTTGTATCATACCAGCCCCATGATGAATGTGGAGAGAAATCAGCATATGGTGGTACCCATGATATTGACATTGGCGGCCCAAAAGGATAATATGGAGCTACTATACAAAACTCCTCCCTTCGCCAATCCCGAGTTTTGAACATGTGCCTTGGGGGTGACCTCGAGTTCTTTGCATCACTTGGCCAATAAGCACGCTTCGCTTCACTCTCCTTCTGGTATTTAGCTAGTAGCTGCTCAAAAGTAACTTTTGATTTCTTTCCCTTGTGCTTATCACGGCCTTTGCTTTCTTTGATCTTGAATGCATCAATCTTAGCATCTCTTTGCTGCCCCCCAGTGCTTGATATCTCACTTGCATCTTGGATAGATTTTCCACCTTCAAGAATGTCTTCAACGTGCACTTCAGCAATGTCTCTAGTTTCACTTGAAGGCTTCAGTCCATCCTCTCTTGTACTTACCTTCTCGCCTTTGAATGAATCGTCTTGAGTAGCCGATGCAATGGTTTGCTGCCATCAAGACTAACTGAATTCAATTGGCCCTTTACTTGCAATTCAACAACTTTTAATCGTCCTTTATCAATGGCCGATTGTACTATTTTGTGAAACGTGTTGCAATCTTTGGTGCTATGTTTGAACGAATTATGCAACTTGCAATATATTCGTTCTTGTATGGATGGCAAGACATGGTGATCAGAAATTCTTATAAAATTCTTCTCTACTATAATGTCAAGTATATGATCACACATGCTCAAATCAAAGGTGTACTTTTTTCTATTTAGCCGATCCTGCTGAGAGAACAGCCTTAGAGCCGAACAAGCAAAAGATTCAGATTTGACATCCACACATTCAGCTATGCATTGTGTTTTGAAACTTTTAATAGATGTTCTTTGATAGGAAATTATATTAGCATCGGTTTCTACAACATATTTTATCCTCGGTTTTATGTCTTTGAAACCAAAATAATTACAGCACCTTTGTCTTGTGTTAGACCAAGTGTAAACCGAGTATAAGAGCACAAAAGCTACCCATATAGATATAAAATTTAAATAAATCAATGGGCAAAGCTTTGACTGTAATGAATTAGCAGTATCGGCCACTATGGATGGCATAATATGTTGACCGATATGCTTTATAATAATCTGATTGCTAGCAAGTAAATCACCCTTCTCAATCGGTCTTTCAAGATTTCTTATAAGAATTTTACTAAAAGAAGTATTAATAATAAATCTATGACCAGATTGTAAAATTGGTAAAATACTTGTAACATGTACCTTTTTAATTATGTTGGAGAAGCATGATGGCTGTATGAATTGAATTATATCTTGCTTTGCATTCTGACAGCTCTCCAACACCTTCTCTTCATGTCCAAGATCCCGTGCATCATCAACTTGATTTAGCTATGGGCTGCTGATCTTGACAATCACCAACTTCTTTAGCACGGTACTAGTATGGTAGGATGTAGGCTCCTTTAATCCCAGAAAAATCAAGCACGGCTGTCTTGTTACGCTTGCTGCGTTTTTGCTCGACCATGCTTGTTTCTTTTAATTCAATAATAGATTTGGCATATGCGCTATTTGGTTCGGCTCTTTCCGTAGCTGAACTAGTCTTGTCATCCGAATCACTCTTCTCTTTGCCAATTTTATCTATTGGCAATTCTTTTTCTTCTTGCTCCATTCTAGCCCGTATTGTGCCATAATCTATCTTGTTCCCCTTACTTGCTTCTTCAAAGAAAATAGCAGTAATCCTATTCATTCCGGCTAGAAGCTGTTCATACGCAACTTCATCCCATTCTATCTGGGATTGCCCCCCAAGACTTTCTGACCCTTTCGGCAATGAAACATGAGTGCTGCCGAAACTTTGCAATTGAGTATGGGGTGAATCATATGCTACACTAGTAGATGAAGGCAGATGCATGCTTGCTGAAATTTCTTGCATTCGGCTATGATCATAAGTTAAATATGAAGTCAAATTATGAGCATCAACATGTGCATATGGTGCTGAAAAATTAGTAACATGAGCTAGAGCATATGGTGATTGAGAATAAGTAGCAGGACAAGTTCTAGACACGTGACCAATTCTCCCATCCATCGGTATATTTTGAGATGAACTCACATATTGGGGATTAGTTGCCAATGAATAATAAGCTAAACATCACTTTGCATGCTATTAAAATTTTCATCATGAGATGTTTGATAATAATTAACTGAACTCATCATGTTGTTCATCGGCATATGAATTTGCGGGGTTGCCGATGCATGCGAGTTCATAGACATATGTTGCCTATCGCTAGCATCATAATTACTTGAAGCATGTAAATTATTTTGCATCGACTTTTGCGTATAATCAGATTCGTAATTGAAAACTTGAGGCCTAGCCGATACACCATGCTTGTCAAAAAATCTAGCAACACTAACATGTGAATTATTTGCATCTACATAATTAAACTGAGTACTCTTACCGTCGTTGTAGATTGCAAATCCTTGATGATGACCTCCTCACAGCAGCAACGATCACGGAGACCGTCGAAACTTCATTCCCCAGCGGAGTCGCCAAAAAGTGTGTTCGCACACGAACACGTCACCGTGTGCCTCCGGCGATGAGCGCGATACGCAGGACACGTCGCCGGAGGAGCCTCGCCGGGAGCGCGATACGCAAGACACATTGGCGAGGTCTCTTGAGACCCGAAACCCCACACACCCGGGAGGGACCCCGTCAGGGCGTGCGGCGGCTATGGGCTGCCCTAGCCGGTGTAAGGTCCAAATAGGCTAGAGGGGGGGGGGTGAATAGCCTAATTAAAACTTCTATAAGAATTACTTAACCACACGTTAGTACGAAAGGTGGCGAAGCAAAAGCACTAGCTCTAACTAATTAAGCAAGCCACCTACACAAGTCTAGAACAAGGCTATTCACTAAACACAACAATAACTACAAAGCTAGAAACAAGAAGTAATATGAGAGAAGAGCTTCGAGTGATTATACCGCCGTGTAGAGATGAGAAGTACCAATCAATCAATTAATCACACAAGAGAAATCCTCGGGAAGAGAATGACACAAGAATTTATCCCGAGGTTCACTTGCTTCCCGGCAAGCTACTCCCTGTTGTGGCGATACACCCACTTGTCGGTTCGCGAGCTAATCGACTATCAAGAGTCGAGCCCTCGGCGGGCGCCACACAACCGCATACAAGATGGGGATCCTCCAAGCCACGAGCTTCACTAGAGTATCCAATTCGCGAACTCCCGCAGGGAAGGATCAAGAACCCCTTACAACACTTGATGAGGACTCCAACAATCTTCAATTGTGAGCTCAATCACCTCCACTGCTCCAAGCCATCTACCGTGTCGGGAAACACGGAAGAGTAACAAGAAATTCGCAGCAACTTGAAAATCAAGTGCCTCTAGAATGCAACTCTCAAGCAATGCACTTGAATCTCACTCAATCTCACTCAAGATGTGCAACTATGCAAAGAGATGAGTGGAGGGGTTATTCTCTAGCTCAAAGGATGTCTCTAGGTCTCAAAATATGCAAGCCTTTTCCTCAAACCCCGGACATCTTCTATTTATAGCGAAGGGGTACGCAGCTAGCCGTTATCGGACGACACAGTTCAAAACGTACTGACCGGACGCACCGGTCAGGGTGACCGGACGCGTCCGGTTACTACAGGACAAGCATGAACAGTGCGCGTCAGAAGTTACCATTGCTGTGACCGGACGCGCTCTAGCATTTGACCGGATGCGCTGCACCTGGCGTCCGGTCGGAGTCCAGTAAGCTCCCACCACGACCGGACGCGTCCGATCGCACATGACCGGACGCGTCGTGTGTTCGATCAGCACTCCGCTGCGCTCTGCCCCTCTGGACGCCTGACCGGACGCTCCGGTTCCGTGAGGGACCGGATGCGCCGGTCGCGCGCACTTCTTCTGTGCACAGAAGAACTGACCGGACGTGCTGGTCAGGCCAGACCAGCGTCCGGTCAGAAACCCTAACACCCGTGTGCCTGACAACTACTGAGAACTGACCGGACGCATCCGGTCAAACCGCGACCGCGTCCGGTGCAGCGTCTGGTCATCACAGTGACCGCCGTTCGCCTCCGTTTCTTTTCTGACTTCCGGCGCAGTAGAAAATAGGCGTTTCACTCCCCCAAAAAGCGCCGAATCTCGCCTCGCAAGCTCAGCGGGAGGGAGAGAGGAACCCAAACCCCTCTCTACCGCTTAAACTCGACCGCCTTCGCAAAAGTGCTAACACCACCATGTGTAAATCATCATGTGCATGTGTGTTAGCATTTCACAATCATTTTTCAAGGCGTTATGTTAGCTCTCTACTAGATCCTAATGCATATGCTCAAAACATTGATCTAGTGGCACTTGATTCCCGAGCTAACCGTGATTGCCTCTCTTGATAGTCGGCTATGTATCCTAAACACAGTCAATCACTTCTCTACTCATCTTAGACCGGCAAAAGGAAAACCCTATGGTAATACCTTTGCCTTGCTCTCTTAGATCCTTCTCCTTTACTTGATCATCATGTCCATCATTTTATGTGCATTCCTTCATGATCTTGCTCATCATTTCATGCACCAAATCATGTGGTCTTTTGGTCATCTCTCCATGCCATTTCCACCTCCATCACATGTGTTGCTTATGCCTAGCTTAATCACACTTGATACAATAGCATTAGCAACTTGGTGTCATTAATTACCAAAACCAAACTTGGGCTTTCAGCCGGCCTGACCGCTCTAGGGCTTCGCCATCGTTAAAGCGATGAACAACGTCAACAACGAAGAACGAGAAGAAATAGTAGATTGGAAAACATGATAAAAGACAATAGTAGATGTGTTTGATATATTCGATTGTGTGTTGTCAATCGGCCGTCACCCTTTATATTTATAGGGCGGCTGGTCTTCCCAAAGATACAAGAATTCGTCTCTATCTAATTAAAGAGACCGGACAAATACTTTCATGTCAGTTTCGGCCATGGCAATCCGAAACACTAACATCCGAGGCTAACTGGCCGGCTGCACGTGGACCCATCCAAGTGATTTACCAAAACTTATACGTACTCTAATGAGGAAACCTGAACGTCTTACATGCATGTGCGTCCAACTTGCCATCCAGGTCGGCTCCATGAGACAAACTCGTTTCCTTGCCATGTGATACACACATAAACTTCTTGTTTCCTTTCTCCACGTGAGCCAACAATTGAACTGTGTTCTGATTGGACTCTCAAACGCTTGCACAGCCTTCTCCATGCACTAGACACCATCGCCTGCAACTCTGGATAGGCCAGACAAACTGCAGAAAGATGACTAGACAAGTCTGGCATATACCGAAACATAGCTTGTAACACCCAAAAATCTTAAAAATTTGAATTAGAAGAAATTTGGAGTTAAAAGAGATTTAGTTATGAGTTTAAATAATTAAGATAATATTTTAATGGGGATTAAAAATTTAAAATTCTAGGTGAAATATTTGATGATGCATTCATGCTATTGCATTTGTTTTATAGTGTGGTGTGGTTTTGGTTTTATTTGATTTGGATTTGAAAATTTATTTTAAATGGTTTAGAAAATAAAGATAAATGAGAAAAGAAAAGAAAAAAAAGAAGAAACCTTACCTGCGGCCCGGTGGCCTGGAGGCCCGCCCGAGCCGAACCGAGCCGGCCTGCTCTCCCTCTTTCCGCTTGGGCCGCCGAGCCGAGTAGCCCGTTCTCCTCCGCTCTTCCCCGTGGCAGCATGGGCTAGCCCAGGAAACCGCAGCCGCGCTCCTTTTTTTTTCCTTTGTTTCGCTGACGAGCAGACCCCACTGTCAGCCGCGTCTTCTCCTTCCCGTCGTGACCGAGCCAGAGACAAGTTCATCCCCAACCGAATCCACCCGAGTAATCCGGGATTTCCATCCATAGTCATCACGTTTTGGGGCTATAAAAGTATACCCGCGCTTCCCCTCTTCTCTTTTCCCTATCATAACTCCGAGCCAAACACCGTCAACTCGAGCTTAGGGAGTCGAAAACCCTAGGCATCGCTGCCTTCCATCGGTGGAGCTTGCTGTTCATCCCGTGCCTCTTTTCTTTGCATTGGTGAGATTGCCATCCTTCCCTATTCCTTCTCATGCTCTTCTTTAGGTTTTTAGTGCTTGGAATTGTGAGTTTTGTGAGGTTCCAGTGAGCCGGCAATGGCACCGCCGCCATCCCGAGCCGTGCTTCACCCTCGGTCGGTCATAGACGTCCTAAGCCGCATAGATGTGTTCGCGTTAAGCTCCACTTTCGATTGGTGTCGGTTGTGAGATGTTTGGTGGTCGAAATCAGGGAAACCGGAGCTTTCCAGTGAGCAATGGAGGCCGGCCATGGTGGCCGCCGGCCGGAGTGGGAGGGGGTGACCGCGTTTTTTCTTTCTCTTTCATCGGGATCAATACCAGCCGTCCAAGTTTAGATCAAGGGCTCAGATTAGAAGATACCCTTTCGGCCGTGAGTTTTGTTAAAGAACCCCTGCGTTTTTGTGAATTAAAACCTGCCGTCCTTAGCGTCATTCAGGAGATACGTTTGTTAGTTCTGAAAACGTATTTCTTCCCGGTAAATCAAAAATACGTTTTCTGGTATTTACAGTTTTGCCACTAAACTTGTTTTGATCGTAAAATCTTCGTTTTAACTCCGATTTGACCCGTTTAAGTTGCGTTAGGTTCGTATTTGCGAGCTCTACATGTTAGTATAGCTGTACAGTAGGTTTGGAAAATTTAATTTTCCAGTTTATATTAAAGTATTTATTTATCTAAAGGAAATCTTGGAAAATTCATAACTTTCACGTTTTAAATCCGAATTTCGTGATCTTTACATTTGTGTGATCGTAGGAACGTGTAGAAGAGTTTTATAAACTTTTCATACTATTTTGTTACTGTTGGTGTACTGTTCTAATTATGTTTCTTTGTTTGCTTCATGTATGATTGCTCGGATGATTGTGTGATGATGTTTGGTGATCGAGTATAGACGGTGAGCAGTTTCTTGATGATCCAGAGTATTATTTTGAGCCAGATCAGCAGGGTCAATAGGAAAGCTTTGATCAAGGCAAGTATAATATGGGACCATCCTTGTTACCTATTCACTGAAAATTATCATACATTTGCATGTGTCTTCCTTGACCACTATAGAGATTATAACTTAGAGATTGATATCTTAATTCTTTGATACCTATGGGTTATGCATTTGGATAGCTATTGCTAGTGCTTAATTAAGAACAATGATCTTGTAATATGAATAATGGATTGAGCAAATCAACTATTAATATGATTTTATTACTGTTGGAATAGGGGACTAAAGCGTGTGTTGTGTTGTTTGTTTGACGCTCTAGTTACTCTCCGTAAGGACTTACCTATAAGTGATAACCGGGATTGACAGTACAGCTGTGAGGGCTATATGGCTCTGGCTTTAGTTGTTTAAAGGACATTTTCTAGCTTGTTAGTGGTTATCTTAAATGGCGTAAGAATGACTTGTCACGTTGGGTGTAGGACAACCTCTAGTCTTTTGAGTATAGCCGTGAAAGAAGTATGCCATTTGAAAAGGGGGGTTCCTACATCTGCCTGCCGAGTGAATCTAATGGCCCTAACTTGTTAGATGAACCTTTAAGTGGCTTTATATGATTTTCGGTGTTTTGGGGAGTCGCGAACCCATGCATTTGGAAGTTATGACTCATAGTGAAAGTGTACACCGCTGCGCAGAGTTTAATAAACTGGTATACTAGCTGTGCTCACAGATACGAGCGGCCTTAGGGATTCTTACAGAATAGTTGATCACCATTGTTATATCATGCTTAATTAATGTTGCTACTATTATGCTCATGTTAATGCTATTCATTATTCTTATTACAATTGATCATTGGTTCATTATTGGGAATTGGAATACCTTGATGCTACCCAATTGCTAAATCTATGATGATTAAAAGCTAAATGCAGTCAAATAGTGTCTAGCCTTTTGAGCCTTATGAACCCTATGTTGTATTTGCGGAGTTCAACATGGACTCACTCTTGCTATTTTCACCATAACAGATGAAGAATATGATGATGATTATCGAAATGAGTACTAGTCTTAGTGTCAACCAGTCAACCATGTCCCTGTGTTTGGAGTTTCGCTGAAGATCTACTATTAGTTACTACATTTTATTGTATAAGACTATGTGTTAAATATTTATTCACTATGTAATAAGCACTGTGATGATACTATGTAATTTGTCTACTTATGTGTGCGACCGATTCCTGGGGCGCACATGAGTCTTTTATGCATCCTATTTTTGCCCTTAAAAATGGGTGTGACAGATTGGTATCAGAGCCGTGTTGACTGTAGGACGCAAGCCTAGTTAGAATGGTCGTCATTAGTATCTATGCTTCACCTATTTCATGCTTAATTCTTTCACCTTGATAATTACTAAATTTATATGCTTCTTCTATCTTATTCTATTGTGAAAATATATTGATTCTATCTAATCTATGTCAAAATTCTCGTAGATGTCTCCTCATCCTCATATGTCCGTTGCTCAGTATGTTGGTCGCTTCAAACCTCAGGAACCCCATATTGATGGTGATCAAGAGATATCGGATGCCGAATCAAGAGTGGGAGATACCTTAAAGGAGAATTCAGTCATGGGATGGACCACGAAGCATCACATCATGGTTCCTAAAGCTAATGTTTTCTTCCATGATATGCTGACAAGAACTTTGGATAATTATTACTACGATTGGGAAGCTACGTTGGAGTATCACTACAAGGAGTATAGTCATCCATTGATGGGTTCTTACTGGGAGACTGAGCTATGGGTCAAGACAATGGATTCTACCACTAAGGAGCCTAAGGTGGAGTCAAAGTTCATCACCCGAGTAAGCCAGGCAACTGTAGAAACAAGTATGAAAGATGTCGCCTATAATACGTTTGTCTACTACCATGGTCTTCGCTCGGACAAGACGTTACAGGGTGCACTCCGGCATTTTCCCTGTCTTTTACATGACAAGGGTGTTTGGACTGTGCCGCTCGCCGATGATTCATCCTTGACATTACAAGCCACAGTGGGACTAGTTCGTGAGTTGGCTCTTCATGAGGCGGATTTGAAGGATGAGTTGCTAAATGAGAAGAAACATAAAGAGCAAGCTTATAAGGAGATCGACGAATTAAGGGCTGCACTAGGGCTTCCCAAGAATTATGAGAAGCTCAATTAAAATTAGGAATTCCCTATGTAATAGGAACGATATTAGTTGCGAGTCAATTTAAGTTTGGTAATGTCGAGTATTAGTATGTGGTGTGAACAATTGTGTGCTTGATGGATTATTATTATGACAATGTGTGATTTGGATCTTTGTATGAGTGCTGGAACTTCGTGGACATGTCTACAAGTTCCATAGTTAAGAATAATTAGTTTGATCATGATTAGTTAGTTGGAATCGGGGTAAACTTGGTTCTGTCTTTTGCTGATTTCTGGACCAGTCTGGGATGTTTTGGGAATAACTAAAAATCTGTTCATGAGAAATTTATGAAATTTTACTGGGAATAATTAGACTTATGTATCTTTCCAACACCGCAAGAATCATCTTTTTATCTATTATGGGCTAAGAGATATACCTGTTCCAAGTTGGGGTCACTGTGCAGTCTGGAATTCTGAAACAGTTTCGATTAAGCTCAGTTTTGATTAATCTATTGACAGAATCTGGAAAAGTGATGTTAATGAAAGTTGTAGATCATTTCATAAGCTTTCTAACCATGTAAAGATCACTTTAATTGGATTTCTATAACTCGATATATGGTAGATTTACTGAGTTGCTGAAATTGAAATTCGCCCAGAGAATTCAGATTTACTTATCTATGGTATACATCATCTAGGATAATACTGAGTTTCATCTTTGGTGCTTTGAAAACAGATGGCAGCCAGAGATCGTGGCAGAGGTCATGGAGGTGCTAACCTACCCATTACTATGGAGAAACTCATGAATACACAGAATCAAATGATGCAGATGTTCATGCAGCACCTGTAGAACAATCCTCCTGTAGGAGGACCGCCACATGTTCATGTGAGAGACAAGCGTGGTGAATTTTTGAAAGGATGTCCTTCAGTGTTCTCTCATACTGTTGATCCATTAGAGGCGGATGATTGGGTGCGAGCGGTGGAGAAACAGTTGAACATTGCTCAATGTAATGATCTGGAAAAAGTGTTATATGCATCTGGCCAGTTACAGGGAACAACTCAGACTTGGTGGGAGTCGTATCAAGTTGCACGTCCTGACAATGCTCCTCCTGTCACTTGGAATGAATTTGTAGAGATTTTAGAGCTCGCCATATTCCTAAAGGTGTAATTGATCTAAAGCAGGAAGAATTCAGAAATCTCAGGATGGGACAGATGAGTGTCAGTGAGTATCATAACAAGTTCACGCAATTGGCTCGTTATGCTCCCAATGAAGTGAGGGAAGATGCAGATAAGCAGCGTCTCTTTCTTAAGGGAATTTATTATGATCTTCGTTTGCAGCTAAAGGGTAATAATTATGCCAGTTTCCAGGAACTTGTGAACAAGGCTATTGTGCTAGATAATGAACGTCGAGAGATGGACAGAAAAAGAAAGATGAAAGGACAAGGTGTTGGGAACAATAATCGCCCACGTACAAATTCTTAGCATGGGTTTCATTCAAAATTCCAGGGACCAGTCAGTCAGTGGAACCGCAATTCAAATCAACAGTGGTCTCAGAATAGGCAGAGTAATCAGTCTCAACAACAACCTCAGTATCAGCAGAACAGACAGTTTCAACAGCAGAGTGGTCAGCAAACTCCACGCCAGGGTAATTCCAACTCTACTCCAATGAAGACCAGTGCACCTAGTACTCCTAATTTGTGTTATCGCTATGGAGAACCTAGATACTATGCTAATCATTGTCCCAAGAAGCAGAATCAACAGACACCGTAGGGACAGAGGTCATCCAATACTGGAAAGGTGAATCATGTGTCTACTGAAACAGCACAGACAGAGCCTGAAGTAATGCTTGGTACGTTCAATGTTCATTCTACCCCTGCAACCATTCTTTTTGATTCTAGAGCTTCGCATACCTTTATTTCAAATATTTTTATTAAGATGCATAGTGTACCCATGCTTGCCAGGAAAGAACCTCTCTTAGTAAATTCACCTGGGGGTACCATGCAAACCACTAATAGATGTCTTCCAGTTAGTATGGTTTTAAGGGGGGTAGAGTTTAAGATAACTCCTATAGTGTTGAGGACATCTGGTATTGATGTGATTTTGGGAATGGATTGGATGAAACAAAATCAGGCAGTGATTCAGTGTCAGCAGAGGGTAGTAGTTGTGAATGCACCTAATGGAGAGAAAATCAGTGTGGATGTAGCAGTGCAGAAGCAACCAACAGCTGTAGTGAATCAGCTTGCTGATGATGCTAGTAAAGAGGATCCAGTTATCAATGATTTTCCAGATGTTTTTCCCGATGATTTGCCAGGTATGCCACCTGACCGAGACATTGAATTTTTTATTGAATTATTACCTAGAACTGCACCCATAGCTAAATGACCATATAGAATGGGAGTAGATGAATTAGAAGAACTTAAGAAACAAATTAAGGAATTACAAGATAAAGGTTTTATTCGTCCTAGTTCGTCACCTTGGGGTGCGCCAATTATATTTGTTCATAAGAAAGATGGTAGTCAGAGGATGTGTGTGGATTATCGGTCGCTTAATGAAGTAACCATCAAGAACAAGTATCCTTTGCCCAGAATTGATGATTTGTTTGACCAGTTGAGAGGTGCTTGTGTGTTCTCTAAGATTGATTTGCGTTCTGGTTATCATCAGTTGAAGATTCGTGCCTCTGATATCCCAAAGATAGCTTTTACTACGAGATATGGTTTGTATGAGTATACGGTTATGTCATTTGGTTTAACCAATGCACCTGTCTACTTTATGTATATGATGAATAAGGTGTTTATGGAGTACCTTGATAAGTTTGTGGTGGTATTTATTGATAATATATTGGTATTTTCCAAGAAGGAGAAAGAGCATGCTAAACATCTGAGGTTGGTATTGCAGAAACTCAGAGAGCATAAGCTGTATGCTAAGCGAAGTAAGTGTGAGTTTTGGTTGAAGGAAGTCTCTTTTCTTGGTCATATTGTCTCTAATGGTAGAATATCAGTAGACCCAGGCAAAGTAAAGGATGTTTTGAATTGGAAGCCACCTACTGATGTGGGAGAGATTCGTAGTTTCTTGGGTTTAGCTGGATATTACAGACGATTCATTGAAGGGTTTTCTAAACTTGTTAAACCTATGACATCTCTGTCAGAGAAGAATGCCAAGTTTGTATGGTCTGATCAATGTCAAGCTAGTTTTGAAGAATTGAAGGAGAGATTGACTACTGCACCTGTTTTGGTATTGCCAGATTTAAGTAAGAAGTTTTCTATTTATTGCGATGCTTCTCGTCAAGGTTTGGGGTGTGTCCTTATGCAAGAAGGTAGAGTTGTTGCTTATGCATCTAGGCAGTTGAGAAAGCATGAGCTGAATTATCCTACTCATGATTTGGAGTTAGCAGCTGTAGTTCATGCTTTGAAAATTTAGAGACATTATTTGATTGGACATAAGAGTGATATATACACTGATCATAATAGTTTGAAGTATATTTTCACACAGTCTGATTTAAACTTGAGGCAACGTAGATGGTTGGAGTTAATCAAGGACTATGATCTAGAGATACACTATCATCCTGGTAAAGCTAATGTGGTAGCTGATGCTCTTAGCAGAAAGAGTTATGCTAATGGGATGTAAATGTTGTCTATGTCAAGTGAGTTGTGTGCTGAATTTGCATATCTGAATCTGGGAATTGTTGCTAATACAATGGAATTAGTGATAGAACCTACATTGGAGCAAGAAATATACAAGGGTCAGTTGAAGGATGAGAAATTAAAGAAGATAGTAGAGGATATAGTAATTGGTAAGTCACCAGGGTTTCGAATGGATGATAATGGGATTTTATGGTTTGGAAAGAGGTTGTGTGTACCTGAGGATCAGTCCATTAGGCAGAGAATCCTTCGTGAAGCTCATGAGTCAGCTTATTCTATTCATCCCGGAAGTACTAAGATGTATTTAGATCTCAAACAGAAGTACTGGTGGGTTGGAATGAAAAGAGATGTAGCTGAGTATGTGGTAGTGTGTGGCAGTTGTTAGAGAGTGAAAGCTGAACATCAGAGACCAGCTGGATTACTGCAACCAATGAAGATTCCTGAATGGAAGTGAGAGGAAGTAGGTATGGACTTTATAGTGGGGTTACCTCGTACTCAGAGAGGTTATGATTCTATTTGGGTGATAGTAGATAGGTTAACTAAGGTTGCTCATTTTATACCAGTCAAGACTACTTACCATGGACCAAGATTGGCAGAGTTGTATATGGAGAGGATCGTATGTTTACATGAAGTTCCAAAGAAGATTGTGTCTGATCGAGGATCGCAGTTTACGTCACATTTTTAGAAGGTTGTACATGAATCTTTAGGTACAAAGTTGAATTTCAGTACAGCATATCATCCACAGACAGATGGGCAGACTGAAAGGACCAACCAGATACTAGAAGACATGTTGAGAGCTTGTGCATTGCAATATGGAACTAGTTGGGATAAGAGTTTGCCTTATGTAGAATTTTCTTATAACAATAGTTATCAACAGAGTCTTAAGATGGCACCGTTTGAAGCTTTATATGGACGTAAGTGTAGAACTCCATTGTTTTGGATCAGACGGGTGAGTCTCAGGTATTTGGAACAGATGTTCTTAGAAACGCAGAGGATCAAGTGCGAGTGATTCATAAGAATTTGAGGGTAGCGCAATCTCGTCAGAAGAGTTATGCTGACAATCGGAGAAGGGACTTAGTTTTTGAGGTAGGCGATTATGTTTATTTGAAGGTGTCACCAATGAGAAGTGTGAGGAGGTTTAACATGAAAGGCAAGTTAGCACCAAAATATGTTGGGCCATTTAAAGTTATTGATAGACGTGGTGAGGTTGCTTATCAATTGGAGTTGCCTGAAAATTTGTCTGGAGTACATGATGTGTTTCATGTTTCTCAACTCAAGAAGTGTTTACGTGTGCCTGAGGAGCAAATACCTTTGGATGAATTGACTGTTAAGGAGGATCTTACATATGAAGAGTTTCCGATTAAGATTTTAGAAACTTCTGAAAGAGTTACTCGAAGTCGGGTTATTAAGATGTGCAAAGTTCAGTGGAATCGGTATACAGAGGTAGAGGCAACCTAGGAAAGAGAGGATGAATTGAGGAAATCATACCCGCAGTTATTTGAGTAAGCAGTCCAATCTCGAGGACGAGATTCTTTTAAGGGGGTAGAATTTGTAACACCCAAAAATCTTAAAAATTTGAATTAGAAGAAATTTGGAGTTAAAAGAGATTTAGTTATGAGTTTAAATAATTAAGATAATATTTTAATGGGGATTAAAAATTTAAAATTCTAGGTGAAATATTTGATGATGCATTCATGCTGTTGCATTTGTTTTATAGTGTGGTGTGGTTTTGGTTTTATTTGATTTGGATTTGAAAATTTATTTTAAATGGTTTAGAAAATAAAGGTAAATGAGAAAAGAAAAGAAAAAAAGAAGAAACCTTACCTGCGGCCCGGTGGCCTGGAGGCCCGCCCGAGCCGAACCGAGCCGGCCTGCTCTCCCTCTTTCCGCTTGGGCCGCCGAGCCGAGCAGCCCGTTCTCCTCCGCTCTTCCCCGCGGCAGCATGGGCCGGCCTAGGAAACCGCAGCCGCGCTCCTTTTTTTCCTTTGTTTCGCTGGCGAGCAGACCCCACTGTCAGCCGCGTCTTCTCCTTCCCGTCGTGACCGAGCCGGAGACGAGTTTGTCCCCAACCGAATCCACCCGAGTAATCCAGGATTTCCATCCATAGTCGTCACGTTTTGGGGCTATAAAAGTATACCCGCGCTTCCCCTCTTCTCTTTTCCCTATCATAACTCCGAGCTGAACACCGTCAACTCGAGCTTAGGGAGTTGAGAACCCTAGGCTTCATTGCCTTCCATCGGTGGAGCCTGCTGTTCATCCCGTGCCTCTTTTCTTTGCATTGGTGAGATTGTCATCCTTCCCTCTTCCTTCCCATGCTCTTCTTTAGGTTTTTAGTGCTTGGAATTGTGAGTTTTGTGAGGTTCCAGTGAGCCGGCAATGGCGCCACCGCCATCCCGAGCCGCGCTTCACCCTCGGTCGGTCATAGACATCCTAAGCCGCATAGATGTGTTCGCGTTAAGCTCCGCTTTCGATTGGTGTCGGTTGTGAGACGTTTGGTGGTCGAAATCGGGGAAACTGGAGCTTTCCGGTGAGCAATGGAGGCCGGCCATGGCGGTCGCCGGCCGGAGTGGGAGGGGGTGACCGTGTTTTTTCTTTCTCTTTCATCGGGATCAATACCAGCCGTCCAAGTTTAGATCAAGGGCTCAGATTAGAAGATACCCTTTCGGCCGTGAGTTTTGTTAAAGAACCCCTGTGTTTTTGTGAATTAAAACCCACCGTCCTTAGCGTCATTCAGGAGATACGTTTGTTAGTTCTGAAAACGTATTTCTTTCCGGTAAATCAAAAATACGTTTTCTGGTATTTACAGTTTTGCCACTAAATTTGTTTTGATCATAAAATCTTCGTTTTAACTCCGATTTGACCCGTTCAAGTTGCGTTAGGTTCGTATTTGCGAGCTCTACATGTTAGTATATCTGTACAGTAGGTTTGGAAAATTTAATTTTCCAGTTTATATTAAAGTATTTATTTATCTAAAGGAAATATTGGAAAATTCATAACTTTCACGTTTTAAATCCGAATTTCGTGATATTTACGTTTGTGTGATCGTAGGAACATGTAGAAGAGTTTTATAAACTTTTCATACTGTTTTGTTACTGTTGGTGTACTGTTCTAATTATGTTTCTTTGTTTGCTTCGTGTATGATTGTTCGGATGATTGTGTGATGATGTTTGGTGATCGAGTATAGACGGTGAGCAGTTTCTTGACGATCCGGAGTATTATTTTGAGCCAGATCAGCAGGGTCAACAGGAAAGCTTTGATTAAGGCAAGTATAACATGGGACCATCCTTGTTACCTATTCACTGAAAATTATCATACATTTGCATGTGTCTTCTTGACCACTATAGAGATTATAACTTAGAGATTGATATCTTGATTCCTTGATACCTATGGGTTATGCATTTGGATAGCTATTGCTAGTGCTTAATTAAGAACAATGATCTTGTAATATGAATAATGGATTGAGCAAATCAACTATTAATATGATTTTATTACTGTTGGAATAGGGGACTAGAGCGTGTGTTGTGTTGTTTGTTTGACGCTCTAGTTACTCTCCGTAAGGACTTACCTGTAAGTGATAACCGGGATTGACAGTACAGCTGTGAGGGCTATATGGCTCTGGCTATATGGCTCTGGCTTTAGTTGTTTAAAGGATATTTTCTAGCTTGTTAGTGGTTACCTTAAATGGCGTAAGAATGGCTTGCCACATTGGGTGTAGGACAACCTCTAGTCTTTTGAGTATAGCCGTGAAGGAAGTGTGCCATTTGAAAAGGGGTTCCTATATCTGCCTGCCGAGTGAATCTAATGGCCCTAACTTGTTAGACGAACCTTTAAGTGGCTTTATATGATTTTCGGTGTTTTGGGGAGTCGCGAACCCATGCATTTGGAAGTTATGACTCATAGTGAAAGTGTACACCTCTGCGCAGAGTTTAATAAACTGGTATACTAGCCGTGCTCACGGATATGAGCGGCCTTGGGGATTCTTACAGAATAGTTGATCACCATTGTTATATCATGCTTAATTAATGTTGCTACTATTATGCTCATGTTAATGTTATTCATTATCCTTATTACAATTGATCATTGGTTCATTATTGGGAATTGGAATACCTTGATGCTACCCAGTTGCTAAATATATGATGATTAAAAGCTAAATGCAGTCAAACAGTGTCTAGCCTTTTGAGCCTCATGAACCATATGTTGTATTTGCGGAGTTCAACATGGACTCACTCTTGCTATTTCCACCATAACAGATGAAGAATATGATGATGATTATCGAAATGAGTACTAGTCTTGGTGTCAACCAGTTAACCATGTCCCTGTGTTTGGAGTTCCGCTGGAGATCTACTATTAGTTACTATATTTTATTGTATAAGACTATGTGTTAAATATTTATTCGCTATGTAATAAGCACTGTGATGATACTATGTAATTTATCTACTTATGTGTGCGACCGATTTCTGGGGCGCACATGAGTTTTTTATGCATCCTATTTTTGCCCTTAAAAATGGGTGTGACATAGCTCTGGTATTTTTAGCCTTTAAACAATATATCCACAACGATCTCATCACTTTTTCTAATTAAATAATTATTAATCAGCTAAGTATATGGCAGCCGAATTAACTAAAGCAACAAAGACTAAACTTATTTAACATCAAATTTGGCTATATGTAAAATATGACTCTAAGCCAAATTTGGGTATCAACAGAGAGCTTCCCAAAATTATTTTTCCAAAAATTCCAAAGTGATTTTTTTGAATAACAAATTAGTGATGCCCTACATTCCTATTCGTTCTTTCGCAACGTTGTGTTCTGTCAAAATTTAAGGTCTGTTTGTCACAACTTCACTATCAGCTTCATAAATTGATTAAAACTATTTTCTTTGTCAAACAGGTCTTTTGCAAACAGTTTCACCAATAAAGCTCCTTAAATTATGGTCTCACATAGGACTACCATGGGATGAAGCTAAAAATAGTATCTTTTCACGGCTTCACCTCATACTTTTGGGCCCTATGCCCCTACGTGGGATTCTGTGAGAGCATATTTTTTAAAAAATATACATGCAGAACTATTTTACCAAACAATTCATCAAAACAACTTTAACTTTTTTAGTAAAGCTGTTTGTAGAGTTCAAGCCCCAGAAAACTGATTCACTAGTGAAGTTAAGCTGTGCCAAACGAGACCTTAAACTTTATATTATTTTTACTAACAATTAATTAGTCTTATCATATAAAAAGTTTGTGCTACAAAAGTGGTTGCATTAGATTTGTATTTAGATTTAGGGCCTGTTTGGCACAACTACATCATTAGCTGTTTGAAGTTGTTTTTTTTTGCCAAGCAGATCTTTTGCAAATAACTTCACCAATAAAGCTCCTTAAATCATGTTCTCACATAGGAATGAGATGAGATGATGTTGAAAAATAGTAGCTTTTCATAGTTTCACTTCACAGTTGTAGTAGGTCTATATGGAATTTTGTGAGAGTATGTTTTAAGGAAATCTATATACAGAGCTGTTTTACCAAATGGTTAACAAAACAATTTTAGTTTCACAAGCTGCTCGTAGAGCTGAAGCTAAAAAAACTTATTCACTGCCAAACGAGGCCTTACTTTTTAATGATCAAACTTTTGCTTCCATAATAAATGATGCATTAGAGAAATTAGGGGCCATACTATGATGTTGAAAACCGCGGAAGTCAAACCGTGAAGGAGTATTTCATTAAGCGAAGGGGAAGTGGCCTAAAACGTACAACAAGTACAACGCAAAAAGCAATATAAAGACATAGCATCGAAAGCAAACAAAAATAGGTACGAATTGATACTTCCTCCATTTAAATTATAAGATGTTTTGGCTTTTCTACTAGATACATTGCTTTTATTACTATGTAGCTAGACATCTTGTATCTAAGTAAAGCTATGAATCTTGAAAGTCAAAATGTCTTATAATTAAAATAGAGGGACTACATTGCAACCAGAGCTACAACTACATCTAAATCTGAGGCCTATTTGGTAAGCTTTTTAGTAACTGACTTCACTTAAGTTGGGCGAATCATGTTTAGGTAGCTTCACCCTTGGTAGTATAAAAACGGCATTTAGTAGTGTTTCACCTAAGAAGCAAAAGAAGCCATGCTTAAAGCCC
This sequence comes from Saccharum hybrid cultivar R570, assembly GCA_038087645.1. Classification (NCBI taxonomy): domain Eukaryota; kingdom Viridiplantae; phylum Streptophyta; class Magnoliopsida; order Poales; family Poaceae; genus Saccharum; species Saccharum hybrid cultivar. The sequence continues at coordinate 513,390 of JAQSUU010000695.1, read as the reverse complement.
TGTCAAACAGATCTAAATCTAAGTTAACCAACTAGCCCCACAGGGTAAGGGCAGCCTACCGTCAGTCGTCATGCAGCGGAAGTAAAGTAACTTAACTTGCTTTCTGTGGAGCGACCTGCCTCCATGATTATGTGTCTGTTGATTCGATCATTAGAGAGCCTTAAATGCATCACCGCATGATTATGGCATGATGCTGTGTGTGTATGTTTGATTAGATGCATAGATGATCTTTTCTTAAGTTGTAAATAAGCTCAGCTTGTTTGGCAAGTGCCCTCCTACGCTGCGCATTATCATATTCGAAATTCGTCGGAGAAACTAAGGAGATGACAGCCTAACAGTAACAGGCACACATTATATATTTTAGTTTTTTAGTGATAGGAGAAGGACATGAACAAAAAATCAGTTCATCTAGGATCCTACTCATGATCCCACACACCGAAAGCTTGTTAGTATTTTCAGGCCGCTCTTTGTGTCCTTTCGGTCAGATCAGACCACGGCTGAAGTATTTGCTGAGCTTTTAGTGAACAAGAGGGTGGCCGGTAGCATGCAAAAAGCCAGAACAAAAAGATCTCAGTAGCATTTCTTGAGATATGCTGATCGATGAACAACCCCGTTCGTTGCATTTCTTTGTCTTGCAAAGAGAAACAAAAATGTATTCATTTTTTCTCAGTTGCTACCTCTACAAGTTGAAGATGATTTCTCTGATTCGTCTTTTTTCCTGTGTATGTTTGATTACCATCTTCTCAGAGTTTTGGACTGATAAAGCTAGACATTTTACAAGTGCGATTCAAACGAACAGAGAAGTTTCCCAAAGCATTCAAATACTAGTTTGAGAGTTAGTATAATTTTGAAATCTTTAAAGTTCCATCACTGCCATACATAGTAAGGTGAAGTCCGTACTACTAGTTGGCGATCAAAATTTGTCAATTGATCTAATACTATTGCCAGTGGCCTATCAGTCAGCAGCCACCAAGCAATAACAGGCCTGTTCCTTTCATTCATCCTCATCGTCGCCCATAGATAAAAAGGAATCTTCTAAGCATAATCTGCAAACCAATAAACAAATTTATTATGATTATTTGTACCCTTATCTCACATTGGAAAGATGACCCAGCTCTCCATTTTTTTATTTAGGATAACCCAATGCAACTTGATATATAAAATGCAGTGTGTCCTGAAAAAGGTGAGCAAACAAAATATCAAGTAGCAGCCAAGGATTGATGGGACGCCGCAAAGCATGCTGCATATAGATACAGCGTAGCAGCTTCGCGAGCAGTATATGATATGTTAAGTTCATGTAAATTAAAGATGATCGTTCATACAATGATGATGACTCAATCATATCAACGCAAGGAACCTGAGATCACCTTCGCCTCCACTCCAATCCTATGAAAAAGATAACATTTTAAAGGTGATAGAGAAGAAGTCGGTTAAGTGCCATTTCACTGTTTTGTTTATTTACCGAGGTTCAACCAATGAAGCTTGATTTCATCCAAAAAAAAACAATGAAGCTTGACGATGAGTTGGGCACGGATTGTGCCACACCACACATATATATGCATCACCATTTCAGTTAGCCGACAAGGATATATAGATTGTGCCACCACACCACACATATGCTTGCATATAGTTTTATTTACCTAACTATATGGTTTTATTTACCTAATCATATGGCCGTTGGACCGCAACATATCTTGCATTCTTTGGTATATGATACAATATAATGCAATCGTAATTCAGTAACTGGTGGCTGCGCATGATACCGCCATTGTCCCTGGAATCGACAGCGTAGCACCGTTTCGCGATCAATATATGACATGTTAAGTTCCTGAAAAAGGCGCATGATTTATACAAATGATGATATGACTCAGTCAATGCAATGCAAGGAACCTCATGAGATCACCTCCACTCCGATCCTATGAAAAAGATAACATTTTAAAGGTGGTACAAGTCGGTTAAGTGCCATTTCACTGTTTTCTTTATTTACCGAGGTTCAAGTTCAACCAATGAAGCTTGATGATGAGGCTAGCCGACAAGCTAAAACTGTTCCATCATCTAATTTTTACAAGGATAGATTATGATAGAAACACTGTCAACTTAACTTTGAATGATCATCCATTTTCATAGGTCGGTGAAGGAGAGAGCAAAATTTGAGATAGCTGTCAGTGTTGGCTACTTTTACTAATGCATGGTTATCCTAATGTAATGGCTTGTGTGTTGGGGCTGCCCACCCATGTTTGATGAGCCTCACACCTCCCTTTCTGAATGCTGCTCCTAGCTGCCCATGGCTTCCGTTCCATGAAAGCTTGGAGTTTTGAGATTGTCCTTTTTTCTCTTCTCAGTAGTAGGTTTCAGAGATGTGATGTAACACTAAATGCTTGGGAGCTGCGCCTGCAGTTTAGAAGTGCTGAAAAAGGGTGAATTATTGTCTTACAAAATTGGAGCATCTTTCCAAAGTCGTGCCACCCCTTAAACTCTATTGTTTAACCAATCCAATGCCCATACCGCCAGACAATAGAGGCACGGCTCTATTTCTTAATTACATGATTGTAGGATAAACAAACTACAAACCCTTACAGGAATATAGCATGCCATATATATGACGTGTGAGATTTTGTTACAGTTTGTCCAAAGAAACTTTGGCATCCATCATGTCAAGCAGTACAGTACACAAGAAAATGGGTGCTGCAATTTGCAGTGTACTAGTAGAGAGCCTGTGAATAGGTTTCAACCAACCTTGCACAACCATTTGACAAGCCATGGCAAGATGCAATGGTCGTGGTATTAATTACCTGATATTTGTCAAATTATACACCGTACCGTTTTGTGTCTATTTGAGTGGTTGCATGCAGTGAGTAGTACAGTCTATGGGTACCATTTGGATTATATTAGTGGTTATAGATAGGGGGTTTCCAGAATTAGTAGTGAATGATCTTGCCTGAAGCGTCAGGCAATGTCAATGTGTCGCGTTTCCTTCCATTCAGAGACCAATAATGGTGAACAGATAGACGTTTCAGAACATTCAGATTCACGCTTCACACAGACGTACATACTCTGCTCTTGAAGTATTGTTGTAACTCCTCTCTCAGTGAACGATGGTACATGTCATCTGTTATGTCTCCATCAGTTGTTGAGAAATCGGCACAATGAGCAGGATCAATTATAGTCGTTAGCGATGATGTGATACTTTCACGCGAGCTCCTCACTTCGACAGACTTTTCATCTCAACACATAAAGCCTAATCTAGCACAGTTCGAATGAATAAAGCCTAATTTTTTTGTAGCTTTTGGCACTGCTTGCCAACAACATCAACTCACCAACCTGAATGATATCAGTACTTGACACTGAAAGAAAGCCCAGACCGCAGGGCCTTTATTTCTTTTCTGAAAGTAAACAAAGTAATATCCTCCTAGGATACTTATCCTTTCACCTTTATATCGCTTTTCCTGGCTGGCACATCCAAAGATCGTAGCATTTGTCATCTGAACTAATTGCCGTTTAATTACTATGTTATTCACTCTGATCTAGTTCTTATTTTCTCTTATTCTCAAGTGATCAGTGTTTTGAACAATGCTGCAAGCTCTTGCAAGAACACACACACATACACACTAATGAAGCAGCCTGTTGAGGGCCCACGAGTGCCAAAAATCCAAACCTGAACGTTCAAATCAGTCATACATAAAGTTCCAAGACAGCAGAGTGACAAAATTCAGATGAATCCCATCCTGACCTAACAGTGCCTGTACATGTCATATACGTGGATTATACTGACGAGACGGACGCGGATGGAGACGACAAAACTGAGATGGAACAGGGCAGCTGGTGAGCAGTCAGGCAAACACAAGACCCATGGGCGTCCATGATTACCCCCATATCATCTAAGCCACTCTTGTCTGGTTCTTCTTAGATTTAAGGTCCAACTAGGCTTTTGGGCTTCTCATGCACCTGGCCTACGAATCTACGATGCTAAACATCATCCATGTGTCACATTATGACATGTCATCAAGTCTCAAGACACTCGTGACCCGTCCATCAATCCATACTTTTGTACCAGAAGATTAGTAACATATATAAGTACGTATTAGAAGTTCGTGTTTAGTATCTACAACTAATAAGTTTGCCTATCTTTGCTCCATCTCTTTGTTCATTTGTAACACAATACCCATATAAATACTTCTTAATATCTTATTAGTTGTGATGAACTTATCACTTTAATTTTTTTCCCACCCATATCTTCCTATTGGCACAACTACTTGCCAACCAAAAGAACAAGGACGATTGGGCATACAAATTTAGATAGAAAAATAAGTGCCTTTTAAGTAAATGATTTTTTTAAGTTTTTTTAATGGCTAGCAAAAATGTCCGTGCGTTATAACGGGGGAACGGATAGCGTTATCCAAAGTTTTGACATTTATGTGTTATTTTGTCTTGAAAGCTATAGTTTTTCATTTACATCATTATATTTTTATTGCACTCAACATTATGCCAAAAAATGTATATATAAATAATTTTGACTCAATGTATTTTCTTCTACTAAGTAATCAATTGCATTTATACCATAGCGCAGGGACTTTTTCTCTTCTTTCTCATTCTTATCTGCTAGCTCTGACTGAGTCACGAGGCCTTATCCACTCGCACTCGAGGCCTCCACTTTGTCAGCCTGAAGCCTTGCCAAGGCGGACATTGAGCCTTGACGGGCTGACAATCACAGCATCCCGCGCAGCAACAGAACCCCGACACGGCCACGCGATGGCGTCCCCAAAGCTTGGTGGGTCCATGCCAGCGGAGACCCAGCGGAAGCACGCCCCAACGACTTGGCAGCCTCGCCCTCATCGCTATGTCCTCTCTCCTTGATTTCGCCGCGCATTGTCACTATTACACATCCTCGCCTCGGTCTCGCTCACGCTGTCATCTTGCTTGCCCCTCTGTTGCCCGACCTCACTATCGTCTCTGCGCCTCGCGCCATCGTCATTCTGGCCGCAACATCTTTTAGCGCCGCCTCGCCTACACTGATATGGTACCTTGTGTATATGGTTTAATTGGATTTAACCTAATTTATATTCAATTTATTTATTAAGTCGCTCCTATTGGATTAGTCCATCACGTATGGTTTAATGGGATTTAACCCAATTTGTATTCAATTTATTTATTGAGTCGCTCCTATTGGATTAGTCCATCACGTTGGAGTTGCGGGCACAAACCATGTTATAAGTCGCTTTGACTTTTTTGGAACACAAAATTTTCTATGTATCAAACATACGCTATACTAGATGCATAGCAAAATGAATATACCGAAAAGATCAAAACGACTTATACTCCATTCGTTCCAAATTTTATTAGTCCTGCTTCTAGAAAAAATATTGAATTAGTCATTTGAAATTGTTGAAAGTCACATGTTTATGAACACGATGAAGTATTGATGTATTCGTAATGGATTGTATTGAAAGAAAAATAAAAATAAAATTTTATACAAAATAAAAAATAGGTTAGGTTTCCGTTCACTGAGTCTCTCACATGTGGGTCATCCTATCTGATTCTCTTTCCTAAGCACGTAATCCTGCCTACTGTAACGTGGAAGGAAACGGACGTTGCAAGCCAGAAGAAAAATGCTAGCTAGTTGGACTTCATAGGCCTTGAAGATGAACGAGCGGCCCAGAAGGACGAAAAAGAAAAAATACGCACGCCACACAGACGCGGCAGGAGGCGAAAGAACGGGGCGTTCGGTGAACCTACTCGGATTAGTATTAAGTTGGACGAAATATTATTAATGCCAGAAATTTTACCTCTTTAAGTACAATTTCCTTTCTTTTTTGGAGTCCGTTTAGGATTATATGTGTGCATATCCGTTTTTCTGTCGTGTTGACACGAGATTGAGTCTTACGTGAGATTGAGTCACGAACAGTTACGTCTTACATCTTACACGTAAGATCATTGGTGGAAAAAAAATCATAGCGAAAATTTTGCCTATTTATTATTATTAGGTATAGATTAGATGAGGAATAGGGATATAAATAGATTATTTCTGGTTTAGTCTATACGATCATTAGTGGTAGAAGAAATATTTGAGAGTGGTCGCCAAAGTTTTGCGTCTTCCCCCAGCATTCACCAATGATCAGGCCAGTTTTGGGTGCAGTAGTTATAGCTAGGTCTCACGTTTTTGCTCTTTATTTATGGGCGTTGCTAGCGCCCGGACGCCCGGCTACAGGGCCACGTCCGGACGCTGCAAAAACCATGCGAGCGCCCCCGCCCATCCCGCCCCGTACGCCCCCACCCCATGAAGAAAAAGGAAAAGGCGACCCCGCCCCGCTCCTGCACCCGCGAATCCCCCGGCCCGCCCCCCGCACGGAGCCCCGCCGTCAGCTTACCACCAAGCCCCCCTCTCCCTCGCGCGCACGGATCTATCTAGCCCCCAACATCGAAGGGGCCTTAATGAAACAAACGAGAAAAGTTGTTGAAAACAAACACGAAAAACTATTGAAACATCAGAAAACAACTAATAAAACACAAACACAAACTGATGAAACGAACAAAAAAAAGAAGTTGCTGCAACAAGGAGAAGCTGCTGCTACACCAAAGGATAAGAAGCTACTGCAACAAAAGAGAAGAAGCTACTGAAACAAAAGGAGAAGAAGCTACTGCAACAAGGAGAAAGAAGTTGTTGCAACAACAAGAAGAAAGCTAATGCAACAAAGAGAAGAAGCTACTGCAACAAGAAAAAAGAAGTTGCTGCAACAAGAAGAAAAAGCTAATGCAACAAAGGGGATGAAGCTACTACAACATCAGAGAAACGTGCTTCACATCATCTGTTGCCATGTAGCTTAGATCTGACTCGCCAAAAAGAGAAGAAGCTACTGCAACAAGGGGAAAAAGCTACTGCAACAACCAGAGAGAAGTTGCTGCAACAAAGGAGAAGAAGCTACTGCAACATCAGAGGAATGATTGCTTCACATCATCTGTTGAATATAGCTTGCATCTGCCTTGCCACAAAAACCGAGAAAAGCTACTGCAACATCACAAAATCGTGCTTTCACATCATCTGTTGCATGTAGCTTAGATCTGCCTCGCCACAAAAACCGTAGCCACTATCAATATCATAGATCCAGAGGGGGACGAGGAGGAGGAGGAGGGGAGGGAGGAAGAGGAGGGGCGCCTCAGATCCAGAGGAAGGAGTGCGTGGGGGTCCTTCCCTACCTACCTCATCGGAGCCCATGGATCCACCATGGGGAGCCCTGATGCTCCATGGATCCGCCACGGTGGGAGGCCCCATGCTGCCGTCGAGGTGGAGGAGGACGCTTCAGGGTGGAGGAGACCACCACGCCGCTGAATTTGCGCCTCCTTCCATGGATCCACCACGGGGAAGGCGGAGCTCCCATGGATCCACCACGCGCCGCCCTCTCTCGGTCACATGGAGGACGCGGGAGCAAAGGAGGAAGGAAAGGGGGAGGGAGTGGAGGGAGGAGGAAGAGGGAGCAGGCGCGGCTTGCTGGTGAGTGCTTCTCCCTGCTACATGGAGCCGAGCAGAAAAGCGGGCGCGTGACTGTGAGTGGGGGCAGAGTGAACGAGGAGAGAAGGATGGAGAGGCCGGGCGAGCGGATAAGGATGGGGAGAGAGCAAGCTTGGTCGGGTGGAGTCGGTCGCGCGCGTGGAGTCTGTCCGTCCCGTCCGGACATACGTACTGTATCATTACCATTTATTTATTGTGCTCAACTTTAATCGGCTTAGATTAACAGAGTTGGAGCATGAAACAGTAGTGGAGGCCGGTGCAGTAACCCGACTCAACTCTAATGCCTCATCCACATTATGCATTAGAGTTTGGACTCTATACACGTTCATGACTCAAGCAATAATGAGTGACCAAAACTATCACGGCAGAAAAGGGGGAAAAACGCCACAGCGCAGGCAGCGGGGAGACAACGCAATCTGCGGTGCTGCCGGTCTCTTTTCTGTCTACCGGTGGGTGTGCCGCAGCGTGGTCAGCGGTGAGACGGTACGGTTTCGGTGGTGTCGGTCTCCTTATGTCTCCATCGATCGGTGGGCGGCTGCGGCGGGTGCGCTGTTAGCGGCGAGATGGTGAACGTGGGCAGGGGCTGGCCGGTAAGACCGGTAGGCGTCGGCTTGCGCCTTGCGTACATGGCGTCGAGTTCGAGCGCACAGGGCTCGTGGCGTCGAGTTCGAGCGTGCAGGGCCATGGCGTGTCACCACCCTTGCTATCTTCAACCTCTGCTTGACCGCTCGGGTAGTCACCGCCTTGCCAATATAGCTACATAATTTATTAGACGAGAGGAGTACCAGTTTTTTATTGAAAAGGTGACATATCCTATCAGACTAAGATCTTATACATATCCTATTATAGACTAAGAATCCAGAAAAAAAAATTGTGTATCTTTTCTTTTCCTTTTTCTCTATGTTGTGTTTCTTTTATTTATTCCTGAGATCTTATACATATCCTATTAGACTAAGAATCCAGAACAAAAAAATCCTACGACCGAGCGGAAAAAATAATGCAGTTTGCGTACGTGATCTAAAAAGGGAATAGGAGACCCTTTTTTGTTTTTCCCTTTTTTCTCCACGTTGTGTATCTTTTCCTTTTGTTTTCTTTCCTTTTTCTCCACGATGTGTTTCTTTTATTTTTTCCGTTTGGTTTCATGTTCCGTTTTTGTCAGATTTTCCAATATTCTTCATTCTAACTTCTACTATTTTTCCTATAAAGATTAGGAAACAATAAATATAGCACGACTTATGAGTCCGGGTCAATACACGATCCAATATATTTTGGAATTGAACTCCGTATCGTGCTAGACAAGGGCTATTCTAACTCGTATGATCACGGGCTATATATAAGTCCGGACGTAAGAAACTCTCCATTGTCCAGTAGTTAGAGGGAGACAGACCAAAACAAATGGATGAACGGAAAAAAAGAGCCTGAAATTTTACCTCTTTATTATTATTATTATTATTATTATTATTATTAGGTATAGAAGAAGGAATTTGGCAAGATTTTCTTTGTAACAAAATATCTCAAAAACCAAAATTTAAGCCAGGGGAGCAAGAAAGGAGGACTCACGCTTTTGGTCCAGCCTTATGGGGGTAAGAGACCAATTCTAACTCTGTTCAAATTAAGGAGTGACTAGGTTTTGGGAGGAAAAACGGTTAGGTACCTCGGTTTTTAAAATTTTTTAGTACTCGCCTTTATTTAATACTAGGAGGATTCCCCGCGTGTTGCCATGGGTACGAAGTAGGAATATAAATAGGTTAGAATGTTAATTACTAAGAATCAGAAGATGTATAAGTATAGATGTATTAGCACAATTGTGGAGACTATATCCACTGGCATAAATGGTATAGATCATTGAAACTAATATCTAAACTCCGAAGTAAAGTAGTACTAAATGAAAATTTTTAAAATGATTTCAGGGGCAAGTGTCTGTTCGTTTGGTCTTCAATTCAATTTAGTACATACGTGACATGCATGCATTGAGGGAAACTAAAGAAAGTGTGAGGATAGAATAGTGGGTGCCTAACTCTTTGTTAATGAATGAGGCTTAGTGGGCGACGATAACATCACTATGCTGATGTGGCGCAATGAAAACACAAAGAAATACCTTAGTGAGTCTTTGCTTTATAGGAGGTATAGATTGTTAAAAAAACAAGTAACCATGGCAGAAGTGCTTAGTACAGTCCCACTTATTGTCTCATTCAGGAGAGCATTAGATGTAAATAAGTTAACAGATTGGCACAACCCAAGAGTTGCATATATTAATCTAAATGAGGGCAGGAATCTAGTTGTGTGGAGTCCATATAAAAGAAATGGAACTTTCATAGTCAATTATGTGTATAGGCACCTTGCCAATAATGGTATTAGAGTACACACGAAATCTGACATATGAAGTTACCTGTCAAGATAAATTAAGATATGTATGTGGATTTTAAAAGAGGGGTTCTTATTATCAAAGATAATTTAGCTAAGCAAAAATTGGAAGGTAGTAAGATCTGTGCTTTTTGTAGTAAACCAGAGACTATCAAACATCTCTTCTTTGAATGCTATTATGCCAGGTTTATATGGAGTGATATACATATAGTTTTGGGCATTCCATCACCCCAAAATTAGACCATCTTGTGTTTAATTCATGGCCTAAAACAAACATAACCATTTGATAGGAGCCGCAACACTTTGTTGGATAACTTGGCTCACAAGGAATAATAGTGTATTTAATAATTGCAGACCAAAAACCTTTTTTGCATGTATTATCTAGGGAGATGCATTGACTTTGGTTATAGGCTTTGTTGTAGCTCATTATGATCAACGAGATTGGCTTTAAGGTGTGACAACTTTAGAGTCAAGGGTCATGCAGTTCTTTGTGTCTCACAGGTGAACATTTCTTGTATTGGTCAATAATTTTTAGACGCTTCTTATGTGTTCTGTGTTTGGTCGGGCATGTAATAATTTTTTTATTGATGATGACTCTTCTATAAGAGGTATGCAGCTAGAACTTCTCCATTATCTAAACAAGATTTGTTCTACCATTCCCATGTTGCAAGCGAACAAACAAAAGCCAGTAAGTGATCCACCACCTTAAAGCATTCGATCTCCTAGTTGTAACACATTTGTACAATACAACTCCACCCATTGTTTTACTACCAACAAGAACATTTGGCCTTGGTTTAAGTTATCTAGTGTTCTGGCCAAATGAAGGAAGACATTATAAATGAGGCAATTCGTGGGGCTTGATCTAGAGTATACCTATTCTACTGCTACACTAGGCTTTAAAAAGCCGTGCACAAATCCAAGAGCTTTGAGCCCGAACTATGCTGAACTTTGGAGCACAAATGCACCCATAAATGTCATTTTCTCTGGGCCGGGTGTAAGAAACATAGACCCTAGCAAGTCCTAATGATTTTGGTGGTTGAACGATAGCATAACCATTAGAACTAACAATGTTTGCTAGTATATAAGGTACTTACTTAGTCTTATGGATGTAAGAGATAGACTTGAATGAGGCTAAGGTGAAGATCGAGGAATCAACACTTCAAATGAAGGTCAAAGAGTAGTCATGACGACTCTAGAAGGATCACATGATATGAAGAAGGATTTAGTGAGATTTATATTTTGATTTGCTCTAGGACTTTGCAAGTAATGAAGAAGGATCATGTGATATGGAGACGAACTAGTGTTAGGTCACATGTGAAAGAGCTTCTCTAAGGTCTATTAGTGAAACCTGGTGAAGGCAATGTCGACATCTGGTCTTAACTTTCAATGGGCTTAGACTCACACAAAACAAGGCATTGATTCATGCATTTCCTATGGTAGTTGAACCTTGTTTGGGCCGAGCACATGAGGGCCACGAGGCTAGGTGAAAAAGCATCATATCATATCCTTGCTTCTTTATTCAGTCTATTCATTTGATGCTGTAGATATGAAGGCACCTCTCTGTAACAATGTTGGAGTATAGTGCCTCGAGGCTGGATCCAGATCAATTTCCACTATGAAAAAAATGAAGTCTTGGCCACAAATCAACATATATGTAATGGAATGTGAAAAAGGGAAATGTGTGAGAAACTCATGAGGTGCAAGTTTCTTGTGCACTCTCTAGCCCAGGCTCACTTCTGTATGACCTCAACTTACTGGACTTGTAGACCCATCCAGATTTATCAACATTAAGTTAGATAGCCATAACTTTATAGATTATATTTGTTTCTTTTCAAATTACTCTATCTAAGGTTAGGGTGGCAAATTTTCTAGGCATAGAACAATGGCAAAACTTAGTTATAGGGAATTGTGTGACAAATTCACTTTTTATTTTTTATCAACCAAATGAGAAAAAAAATTCACCACACACTTTTCAAGTTTGGCTAGTAAAAGAATGCATGCAACTGATGTCAAAATGTAGTGAATATAGTCATATAACAAACAATAATCATATGCACGAGGCAACTCATGTTTAAACTTATATTGAAATAAATAAATCCTAATGACAAGAAAGCATTTCGGGCCTATAGAAATAAATGAAATGTGCCTATAGAAATAAATGAAATTATTGGAGCCTACACGTTGTACTGTCGTAGTGCTCTATATGAATATCACAGCAGTGGCATGAACAAGAAACCTTATTGCTTCAAAGCAGTGCACGTTTTTTTATCCAATGGTAGCTTTACCAACCCTTTTTCCAAAGTGTTTTGCAGGTGTGTTTCCTTCCATCTCTACTTCATCTATTGAGTGTTGGTTACCTGATCCCTAACAATTGAACATACCATCATTCTTCTATTGTTGTTTGGTGCTAAACTCTAGAGGTTCTTCCTTGAACATACCATCACTCCAATGTCTCGTGTAGCTGACGCCTTAGGAAAAAAAATCTTCCTTGAAAGCGGAAGCATTGTCATATATTTTACGGCAAGAGGGCACTGGTGGAGCCAGATGTAGGATAAGCTTATTTGAACTTATAACCACTGGTCATAACTTTCAGTGGGTTCGATCAGGTTCACGCAAAATGAGGTATCGATTCATGCATTTCCTGTGGTAGTTGAACGGTGAAAAAAAAGAACCTAGTTAGGGCCAAGTCAATGAGGACCACGAGGGTGGCAGGAGCAGGAAGCATCATATCATATCCTTGCTTCTTTGTTCAATTTGTTCATTTGATGTTGCAGTCGCGAAGAAACCTCTCTGTTACAATGTTGGACTGATGCCTTGTCTTTGATAGGGTTGAAGCCAGAACAATTTTCATTATTAAAAGCTTCATATAAAAAGGAACATAAAAAAGGTCATGAAGTGTTGGTTTCTTGTGCACTCTGGTCCAGATCCACTTTTGCATACCTCAACTTACCGGACCTGTGGACCCACCATGACGGTCCAGATTGATCAACATTAAGTTTTTTTTTAAATGGACCAACATTAAGTTAGGTAGCCATATATAACTATATATTACAGTTGTTTCTTTTGGAACTCTAACTAAGGTTAGCGCAGCCAATTTTCTAGCCAAAACAACGGCAAAACTTAGTAATAGTAAAGGGTATAACAAAGTCAAGTTTTAATCAACCAAATGTGAAAATCATTCACTACAGACTTTGCAAGTTTGGCTACCAAAAGAATGCATGATAAACTAACGTCAAAATACACTGAATATTCTTGCATAGGTAGTAGTAGTCACATAACAAAATAAATAATTATATGCATAGAAGTTCATGTCTAGACTTGCATTTAAGTAAAATTTCCTAATGAAAGAAACCATTTCAGTACCTGTGGAAATAAATGAAATTATTATTAGAGCCCACACGCCGGTGTAGCACTCCATATGAATATGAATATCTCACGACTGCATGCACAGGAGTAATCTTATTGATTCAATACAGTGCATGTTTTTATTCCAGTGTCAGCTTTAACGACCTTTGTTGGGTATGTACAAGAGGAATGAGACTCATGAAAATGGCATGGACTGCCCTGTTCGCTTGAACTTATCAGCTTGGCTTATTAGTCATAGTATAATGTTTTTCTCTCACAACAAAACAGCATCAGTCGGCTTATCAGCCGCAGAAACCATCAGCCGAACATATTTTCTTTTTGCAACCTTCTGCTCTTGGTGAACCCCAATCATTCTTCACCCAGTTCTCCACACACACCCCTCCATAGAGTTCTGCTACTAGTATCCCCGAAAGCAGAGGAGCAAGCTGGACTGGGCATGGTGGTCAGGAGTCACGCGCAGGAATCGCTACTGTCACCACCGAGACGAGAGGTAGAAGGGGACGGACAAGATAAGAACATTGTTGTGAAGCTTCCTGCACCTACTTGTGCCGTCCAGTTAACTGTGAAGCTAACCGTCCTTGACAGAATGTTAATGATGTAAAGCTCCCTGCACCTAGCTGTGCCTTTCCAGTTTGCAGCGAACTGAAGAAATGAGCATATAAAAGACAAAATTAGCACATTGATGATCTCAAAGTGCCAACCATGTTACAAATCATCAGCAATTTGAATCACGATCCGATCGATATAAGTACTATGTTAGGACGATTTACGATCTACAATGCAAACACAACTGGATCCTGCCAAGCCATCCAGAATTTGATACTTGTAATCCATCCATAAGTCCCCAGAGGCAACGCAAGTGATGATCACACACTGAAACCACAATGTTCAGTGTTAGCCTCTCAACGCCTATCAGAAATTTGGGCTGAACAATCTATGACACAAGAGAGAGGAAGTAATATGACATGCATTGAATAAGCATTTGAACGTGCAACTGAATCCAAAGTATACAAAGTTGTGCCTCGGATTCTTCAGCCGCACAATCCCGCTGAAAAGCCAGGCTGAAAAGTACTGTTCGCTGATTTGTTTGAGAGAAAAACACTACACCATGGCTGATAAGTTCAAACGAACAAGTTGTTCAGAAAGAATTAAAGATCAATCTTTTTTTGTTGACTACGAAACTTAACATGTTCGGATATGCCTAAGTGCTACTACTGTGACATATGTACAACAAAGGAAATTCTGATGAAGAGTCTAAGCAGTAAGCACAGATGTCGTCAGATGAGTAGTTAGGCCAAATGAAAAAAGAGATGAAGCATAAGGCCTGTTTGGTTGAGATTTTCCGTCGAAGCTGATTCTATTAGAGAAGTGGTTCTCTAACTGAAAATGTTTTTCCATAATTTTAAAAGATAAACTCGGTAGACACCATGACTCTCTGCATTGAGTGAACGAGGAGAAACTACTTTTCTTTTCGTAAGTCATGCGTGCATGTGTGGTTGTTGGGTCAAACTCATAACCTCAGGCCTCGTAAGTTTCTTACCTTAATAGTGTGCCTCAGTGTTAGATATGCCTAAGTAGCAGATGCATTCCTTTTCTATTCCTTTTCTTATGTTACTTTGCTTTATGTCATTTCTCCATCTAAGGTACTTTGAAAAATTCAAAAAATGAATTAAAAAATTCTGAAAACTTAAAACTGAACTTCCAAGGTAGTCAACTATAAACTTGCAAATCTCTTTTAGTACTATATAACTTTGGTTTAGATCTTTTTCCATCCAAGGTCATTTGGGAAAATTTTTAAAAAATTGTATTTCAAAATATAAAAACTTTAAACAGTTTTGTTCATGCACTAGATAAATTCAAAGAAAAAGTCATCAACTCCAAAGTTGTAGATCTCTTTGGGTACTAGAACGGTGATATAAAGTTTGTCTCCAAAAGACATGTTTTGCAAAAGTTATAAATTTTATTGTGTTGTACCTATTTTTAGAGGCGGTCCAAATTGCAAGCCGCAACTAAAAATCCATTTTTAGAGACGGATTGAATTCCAGCCACCTCTATAAAAGGCTCTATTTCCAGAGGTGGCCGGCAAGCCAAACCGCCTCCTCTGGAGACGGCCAGCTCAGGAACCATTTTTAGAGGTGTATTTTCATTAAGCTGCCTCTGTCCAAAAATGTCTCCATTGCTAAAAAAAATCATTGTGTAGTAGTGTTGGTACAGCTGCTCTGGAAGCTCTGCCAACGAACTGAGCGTAGCTCAACTGGTTGGTTCCTTGTGGTGGAACCTACCCACCCGGGTTCAAGCGCTGACTTAACACGAGTGCTCATATTTTTCTAGATTTATTCTAGAATTTAACGACGCTATTCTTTCAGTGGCAGGCGACGGCGAGACGCCTGTGGTGACTTCGTCAATCTCAAGATTTGCCGATCTAACTCGGTTATTTGGAGGTGCTCATAGGGATAGGGTGTGCGTACGTGCGTTCATATGAGGTGAGTGTACACTCGTGTATGTAAGTGTTTGCGTCTAAAAAAAGAAAAAAAGAAAAAAAATGAAAGAAAGAAAGCTATGCCAGGATCATGTGACCGAGAGTAGAATCAAAGCACTACATGTGCTTGTTCGTATAACCCAAAATCAAGCAGAGACGGTGTTACATCAAACATCTTGCGAGTACGACAATGATAGAGATTCCAGAGCTTGTCAAGCCAAAGGCAACGAGTGGAGAGCAGAGCAGAAGAGGATCCTTGACTTGTTGTTTTTGGATGTGATGCGCATGGCCACGTCCCTTCCTCCTCTGACCGGACCTGCACCAATGAAGTACTCTCTCCGTGTCGTTTTTTATTTTTATGCCACAAGTTTGACTCTATTCGTAGAAAATACATGCAATGGCCATGTTCATCTAGCTTATAATCCGTCTTATTCAGCTCGTTTTTTCAGCCGGAACAATATTTTTCTCTCACAAAAAATCAGCCAACAGTGTTTTTCAGCCGGCTTATAATTCCAGCCGAACAGGGCCAATATTTGTATCTCCAAATAAATTTATTAAAATAACTAGATTTAAAGATATTTCCAATGATACCAATTATGTACCATAAATATTAATATTTTTAATATATATTTTGTCAAAGTTATTTCTCGAAAAATAAAAATGACACATATTTTGGAACGGAGGAGTACGAACGTATTGTGTATCCCATGACTGATGCCGATGGAAGGAGCTCGGCCGGCCGTCAATGGGGGGCGCTGGTAGACGACGAGCTCCGGCAGACGCCAGTGCAGTGCGGGGGGACCTGGGCGCTTGCCCGGGCTCCGACGCGCGTTGGAGAATGAGGCCTGCTGCTGCTCAACAAAATTACCAGGCGTTACTCCAAGCATGCTGTGCTGTGCTGAGCCTGAGCGGAGCTACTAGGTGACAAAACGTAGGACACTAGCACTACCACGCCAATTTCTATGCAACCCTCAGCGGCAGGGAACCATGCATGCAATTGCAAGCAAAGGTAGGACACTACCATGCTGTCAAACTGTGAATGTACTGCATGCGTTTTTTTCCCTTCTCACATCAATTAATTATGTTAACTGTACAATTATTTAGCCTAGCACACACACTATACAAAACTAGAGAGGTTTGGATTATGCAGCAAATGGATAGATGCAAACGAACTCATTATCTCCTAACAGGATTTCTAGGCACCATTGGTCGGACGCTTACGCTAGCACAATGCAAGGGTCAGAAGAGGCCAGGGTTCACCACTATTCTTGTATAGATTGTGATGATATAATAATATCGGTAAGCCTATACTCTCTTTGCCCCAAAATAAATACACATATCGCTTATCAAAGAGTCAAATTGTTTTTAAAGTTTAACTAAGTATATAAAAAATATGTTAATAATACAATACAACATTTGAATCTAATGGTACTCACCAATCTTTACAAAGCTAGAATAACTTATAATTTAGAACGGAGTGAGTAGATTTTAGACACATAGGTCTCATATTAGTAGATGTTATTGCACATTACAATCGATGATTAGATACTCATTTCTCACGTTACTCCCTCCGTCCCAGAAAGAAAGTCGTCACGGGGTGCGTGCAGGTCAAATTTTCTCAACTTTGACTAGGTTTATAGAAAATACGTGCAACATTTATATCTTCAAATAAATTTATTAGAGCAGATACAATAATCCATGTCAGCTTGCCTTCTAGCCAAGACAACTCAGCAAAATCCAAGTGGATGAGAGAGAAAACATCAAAGGCAGAGCGCTTGGCGCAAGTTTGGGCGCCGGTCGACTGCACGTTTCCCAGTTGCCCAACCCAGGACAGTAGCATGTGTCAGATGCACTAAAAAATGATACTTCAAATTTTAGAAGAGACAAGCCATTGTATACTTTGTCTTTAGATGTAGTCTCCAAATGATATTGCTTGGCTATAAGCCAAGTTTATTGGGCTTGCTCTTAGAGCATCTCCAGTAATACCCCTCAAAACAGGGTCTCTACTTTTCATTTGAGGGTTGTCCCTACTTTTGAGAGCACTGTTTTCTGGACTGAACTCCAGCAGGAGCCCCAAAACATGGCCCTTACTTCTCAATTGCTTCTATTTTCTCATGCACTATATGCATATTTATTTGAGATTGTCACACTATATAATAATTTATTTAAATCACATATACAGTACACCCTCCGTCCCAAAAAAAGAGTCATTCTCGCTTTCCAAAAAGTCAACAATTTTTAACTTTGACCAAATATATTTAACAAAATATTAACATTTATGGTATATAATTAGTACATTAGGTAGATCATTGAATATACGTTGGCAAAACATTAGTACATTTATGGTATATAATTGGTACAAAATATTAACAAAATATTAACATTTACTGGGGAGCGCGCGAGGGAAACAAACGAATTTGAGGGCCTGGGCTAGAGCCCCTAGGACCGAGGGGAGGAAAGATATGAGGGCTCTCTCAAATTTGAGAGCTCTAGTAGGGGCTCTGCTGGAGTGAGTTTTCTGGACTTCGGCTCTCAAAAGTAGGATGAGACCCCAAGTAGGGGCTCTGCTGGAGTTGCTCTTAAGAATTATTAAGAAAGTATATTCAACGATCTATCTAATGATACTAATTATGTATTATAAATATTAATATTCTTTTATATATGATTCGTCAAAGTAAAAAAAAATTAACTTTTCAGAAAACGAGAATGACTTCTATTTTGAGACAGAGACAATACGTGTCATTATACAGTCTCTCGTAACACATTTAAATTGTGGCGTATCCAACTATTGTTTATTCATACTGTTTAAACCATGTTCTGACCGTGTTAACTGTCTAAATGCGTTTACCGTTTAATTCAATGATTAGGCCATGAACTATACACGGAATCTCTATTTATCGTTTACATGAGTGTGGGCGACAGTTTAAATGCATTTAAACGAACAGTACTTACTTGTATATATGGCTGAAACCAGACTCCTTCATTCCAATAATAGCCGGAGGTACCAGCAACAAAACCAAAATCCGAGTAGTACTTTCGGCTGCGTAGACAAAATGGCAACGCGATTACGCGAATGCAGTAAAAATTTGGACTAAATTCGTATCCTGAATATTATTTCTTAGGCAATCACCTCTCGTAAGCTAGGGAGTTTCGAACAAAGTCGAAGGATGGATGCATCAAGCTTTTCGTAATCAAATTAGAGTACTTTTTTTTAGCAACATCAAATTAGAGTACGTACACACGTTTGTTGCTCTCCAGGGCCCATTTTCTTTTGCTTCCCGCTCCAGACAGAATCCATCCAAGGAAGGCTGGACCCGGCCTTTCTGAGACGGTGCACTGAAAAAAGGGCATAAACATGGGCCGGGGCCCAGCGCCCGGAAAGCGCTCCATCTGAATTGCCCTTCGCAGTCCCCAAAGCTCCTGACCATGAGGATGCTTTGCCTGGGGGACATTGGAAGCTTTACCAACCTGGCAGCGTCATGACAGGGAGAAAATGCCGGCTGCAGCCTGCAACAGCATCTTTCAGATAGTCAGAGGCTGTGAGGGTGCCATTGATTGCAAGTTGTAATAGTTTAATGTTGGGGGATTGATTATGCATATTCCAGCTACCATAGTCAGCCGTTGTTTAAAGCAAGTATTATAATGGGCGTTTCAGCTGGCGAAATCCAACGTGACGAGAGAAATCCGACGTGGGGCATGAGAGAGAAAAGCGGGCGGTTCACTTAGCGTCGGCAAAAAGCGGGCGAGATGCTCTGTGGCTGTCTCTCCTCCACTCCCGTGCTTCCATGTTGCATAGCAGGCATTAAACATTGTGGGGTCTGGCACTAGCTGGCTGACCTGGAGTCTCTTGCAGCCGGCAGTCGGCGTAGCCATTAGTCTTGCTCTTATCAGCTTACACGGTCTCCAACAATCGTTACTTAAAATACAAGACTTATTCTACGTTTGACAGTGCTATAGGCAAAGAAAATCTTTTCTGCAAATGAGTCTTCAGGAGAGAGTACTCAGATTTGTGTTATAGATTTGAGCTATACCTCTCCTGACACTCAAAATAGGTCTTCCATATAGGTATTCTGTTGGAGGCTATAGTTATTCTATTGGAGACCCATTTTGAATTTGAGTCTCCTGTTTGAGATAGCCTTACCTAGGTTCTCATTTTGATCTGAGATATACTTGCCATGAATACTAGAAATGTACGTAACACAATTAACATTAGCAATCTTGTTTCTTTTAAGCTATCACAGATGACTTCATTGATAAATGTTTATGCATACCATTGTGGTTATATATGACTTTCGTCGACGTCATTTCTATAATATAATTATCTAGCTAGGATTATATGAGCTTCCAATGACATCACTTTTATAATTTAGGGGGTGTTTGTTTGGAGGAGTTAAAGTTTAACGAACGTTGTAGCACTTTCGTCTTATTTGACAAAAAGTTTCTAATCTTGGACTAATTAGGCTTAATAGATTCGTCTCGTAAATTACTCCTAATCCTGTGCCGACATGCATACAATTAGTCTACATTTAGTACTCCATGTATTTGAGGGAACATTGATGTGATGGGAGTTAAACTTTAACTCCTGGAAACCACACAGGCCCTTAGTTATTTCAATAGATGTTTAGGGAGATGGATTCACTTGAGCCCAAGAGCCTCAGAACCAAGAATTTTATGACTTAGGGGGTGTTTAGATGCAAAAAATTAAAATGTGGCTACTGTAGCACTTTCGTTTGTATTTGATAATTAGTGTCCAATTATGGACTAATTAGGCTCAAAAGATTCGTCTCGTGATTTACAACCAAACTGTGCAATTAGTTATTTTTTTATCTATATTTAATGCTCCATGCATGGGTCTAAAGATTCGATGTGATGGAGAGAGATTGTAAAAATTTGAAATTTGGAATGTATCTAAACCATGCCTTACTCCCTCATGAAATAGTTGACATTTTAGTTATGAATCTGAACAGGTGTGAACTTTAGGATTGAAGGATTAGTTATTCTTAGCTTGTGTTTGATTTAGCTTTTAACAAGTGTTTCGGCTATAAAAAAGCAACTCTCACTGGTTTGTAGGCAGTCTTTTGCAGTTTGGCGAAGTTTTAACTGTCAAATTTTACATAAAAAAAACTGCCAAATTCACATTGGAGAAATACCGAAATAGAAAGTTGTTTTCCTCAAGACATGGCCTGCCAGTCTGCCACTGCCAAACACCTCCGGGGGGCAACAAAAACAAAACAAGAGCCCCCAGAGTGTCCCGAGAATAGAGTTGGATCTCGCCTTCTCCCTCTCGTAGATGTAGTCGTACCCAACGGCGCCTTCCCCCACATTGTCCTAGCATGCTCGCCGGTGGAATCGCGCTACCGCGGCGGCAGCGGTGACGCATCGGGATCGGCGGCAGCGATGGCGGCGGCGGAGTGGGACAGCCGGAGCGAGGCGAGCCCCACCGGGAACTGGCCACCGGTGGCCGCCGCGTCCCCGGTAAAGGGGAAGGCGGCGATGCCGGATTCGGATGCGGGCGCCTCGGCGTCGGGCTCATCGGAGGCCAAGGTCGACGACGGCAACATCCAGGAGGCGGAGTCGTCGCTCCGCGAGGGCCTCTCCCTCAACTACGAGGTCTCGAAATCTCTTTGCCCCCTGCCGCTCGTTCTTGGCTTGATTTGGGTACATGAATCCAGTTATTTCTGGCGTGGTTTGGGCGAAATGGGGTGGGAAATCTTTGTGGTGAATGCGAGTCCATGCGACGTTCTTTGTTGCGCTTTGGGGGGAAATCGGGGTGCGCGAAATTTCGCTGCTCCGAAACTACACGCTCTCACGGAATGGCGTTTTTATGTTTGGTTCCTTTCATTTCATTTGCAACTTGGAAGGGGGCTGCGTTTGGGAGATCGATGTTGGTTCTTTTCATGGGTCGTAGTGACCATCCTCATGGGATGTTTTTCAGAACATCGCGTGGATTGGTCTAGTTGAGTAGCATTTTTGGTGTAGCTATCCAGAATTTGTAAATGATGGAAATGATTATTCCTTGCGTCCAAAATTTCCACTTTTCGTGGAGAGTTTCAATATTGAAAACCAAAGTAATGTAGAAGTTGTGTTGTTGGTATGCATAATTGTCAGAATTCAAGTGAGGATATGTTTGTAAATGATGTTGCTTTTAGTCAAATTATGTGGCCAATGGTCTAATCGTTTGAATTATGATTACTGTTTAATTGGTGGGTTATGTTATTTTGTGAATTTGTGGCTCATTGTGTAAATATACGATCATGATTCAGTCACTTGTGGGTATGTGGTGCTGTCTTGTGAACTTGGCAGTTTGTTGGGAGATATCTTATGTGGCTGTTGGTTTAGCTGTAGGATTATGCTTCACGCCTTCGCCTGTGGCTTGTGATTTTATTTGGTGACTTTGGAAGCTGCATGCCATTCTAGAACTAGCAAAGGTGGTGCCGTTAGTTCAAATCAGACAATAAGGTGATATTTTTTGTTGAACTTAGAAAGAATTCACACTATCTACAAATGGGAATTGAATGCGGAAAATCACCACTCTTTGTTTGGTTGGATACTGGCATGTTCTTATGTTACTGTTTCTAGTGGTGACTGACAAAAGGATGACCATTCCCTTCGTTTTCTCTAGTTCTCAAAAACCATAATGCAAAGGTCAACTGTGCACATTCAATTTTAATGCTGTAGCAATTCATTTTTATGGGTGGAACTTCAAACCATCACCAGATGATTATTCTTCTCTATTTAGTTCAAGTTGGTACTTTTCTTCCTTAATGTTTGTTGTGGTGAGAGGATATTCCCTTCAGTTTCTTTATTTTTTCAATAAAGTGATAATGCAGTTTTGATGCCAGCTAATGTTGAATCAACTTACTTTATGACAAACAAAAGAATCTTGGACACATTTTGTAGGACAACGGTGATGTAGTTGATACCAAGATTTCAGAATCTTTAATTCTCTATACTGTGTTCTGAGTTACTTTATGCACTGTTTCATCCATATCAAATTAAATCCTGTGTTGTTTAGATAATGATGGAAGTCAAGGCACTTATTCGTAGGCTTATTTTTGCTCTAAAACCTTTTTTTTTCAACATTCGTAATTGTTTGTATACTAGCTAAAATTGTTTGATTGTGGTCTTTAACTGTAACCAGAAAGCACCACCACCACTGCAACAAAAAATATATTTTAGTCCCAAGAAAGTTGGGATAGGCTGGAAATGAAACCCAGCATCATCTACCAACAAGAGGGAAAAATAAGAGATACGGTCTTAGTGTGCCCAGTGAAAATTGTGCATTCAGTTCTTTTTTTACATGACGTCTTTGTTCTCAATAAGTTTATCACTAGAGTCTGCTTTCCTATATTTGTATTCATTAACTTTTTACCAACAGCCTACATAAGCTTCTATCTGGGATATACTAAACTGTAGTTGTTATTGTTGCTAACTGTGGTTTCTGTATTTTCTGTTAATATTAGGAAGCTAGGGCTCTCCTCGGGAGACTGGAATATCAGAGAGGCAATGTGGAAGCTGCTCTGCGAGTATTTGATGGAATTGACCTTCAAGCTGCTATTCAGCGCTTCCAACCAACTCTTTCTGAAAAACCACTCTCAAAGCGAAATAACAAATTACGGTCAGTTTCATCAAATTCAGGATCACAGCATGCTGCTAGCCTTGTTCTTGAAGCCATTTACTTGAAATCAATGTCTCTTCAAAAGTTGGGCAAGGCAATGGGTATGAACTGTTCATCTTGCTATATAGTCATATCAATTAGGCTTATCTGACTTTCTGAAGCCATTAACTTGCAGAGGCTGCTAAACAGTGTAAAAGTGTCCTTGATGCTGTTGAAAGTATCTTCCAATGTGGCATACCTGGTGTTATGGTTGAACAAAAGCTGCAGGAAACTGTCAGTAAATCTGTTGAGCTTCTCCCAGAACTTTGGAAGCAAGCTGGGGCCTATCAAGAAGCACTTGCTTCATACCGCCGTGCTCTTCTAAGTCAATGGAATCTCGATGATGAATGCTGCACAAGGATTCAGAAGAGATTTGCTGTTTTCTTGTTGTATGGTGGTGTAGAGGTGGCCCCCCCGAGCTTGGCTTCACAAACTGAAGGTTCATTTGTTCCTAGGAATAATTTGGAAGAGGCAATCCTATTGCTCATGATACTATTGAAGAAGTGGTTCCTTGGGAAGACACACTGGGATCCATCTGTTATGGAGCATTTAACCTTTGCATTGTCACTGTGTGGCCAGACATCTATTCTTGCCAAGCACCTCGAAGAGGTTTTACCTGGAATCTACCCTCGAACTGAGAGATGGTATAGTCTAGCGTTGTGCTATTTTGCAGCTTCTCATAATGAAGCTGCATTAAACTTGTTGAGGAAATCTTTGAATAAGAACGAGAGTCCGAATGACATAATGGCCCTTCTGTTAGCTGCTAAGATATGCAGTTCCAGTTATCTTCTTTCTTCTGAGGGTGTAGAGTATGCAAAGAGAGCAGTCAAAGATGCCGAATCATCAGATGGGCATTTAAAGAGTGTGGCCCTCCATGTTCTGGGGAGTTGCCTGTCCAAGAAGTCTAAGGTTGTTTCATCTGATCACCAAAGATCTCTCTTGCAGACTGAGGCTTTGAAGTCACTTAATGAGGCAATTTCTCTTGACCGTCACAACCCAGAATTAATATTTGACATGGGGATTGAGTATGCTGAGCAGCGGAACATGCATGCTGCCTTGAAATGTGCGAAGGAGTTCATTGACGCAACTGGTGGATCTGTCTCTAAAGGTTGGAGGTTGCTATCGTTGGTTCTTTCTGCACAACAAAGGTATTTAGAAGCTGAAGTTGTGACTGATGCGGCATTAGATGAAACCGCAAAGCGGGAACAAGGGCCATTGCTTAGAATAAGGGCTAAATTGAAGGTTGCTCAATCATTGCCCATGGAAGCAGTTGAAGCATATCGCACCCTTCTTGCTCTTGTTCAGGCACAACGAAAGGCTTATGGATCTGCCAAAAATGGCACAGAGGTTTGTCTTCTCAAATACAAAAGAACAATTTTTAATTTGCATAGTGTTTTTATTTTAATGGGATGTTTGAGATTTCTGTGAACATGTTTGAGATCCTTATTTGCTTGTAAAAGAAGCTTTTGAGATTCTTAGATGTAAAAACACTACCTTTTCCCTAAGGTATCTAGAATTCCAGATTCTCACATTGAAAAGTGTTATCCAAAATATTTGTTCTTGAAACTGCATTTATGACCATCCAAAAGACAGCTGTTTTGGTGTTTGTATTAACTGCTGAAGTGGACTAACATAGATGCACCCTGTCTAGAGTCTAATTTCATCTAATTACGTTTCATATACCTTAGCATATCTTCTTGATGTCTTCTTATTCTATGGGAACACTCTTCCAGGATAACGAGGATAAAGTGAGCGAATTTGAAGTTTGGCAAGGTCTTGCCAACTTGTACTCCAGTCTTTCCTATTGGAGAGATGCAGAGATTTGCTTACAGAAGGCTAAAACCCTCAAAACATACTCTGCGACAACCCTTCATGCAGAAGGTGAGGAAACTTTTGTTACAATTCATGTTTCATTAGTCATGCCTGTGCCTCTGGCTACTGGGGATGTACTAAGTTTGAAATGTATCGTTCATGTCTGCCTGTTTGTATATTTGTATGTTATCATAAATGGCTATTAAATAATAATTCATTTACAATGCATACTGTCCACCTTTTTTTTTGAACTTTAATGTTCATATTATAGGCCAAGATATTTGGAAGCCTGAGAAGTTGAATCCTGTGTTTGTTGTGCCATATATCTGATCCCGTGATTCCTCATCTTTCCCCAGGTAACATGCATGAGGTGCACGAGAAGATACAGGATGCGCTGGCTGCATACTTCAACGCCCTCTCCATGGAGGTAGAGCATGTCCCATCCAAGGTCTCCATCGGTGCCCTCCTCTCTAAACAAGGGCCCAAGTTCCTACCTGTGGCGAGGTGTTTCCTCTCGGATGCCCTAAGGCTTGAACCCACAAACCGAATGGCTTGGTTCTACCTGGGGGAGGTTCACAAGCAGGACGGCAGGCTAGCTGATGCCGTCGATTGCTTCCAGGCGGCCTCAATGCTCGAGGACTCGGACCCTGTAGAAAGTTTCAGATCACTCTGATGGGTCATCTGCAACAACACGAGGCTTCCTTTTTTGTCGGCTAATTTTCTCTTCTTCGACTTTCCCCGTTTTCGAAACATATATAGCTGGGCAGAAACCAGGTGCCCAGCTATCTGTAACTTGTTGTATCTGCAGTTGCCAGAGTGTACCGCGCACTGTTCTTGGGGACCGACAAATACTGTAATTGGTTGCCGAATGGTGTTATACGTACAAGATTCTTCAACTCGATAGCTCCTTCAGGATCAGGGTGGCACTGAAACAGCTATGCAATGATATGAGCCATTGTTACATATATTACACAATATGATTATAACGAGTCATCAGCTAACTTAAAACCAGCGTTGCTGATATTGTAATGTTTTATTATTTTTGTTTCTGTTTTGTTCTTCAATTACCTGACGTGCTTCAGGTAATTGAGTGGTTGTTCTTCAGTTATACACAGCCTGAACGGGTTTACATGAAAAGGTGCTTGTTTGTAGAGCGTACAGAGAATGATATCCTGAAAGTTCTGCGCATAGTCACATAAAACGGGTTCACCACCTTCGACCCTCGACCCAGGTTCGTCGACCCCGACCCGGGTTCACGGGTTCATTTTCGACCCGAAGTGTAAAAGTATCTCGCAAGTAGCGTACCACGACCCCGTACCTCGACCCCATCGACCCAGAAACTTTGTGACTATGGTTCTGCGTCATAAGAGGAGTACTGAAAGCCTGAACATGCAAACACATCTATAGAAGAAATTCGCAATCTGAATTTTACAAGCTATAGAACAAATTCACGATCTGAATTTTACGAGATCAATTACTTGAAGACAGCATACAAACAGTCAATTAGTTAAGCACGGAAGAATTAGAGTACATGTGCAAAACCAAGATTAAGCTACGCATAAGATTATGCTATGATGCATATGCATCCGTGGGATCTAGACGCCTACGAGCTCCACTTTGTTGGCGTGATCTTCCAGCGCCTGCTTCCACGTCCGGGTCACGACAAACTCGAACGGGATGCCGAGCTCCTCTAGGTCCTCCGGGTATATCGTCTCATCCGGCAGCGCCGACTTCTCCATCTCCAGCAGCATCTGCCGGAACTCCTCCCTTGCGGCTGTGCGCGCGAGCTCCTTCTCCTCCTCCGGTCGCCACTTCTTCGGAGCTTCTGCCTTAACGATCGAATTGGCTGCTGCACGTTGGACTGGGTGCTGCTGCTGCTTCGCTGCTGCATGTGCCACCGCCGGGCGCAGCTTCTTGTTGGGAATTTCCGGAACGATCGGGTTCTTGGCCGCTGCGCGCTGCATCACCGGGCGTTGCTGCTTCGCAGCTACATGCGCCGCCTCCGTTGAGCAGACCTTGGAGGGCGGTGCGCACTTGTTCTCGGCGGGGGGAGCAGAGCGAGGCAAGAGCTTGGCTCTCTTGAGCAGACCTTGGAGGGCGACGAGCTCCGCGTCCATCCGGACGCGCAGCGCTGACGAGGCTGCAGGGTCGACGACGAGGTGCTCGAAGCCGTCGTGGCGGCCACGCTTCCGAGCGGGCGCGGCAGACGCCTCGGAGGCGTGGGCGCGGCGGGTCGGCTCCCCAGCGTTGTCGCCCGAAGTCGCGGCGGGAGCCACGGCGGCGACGACGCCCCGCTGCCGGTCGAGGAACGCGGTGGCGCCGAAGCCTGGAGCGGCGGCGCGGGGAGCGAGGCTGCACATGGCGATCGAAAGCAGGGAAAGGAAGAAAGATAGGTGGTGGGCGGATGGATGGATGCCTGGATCGGCGACATGGGCGCCGTATTTATCACCCTACCGACCGGCGAGAGTGTCTCCGACTGACTTGGAGTCGAACTCAGCCAGCGGGACGCGGTTTCGAGCCGGCCGGGGGTTTCGAGTCGAATTCGGTTTTCCGCTGCTCCAATCGGAGCCGGTGGGGGGTTTTGGATCGCGAACGCATGCAAGAAGCTCGCGAGCTGGAACCTGCTGGGAGCCTGCAACCAAACGAACCGCCATGGTTTTGGTGCGTGTCATGACATTGACGATCGCACCGTGCAGGGGCGGAGGGCAGAATGCTCGACTGTCCAGAAACAATATACGATATCACCGTTAAATTTTGATACTGACTTAAAAAAATAAAAAGTTACCAAATATCCACTCTAATTGGTAAGTTTTCACGGTCGAGTGATATTTTTTCGAGAGAGTAGAGTAAATTAGACGATACTTAAATTCAGAAAATAAAGGATTTCATATAAGAAAGCGGTAAGAGACAAATAAAATATAAAAAAAGTTAGGTTAGTTAGAAATATTTCGGGCTTCCAGGGCAAAATTGTTTAGTAAGCTATTGTACGAAATTGTTGGATAAGAATAAAATTTAAGGTTGGTATTTCTTATGTTAACTTGCTAGATCTATTTGATTTATTTGAGAAAAACAATTTAGAATTAGCTGAGAAGTCTTTGTTTACTTATAATTTCTAGTGATAAGTGAGAACTAATGAGATGTATTAATGATAATTTCTAGTGATAAGTGAGAACTAATGAGATGTATTAATAAAAAGTGTGAACATTAGGGGGGCCAGGCCCCTGCCCGCCCCCCTTGTCTCCGCCCCTGGCACCATGTGCTCAACGCTATGGTAATCCGATTGGTGAAACGAAAACGGAATATAGAATGTCGGAAATGAAACAATTCGACCCAAACCACAGAGATTTCAAATCAGAGAGATCGTCGAGAGACTTATAAACAATAAAACAAGAGTAAAGTTTGATTTATCTCTATAAACTAATCACCCAATTTAAAATACCTCCTCGAACTCTAATGCCAGATAACAGACACACATTAATCTTCAAAATCAAGTAAAATATGAAAGGCCTAGTGCCAGGATATCCGGACCAGGACGTGGTTCCCACACCTACGTCGCATCCCACCTACTCCCTCCATTCCAAATTATAAGCAAGAATCTTATAGAGTTAAAACATCTTTAAGTTTGATCAAAATTATAGAGAAAATTACAAAAATTTATAACATCAAATAGGTATACTATAAAAATATAATTAATGAAGAATCTAATGATACTTAATTGGTGTCATAAATATTATTATCTTATCATATAAATTTGATCAAACTTGAGATCCTTTGACTCTCCAAGATTCTTGGAATGCCTTATAATTTGGGATGGAGGGAGTAGCACGAGGAAACCCGCCCTCACATCCCGCCCAACGCCCCGCGTCCGCATCCCGCCTAGCGCCAGAGCCCGTGTCCCCATGCCCTCCCCACGCCCGCATGGGGGAAATCCACGTGGGTTGACCCACTGTTGCGCCCCATCAGTAGCGATAGGCGGCTGCGGCAGGTCGCTGTCCGCCAGCCATCGGCGCCGTACAACACCCCGATCTACTTTTGAAATATCCACATGAAATATTTGCAACATACGTCTGAAACAGTTGAAACACTTGAAACATGCGTGTATAGGCATAGCAACATATGCAACATCTAGATCCACTTTTGAAACATCCAGATGAAACACTTGCAACATATGTATGAAACATATGAAACACTTGAAATATACGCTTGAAATATGCGGGTAGAGCCATAGAAACATATGTAACATATAGATCGAACACTTGAAACATACGTCTAAAATAGTTGAAACATTTGAAACATAGGCTTGCAACATGCGTATATTGTCGTTGCAACATATGCAACATCCTAGATCTACTTTTGCAACATCCAGATGAAACACTTGAAACATAAGTTTAAAACGTCTGAAACACTTAAAACACAGCGTCACCGGCGACCACGACCTACCTGGTGGGGAACTGCGGTAGCCAGCTAGCCCAGCGTATACCCAGGTGCAGGCGCAGACCTCCCCTTCCTGCCACGGTATCTTCGGCCGGCTGTGGTGCACGCCATGGCCACAACGGCACGAGGTGGATGGAGGCGCGACGCGTGGCGTGGAGGAGCGCGGGATGGGGGCCAGGTGCGGCGCACCCACGCTGGAGAAGGCCACCGGGCTAGAGAAGGCGCAAGGTGGATGGGGGCGATGGTCGCATGCGTGCGGCAGAGTGAGCGACGGTGGGGAAAGGAAAATGTCATTGTCTTTTATTTCAAGAAACCCTAAACCTCAGGTCCTTTCGCAAAATGACCTTGGATGTTGTTGTGGTATATACCAAAGTTGTAGCTCTAAATGTAATCTAAAAGTTTGCAGTCGACAATATTTTTTCTAAGATCATTTAGATGTCCAAATATTTGGTTTAATTTCAAAGATTTTAAAATTCCTTTTTAAAATTTGTTGAACGAACTCTTACATTGACATGGTTTATACCATAAGTTATAGATCTCAACGCGATCAATAACTTTGAACTTGAACCTTTTTATTTGAGATCATTTAGAGGCCTAATTATTTGTTTTATGTTCTCTAATTATGAAATCCGAACTTTTAAAATTTTCAGAAAACCTTGAATGGAGACATACTCTATATTGAATTTTTTAGTGTTCGAAGAGATCTAAAGCTTTCTTGTCCGTCGAAGGGAGGGTTGAATTAGACAACTTAAAATCTATTTCTAAAACTATGGCCTCTAAAATTCTCCTAGTCAAAACTTATGCAATAATCTATCTAGATGTGCAACTAAAGTTTTACTAGATGTGTTGCTATCTTTCCACAAAGAGTTATGCAACCTATGTTCTAATCTATCAACTAGCATATCAATTTAAGCTAGGAAAGTAAAAAACACAACCACGTTGGCGGTCCCCCCATGAGGGGCTGGTTTGTGTGCTCGAGCCCCAAACATCGTATCCCATGATCCGATGGCCACCTTTCACAGGCAGCGACACATTTTGATGCTGGCGATCCCACCATAGTGACCAGCTCACCGGAATTTTTTTTTATTTTTAATTCTTTTTTAAATAGTATTTTAATACTAATTCTAAAAAATATTTGCAAATCTGACCCTTTTGGTCGCTCCAGCACGGGTGGCGCGACTGCACCACTTTGTCGTGCCACATGCACTGGCGCGACAAGGGGCGCCATGGTGGCACACGTCGTTGACCGTAGCTGGCGTGGCGGAGCGTGGGGCCTGCCCTACCGCGCCACCGATTCCGGCGCGACAGCGCTATCGCGCCAGGCGGGCTGGCGCGACAAGGCCATATAGGCCGCGGTCCACCACCTTTTTCCTCCCTCCCTTCACTCTGTGGGCAGTCTGCGAGCTCGAGGTCAGACATGGTTCCTGTGTCGTCTCTCTTCTCCTCCTATCCTCTATTTGCATTTGATCAAGTTTGCATTTGCTTTTCAGATTTGAATAGTCTTGTGCATGAGGTATAACTCCCTCACCTCTGTTGTTTTTTGTGTTTAGTTGATGTTTATATACTGCTATGGTTTATACTGCTGTGTGCAATACTGGCTTTCGTTTGGTTGAATGAAAGTTGCTTTGGCTAATCACGTCTAATATTATATGGTTCATGTTGTACTGGTTTAACTTTTATGATTTTGTGATTGGTTTTGGTTGGCAGTGCATTAGGGTTTTGGTTGGTAGTGCATTAGGGTTATAGCAGTATGGGTTGCACTGTTGACACTAACCTTTGTTCGAAGTGTGTAATTTGATGTTTTTTTGTGGTGATTAGATGTATAGATGAGTTGGACTATGTATGTATGGACATCATTTACATTTATTAAGTTTGTTTTAGGGTTTGGCTTCGTGGGTTTACATCATTATAGAGATGATTGAGATAGAAATTGTTGCTGAAATGTGTAATAGTATTGGTTCATATCTTTGCTTTGTTCAACTACTTTGTAATAGGTTCAATGGCGGTTCGAAATGACAACCAATTCGTGCACCATCCGAAGGATCATGGTGGTATTGGTCCTTTCCTACCAGTAGAGCCACTACCGTTGTGTTATTGTGGGTTACCGGCATTTGTGAAGCAGTCAAGGCATTCCGCATCAGCTGGGCGTGCTTTCTACTGTTGCCAACTTAAGTGACGTCCCCCGACACTTGATGCGTACCTAGAGGGATGCAACTTCTATTAGTGGATCGATGGCGATGAAATGTTTGAGCCGTCGATTATGTTGTTTCCTTATGACCCCTGGAAGAGCGTTCCATATTCAAAATTTGTTCGTTGGGTTCCGCCGCCACCGAACCCTCTGGAAATGACAAAGGCGGAGAAGGTTGACGTTGCTTTGCGCCGTCGAGCCAATCCTACTAGATGCCATTGTGGAGTGTCGGCGCTACTAACTACTCCTAGCCAACCTGGAGCATTCACTGCCTTCTATCGCTATGGATTGCCACATTATGTAAGTTCTCATGAAAGCAAACTATCTCTAAGCTTGTATGCATTTTGCATATACAATGTTACAGTTGGAACATTTATTTTTTGCAGAGAGGGTTCCCATCTTGTGACTTTGAGGAGTACAACTATAGACCCAAATCGCACTGGCCTTCTGAGTATGAATTTACGGAGTTTCAAGTAGGAATTAAGCCATGGCCATGCACGAAGATGCTGGACCATAAGTGCAAGTGTGGCATCGAGGCTCACGAAGGAGTTGTTCCGTCTGAGTTAGGATACAGATACTACTGTGGCAATGCTTATGGAGGGCCATCTGAGTTATGGGTGAGTTGACTGAACCGATGAAGTTACTATATGAACATAGGCCACTAGTTTGTTTGCTCATTGCTTTGTGTTTGCTTAGAAGGAGAGGACATGCAATTCGGAGGACTTCACTGGTCGTGGAGAGTTAGTGGAGAGGCTGAAGATACATTTGCCACTCGAAAAAGAGCAGCAAGCGTTGGATGCAGGAGGAGAAGTAGATGGAGGTGAGGATGAGGTACGAGGTACAGATGCCATCATGGAAGACCTGTAACAGGATTTTAGAGGACTTTCCTCGAGTGGTCAGTTAACAACTGAGTTTTTACAATAACAAGGCCGAGTTGATGAGCTTCTGGCGACAAAACAAGGAGGCCTATGACTTTAAGGAGACCGAGGATAAGAGGGAGATGGCCTTTTTCCAAAGGCATTTGCGTCGCTTATGTGAGTAATTGATTTCGAAATATGTTTTGACTTGTGCATCTTATTACAATTGTTGCCAATGCAGTGAGACATTGTTTCGTTCTTGTAGTCCCCGATGATGCACTGAATGACGACCGTATCCCCGCACCCATGGACAATGATGATGACAATGATGATGACCATGACCATGACGACAATGAGGACGATGAGTAGTGTTTCCTCTGAACTGATGCCTACAAGGTGTAGTACTTATTTTGCAAATGCCAATAGGTTTAGCATTACGTAGGTCTTGTATATGGTAGATGGAGGACCGATACGATAGCACTGCTTCTTTTGTGCAAAGGCAACAAGATCCGTACATATTTTGCAAATGGCCTGGGATTGCCATTTGGTACCACTTGTTCATGGTAGATGGAACACTAGTGGTAGTAGTAGTGCTTGTATATAGATGGAACACTTATGTAAGTGATGATGATGATGACCTTCGAACAATGCTTGGAACTCGTTATCGTGTGTAATGCTTCGAACTCATTATTATATGACTCCTTATGGTGTGTAATGCTATGTGAACAATGTTTTGAAACCATGAAGAAAATACAATGTCAATAAGTTATGAAATGGTGGACTTAGGAAATGGTTTCACAAAAATTGCATCACTTGGACGAAATGGCCAAGAAGTTTTGTGTTTGGAAAAAAAACCATAAAGAAAATTCAATGTCAATAAGTTATGAAATGGTGCACTTAGGAAATGGTTTGACAAAAATAGCGTGACTTGGAGGAAATGGCCAACAAATTTGTGTTTGGAACAAAAATATGAAGAAAATTCAATTTTGTTTTACACGAATTCCCACTTAGCACCACATTGAAAAAGGTTTGTGAAGTTGTAAGAGCTGGATCCTAGGATTCCAGACTATCATGCCAGCGAAAGTGGCGTGATAGTGTCACGCTAGCTAGCCACCGAAACCAGAGACGACTGGGCTGGCCTGTGAGTGCTTGTTGCGCCACCGTCTCCAGTGTGACAGGCTATCACGCCACTATGGCTGGCGCGAGAGCAATGTCCACATTATTCACAAATGGCTGTCGCGCCACCATGGTTGGCACGACAGGCCTGGAACCAATTTTTTTCCATTTCTTCCTTACTTCCTTAAATACAATTTAGATATCATACATTGCATATTCACAGATGACCAACATGGGTGACAAGATGACAAATAACCAACATAGCACATCAAGTCACAGTTCATACACATAGTTCACAAAGTCCACATAGTTCACATAGTTTAGAAGCCATCGACAAAGTCCACATAGTTCAAAATTCATCAACAAAGTCCAAATGACCATCTACAGACATAGTTGTTCCATGACGAACGTAGGCAACAAAAGAAGGACATAGTTCACAAAACATGGTTGAGATGGATTAGTTAGGCATGAAGGGGTCTAGAGGATGATGCAGGCGGCCTGGATGTGTCGGTTGGAGATTAGGAGTGCCGACGTCGGAGCGGTCACGAGCACGTCCTCGCACGTTTCATCCTTGATCTCATCGCGGTCGTTGGAACGAACTTTACACAAAACATATACAACATAAGAGTTCAAACAAATCCAAAAGTTTTTCATTTCATCTAAAAGTGCAAACTTATCAAACTATGTTCCATTGATTTAATCTCTATGCTTCTACAACAAATTTTGGCTAAAATTTAGCTAAATATTAAATAAACATGAACATTTTCACTAGTCACAGTTGAATCCACACCCTAAACCCTTATGACAGCCTCATGTACTACTTGGTAATGACACACGCACCTGAGTTTGTGTATCCTGAGGAGCATCAGCAAGTTGGGAACCCATGAGCTCATCTTGGTCATATGTTGGATCATTGATGTCATCATCATCTCCATCTTTGTCGTCTTCGTCATCCCTACATCTTGCATGTGGCAGAATTGCCCGAAGTAACATGCTTTCAGGGGCACTTGTCTACCACTAGAAACTAAGTGCCCTGGAAGTGAGCTAAACCAGACAATTCCGTCGAGCACACCCAACGGGAGAACTTGAACAATCCACATTTTACACCCGGGATCCAATAATGAGTATAAGCTTACAATACTTAGTCCATTTTATACAACATAGGGTCTTAGAAAGCGTTTATTACAATACTAGAGTTCAGAGTGCGATAATTTAAATAGCGGAAATAAAATAAACATCTAGCGGAGCGAAAATGAGAATCCGTCTGTGCCCACCAGAAGAATCCTCCACACAAGGCCTATCAGCTCAAGGTGCACCTGCAACAAGGGTAAAATAAACCCTGAGTACACAATGTACTCATAAGACTTACCCGACTGGTAATATATTTCCCGACTCTCAAGGATTATGATAGGCTTTATGGCTTGTGGGTTCCTTGTTTGCGGAAAGCAATACTAAGAGTGTGTCCTTAATTCCATAGATCTTTAGTAGTTGGGTTTTAGTTGTTATCCAACATTCTATGTGAGCGCCTATTCTATAATCAAGTAAGGGTTGAGTAATCAGAGCATTTTTCTATCTTGCACATGTCAGTTCTTACTATGGTGCTAGAGCGTAGTCAAGTCGTACCGTCACATAGAAACAACGATTTGTGAATCAATGTGCCCAGCTGGGTACCCCAAAAACACACGCCTTGCTTGCACTCCAGGCACAAGCGAGATCAACCCGTTCCACTCCTGTCACGGGTTCTAGGTCCCCATCCAAACTTGGACTCCAAGACCCCACACTTGAGGCCTGGCCTCAATGCGATGCTTAGACCACCTATCCCCGCCTCCAATCAGTCGATCCAGAAAGAGCCAGAGCCCATGACAAGAGCATAACAAGCCTTCCTGCCCCCATAAGCAAGTATGTGCTCAGGATAATAAGTCTGTAATTTGACTAGGGTCCATACAATGAACGGTCCTTAATCGACACAGACAGGGAAAATGGTGCAACCAAGTTATGCCTCATGGCAGCGGGACACCACCTGTTACACCCACCAATACCCCTACCACATCCCTGCCCGGTCACCATTTCCTTTCCACCATTTTATTGTGAGATTTATGATCATAATAATCACCTGTTGTGAGTAACGATAGGTTACCCATGCTACCGTTAAACCTAAGCAAAGCAACTATGCGATCATGTGCTAGTAAGACTCATGTGTAGATAATATATATGCATGTGGGTATCATAAAACTCCTGCAACATAAATGCACAACACACATAGATATAATGATTATCAAAATACGGGTTAGGCACCGGGGCTTGCCTTGGTGTAAGGTCCTAGATGGCTAGAGGGGGGGTGAATAGCCTATAAAAATTCTACAATAAACACTAAGCAAACTTGTTAGAATAACAAACGGCGTAAAGCGAGTTTTGCTTAGCCTACGGTAGTGATGCAAGCCTTTTAACCACAAGTCTAGTAGATTATGATCTCTAGTTCACACAAGGGCTAAGTCACTATACTTACACTAGAGACCAAGCTAACAACTACTAGCAAAGGCTAACACTAGAGCTACACAAGATAACTAGTAAATGTAAATACGAGAGAGAGGATTGTGAATCTTATACCGATGGTGGAGTGAAGATGTTGCCAATCACCAATATTATATACAATCAATCAATATTAACAACAACACAATATGAAGACCAATCACCGGGAGACAAGAGACACAATATTTTTGTTCACCCGGTGTTCACTTGTGCACCGACAAGCTACGTCACCAGTTGTGTCGACCAACACTTAGATGGTTCCTCGGTGTGACCCTCAAGTCACTTGCCCCTCAAGGCACGCCCCGCAAGGCATCGCAAGACACCACTCTCAAGTGAGGTAACTCAATGACACGCGCAATCCACTAGAGTTGCTTTTGGCGCTCCGCCGAGGAAAGCACAAGAACCTCTTACAATCAACCGGAGGTGGCCAAGAACAATCTCCTTCTCTTGCCAACGCCTCCAACAATCTCCAAGCCGGCTAGGAGCGGTACTCTCCAAGAGTAACAAGAAATCCACCGGCTAAACCACCCACAAGTGCCACTAGATGCCCTCAAGCTATGCAATGCACTTTGGGATCACTCAATCTCACTTTTGATTTGCAATCAAGCAAGAGAAATGAGTGGGAGGGAGAAGCTCTAGCTCAAAGGATGCACAAGAGTGTTAGAAATCACGAGAGACCTCCCCAAGGGCCGGCCAACAAGTATTTATAAGCATCCCAAACGAATAGAGCTGTTGTACCCCTTCACTGGACGTTTTTCGAGACGACCGGACGCGCTGGTCAAAACTGACCGGACGCGCTCAACCGCGTCTGATCCTTCAACGGTGACTACGCCAATGGTCAAATGCAACGACCGGACACGCCGCTCAACCGACCGGACGCGCCGATCGTACAGTACCGCGCGCCCACAAAGCAACGACCGGACGCGCTCTAGGCAACGACCGGACGCGACCGTGCCAGCGTCCGGTTGGAGTCCAGTAAGCTCCCTCAACGACCAGACGCGTCCGATCGCGTGTGACCGGACGCGCCGCGCGTCCAATCGACCTTGCGAACTACAGTTTCCTCTGGGCGCCTGACCAGACGCGCCGGTCCCGCGAGTGACCGGACGCGCCGGTTGCAAACCCTAACACCTGCGCGCCTGACTGCTGCGTTGAACTGACCGGACGCGTTCGGTCAAACCGAGACCGTGTCTGGTGCAGCGTCTGGTCACCTCTGTGACCTCCGTTCGCCTCCGTTTCTTTTCTGACTTCTGGCGTAGTGGAAAATAGGCATTTTAACTCCTCAAAAACGCCTGAATCCCACGCTCGCAAGCTCAGCGGGAGGGAGAGAAGGACCCAAACCCTCTCTACCGCTCAAACTTCATCGCCTTCGTAAATGTGCCAACACCAATATGTGGTCACCACCTTGTGCACGTGTGTTAGCATTTTCATAAACATTTTCGAAGGTTTTTCAGTTAGGTCACTAGGCCCTACATGCAATGCACTTCATGAATTCACCTAGTGGCACCCGTGCGTCGAATAATCGTTAAGACTTCCCCTCTTAATAGTTTGGCTATCGATCCTAAACCACTCACACCCTCTATGGTGTCTTGAGTGCAAAACAAAATGGCCTTATGGTTATACCTTTGTCTTGAGCCCATTTTGTTTTTCCAAAAGATATGATCCACTTCATATTATCACATGACCGTCTTGATCCATCGACCTTGACTTCACTTGCTCTTCACCGTTGCATAGGTCCGTCGGCGCCAAGTCTTGCTCAAGCTTCACCATCGCATGGTCCTTCGCTTTGAAGCATCGACTTGCCCTTCACCTTCATAACCGGTCCATCGAGCCAAGCATCATCTTGGTCTTCATTATCTTGGTCACATGAGTCAATGTCATGTCTCATATTCATTGACCACCTTTATCTAAATCATCCACTTAGATACAAAGGTTAGTCCTAGATTTCATCAATTAGCCAAAACCAAACTAGGGACTTTCACTTGGGTAGGTGCAAGGTCAGAGGTGTTAGTCACAGGCGGCTCTTGGAACTTCTCCGGCACGAAGATCTCCTCCTCGTACTCTTTGATGATCTCCTCATAGTCCTACTCCTCCGCGGCCACGTACTCAACTACCTCGTGATCTACTTGCATGAAATGATAATGCTGCACTTAATAAGGTGACAACAATAGCTCTTAAAAGATAGCAACAACTACTGAGCTAGTTGGCTAACTCTGAAGGCTAATGTGCTAAGTTACCCATTGTTTCTACTAAGCAAGAATTAACTGATCTAGCTATTCTCTAACAACTAAAACACATATCATCTTTTTAATACCGATTCCATACAAAGCACTACTAGGGAAACTTAGCTACCCGATCTAGTAAGCAATTTAAAGGCTACAAAAATTTTAGCAAGCATCTGATAACATCATGCAGCTACTGTAAAAATTGCAGAGCTAAAGCTATCCTAGATTTGCTACAAAAATTCCTCCAAGATTGGGTGCCCTATTATTTGTTGTCTTTTGCATTGATTTAATAATCCTAGCACCATCACAGCTATGCACAAATGGAGTTCACCAAGGGATAGAGCAAGGATTTAGCAACTCAACTAAAGTGGTTACACAACTTTTGGACATCTATACAAGTCGTTATAATTCATCAAAGTTTAGCTCAGCACTTAATCATAAAGTTAATTCTAAACTGCTAGCACAGGAAAGTCGAATTGCTCGGCGCGGCCCAACGCGCGGCCCACTCGCGCGCAGCGCGCACGTCCGTGGCCAGCGCGGCAAGGCCCGAGAATGCAAGGCGGCCCACGCGGTGGCTCACGATGGCGCAACACGGCCCGCGGCCGAGGGAAACCCGCGTGTGCTGGCGAACTTGCAAAACCACCCTCGCACTAACTGCGAATCAACCCGTAGTCCCGTGCACTGTTCTAGGAGAGCTAGACAATGCGAAAAGGATGTCGTACTCTATCCCTCTTACCACGACTAGGTCCCCAGCCGCCCCTACGCACGCCGGCACACCGGCACGGGCACGGGACCGCCGCCCCGAGCAACCGGGAGCCCCCCAACACCACTAGGAGGCCGAAACTCACCTATAGGGTGACGCGCAACCTCGGGCAGTGGTTGGGCGAGCCAGGATGCAGCAGGATGACTCCTACATGACGATGGACAACTACAAGGGGTGGCGCCACCATTTCAGTGAGCTATGGCCACAACAAAAGGGATGTGACGGCTCACGAGCATCAGTGGCTTACCACGAACACCGCTGAGGTGATGGCAATCTAGGAGCTGCTCGGAGACGAGCTGGCCACGTGCGACACGAGAGGTTGCAGCAGCGCCCCTGGCGGACACCACCTTGTGCACGTGTGTTAGCATTTTCATAAACATTTTTGAAGGTTTTCTAGTTAGGTCACTAGGCCCTACATGCAATGCACTTCATGAATTCACCTAGTGGCACTCGTGCGTCGAATAACCGATAAGACTTCCCCTCTTAATAGTTCGGCTATCGATCCTAAATCACTCACACCCTCTATGGTGTCTTGAGTGCAAAACAAAATGGCCTTATGGTTATACCTTTGCCTTGAGCCCATTTTGTTTTTCCAAAAGATATGATCCACTTCATATTATCACATGACCGTCTCGATCCATCGACCTTGACTTCACTTGCTCTTCACCGTTGCATAGGTCCGTCGGCGCCAAGTCTTGTTCAAGCTTCACCATCGCATGGTCCTTCGCTTCAAAGCCTCGACTTGCCCTTCACCTTCACAACCGGTCCATCGAGCCAAGTATCATCTTGGTCACATGAGTCAATGTCATGTCTCATATTCAATGACCACCTTTATCT
This sequence comes from Saccharum hybrid cultivar R570, assembly GCA_038087645.1. Taxonomy (NCBI): domain Eukaryota; kingdom Viridiplantae; phylum Streptophyta; class Magnoliopsida; order Poales; family Poaceae; genus Saccharum; species Saccharum hybrid cultivar. The sequence goes on along the minus strand of JAQSUU010000695.1, from coordinate 473,262 downwards.
AAATCATCCACTTAGATACAAAGGTTAGTCCTAGGTTTCATCAATTAGCCAAAACCAAACTAGGGACTTTCAATCTCCCCCTTTTTGGTAATTGATGACAACCCTCACAAAGATGATTTTGATAATAAAAGTTTTAAACTTGTCATACTTGTCCAATCATTTTGCTCATAAGTAAAGTTTGGACAATTATCACAAGCTCGGTTTTGGTAGCATTAGCTCTCCCTACATATGTGCATAGAGTTTGGATTAAAGCTTTGCACATATGCATGGATAGAAGTGTTGAGAGAGTAATTCTACCAAAATGATGCTAAGGTATAAGAAATGGACCTTTGAAGCATGATACCAATCGAAGTTGCCTTTTACACCATCCTTAGCATCATGAAGTAACTAGACATCCATCACAACTCAAGAACCTCGTGAGATCAACATTATATGTAAAGGTTCTTGGACTACTTGTAAAGCTTTAAGCATGTCTAGATACCACAAGTAAACTATTCCTATGCATGCTAGTAGATCATTTCATCATTCAAGTTCTATACTAGCATTGCACCACACAAGCATGTATATTGAATTTAAATACATGTGCAATGAGCAAGTCATATGAGAATGCACAAACAAATGCAACAACTTTATTTATGAGCTTGCTCCCCCTACTTGTGTGCATCAAAATTTTATTTACCCCTTTATCATGTTGAATCATCTTTTTCTCTCCCCCTTTGTCAACAACTTACCCAAAAATGGGATCAAATTGTGGAGAGAAAAATAATGTTTGATGGAGTAGGTTAAAATTTATCAAAATTGGTTCAACCTAGAACACTTGCCAAAGATATTTAATTCGATTTGAACCAAAGACAAGCTTCTTCACACCTCATAATAAGGGTTATCTAGCCTATGTTGAATTAAACACGTATAGCAAATCTTCTAGATTCAACACTAGGTTTGCAAGCTCACAAACATGTCATATGCCACCACTAGATCAAAACAAGCATAGAAGCAATAGTGGTAACATATATCCATTAAATTCATTTGATTTATCATGAATGCTCATGCATATCACTTATTATGTCTACATGCTCTAGCAAGTCCTTAGCATAGGATGAATGATATGTCAATCAACTTTTACCTTGCAATGTCGAAGGAGAGGAATGTCAATAAGTGGGTGGGATGCATTCAACTCATGTTTGAGAAATCAAGAATGTTCAACTCATTCCTTAGCTTGCAAAATCTCTTTTCATCAAGTGGCTTGGTGAGAATATCGGCAAGTTGATCATCAGTGCCAACACTTTCAATGGCAATATCTCCCTTTTGTTGATGATCTCTAATGAAATGATGCCTTATGTCAATATGCTTTGTTCTTCCATGTTGAACCGGGTTTTGTGTCATCTTGATTGCACTTTCATTATCACATAGCAATGGCACATTCTTGAAGTTGAGGCCATAATCCTTCAAAGTTGATTTCATCCATAGCAATTGTGCACAACAACTCTCCGCACTCACATATTCGGCTTCGGCGGTAGAGATTGCCATACTATTCTATTTCTTTGAGGACCATGACACAAGTGATCTTCCAAGTAATTGACATGTGCCACTTGTGCTCTTTCTATTGATCTTGCAACCCCCATAGTCGGAGTCCAAATATCCAATCAATTCAAACTTTGATCCCTTGGGATACCATAGTCTAACATCTCTTGTTTGCTTCAAGTACCTCAATATTCTCTTTGCGGCCGTGAGATGACTCTCTCTAGGTGAGGCTTGATATCTAGCACACATACAAACACTAAACATGACATCCGGCCTTGATGCGGTGATATAGAGTAGACTTCCAATCAAAGACCGATATTCCTTTTGATTCACCATTTTGCCATCAAAATCACTATCCAAATTGCCATTTGTACTCATTGGAGTTGAAATTGGCTTTGCATCTTGCATTCTAAACTTCTTCAACATGTCCCTTATGTATTTCCCTTGACTCACAAATGTCCCATTCTTCAATTGTTTGACTTGGAGACCAAGGAAGTAGCTAAGTTCACCAATCATAGACATTTCAAACTCTTTGGTCATCATAGCACCAAATTCTTCACAATAGGCTTGATCGGTTGATCCAAAGATGATGTCATCAACATATATTTGCACTATAAATAGATCATTCCCAATCTTCTTGGTGAATAGAGTTGTATCAACCTTGCCCATCTTGAAATCCCTTAGAGAGAAGGAAATCCCTTAGCCTCTCATACCATGCTCTAGGTGCTTGCTTTAAGCCATATAAAGCCTTCTTCAACTTGTATACATGGTTGGGTTTCTTGTCATCTTCAAATCCGGGAGGTTGCTCAACAAAGACTAACTCATTGATGATTCCATTGAGAAATGCACTTTTGACATCCATTTGATATAGTTTGATGTTGTGTGCACAAGCATAAGCCAATAGAATCCTTATTGCCTCTAATCTTGACACGGGAGCATATGTCTCATCATAGTCAAGACCTTCTACTTGAGTGTAACCTTGAGCAACTAGTCTTGCTTTGTTTCTCACCACAATGCCATCTTGATCTTGCTTGTTTTTGAACACCCACTTGGTTCCAATCACATTGTAGTCATTTGGCCTTTCTACCAATTCCCAAACATCATTTCTTGTGAAATTGTTAAGTTCTTCTTGCATAGCCATGATTCAACCGGCATCCTTCAAAGCTTCTTCCATTTTCTTTGGTTCTATGGTTGACACAAATGATGCATGCTCACAAAACATAGCCAATCTTGATCTTGTTTGCACACCACTTCTAATATCACCAATAACACTATCAATGGGGTGATCTCTTGCAACATGTTATGGTTGGAGTACTTGTACTTGATTGCTTGAGCTTGGTTGATCACTTGATGTACCTTGATGAGATGAACTAGCACTATGATCTTGCACTTGGGAGTCACTAGCTAGCTTGAATGGAGAATTGAGCACTCGATCTTTATCATCATCTTGAATATCAATTACTTGCTTTGCTCTAATGTCCCCAATGTCCATGTTCTTCATTGCTTCCACCAATAGAGTTCCACCAACATCATCTAGATTCTCTTCTTCATCTTGTGACCCATTGGTTTCATCAAATTGCACATCATGGACTTCTTCTAGAATGCCACTTGAATTGTTCTAAACTCTATAAGCTTTGCTTGTAGTTGAATAACCAAGTAGGAACCCCTCATCACATCTCTTGTCAAACTTTCCCAATCTAGTGCCCTTCTTCAAGATATAGCATTTGCAACCAAATACCCTAAAGTAAGAAATATTTGGCTTTCTTCCATGAAGTATCTCATATGGGGTCTTCTCTAGCAATGGGTGACAATATAGTCTATTGATGTAGTAGCAAGCGGTATTGATTGTTTCATCCCAAAATGATTGACTCACATTGTACTCATGAAGCATTGATCTACCCATATCAAGCAATGTTCTATTCTTTGTCTCAACTAGGCCATTTGATTGTGGAGTGTACTTGGCTGAGAATTGATGTCCAATGCCATAGTGATCACAAAGTTCTTCAATTCTTGTATTCTTGAACTCAGTTTCATTGTCACTTCTCACTTTCTTGATTCTAATCTCAAACTCATTGTGAACTCTAGTAAGAAAGGTCTTGAAGGTGTCAAACACTTCACTTTTGTCACTAAGAAAGAATACCCATGTGAATCTTGTGAAGTCGTCCACTATACTTGTTACCACCTATGCTTGAGTATGTTGTTGGACCAAATAGATCCATGTGCATCAAATCAAATACTTTGCATGTGCTCATTGTACTCTTCTTTGGATGTGAGCTTCCAACTTGCTTTCCGGCTTGACATGCACTACAAAGCTTATTCTTCTCAAAGTCAATGTCTTTCAATCCATTGACAAGATTGTGAGTTGTAAGCTTCTTCAATTGTTTCATGCCAACATGACCAAGCCTTCTATGCCAAAGCCAACCCATGCTTGATTTAGAGATTAAGCAAGTTGTTAAAGAAGTTTCTCTAGCATTGAAGTCAACTAGGTAGAGATTCTCATATCTAAAGCCCTTGAATGCCACATTTGAACCATCCATACTAATGACTTCCACATCATCAACCCCAAAGATACATTTGTAACCAAGATCACATATTTGTGCCACGGATAGAAGATTAAAATCCAAGCTTTCAACTAGCAACACATTGGAGATACTCAAGTCATTTGATATTGCAATCTTGCCTAATCCAATATCCTTGCCTTTCTTGTTATTGCCAAATGTGATAGAATCAATACCACTATGATTGTCATTGATTGATTCAAACATTCTTGATGTACCGGTCATGTGTTGAGTGCACCCACTATCAATAATCCAATGCCTTCCTCCGGCTTTGTAATTGACCTACAAGCAAATCAATGAAGCTTAGGTACCCATTTTGCTTGGGTCCTTGTAGGTTAGTAACTAAGCTCTTTGGTACCCAAATAGCCTTCTTCTTTGGGCCAACAATGGGTGTACCAATAAACTTAGGTTGCACACCCTTCACACTCTTGGTAAGCACATAACAAGAATCAAAAGGTATAGCATTAACAAGTTTCTTGTTTTGGTTCTTTTTATTGCAATTATGCTCTAAGTGTCCGACTTGCTTGCATCTATTGCAAAACCGACCATTGCCCTTCACAAAGCTAGGCTTTGGAGTTGCAAAGGCCAACTTGCCTTTCTTGGGGGTGTAGCCCAATCCCTCTTTGTTAAGAGAGAACCTTTGGCTACCCAAGCACTTAAGCAAGCGGGCCTCACCACCATAGGCCTTGCCTAGGGCGTGAGTGAGCTCATCCACCTCTCTCTTGAGAGTCTCATTCTCAACCATTAGTGAGGCGTCATAAGTGAAACTATCACTAGTAGTGGAGGTAGAGTTGGTGGTGGTGGATGAAGAGCTACAAGAAGAGTTAGCATTTGACATGATGATAGGTTCATAAGAGGATTCATCAATTATATTATATGTAACACCTATATCATATGATACAACAACCTCCTTCTTTGCTTGTTGCTCAAGTAGCAATGAGTGAGCTTTTTCAAGCTTGGAACGAGCCTTACCAAGATCCTCATGGTCTTCCACTAGACTCTCATGAGTGGTCTTAAGCTCACTAAGAACTTTCTCAAGTATTGCTACTTTCATTGAAAGCTTCTTACACTTCTTGTCCTTGGCAATAGCTATGTCTCTAGTTTGTTGCATCAAGTCATATAGTTGTTCTTTAGTTGGTTCATCATCATCATTTTCATTATCATTATCATTATCACTATCGTGAACATATTCCATTTCACTTTCATCATCACTCTCATCATATAATACCTTAGTTTCTTTGGCCATGAAGCATGAAGAGGATGAACCAAATAGTGATGGCTTCTTGTTGATAGCAATGGAAGCAAAAGCCTTGTTGGATGATTCTTCTTCTTGTTCTTCTTCTTCATCACTTTCCCAAGTGACCACATAGGCTCCATTCTTGCCCTTCTTGAAAGTCATCTTGGCTTCTCTCTTTTTCTTCTTCTCAAACTTGCCCCTCTTGTTGTTCTTTTTCTTGTCATAGGGACATTCGACTTAAAGATGTTCGGTGCTATCACAATTGAAGCACTTCCTTTGTTGCTCATTGCTCTTGAAATTGTTATTTCTCTTTTTGAAGCCTCTTCTCTTAATGAACATGTGACCTATTTTCTTGATTACAAGAGCAAATGCCTCATCATCAATTTCAAAATCTTCATCTTCATTATTGTCTTCTTCTTCTTCAATGATGGTAGCTTTGCCCTTGGAGGAGATGGCCTTGAATGCCATGGTCTTCTTCTTCTTTTCTTCCTCCTTCTTCTCCTTCTCATCGGCATCTTGATCATACTTGTCATATGTCAATACCTCTCCAAGCAAATCATTGGGCTTCATTGTTTCAAGCCCATCTCTTTGTAGCATCATGATCAACATTTTGAATCTTCTTGGTAAGCTCAACAAGAACTTGTGGCAAAAATCTTGGTCTTGTGTCTTGTGCCCTAGGCTCTTGAGATCATTCACAATGACTTGCAATCTATGGAACATCTCTAAGATTATTTCTTCTTCTTTCATCTTGAAGTTCGCAAACTCACTCTTGAGCCCATATAGCTTAGCACTCTTCACAAACTTAGTGCCCTCATATGTTTCACTCAATCTTGTCCACACTTCACTAGCAAATTCCAAATCCTTGATGCCCTCAAACACCTTTAAGTCAATGCCATTGTAGATGGTATTGAGAGCCATTCTATTATATGTTCTATTTGCTCTATCTTTATCGGTAAGATGATCGGGATCAATGATAGCAAAATTATTCTCGGTGACTTCCCACACCTTCTCATGAATTGAGCCAAGGTACATAGTCATCTTCCTTTTTCAATAGTCGAAGGAAGAAACTCCATCAAAGAATGGTGGCTTGCTCCCAACATGATTGAACACAATTTGAGCCATCTTTTCACACCGAAGGATGTTAAGCCTTGATTAAAACAGTGACCACGGCTCCGATACCACTTGTAAGGTCCTAGATGGCTAGAGGGGGGGTGAATAGCCTATAAAAATTCTACAATAAACACTAAGCAAACTTGTTAGAATAACAAACGGCGTAAAGCGAGTTTTGCTTAGCCTACGGTAGTGATGCAAGCCTCTTAACCACAAGTCTAGTAGATTATGATCTCTAGTTCACACAAGGGCTAAGTCACTAAACTTACACTAGAGAGCAAGCTAACAACTACTAGCAAAGGCTAACACTAGGGCTACATAAGATAACTAGTAAATGTAAATGCGAGAGAGAGGATTGTGAATCTTATACCGACGGTGGAGTGAAGATGTTGCCAATCACCAAGATGATATACAATCAATCAATATTGACAATAACACAATATGAAGACCAATCACCGGGAGACAAGAGACACAATATTTTTGTTCACCCGGTGTTCACTTGTGCACCGACAAGCTACGTCACCGGTTGTGTCGACCAACACTTAGATGGTTCCTCGGTGTAACCCTCAAGTCACTTGCCCCTCAAGGCACGCCCCGCAAGGCACCGCAAGACACCACTCTCAAGTGAGGTAACTCAATGACACGCGCAATCCACTAGAGTTGCTTTTGGCGCTCCGTCGAGGAAAGCACAAGAACCTCTTACAATCAACCGGAGGTGGCCAAGAACAATCTCCTTCTCTTGCCAACGCCTCCAACAATCTCCAAGCCGGCTAGGAGCGGTACTTTCCAAGAGTAACAAGAAATCCACCGGCTAAACCACCCACAAGTGCCACTAGATGCCCTCAAGCTATGCAATGCACTTTGGGATCACTCAATCTCACTTTTGATTTGCAATCAAGCAAGAGAGATGAGTGGGAGGGAGAAGCTCTAGCTCAAAGGATGCACAAGAGTGTTAGAAATCACGAGAGACCTCCCCAAGGGCCGGCCAACAAGTATTTATAAGCATCCCAAATGAATAGAGCTGTTGTACCCCTTCACTGGACGTTTTTCAGGACGACCGGACGCGCCGGTCAAAACTGACCGGACGCGCTCAACTGTGTCCGATCCTCCAACGGTCACTGCGCCAACGGTCAAATGCAACAACCGGACGCGCCGCTCAACCGACCGGACGCGTCGATCGCACAGTACCGCGCGCCCACGAAGCAATGACCGAACGCGCTCCAGGCAACGACCGGACGCGACAGTGCTAGCGTCCGGTTGGAGTCCAGTAAGCTCCCTCTACGACCAGACGTGTTCGATCGCGTGTGACCGGACGCACCGCGCGTCCGATCGACCTTGCGAACTGTAGTTTCCTTTGGGCGCCTGACCGGACGCGCCAGTCCCGCGAGTGACCGGACGCGCCGGTTGCAAACCCTAACACCCGTGCGCCTGACTGTTGCGTTGAACTGACCGAACGCGTCTGGTCAAACTGAGACCGTGTCTGGTGCAGCATCTGGTCACCTCTGTGACCTCCGTTCACCTCCATTTCTTTTCCGACTTCCGACGTAGTGGAAAATAGGCATTTCAACTCCTTGAAAATGCCTGAACACCCGTGCGTCGAATAACCGATAAGACTTCCCCTCTTAATAGTTTGGCTATCGATCCTAAACCACTCACACCCTCTATGGTGTCTTGAGTGCAAAACAAAATGGCCTTATGGTTATACCTTTGTCTTGAGCCCATTTTGTTTTTCCAAAAGATATGATCCACTTCATATTATCACATGACCGTCTCGATCCATCGACCTTGACTTCACTTGCTCTTCACTGTTGCATAGGTCCGTCGGCACCAAGTCTTTCTCAAGCTTCACCATCGCATGCCCCTACGCACGCCCCTACCATGACCAGGTCCCCAGCCGCCCCTACGCACGCCGGCACACCGGCACGGGCACGGGACCGCCGCCCCGAGCAACCGGGAGCCCCCCAACACCACTAGGAGGCCGACACTCACCTATAGGGTGACGCGCAGCCTCGGGCAGTGGTGGGGCGAGCTAGGATGCAGCAGGACGGCTCCTACATGATGATGGACAACTACAAGGGGTGGCGTCGTCGTTCCGGTGAGCTATGGCCACAACAAAAGGGACGTGACGGCTCATGAGCATCAGTGGCTTACCACGAACACCGCTGAGGTGATGGCAATCTAGGAGCTGCTCGGAGACGAGCTGGCCACGTGCGACCTGAGAGGTTGCAGCAGCGCCCCGGGCGGACACGGTCGCGTCACCGGAGGAACGGGTGCTATAGCTCCAACTATGGTGCGCACCGCGTACAGGGGACCAAGGAGGCTCTAGTGGTGCACCCAATTCGGGGTTTGGGGCAAATGGTAGAACTGCCACGGTGCACGGCCGAGCTCAGCCTTAATGGCAAGGTGGAACGTAAAACTCCAAATTGGAGCTCGCTGGTGCTAATCTCGAGGTATGGCGAGGTCGGTTGGCTAGCGGGCTAGAAGGCAAAGTCGTGCACGTGGGGAATTAGAAAACTGTGGCTGCTCGTGGATGAGTTGAAGCTGCGGGTCCGTGGCATGGCGACACTGCGAGGAAGGAGGGGAGGGAGACCTGCTAGCATTGACGGTGTCGCCTCGGGGTGGACAAGCTGCAGGCACCCACGCACGCAAGGTGGCGCAGTGCATACGCGCAGCAGAGATGGCAACGCGATGTGGTTGACCCAACCACGCGGCAACGCGACTGCCACGACAGGGCGACTGCGGCGCGCAGAGGAGCAAGCGGCCAAAGGGGGGCAGCGGCTATGGCTGGCCAAAGAGGGGGGGGGTCAACGACGCGCTGTGGCCAACTACGGCCAGGTCAACACAGGACCCGGCCGGTAGCACGACGCGCGATTAGTCACACATGACACGCAGCGCCTCGGGCGGTGACCGCGCACAGAGAGGGCAACTGGCACCGATGGAAGGCGTGCATGAATTTTAAAGCACCTGCCAAAACTACTTCGGGGTGAACTAAGCTCCAACCTAGACTCCATGCTAAACATGGTACCTCCGGGTACCAACTAGAGCCAAAACCCGACACCACTGCCTAGCTAGATTTCATAGAATAGGCTCACGAACTTGATGTCGTCAAACTGTTTTCAACTTGGAAATTATTCTAGTCTTGAGCTGATTTTTATTTCAAGTCCAATTTCCAAGCTAATAGAAATACTATCTTTCCAACTTACTTTTTCACAGCAAAGGTTGCATTGCAATCTACAAAGTTTGTACTTCAATTTTTATTAACGTGTTGCATATATGTTCTATAACAGTTCTGCTAAATAAAAATTCGTTTAGAACCTTAAGTGATATCACATGTGGTAAAGAATCACCTTTACTTATCATTAGTGTGGATCATTTTTGGTTGCAATAAATTTCTTTTTCTCGTGCACTAACACCCAATCATGATGCTTATGGATGCTTTAGTGAGTTGTTACACGCAAAAACACCGAGAGTGTTACATTGCACGGGAGCTCTCTAGTCTATCAAACGTTGCCCTTTGGCTTGTATGGGTTTGTCGTCCTTAGGATGCGGGAGCTAGCACTTGTACATCTTCTACTCGCATGCAACTCAACTTGCGAGCCATCCGTCGACAGGATGTCAACACCTTCTGCAACCATGTTCATGTCCAATGACAAGTGCTTACATATCATTCCGAGTATAGTTCAAATACATAGGCATAAGGGTATTACCTTGGCAAATTCTTCAATGTACGAATTCTCGACCCCTGCTGCACGTCCAAGGTAAACTCTAGCCTCATTGGAAAGGTGAGCTAGCTGAGTTGCCTAGAGTACATGCATATTCATCAGCCTGATGTACTTTTCAAGTTAAGCTATGTGAAGGAATAGTTCAATTGAAACACTTACCATGTAGTTCTCAAGTGGCGCTCTCTGGGGCTTCACGCTTGTCCTTGTGATCACATCATACGGGTGCTCATCATCACTCCCTTGTTCATCAATTGGAATGCTTGAGACCGGTGGATGCACATTGATTCTTGTGGGCCTATGAAGCCATGCTAGGTACTCACGGTAGTCGCTGGTGACACAGTGACCCCCATTAGTCGGTTCCACCCTCTCTCTAGCTTCCCACTCTTGCACGTACTTTTGATGCTTCACAAGCCAGTCATTGCCACCAAACCTTTTCCTCCTTGATATCCTACAAGGATGACACATGTTACATTTTGAGGCCTTGTACGATGCATGCAATGGTGAGTCATGATACATGCAAAGTCCAGCTTACTCGTGCAACTGATGGGTTGTCGACTTGTGCTGTAGAGGGAAATTTTGATTCCTACCAAACTGCTTCATCACTCTTTGGGGCAAGTGGTGCTCGACCACATAGTAGAAGATCATCGTTATATTGGATCGCCACAGCCTTCTCAGCTTGAACATATGGGGCCATGTTCAACTCCTGTATGTCTTACCTGTCATATAGATCCCATTCAACCTGTAACTTGTGTTATTAGTACATCGCCTTGTTCATACTTTATGAAGAAAAATAATGGAAGCCTCGGTGGTAGAACGAACCTGATTTGAAGTTAAAACATCCAAATCATTGGAGTATTGAACGTAGCGCTGTTGCGGCTGACCCCGAACCGACTTAATTCCCCTCCAAAGGTAGCAGACGGGGGACGACAGTCACCATGTGTCCAAGCCTGAAAAACAAAACAACTATAAGCATTTCACATAGTGCATGCATGAAATGAGACACATATAGCAATTAAATGGAAGGTACTTACCGCAACTCTGCCTCTATGCACCCGTCCGATAGGAATGCACTCCCAAATCCAAATCTGAAGCAAGTACGTGCAACCACCTATGTTGGAATTCGGGTTGGCCCTCCTACATCCCTCACATAGCTGCCGATACAACCAAGCAAGAATGGCTGACCCCCAACTGTATTGGCCGATGTTCTCCCATGGCTCATGTAGGGGGTAGGACCATCCACGAGATAGTGTTCCTAGAAGCATCTGGAAACAGGAACTGTGTGAAAGGATCAAGATGCCCAAGAGGAGGGGGGTGAATTGGGCTTTTCTAAAAAATAATTGCAAGAATTAAATCCTACATGCCAAAATTCACCCCTAGTGCCTACTAGTGTTCCTTGTGACTCTACTGGAAAAAAAGTTTTGCACCCTAAGTTCCAATCCTAGTCTAGCATGGCAATTCTAGGAAAGTAAACCAAGCAACAAAAGTAATACAAGAAAGTAATTGCTTGAAAGTAAGGGTTAGGAACAAGGCGATGTTTTCCCGAGGTATCAGAGAGTCGCCACTCCCCACTAGTCCTCATTGGAGCACCCGCGCAAGGGTGTAGCTCCCCCTTGATCCGCGCAAGGATCAAGTGCTCTCTATGGGCCAATTCTTTGACACTCCATCGTGGTGAATCGCCCAAAACCGCTCACAAGATGAGTTGGGTCATCCACAAGCTCCGCCGGATGATCACCAAACTCCCAATCACTCGTTCATGCCCCCCTTTATAGTACGGCCAAAGGAAAAAAGCGAAGATCCTAATGACTATTCCGAATGTAACTTAACACATTGACATCCAGAACTAACCGTCCTTAATCCTAACGTTAATCCTTTGAAAAACAAAATGATTTCCATCAAGGGGCATGAATACCATAGTGCCCAAAGCATTTACCACTCCCATGACCTAACTTACCAAAGTTTCTGCAAAACACATGTTAGTCATGGTAATAATGCGTTGTCATCAATTGCCGAAACCAACTCTCGAGGCCTAGATGCTTTCAATCTCCCCCTTTTTGGTGATTGATGACAACACTTTGATTCAGTAGATTTAAGAGTTGAGGTTTTCGAACATGCTTGGTTCACATAAACAAAAAGGCAATAAGCACAAGGGATTATGAATTGCTTATGTGCTCCAAGCCAACTGGGTGTACTCATAAGATGAAACATGAAGAGTTAGTACACAAAAACATAGCTCATATGAAATCGGAGTAAGGCACGGAAGCACAACCTTATGAGCTAGAACCAATCAAGTGACATGATATAAAATAGCAACAAGATAATCCACATATGACTCAAGTATCTCACAAGCACACATGTCACAAAATGCAAGCGTGGAATATAAACATGATGCATGAATGTAGCACACAAAGAAAACAAAACCCTCTCTCAAAACTTCCCCTGAATCTACTCTCTCTCCCTCTTTGACATCAAGCGCCAAAAAAAACTAAGGGTCCGACAGGGGAACAGAAGCAATCGTGTCGGGTGCCGAGGAGCGTGGAGTGATCATGAACTATAAAGTATCCTCCTCTGACTCTAAGCTATCAGGCTGACCATCTATGGATACACGTGGTATTGAAGCAGTCTAGGTCTGTAGAGCAGGAGCAGGAACTGATGATGTAGTAGCAACAATGGCCACAGTCTCTGTCACATGAGCCTAAAAAGCACCAACTGTGGGAGGATCTGTCGAGGCAACTGACGAAGGCACTGTCTCTGTAGTCCCGGTCCCTATCACTAGAGGAGCCACTATCTCTGAAGCTGACATCCCTGAAGTAGTCACAATTGTGGTATGCGAGGGTGTCGGCTGTCCAGTCAACTCACTGTAAGAAGCACTCAAGTCAGTGGAGAAAGGAGTGCATGTCAGAAGATGAGGTCTGGGCTGAACTGGTGGAGTGAATCCCATCTGAATGGGAGTGTAGCTCGAGGACTAAAAAGTCTGAGGGACCTGCTGCTGGGGAGAGGTAAACTAAAAGCTCGACTATCCCTAACTCTGAGGTCCACTAGACTGTAATGCTGGAGTAAGGACAGATGGTGGTGGAGGAACCCCAACAATGACAAGGTGTCGCAGGAGCTCAAGATACTACTGCTGGGTGGCTGCCTGCTGCCTCTGCATCTCAAACTGCTGCCTCTGAAAGTCAAGCTGTTGCCTCTAGAACTCGTCCTGACGAGCCTAAATCTGAGCGAATGCAGCTGCTGTATCCTGAGCCTGTCGCTGCAGCTAAACCTCCTGCCTCTCCTAGGCCTGGGTCAGCCTCTCAAGGATAGCCACCATGGCTGGGTCTGAGCGGGAGGCTGAACCTGAATCACCGGCCTCATGGTTGTGAGACCGAGGAGAGCGGTACCGAGGAATAGGTTGATAGTCCTCATCTGTGCTGTCAGTGGCGTCATCCTCGACTGGATCAGCTGGCTGAGCATCTAGATCTGCAAGCTCGGCCTCTGCAAGACCCTCAACTATCTTGTCCTGCTCAGCTACGGTCTCTAGAACCTCTGCCCTCTGACGCTGTCCCGGTCTAGGTGCCTGCTCTCTAGTAACAGAAGCCCACAACTATCGAATGCCATACTCAGGGAATGTAGTAGTGGTGTCTGAAATCTTAGCCCTAATCTCAGCAGGCAGGTCACACACAGATCGAATAATGAAGCAAATCTAGTGTATATAGGGTAATTGACGGTGACCCTTGAAACCCTGTGCCAAAGTGTCCTCCATCTCACAGAGCATCAAATCCCAAATGTCAAACGGTGTCTGAGAGATGAGGTGATGGACTACCCATAGCTGCATACGTGTCAAGCCCTCTCTGTAACCCAGCCTCAGAAGTAGAGTCCGTCTCACAATGGCATCCAGCACTCGAGCAAGGGGTGTCAAGCTGGCAGGTGTGCGTCTGGACCCCTTGCCAAACGGCCATTGAAAGCAAGGTCTGATCAAATCTATAGGTGGCACAGAACCTCCGTGAGGATGCCTCGGTGGTGAAGTCTGATCAAAGCACAACTGGTGAATCTTGGTCTCTGAAGCAGGGAGTCTGAGAATTTCTCGTACCCTGGTGCTGTACAACCTGCGGTCACGGCCTCGGAATGAAAAGTGTATGAACTCGTGAGCAGGGTCAATCCAAAGTGAGGAATAGAACTCTCTGACCCAAGTGCCGAAGTAAGCTCCAGTCCATCCTAGAAAATCTGACAGTCCAAGTAAGAAAGAAAGGTGTGGATGGAGCTATCCACCAACAACAGCAACTAGAGCCTCAAGTCGACAAACTCGCTGAGGTCTGAAAGCAATCCCACTGTCAACATATGCTCTGTAGAAATCTTCATGAAGAGGTGTGTAGAAGCCCTTTGAGGCTCGGGGGGTGACCTCGAGCTCTGGGAGGTGGACTGATGAGGACATCGCCATGCTGGACACACCGACGTTATGGTCTTTCCCAAGTTGCAATTCATCCCCAACTTAGCTGCCACGTCACCCTTGGATTCAGCAGACACGTCGTCACTATTTTGGTCATAACTCTCTCATACGACATCAAAACTGGGCGTTCTTGGATGCGTTGGAAAGGGGACGATGACGCCATCGTTTTGGATTTGGTCCTAGCTCCAGAAGGTTTGTGGATCATTCTGTGTGACCACGTCAAGGTGCTGCGTCACCTATTTGGGCCAACTTGGCCATGTATCGTGTCGGGCCTTAAGCCCAAGTTGTGGGCGCCCAACCCCTGGCCGTTCCCAACCCAAGGTCGAGTCTTAGACTATAAACACAGCCGCCACCACTGTTAGACAATTGGGTTTTATTTAGAGTTTAGTTTTCTATTGAGAAACTGAATCGTTCATTGTAACTGTGGTGACAAATCCTTTTACAGTGATCCAGGGCCCCTATTCTTGATCTCCTCCACTGTGTCGATTAGTCCTTTGGAACAGAGTTCTTGAACCCTCTATTGATATTCGCATCATTCATATTTGCAATTTCAGATTGCGTGTTTTTACCTTCTTGCTTGTGTTCTTCGATTCACTTGCAGGAAAAGCCTTCTTAGCGAGGTCAATCAAGTTGTGCTTGGTTAATAACCAACGGAGCAGTGGTGTAACGGTTGTAGGGTTCGAATCGTGTCTGATTTGAAGCCGGATCGCCAACGTTGAGATCTTCACAAATCGAACTTACCGGTTACCTCTCGGAAGATCGGGCCAGTACTCATCAATTGGTATCAGATATTTCAGTTTTACCGCGAGGTATAATCTTGTTTGCCTTAGATTTATATTTGTTCCTTACCTATAGTCCACAAAAAGCCCAATACTATTTTAATTTCCACTGTCCTATCACCTTTGTGCCTTTGCAATTTCGTTTCAGATTCGCATTGTTCAGTTTGTGTCCGTGGTCGAGTCTTGTTGCTGGTTTAGGATTGTGTTCGTAGTTGTAGCTCAATCGCCCGTTGTTGTGATTTTTGTTTTCCGCCGCTATCCCATCCACCGTTTCCAAACAACAAGTCGAAACCACCACATTACTCGACTTGCCCCGCTAGCCGCCTTGTGTAACTTCTCGCCACCGCGCAAAACCTAGATAGGTTGCCAACCGCTCTTATTTTGCCTGCATCGCAGCCCTCCTTACATCATTAGGCGAATACCTACTGCTGTTAGTCATAGGAACCATCTTGTGATCGGTGTTGGAGTTTAGGAACGCTTTGCCCTAACTGCCGCTGCCGTATTGTGCCTTCCGGAAAACATAACTTGAGATACCTTCGGTAAAACAGGCATAACTTTTCGCTCGTTTATCAGAAAAATCTGAAATTTTTATAGCAGCTTCTTGACACCATTTGGAGCCGACCCAAACTTGGCTTTGCCCTATTTGGTTTCATCAAAATTGCCAAAAAAATCAGGAAAATAAAGAAAAAAATTTGTCAAAGTTTTTGCACGCTTTTCAGAGAACGTGCTGTATTTCTGTAGACCACGTCCCACCTCAGTTGTAGGTGCCAATTTTTGTGGTTGCATATTTTTTGATCCTTGTTTAGAGAAAAATATAAAAAAATATCAAAAAAATAAAAAAAAGTTTGATTCCTACTAGTGCCTTTTGGAAAATTCCAGGAAAAAATCAGAAAAAAGGAAAAATTCGGGTTATTTGCTTGTTCTGTGAGTTCTTTCCATCATCCTTTGCTTTCACCTTGTTGCGCTATGTCTCGACACGTCTTAGCCAGCAGCTGTGATTTGTACTTTGGATCCGGATTGAACAATTGCTACTCTGTATTCGTTAATTGCTAATCCTTGCTGTCATATTGTGTGCCTACCCATAGCTCCACATATTCTTCTGTCAGCATAGGTTCATCTTACAACTGTTACCCACGCTTAACAAAAGATTACTTTGCCACTTTGGTTTGGATCCTGTTTGGCGTTGGTAAGAATACAGGCAAGACGGTGATAAGCCGCTTGTGATTTTGCATTCCACTTTCACCACCACCACTTTTGGGGTTTTAGTTGATAGGGATAATACTTTGGTGTTGTCTTTTTCTATTTTCTAACCATGGCAAGATCTCCGACGGACTTCAATGAGTGCGTGTCCAAGGGCGAGCTTACAACATTCATGACTGAACAACGCAATCTTATGACCGAGCTGACGCGCAATGTGAACAATCTGGTCACCCGCATTGAACAACTCGAGCACCGCCCTCCACCTCATCGTGCTAATGATGCAGATGCGGATGATTTTGGTGATGAAGATGCGAATGCTGACGGTTATGCCCGTCGCCGCCTCAACTTCAACCGTCGCGGTATGGGAGGTAATATTCAAGGTAACAATGATCCTTTTGCTAAAATTAAATTTAGCCTTCCTCCTTTTGCTGGTAATGTTGATCCAGAGGCTTATTTAGATTGGGAGCTTGCTGTTCAACAAAAATTTGATTCTCATAATGTTCCTGCTGAGCATCGAGTTAGACTGGTTTAAACCATGATATACAAAAACCATGATATACAAAACATACTAGATTACAAAGAATGGCGTAATTTTTCCCAATTGTATTATCTTGCTATTAAGGCAGAACGTGAAGTACAGGGCCGCAAACAACACCAGCCTTTCAGGTCTAACAATGGGAGGAATTTTCAGCAGCGTTCAGAGTCAGAGACGCCCAAGATTCCTGTTGCATCATAGCCGTCTACACCTTCCGGGGTAAGTAAATTGTCTAATGTGTAGAACAAAACTGGCACTCCAGGTGTTTCTCCTAGCTCCTCCTCGTCCAGCTCTAAAATCATTTGCCACCGATGCAAAGGCATGGGACATGTCGTGAAGGATTACCCTAGTCGTCGTGCTTTCATTGCTACCGAGGATGGATATGTAAGTGCTAGTGATGTTGAAGATGATTTAGCCCTTGTTGCTAACATTGATGCAGATTCCACCGAGGGCGATCAAGACAAGGAGGCCATCATCATTGACTCCGTGGTTGCTACCGCAGACTACCCTAGCCTTCTTGTGTAGCATGTGTTGAGTACACATGTGGGACATGAAGAAGAGATGACGATCCAGCGCCACAATTTGTTCTACATGTATTTCATTGTGCAGGGTTGTCGTGTTCTCACTATCATTGATAGCGGGAGTTGCAATAATGATGAGGTCATGACCATGCTTGGAGAATTACATAGAGGCCAAGGAGATCAGCAAGGGCATCCAAATCAAGAAGGAGGCCCAAAACTTATACGGTTCGAGTCACCAAGGTGGAGGCCCAAATCAAGTTTGAGTCCACCTCGGAATCTAGGACTAGTCTGCCTTGAACTGGTCACCCAGGACGCGTACGGACTCCATTTTCGATGATCCATATATGGATGGAAAGCTTATTTGATAAGGAAGCCAACCCAAGTGGTCCTACGTCAAAAGATGTTAGGAATCAACGGGAATCATCGAAACAAGTCACCGTCCAGAATCTGTCAGGGCGCTGTGTCGCCGTCTTTTGGGCCGATTGGCCATGTATCGTGTCGGGCCTTAAGCCCAAGTTGTGGGCGCCCAACCCCTGGCCGTTCCCAACCCTAGGACCCTAGGTCGAGTCTTAGACTATAAATATAGCCGCCGCCGCTATTAGACAATTGGGTTTTGTTTAGAGTTTAGTTTTCCATCGAGAAACTGAATCGTTCATTGTAACTATGGTGACAAATCCTTTTATAGTCCCAACCCTAGGACCCTAGGTCGGGTCTTAGACTATAAATATAGCCACCGCCGCTATTAGACAATTGGGTTTTGTTTAGAGTTTAGTTTTTCATCGAGAAACTGAATCGTTCATTGTAACTGTGGTGACAAATCCTTTTACAGTGATCCAGGGCCCCTGTTCTTGATCTCCTCCACCGTGTCGATTAGTCCTTTAGAACCGAGTTCTTGAACCCTCTATTGATATTCGCAACAATCATATTTGCAATTTTAGATTGCATGTTTTTACCTTCTTGCTTGTGTTCTTCGATTCGCTTGCAGGAAAAGCCTTCTTGGCGAGGTCAATCAAGTTGTGCTTGGTTGATAACCAACGGAGCAATGGTGTAACGGTTGCAGGGTTCGAATCGTATCTGATTTGAAGCCGGATCGCCAACGTCGAGATCTCCACAAATCGAACTTACCGGTTACCTCTCGGAAGATCGGGCCAGTTTTCATCAATTGGTATCAGAGCTTTCAGGTTTACCGCGAGGTATACTCTCGTTTGCCTTAGATTCATATTTGTTCATTACCTAGAGTCCACAAAAAGCCCAATACTATTTCAATTTCCACTGTCCTATCACCTTTGTGCCTTTGCAATTTCATTTCAGATTCGCGTTGTTGAGTTTGTGTCCGTGGTCGAGTCTTGTTGCTGGTTTAGGATTGTGTTCGTAGTCGTAGTTCAATCGCCCGTTGCTGTGATTTTTGTTTTCCGCCGCTATCCCATCCACCGTTTCCAAACAACAAGTCGAAGCCACCACATTACTCGACTTGCCCCGCTAGCCGCCTTGTGTAACTTCTCGCCACCGCGCAAACCTTAGATAGGTTGTCAGCCGCTCTTATTTTGCCTGCATCACAGCCCTCCTTACATCATCAGGCAAATACCTACTGCTATTAGTCACAGGAACCATCTTGTGCTCGGTGCGACTACCCACAGGAACCATCTTGTGATCGGTGTTGGAGTTTAGGGACGTTTTGCCCTAACTGTCGTATTGTGCCTTCCGGAAAACATAACTTGAGATATCTTCGGTAAAACAGGCATAACTTTTCGCTCGTTTATCAGAAAAATCTGAAATTTTTGAGCAGATTCTTGACACCATTTGAGGCTGACCCAAACTCGGCTTCACCCTGTTTGGTTTCATCAAAATTGCCAAAAAAAATCAGGACAATAAAGAAAAAAAAATTGTCAACGTTTTTGCACGCTTTTCAGAGAACTTGCTGTATTTCTATAGACCACATCCCACCTCAGTTGTAGGTGCCAATTTTTGTGGTTGCATCTTTTGTGATCCTTGTTTAGAGAAAAATATAAAAAAATAGCAAAAAAATAAAAAATTTTTGATTCCTACCAGTGCCTTTTGGGAAATTCCGGGAAAAATTCAGAAAAAGGAAAATTTTGGGTTACTTGCTTATTCTGTGAGTTCTTTCCGTCGTCCTTTGCTTTCACCTTGTTGCGCTACGTCTCGACACGTCTTAGCCAGCAGCTGTGATTTGTACTTTGGATCCGAATTGAACAATTGCTAATCTGCATTCGTTAATTGCTCATCCTTGCTATCATATTGTGTGCCTACCCATAGCTCCACATATTCTTCTGTCAACACAGGTTCATCTTGCAACTGTTACCCACGCTCAACAACAGATTACTTTTCCCCTTTGGTTTAGCTCCTGTTTGGCGTTGGTAAGAATACAGGCAAAATGGTGATAAGCCGCTTGTGATTTTGCATTCCACTTTCACCATTACCACTTGTTTCCTTTTAGTTGATAGGGATAACTTTCACTATTTTGTTCCTATTTTGTGTCTACAATGACAGGTTACAACACTCATTGATACGAGACAACAATGATGCATGAGCCACGCACTATTGCTGCTACACCTCCTTCCGCAGGTCGTTCTATTCTTTCTTCTCCACCTACTTATGATGGTGTTGGTGCTGATGAGTACATTGAGTGGGAAAGTAAAATAGATAATATTTTTGCACACTGTCATATGTGTGAACGGAGGAAGATTAAGAATGCATCTAGTGTTTTGCGACATTTAGCATCAATTTGGTGGGAGTCTTTAAGTTCTTCAGATAAACCTCATACATGGAACGATATGAAAATTCTTATGAGAGAAAATTTTGTTAATCCATCTCTTGTAATTAATTCATATGATGAGGAACATCAACTAGACCAATCTCCTATTATTCCTCCTGTTGTGCCTAACCTTTTGCAGGATAATGCACAAAAGAGCAGGGATGACATGACAGAAAATGAGGTGTTTTCAGTTTCATGTGAACATTCACCACATGTTACTTCCGCTGACAGTGAGAGCCAAGGTAATGCCAATGATGCTAATCTCACAAAAGATGAGAGTTCTCTTGATGTGCTGAATTTTTCCACCAATCATGTTATGATAGAGCAAATATTAGTGGAACCTTCGTTTGATTTACCTTTGTCACAAGATGATTTGCTTGATGTTTCTTGTGATAATGATGACTTGAATGATGATATTTATATTATTCCAATAATGAATGATCATGCTATATGTATGTTGGAATCGAACACTACTAATGCAAATAGACATGTTATTCATAATACTAGCGATCTTGATGAGCTAAAGTTGATGTCTTCTTTACATACATTGGGATACATTGATTTTAATGTTCTTTGCAATCTTGATTATTTAGAGGAAAAACTTTATGCATATGCTGATTTTCCATGGTTGTCTAGACATACATATCATGTTTTTGGCAAATATAGCAACCGAGGACAATATATGGTACAACGACTTTACATTTGTACAACTGTGAATTCTTCTTTTGTTGTGCAAAATAATGATCACTTAGAGGACTATAAAATCAACAATGTTGTCATGCCATATTCCTCTCATTTTGCTTTACAATCCCAAGTGGAATCCAAAGAAGGGGAGCATATGTTTCTTGTTAGTACTAATCTTTTGCAGGATAGTATTGACAAAGATCGTGTGTATTTTAATCGAGGAGACTACATGATTGTAGGAGAAGGCATGCTGCAAACCAAAACATGTGGTCATATTCTTTCTTCCAACATTGTCAATTCCCAATATTTTGGCAACCTTGTTTGTCTTCATGTTGTGCAGAATGGCATTCAAGCAACATCGACGCCGAGGACGGCTTTTCATCAAGAAGGAGAGGATGATGAGGTCATGACCATGCTTGGAGAATTACATGGAGGCCAAGGAGATCAGCAAGGGCATCCAAATCAATAAGGAGGCCCAAAACTTATCCGGTTCGAGTCACCAAGGTGGAGGCCCAAATCAAGTTTGAGTCCACCTCAGAATCCAGGACCAGTCTGCCTTGAACTGGTCACCCAGGACGCGTATGGACTCCGTTTTCGATGATCCATATATGGATGGAAAGCTTATTTGATAAGGAAGCCAAACCAAGTGGTCCTACATCAAAAGATGTTTGGAATCAACGGGAATCGTCGAAACAAGTCACCGTCCAGAATCTGTCAAGGCGCTATGTCGCCGTCTTTTGGGCCGATTGGCCATGTATCGTGTCGGGCCTTAAGCCCAAGTTGTGGGCGCCCAACCCCTGGCCGTTCACAACCCTAGGTCGAGTATTAGACTATAAATACAGCCGCCACCGCTGTTAGACAATTGGGTTTTTTTTAGAGTTTAGTTTTCCATCGAGAAACTGAATCGTTCATTGTAACTGTGGTGACAAATCCTTTCACAGTGATCCAGGACCCCCGTTCTTGATCTCCTCCACTGTGTCGATTAGTCCTTTGGAACCGAGTTCTTGAACCCTCTATTGATATTCACAACAATCATATTTGCAATTTTAGATTGCGTGTTTTTACCTTCTTGCTTGTGTTCTTCGATTCGCTTGCAGGAAAAGCCTTCTTGGCGAGGTCAATCAAGTTGTGCTTGGTTGATAACCAACGGAGCAGTGGTGTAACGGTTGTAGGGTTCGAATCGTGTCTGATTTGAAGCCGGATCACCAACGTCGAGATCTCCACAAATCGAACTTACCGGTTACCTCTCGGAAGATCGGGCCAGTATTCATCAAATAACTTGGTGAGTTCAGATTTGGTTGCCAAGCTTGGTTTGACCACATAACAACATTCGTATCCATATAAACTTCAATGGTTCAATAATAGTGGCAAGACTAAGGTAACTAAATCAGCACGCATTAGCTTTTTCACAGCCTCTTATCATGATACTGCTGATTTTGATGTTGTTCCTATGCAAGCTTGTTCCATTTTATTAGGTCACCCATGGGAATTTGATAATGATTCTTTACACCATGGTAGAACTAATACATACACTATCATACATAAGGACAAGAAAATTACATTCCTACCTTTGTCTCCTACGGATATTATTAAACATGCTAATGAGATTAAAAATAAACCTCCAACTCACATTGCTAAAAATAATGGGATTAAGTTAAAAGGAGGTACTTTTCTTGCTACAACTTCTGCTACTGCTGAGTTATGTGATAATCCTGATGCGCCATGTTATACTATGTTTTGTCAACCTATTCTGTCTAGTGCATTGCCTGCTGTCACTAACCTTTTGCAGGAGTTCGCTGATGATGGGATGAAGTCGAGGACGACTCCAATTCTAGAAGGAGAGGATGATGAGGACATCACCAAGATGGAGTCGAGGATGATTCCAATTCAAGAAGGGGAGGATGATGAGGACATCGCCACGCTGGACACACCGACGTTATGGTCTTTCCCAAGTTGCAATTCGTCCCCAACTCAGCTGCCACGTCACCCTCGGATTCAGCAGACACGTCGTCACTGTTTTGGTCATAACTCTCTCATACGACATCAAAATAGGGCGTTCTTGGATGCATTGGAAAGGGGACAACGACACTGTCATTTTGGATTTGGTCCCAGCTCCAGAAGGTCCGTGGATCATTCTGTGTGACCACGTCAAGGTGCTGTGTCACCTATTTGGGCCAACTTAGCCATGTATCGTGTCAGGCCTTAAGCCCAAGTTGTGGGCGCCCAACCCCTAGCCGTTCCCAACCCTAGGTCGAGTCTTAGACTATAAACATAGTCACCGCCACTGTTAGACAATTGGGTTTTGTTTAGAGTTTAGTTTTCTATCGAGAAACTGAATCGTTCATTATAACTGTGGTGACAAATCCTTTTACAGTGATCCAGGGCCCCTGTTCTTGATCTCCTCCACTATGTCGAATAGTCCTTTGGAACCGAGTTCTTAAACCCTCTATTGATATTCGCATCATTCATATTTGCAATTTTAGATTGCGTGTTTTTACCTTCTTGCTTGTGTTCTTCGATTCGCTTGCAGGAAAAGCCTTCTTGGCGAGGTCAATCAAATTGTGCTTGGTTGATAACCAACAGAGCAGTGGTATAACGGTTGTAGGGTTCGAATCGTGTCTGATTTGAAGCCGGATCAACAACGTCGAGATCTCCACAAATCGAACTTACCGGTTACCTCTTGGAAGATCGGGCCAGTACTCATCATGGATGACCTACACGTCGCTGGCCCTCTAGCCTAGGTGTCACCTGAGCACGCGTACGTCCTGAGTGATGACGCAGTGGAGTCTGTACGGTCTGCTCCTTTGTCTCCTCTGTCTCCTCTGTGGGCTGCTCTACAGGCTAGTCCTCAGTCTCCTCAGCAGCCTCTGTACTGAGCTGTCAACCTTCAAGATGAAAGCGACGCTCCCCAATGTGAATGCCACTACCTCTGCCACCTCTCTCTGCAAGATCTGTTGCATCAGCTACTGCCTGTGCTATCTCTGCCTCAGTGAGTGTCCTCTTTCTATTCTTGGCGGCAATCTTCTTACGCTTGCCACGGGCAACCTCTATCAACCTGGGAGGACTCTCGTCCCCGTCACTCGGTGCACCACCAGCATTCTTGCAACAAACCATGCTGACAAATCTGTGTGACTGAGAAACCCTGATAATGAAAGATGATGAACTTACTCTCGTGAGGCTTGGCCTCAATCCGTATCCGTAGGCTTGGCCTCGGATTCAAAACTGACCAAGAGAATCAACTGCCACACATAGAGCACCGACAAGACTCTCTGTAAAGATAGAATAGATAGAGCTACTATTAAGCAATATATTTTAACTAATAGACGAGCGAAGTCCTTATGAGAGCAAGCATACGAGATAAGAAAAGAATAGAGCGCGATAAGCTACCTCAGACGAGCAAAACTCCGGTGAAAAGGTAAGTGACCTTGAAGCGTGAGGGTTCCATGGAAACGACGGATGAGCGCTGGAGTGCCGAGACAAATAAAGGATGAATTAGAAAATGATGGGATTTCATCGGCAATCCAAAGAAGGTCAAGGTAATGCGAAACAACCACGTGGAGATGAAGTCACGCGAAGTAGAACTGCAGAACCTTCGCTGGAGGATGGCCAGAGAGACGTTGTGCAAAAACTAGGGTTAGGGCGCAGTAGTGAATCGCGGGCAGTGGACGACGGCGCGCGGACATCAGTAGGAATAGCGGCAAAAGGCAATGGTGTGCAACATGGATGGCGCACGGGTGATGACGTGACAAGGAGTGTGGCTGCGCGACTATGGCATGACTATGAAGGAGAGTGGCTAGCGGCGGCGAAAGGCGTGGCGCGGCTGTGGAGGAGTTGGCTAGCGGCGGCAAACGGCGCGGTGCGACTACGGAGGAGCTGGCGGAGGCGCGGTGCGGAGGAGAGCGCAGCAGCGGGCGGTGGAAGGCAGAGCAGCGGCGGTTTGGCGAGCATGGACGGCGGCGCGGCTAGGGCTAGGGCAAGGGTCACGGCGGCGGCAGCGGATTGAAAGAGAAGACAGAAAAAAACAAGATGTATGGTTAAAACAGCTCAGATCCGCTTTTCACGGGGTGACCGGACGCGCTGTTCGCCTGACCGGACGCGCTGCAGAGGCGTCCGGTCAGAGTCCAATAAGCTCCTGGCGTGACCAGACGCGTCCGGTTAGAGCCTTTTAGCTTCTTGTTCTCATTTCTAAGCATCTCATTTTTACTCTTGAGCTTGACATAATCATCATGATTGTCGGACTCAACCACTTTCTTGCCTTTGCCACTAGAGCCTTGCTCAATGCTCTCAATAATCAAGTCATCACATGATGTAGCTATATCAATCTTAACAACTTGGTTAGTAGCATCATGTGTCTCAAGAGAAAGCTCATTAGCAACAACAAGACTATCATAATTGATTTTCAATGTAGTGTATTTGTCTTTTAGCAAGTTGTGTCTAGTATTGAGCTCATCATGCTTCTTCTCAAGTTTATCATGTTCATCTCTAAGCTCTTTGTTAAAAGTTTTGAGCTCCTTGAGAGTAGAAGACATAATTTTATTTTGATCTTTAATCTCATCACTAGACTTTTGTGCAATTTCAAGCTTTGATGAAAGTGATTCATTTTCATTTTGAAGCTCATCATTTTCATTTCTAGTTCTTCTTATGACTTTTGAGTATTTGTTTAGCAATTTTACAAGTTCATCATAAGAAGGTGCATCATATTCATCATCACTATCACTATCATCATCATCACTCTCATTGTTTTGTACCTTTCGTTCACCCTTGGCCATAAGACATAGGTGAGTAGTGGATGATGACGGTGAAGATGGCGGTGAAGATGGTGATGAAGATGTCGGTGAAGATGATGATGGCCCAATCACAAATGCGGCAACCTTTTTTTTTCTCATTGTTGCTTTCATCACCGGAGGACTCACATGATGACTCAATGTCGGTGAGCCAATCACCAACAACGTACGCTTTGCCTCCCTTCTTCTTCTTGTGAAACTCTTTCTTCTTGCCATCCTTCTTGTATGGCTTGTTCTTCTTCTTCTCATCTTCTTCATCACTAGAATCATTCTTCTTGCCCTTGTTCTTGTTCTTATACTTGTCTTTTGGAGGCTTAGGGCATTGATGAGCTAAGTGGCCAAGTTCACCATAATTGTAGCAATCCATCTCGGATATAGGCTTTCTTTTGCTACTTGTGAAAAACTTCTTCTTCTTGCCATCGAACTTGATGCCACTCTTGTTGAGCTTCTTTAGCATCTTGGTGGTCTTTCTCACCATGAGTGCAAGTGATGCATCATCAATGTCACTTTCACTTGAGCTTTCTTGCACGATCATGGCTTGGCCCTTCTTCTTTTTCTTGTCATGGCTAGCTTTGAAGGCCAAGTCCTTCTTCTTGGAAGATGATGAGCCCTCTTCTGGAGTGATATGCATGTACATCTCATGTGCATTGATCTTTCCCAATACTTGTGTCGGTGTTGCGGTGGAGAGATCATTTTGGTGAAGCACGGTGACAATGTGACCATACTTCTCAACGGGAAAAACACTCAAGATCCTCCTTGCAACATCCGATGGACTCATTTGAGTGAGCCCGAGAGCATTGAGATCCTCTACAAGAACATTCAATCGAGTGTACATGTCATTAGCACTTTCTTTGGGAAGCATCTCAAAAGAATTAATTTTCTTCAAAGCAATGTGATAGTTTTCCTCACACTCACTCTTAGTTCCCTCATGGAGAGCACAAAGGTTTTCCCACAATTCATGAGCGTTTTTTTGCATTACACACACGATTGAAGATATCCTTGCCTAGGCCCCGGTAGAGTGCATTTTTTGCCTTTGCATTCCACCGGTCGTACTTCTCCTCATCACCACTTGGGTTGACGGGATCCTTGATAGTGGGAAGCCCTTCGGTGGTGGCTCTAAGACACCCAACATCTATGGCTTCGAGGTATGCCTCCATGCGGATTTTCCAATATGGAAAATCATCTCCCTCAAAGGTGGGAGGTGGTCCTTCCCCATTAGACATCTTGCTCTAGGCGGTGAAGCCTAATTTAGGAGCAACTTGGCTCTGATACCAATTAAAAGGATCAAGATGCCCAAGAGGGGGGGGAGTGAATTGGGCTTTTCTAAAAATTAATTGTAAGAATTAAATCCTACAAGCCAAAATTCACTCCTAGTGCCTACTAGTGTTCCTTGTGATTCTACCTAAAAAAAGTTTTGCACCCTAAGTTCCAATCCTAGTCTAGCATGGCAATTCTAGGAAAGTAAACCAAGCAACAAAAGTAATACAAGAAAGTAATTGCTTAAAAGTAAGGGTTAGGAACACGACGATGTTTTCCTGAGGTATCGGAGAGTCGCCACTCCCTACTAGTCCTCGTTGGAGCACCCACGCAGGGGTGTAGCTCCCCCTTGATCCATGCAAGGATCAAGTGATCTCTACGGGCTGATTCTTTGACACTCCGTCATGGTGAATCGCCCAAAACCACTCACAAGATGAGTTGGATCATCCACAAGCTCCGCCGGATGATCACCAAACTCCCAATCACCATCAAGCCATCTAGGTGATGGCGATCACCAAGAGTAACAAGCTAGAACTCTCACTTGACCACAACAAGCCTAATGAGAAGGTGAATGCACACTTGCTACTCCCTAGTCACTAATGAGGGATTTCAAACTTTGATTCTCAAATCACAACCCTCACTAGAGCTCTTGCACTTCCTTGCACTTGAAAGGTGTTTCTCAGCTGAACAAATGAGCAAGAGACCTCTAAAAGAGGTGTAGGGGATGTATTTATACACCCCACAGTCAAATTCAACCGTTACCTGCCAACTCAGCAAAATACGTGCTGACCGGATGCGCCGGTCGACGTGACCGGACGTGCCGGTCGATGGCAACGGTCGAAATTGAAACTAGCAGCGCTGAGTTACCGGACGCACCAATCAGGGATGACCGGACGCGTCTGATAGTGCAAGGACCTTACTGTACTTTGATCGGACGCTCGGTCGAGTCTGATCAGTGATGACCGGACATGTCCAGTCAGCGAAGTACCTTACTGGAACATGACCGAATGCACTATGGACGCGTTCGATCATTTTCTAGTCACGTCCGATTAGTTCACTTACCCTCTGTGACACGTGACAACACGATCAACGCGTCTGGTCCTCGCAAGGACTGCGTCTGGTCAACCAAGTTGAAACGCAGTGACTGTTAGCACTGACCGGACGTGTCCGGTAAAGACTGAGACCGCGTCCGGTCAAGGGTAAACAGCTCAAACGACTTCGAAACGCGACACAACTTGAACCGAGTTGCTTCCAACTGAACTTTGGGCTGCACCTGAGCTACCTAATGCTAAGTTTGACAAGTGTGCACCACACCTAAAGAAAAGACTCACCTAGGTCAAGCTACTCGCTCATGCCCCCTTTATAGTATGGCCAAAGGAAAAAAGCAAAGATCTAACGACTATTCCGAATGTAACTCAACACCTTGATATCCGGAACTAACCGTCCTTAATCCTGACGTTAATCCTTTGAAAAACGAAATGATTTCCATCAAGGGGCATGAATACCATAGTGCCCAAAGTATTTACCACTCCCATGACCTAACTTACCAAAGTTTCTGCAAAACACACGTTAGTCATGGTAATAATGTGTTGTCATCAATTGCTGAAACCAACTCTCGGGGCCTAGATGCTTTCACCGTGACACGAGCATACCTCTCAACAACGTCACCCGGTGCATGGGGAGGGCACATGTTGAAGCGTTGGTGCAACCAAGCTGAGCTGACACCCGAAGTCTTCTTCTCCTTCTTCCCTTCTTTAGGGTCGGGTAGCCCGTGGCTGGTAAATTGCTCCATTGTATCCTTCCAGTAGAGTGGCTCTACTGTGCCTGTCACTGCTGGACCGTCCAAGCAAAGGCCCAAAATATAGCCAACGTCTTGCATGAGCATGGACATCTCTCCATAGTGTAGGTGGAAGGTATGGGTCTCCGGACACCGCCTATCGACGAAGGCGGTCAGGAGGGGACCATCCATGTCTTGGAGGCCAACATTGATAGCTCTAGCCAAGCCTAGAAACCGGCTCCTGCTCTTGCGAGGTAGGGGCATAGCGCTTGTCCCACTCTAGCAGTCGGTGAGTTCGGGGACACAGCGGGCCCAAGGCTTGCAAAAAACAACGTTTGAATGTTTACAACTCCATGTGACTACAAAAAGGACAAATATATTTTAAATAAGTACAAGAAAATAAAAAAAACATCACAAAGGCACAAGGCAGGCTTAAATAAGTACAAAAAAATGAAAAACAAACATCACAAAGGCACTACTTGTTTGATCCCAGAGACCCAACCTATGTGTATTCCTCTCCCCATGTATCCCTAATTCCAAAAATAATTTGTTGTGTCTCATTGCATGGTAATGGTATTTATCCAAATGTGAACCAAGATTTGCAATGACAATTCAAAACCAAGATGAAGAATAGTTAATTTATGCACTAGCGATGAACAAAATGCTTCAAATGAGAAAGCATGCAATATAAAAAATTAGGTTGCTTTGGTTTTTCATTATTAGGACTAAAAGGATTTGTTGTTGTTTTACCTGTGCAGTAGCAAATCTGCCCCAGTGGTGGCCCTTTGAAAGCCCAAGTTTGGTTTCGGTAATTAATGACACCAAGTTGCTAATGCCATGTGTTAAGTGTTTTTGAGTTAGGCACAAGCAACACATGAGATGAAGGTGTATGTGGCAAGGAGTGGTAGCCACAAGATCACAAAGAGATGGTGCATAGACATGAAATGATGATCATGGTGGAGATGCACATAAAATGAAGGACATGATGATCAAGTGAAAGAGAAGGATCTAAGAGCGCAAGGCAAAGGTATAACCATAGGGTTTTCCTTTACCGGTTTAAGATGAGTAGAGAAGTGATTGACCGGGTTTAGGATACATAGCCGACTATCAAGAGGGGCAATCACGGTTAGCTCGAGAATCAAGTGCCACTAGATCATTGTCTTGAGCATATGCATTAGGATCTAGTAAAGAGCTAACATAACACCTTTGAAAATGTTTGTGAAATGCTAACACACATGCACATGGTGATTTACACATGGTGGTGTTAGCACATTTGTGAAGGCGGTGGAGTTTGTACGGTAGAGAAGGGTTTGGGTTCTTCTCTCCCTCCTGCCGAGCTTGTGAGGTGGGATTCGGTGCTTTTTGGAGAAGTGAAACGCCTATTTTCTACTGCACCGAAAGTCGGAAAAGAAACGGAGGCGAACGGAGGTCACTGTGGTGACCGGACGCGGTCACGGCTTGACCAGCGTGTCCGGTCAGTTCATTCGGTCAGCGTGCCTAGGGTGAGTGACCGGACGCTGGTCTGGCCTGACCAGCGCGTCCGGTCAGTTCACCTGTGCGCAGAAGCATAGCGCGCGACCGGCGCGTCCGGTCCTTCACGGGACCGGCGCGTCCGGTCAGGCGTCCAGAGGGGTAGAGAGCGCAGGAGTGATGATCGGACGCGGGGCACGTCTGGTCATGTACGATCGGACACGTCCAATCGTTTAGGGCGCTTACTGGACTCTAATCGGACGCTAGCACTATGGCGTCCGATCAGTTCAACAGCACGTCCGGTCGTTGTTTCATTGTGCGCTACTCAGGACTGACCAGTGTGTCCGGTCAGTTGCGGGACCAGCGCGTCCGGTCACACCCCCAGCGCGTCCGGTCTGCGCGACCAGCGCGTCCGGTCAGTGCTTCGAAAATTGGCCGTTGCGCGACCGGCGCGTCCGGTCAGTTTTGACCAGCGCGTCCGGTCAGCGCGACTTCGGCTGTTTGAAGTTCCTAACGGCTAGCTGCGTACCCCTTCGTTATAAATAGACATTGGCTGAGGTTTGAGGGCAACTCTTGCACATTTTGAGACCTAGAGACATACTTTGAGCTAGAGAACAACCCCTCCACTCATCTCTTTGCATAGTTGCACATCTTAAGTGAGATTGAGTGAGATTCAAGTGCATTGCTTGAGAGTTGCATACTAGAGGCACTTGATCTTCGAGTTGCTGCGGATTTCTTGTTACTCTTCCGTGTTTCCCGACACGGTAGACGGCTTGGAGCAGCGGAGGTGATTGAGCTCGCAATTGGAGATTGTTGGAGCCTTCACCAAGTGTTGTAAGGGGTTCTTGATCCTTCCCCGCGTGAGTTCGCGAATTGGATACTCTAGTGGAGCTCGTGGCTTGGAGGATCCCCATCTTGTGTGCGATTGTGCGGCGCCTGCCGAGGGCTCGACTCTTGATAGTCGATTAGCTCGCGAATTGACAAGTGGGTGTATCACCACAACGGGGAGTAGCTTGCTGGGAAGCAAGTGAACCTCGGGATAAATTCTTGTGTCATTCTCTTCCTGAGGATTTCTCTTGTGTGATTGTTTGATTGGTATTTCTCATCTCTTCACGGCGGTATAATCTCTCGAATCTCTTCTCTCGTATTACTTCTTGTTTATAGCTTGTAGTTGTTGTTGTGTTTAGTGAATAGCCTTGTACTAGACTTGTGTAGGTGGCTTGCTTAATTAGTTAGAGCTAGTGCTTTTGCTTCGCCACCTTTCGTACAAACTTGTGGTTAAGTAATTCTTGTAGAAGTTTTAATTAGGCTATTCACCCCCCCTCTAGCCTTTTGGACCTTACAAGTGGTATCAGAGCCGAGGCACCGTTTATTTGAGGCTTAACAACCTACGGTGAAAAAGAAATGGCTCAATTAAGCTTGCACATCAACAACACCAAGAAGGCACCTCACTTTGATGGCACAAATTATGCATATTGGAAGGTGAAGATGACCGCACACCTAAAGTCAATCAATAGAGAAGTGTGAAAGGTCACCGAAACAAAATTTGAGGTTGCTAATCCGGAAGCACCTACACCGGTGGAAGAGAAGAAGCTCCAATGCAATGATATTGTCATTAGTGCTCTTCATGAGGCATTAGATGACAAGATCTTTGAGCAAGTAAAGAACATTGAGATTGCTCATGATGCTTGGGCCAAGCTAGAAGAAACATTTGAGGGCACCGAGGGCACAAAGACCGCTAAAGCATATATCTTGCAAGAAAAATTTTCAAGCTTCAAGATGCAAGATGATGAGAGTGTACCAGAGATGTTTCATAGGTTGCAAGTCATTGTAAATGAGCTCAAGGCACTTGGTGAGGAGGTCAAGGATAATCAATTCTCTATGAAGTTCTTAAGAAGTCTACACAAGAGATTTGATACATTGATCACCATGCTAGTGAGGACTACATTGAAGGATTCAACTCCTCAACAAATATTCCAAGAGGTGATGACCGATGATTCATATAGAGAAGATGATGAGAAGGATGAGTTGGTCAAGAAGAAGAAGAAGGAAAATGAGAAGAAAGATGATGAAAAGAAGAAGAGTGTGGCATTCAAAGCCACCACATCCAAGGGCAAATCCAAGATTGAATCATCAAGTGATGAAGACTCAAGCTCTTGTGATAGTGATGACATTGATGAGAAGATGGCTCTCTTTGTCAAGCAATTTAGCAAATTCATGAAGAAGAAAGGCTATCGTGCAAGAAGGAGGAAGAACTCATCCAAGAAGAGTGAGCATACCATGAGATGCTTTAGATGCCATAGCAAGGACCATCTCATTGCAAAGTGTCCTTATGATAGTGATGATGAAGATGCTATCAAAAAGGAGAAGAAGAAGCAAGAAAAGAAGAAGAGCTCTCATAAGAAGAAGAATGATTCTCATGTTGCTACATGGGATAGTGATGATTCCTCAAGTGATGATGAGGATGACAACAAGAGCAAGAAGAAGGGACATGCTAGCATTGCCATCCAAGAGAAGGTCTCCCTCTTCGACACTCCATCGTGCTTCATGGCTAAGGCCGCTAAGGTATCATCCGATGATGAGAGTGATCATGATAATGCTAGTGATAGTGATAGTGATGAAGAAGAATTCACTAAAGATGAACTAATCACTATGCTAGAAGATTGCACTTAACATTTTAAAGAATCTAGAAAGGAGTGCAAGGGCTTGCTTAAGGAAAAGAAAAACCTTATGCAAGAACTTGATGAGCTTAGGGCATCTTATGAGAGTCTAAAGGTAGACCATAAGAAGCTTCAAAAGTCTCACACCAAGCTTGAAGAAGCTCATTCCTCTCTAGTTGAAAAATGTGAAAACATGCCAACTAATGTTGAGAAAGCTAAAACTTGCAACATAGGCATATCGTGTAATATAATTGATGAATCCTTTCATAAGCCTATTGTTGTTGCTCCCACTAACCCTTCATGTAGCTCATCTACATCATCCTCATCTAGTAGTGATGGTTTCACTTGTGACTCCACACTTATAGTTGAGAATAAAAATCTCAAGAAGGAGGTAAAAGAGCTCAATCACACATTAGCTAAGGCTTATGGTGGTGAGGACCGCTTGCTTATGTGCTTGGGTAGCCAAAGAGCTTCTCTCTACAAAGAGGGATTGGGCTATAACCCCAAGAAAGGCAAGGCCGCTTTTGCTCCTCACAAGACTCGTTTTGTGAAGAACAATGGTAGCTATTGCAAAAGTTGCAAGCAAGTTGGTCACATAGAGTAACAATGCATGAACAAGAAATCTAATGCTAATATATCCTCAATTAAGTTTAATTCTTTCTATATACTTACCAAGGGTACTAATGGTGTTCATGCTAAGTTCATTGGTACACCATGGATGGGCTCAAAGAAGAAAGCCATTTGGGTACCAAAGAGCTTAGTCACTAACCTTGGAGGACCCAAACAAGTTTGGGTACCTAAAAAGAATTGATCTTGTTTTATAGGTCAATTACAAAGCCAGAGGAAGGCATTGGGTGCTTGATAGTGGGTGCACTCAACATATGACTGGAGACTCTTGTATGTTCAATTCAATTGATACAAGTCAAAATGGTGGTTTTGATGCTATCACTTTCGGCAACAACAAGAAAGGCAAGGTCAAGGGGCTTGGTAAAATTGCTATCTCAAATGACATGAGCATATCTAATGTGTTGCTAGTTGAGAGCTTGGATTTCAATCTTTTATCAGTGACACAACTTTGTGATCTTGGCTTCAAGTGTATATTTGGTAGTGATGATGTTGAAGTCATAAGTGTTGATGGATCAAATTTGATATTCAAAGGATTTAGACATGGTAGCTTATACTTGGTTGACTTCAATGATAGTGAGACACAATTGACATCATGCTTGCTTAGCAAATCTAGTATGGGATGGTTATGGCATAGAAGGCTTGGTCATGTTGGAATGAAACAATTGAACAAACTTTTGAAGCATGACTTAGTTAGAGGCTTGAAGGATGTCACCTTTGAGAAGGATAAACCATGTAGTGCTTGTCAAGCCGGCAAACAAGTTAGAAATGCACATCCTAATAAGAGTGAAATGAGCACATCAAAGGCATTTGAGCTATTGCACATGGACTTGTTTGGGCCAACAACATACACTAGCATTGGTGGCAACAAGTATGGTTTTGTGATTGTGGATGACTACACTAGACACACTTGGGTGTTCTTTCTCTATGACAAGAGTGATGTTTATGATCTATTCAAGTCTTTTATCAAGAGGGTGCAAAATGAGTTTGAGACTACCATCAAGAAGATTAGAAGTGACAATGGTAGTGAGTTCAAGAACACAAGAATTAAAGATTTGTGTGATGATTTTGGTATTGGACATCAATTCTCACCAACATACACTCCTCAATCAAATGGTGTAGTTGAAAGGAAAAATAGAACCTTGATTGATATGGCTAGATCAATGCTTAGTGAATACAATGTTAGTCATTCATTTTGGAGTGAAGCCATTAACACGGCTTGCTATTGTAGCAACCGTCTCTATTGCCATGGGATGCTTGAAAAGACACCATATGAGCTATTGAATGGAAGAAAGCCCAACATTACATACTTTAGAGTGTTTGGTTGCAAATGTTATATTCTCAAGAAAGGTACTAGATTAAGCAAGTTTGAAAAGAAATGTGATGAAGGGTTCTTGCTTGGTTATTCTACCACAAGCAAAGCATATAGAGTTTGGAATCTCACAAATGGCACCTTGGAAGAAGTTCATGATGTTGAGTTTGATGAAACCCAAGGATCTCAAAATGAATCTCAAAACCTTGATGATGTGAGAGGAGATCAATTGTCAAATGCAATGAAGAACATGGACATTGGTGATGTTAGGCCAAGGCAAGTTGATGATGATGATATTCATGTGATCAACCAAAGTGTGCAAATTGATACAAATCAAGCAAGCTCTAGTGGTTCTCATGATGAAGCTCAAGTTCAAGGTCAAACAAGTGAAAGCAATCAACTCCCAATACTCCAATCTACTAGTATTGCAAGAGATCATCCATTGGACCAAATCATTGGTGGAATTCAAAGTGGTGTTCAAACTCGATCAAGACTAGCATCCTTTTGTGAGCATTACTCATTTGTGTCACTTGAAGAACCTAAGAAATTTGAAGATGCTTTGAAAGATTCTGATTGGGTAAATGCCATGCATGAAGAACTAAACAACTTTGCTAGAAATCAAGTTTGGAAACTTGTTGAGAGGCCAAAGAACTACAATGTGATTGGTACTAAGTGGGTCTTTAGAAACAAGCAAGATCAAGATGGCATGGTTGTGCGGAACAAAGCAAGATTAGTAGCACAAGGATACACTCAAGTTGAGGGTCTTGACTTTGGAGAGACATATGCACCGGTTGCAAGATTGGAGGCTATTAGAATCTTATTAGCATATGCTTGTGCACACAACATCAAGCTCTATCAAATGGATGTCAAGAGTGCATTTCTCAATGGCTACATCAATGAAGAAGTTTATGTTGAGCAACCTCCCGGTTTTGAAGAT
Organism: Saccharum hybrid cultivar R570; assembly: GCA_038087645.1. Lineage (NCBI taxonomy): Eukaryota > Viridiplantae > Streptophyta > Magnoliopsida > Poales > Poaceae > Saccharum > Saccharum hybrid cultivar. The sequence goes on along the minus strand of JAQSUU010000695.1, from coordinate 437,378 downwards.
GACAAGAAGCCCGACCATGTTTACAAGCTAAAGAAGACATTGTATGGTTTGAAGCAAGCACCTAGAGCATGGTATGAGAGATTGAGGGACTTTCTTCTCTCTAAAGGGTTCAAGATGGGAAAGGTTGACACCACTCTCTTCACCAAGAAGCTTGGAAATGACTTGTTTGTGTTGCAAATCTATGTGGATGACATTATCTTTGGATCAACTAACCAAGACTTTTGTGAAGAGTTTAGAAATATGATGGCTAATGAGTTTGAGATGTCTATGATTGGAGAGCTTAGTTACTTCCTTGGACTTCAAATCAAACAAATGAAGAATGGCACTTTTGTAAGTCAAGGCAAGTACATCAAGGACATGATCAAGAAGTTTGGATTGCAAGATGCTAAGCCAATGAGTACACCAATGGGCACTAATGATCAATTGGGTATTGATGATAGTGGAAACATGGTAGATCAAAAGTTATACCGGTCTATGATTGGAAGTTTGCTCTATGTCACCGCTTCTAGGCCGGATGTAATGTTTAGTGTGTGCAAGTGTGCAAGATATCAAGCTTCACCTAGAGAAAGTCACTTGAAAGCAACCAAGAGAATATTAAAATATCTTAAGGGCACTCATGATGTTGGATTATGGTTTCCAAAAGGGTCTAATTTTGAGTTGATTGGATATTCGGACTCCGACTATGGTGGATGCAAGATTGATAGAATGAGCATAAGTGGCACTTATCAATTGCTTGGAAGGTCTCTTGTTTCATGGTCATCAAAGAAATAAAATAGTGTTGCACTATCTACCGCCGAGGCCGAATACATTAGTGTTGGTAGTTGTTGTGCACAATTGCTTTGGATGAAGGCAACTTTGAGTGACTTTAGAATTAAATTCAAGAATGTGCCTTTGTTTTGTGACAATGAAAGTGCTATCAAGATGACTCAAAATCCGGTTCAACATTCAAGAACCAAGCACATTGACATAAGACATCACTTCATAAGAGACCATCAATAAAAGGGTGATATTAGCATTGAAAGCATTGGCATCGAAGATCAACTAGCCGACATATTTACAAAGCCACTTGATGAAAAGAGATTCAACAAGTTGAAGAATGAATTGAACATACTTGACTTCTCCAACTTGAAATAAGTGCACCCCCATATTCTTATATGGCATGCCTCTCCACCAACATAGCAAGGTAAAGTTGTTTGGCATATCATTCATACTTTGCTAAGGACATGTTTAGAACATATAGACATATTTGCATGACAAATAGGCTCATTCATGAAAATCAAATGATTTTGATGTATATATGGTACCACTATTGCTTCTATGTTTGTTTAATCTAGTGGTAGCATATGACATGTTTGTGGGCTTGCCAACCTAGTGTTGAATTTAGAAAATGAGCTCATGATGTGTAATTCAACATGCTCAAGATAACCCTTATACTTTATGAGGTGTGAAGAAGCTTGTGCTTGGATCAAACCGAATTACATATTCTAGGCAAGTGATCTAGATTGAACCATAATTTGGACTCCCTCATATTGATTGACTTAACTCTCACTAAAATTGGCACCTTTTTTTAGTAATTGTTGACAAAGGGGGAGAGAAAAGTCACAAAGATATTGCAAAGAGGAAATAAGATATAATAAGGGGGAGAGAAAAGTCACAAAGATAAAAAGTTAAGTTACAAAGGGGGAGAAAGGGATTAAAAGTGAGCACACAAGTAGGGGGAGCAAGCTCATGAATTATTTGTTGCATTTGTATGTGCACTAACATGATGATGTGTTGCATTGCAAATTTAATTTTGATATTCATGATTGAATGATGTTTGCTAGAAATAGAACTTGAATGATGATTTGTTGAGAGTAGCTTTACAAGCGGTATCTAGACACCTTTGCTTATAATGTTGATCTCACGGGGTATTTTAGTGTTTGTGATCTTTACAAGTGATGTATTACAAATGGTGTCTAGCTACATCGATGCTAAGGATGATATATAAAGGCAACTCTAATTGGTATCACGCTTCAAAGGTCTATTCTATATACCTTAGCATCAATTTGATAGTAGTAACTCTCCCAAAATTCAAATCCATACATATGTGCACAATTGAACCAAACTCATGGAAGCACATATGTAGGGGGAGCTAATACTATCGAAATTGAAAATTGATTTCATTTCATATCTTTGTGATGGTTGTCATCAATTACCAAAAAGGGGGAGATTGAAAGCCCAAGTTTGGTTTTGGTAATTAATGACACCAAGTTGCTAATGCCATGTGTTAAGTGTTTTTGAGTTAGGCACAAGCAACACATGAGATGAAGGTGTATGTGGCAAGGAGTGGTAGCCACAAGATCACAAAGAGATGATGCATAGACATGAAATGATGATCATGGTGGAGATGCACATAAAATGAAGGACATGATGATCAAGTGAAAGAGAAGGATCTAAGAGCGCAAGGCAAAGGTATAACCATAGGGTTTTCCTTTATCGGTCTAAGATGAGTAGAGAAGTGATTGACCGGGTTTAGGATACATAGCCGACTATCAAGAGAGGCAATCACAGTTAGCTCGAGAATCAAGTGCCACTAGATCATTGTCTTGAGCATATGCATTAGGATCTAGTAAAGAGCTAACATAACACCTTTGAAAATGTTTGTGAAATGCTAACACACATGCACATGGTGATTTACACATGGTGGTGTTAGCACATTTGTGAAGGCGGTGGAGTTTGTGCGGTAGAGAAGGGTTTGGGTTCTTCTCTCCCTCCTACCGAGCTTGCGAGGCGGGATTTGGCGCTTTTTGGAGAAGTGAAACGCCTATTTTCTACTACGCCGAAAGTCGAAAAAGAAACGGAGGCGAACTGAGGTCACTGTGGTGACCGGATGCGGTCACGGCTTGACCAGCGCGTCCGGTCAGTTCATTCGGTCAGCGTGCCTAGGGTGAGTGACCGAACGCTGGTCTGGTCTGACCAGCGCGTCCGGTCAGTTCACCTGTGCGCAGAAGCATAGCGCGCGACCGGCGCGTCCGGTCCTTCACGGGACCGGCATGTCCGGTCAGGCGTCCAGAGGGATAGAGAGCGCAGGAGTGATGATCGGACGCGGGGCGCGTCCGGTCATGTACGATCGGACGCGTCTGATCGTTTAGGGAGCTTACTGGACTCTAATCGGACGCTGGCACTGTGGCGTCCGGTCAGTTCAACAGCGCGTCCGGTCATTGTTTCGTTGTGCGCTACTCAGGACTAACTAGCGCGTCCGGTCAGTTGCGGGACCAGCGCGTCCGGTCACACCCAGCGCGTCCGGTCTGCGTGACCAGCGCGTCCGGTCAGTGCTTCGAAAATTGGCCGTTGCACGACCGGCGCGTCTGGTCAGTTTTGACCAGCGCGTCCAGTCAGCGCGACTTCGGCTGTTTGAAGTTCCTAACGGCTAGCTGCGTACCCCTTCGTTATAAATAGACATTGGCCAGGGTTTGAGGGCAACTCTTGCACATTTTGAGACCTAGAGACATACTTTGAGCTAGAGAACAACCCCTCCACTCATCTCTTTGCATAGTTGCACATCTTGAGTGAGATTGAGTGAGATTCAAGTGCATTGCTTGAGAGTTGCATACTAGAGGCACTTGATCTTCGAGTTGCTGCGGATTTCTTGTTACTCTTCCGTGTTTCCCGACACGGTAGACGGCTTGGAGCAGCGGAGGTGATTGAGCTCGCAATTGGAGATTGTTGGAGCCTTCACCAAGTGTTGTAAGGGGTTCTTGATCCTTCCCCGCGTGAGTTCACGAATTGGATACTCTAGTGGAGCTCGTGGCTTGGAGGATCCCCATCTTGTGTGCGATTGTGCGGCGCCCGCCGAGGGCTCGACTCTTGATAGTAGATTAGCTCGCGAATCGACAAGTGGGTGTATCGCCACAACGAGGAGTAGCTTGCCGGGAAGCAAGTGAACCTCAGGATAAATTCTTATGTCATTCTCTTCCTGAGGATTTCTCTTATGTGATTGTTTGATTGGTATTTCTCATCTCTTCACGGCGGTATAATCTCTCGAAGCTCTTCTCTCGTATTACTTCTTGTTTATAGCTTGTAGTTGTTGTTGTGTTTAGTGAATAGCCTTGTACTAGACTTGTGTAGGTGGCTTGCTTAATTAGTTAGAGCTAGTGCTTTTGCTTCGCCACCTTTCGTACTAACTTGTGGTTAAGTAATTCTTGTAGAAGTTTTAATTAGGCTATTCACCCCCCTCTAGCCTTTTGGACCTTACACCCTTGTAAGACATTATACGTGAAAAGGAAATAATGTGTGCAAATCACTTACATCACCGTTGTCGACCATCAAGTGTGATTGTTGGTCCTTGTCGTAGTATTGCTCAAGAAGGGGGAAGTTCAGGTGCGCCATGCTACAATTGTGAAAATGATGGGACAACATTAGAATATCGAAAAAGTAAATAAAACATGGTACATGCTACAAAACAACACACAAATGGGTTTTCTAGCAATGTTAGAATATACAAAATATAGAAGAACCACAATGTTAGAATCTACAAAATAGGAATGAAACATGTTATAAGCTAAAAACAAGGAACAAATGCATGAATGATATAAGCAAGACCTATTATAACCTATGTACCTTTATATGTTTCAAACCACTATTACTCCCATTCCATGTTTCTGATTTCCTTGACTTCTTACACTTCTTATGTGTGGCAGCGGTGTGATCGGTTTTGTGGCATTTGGAGCAACGGACCTGGACCGGTGCCTCATCAAAGTCGCCAAAACCATACATATCTTCACCATACCCATTCGATGCATCCATAAGTCCTCTGAGCTGCTTTTTCTTCCTTCTACCCTTCTTTGTCTTTAGAAGGTTCGGGTCGGGAACATAATCCAACCCATAGTACTTGGGCCATTGTGTCGGATCTAGGCAAGGCTTGAAGCTTGACTCCCACACTTTGAGAGTGTTTGACATGAGGTAAAAAGGAGACATGAACTTTTCACTTTCGTGGTCTAGACCCCTTCATCTGCAAGCTGTAATGACATGTGAGCAAGGGACCTAGAGTTGTGGAAAGTTACAAGAGCATTCCGCTTTCTCAGGGTCCACCCTATAATTCCTACCACCATACTTCTCACCCCTCGGGTTAGTTCCTCCAGCTGACCTGATATTGTACACTAACCTCGATGGCCCAAAGGCCTCCCCTACTTGGTTAGAAGCTAAAGTCTCCGAGAGATCCAAGTGTTTTCTGCTGGCTCTACCCCATTTCTCTTTGGACGCCTTTGCTATGTTCCACCGATTGACAAAGTATTCATTGCACTTCCTGAATGAGTACTCCACAATACCTAATACAGGGACTGCACAGATACCCTTGAACACCTTGTTGAACGATTCTAAAGAATTTGTAGTTATCATGCCATACCAAAGACCTCTGGCATCAAATGCAAGAGCCCACTTGTCCCTTTGAGGCATCTGATCCTCAAGCCAACTCTTTGCCCTAGCATTGAGGACCTTCTATAACTCCGCAAGCGTCTCTTCAAACTTTTCCTTCGTTTGACACCCACATAGTGACTTCAACTTCTGCACTACCTCCTTTTTCTTCTGCCTCCTCCATATGTTGGCAGCAAAGTGCCTCATGCACCATCGATGCTCAAGAGGAGGGCATCCATCTACAAGCTCTTTCATAGCTATCAGCAGACCATGATGCTGATCTAAGATTATGCATATGTTCTAAGATGAATGGAGCACATTCTGTCACACAATGGTCGGGATCCACCATGCGCCCACTCTCAAGGAGATCCGGCGAATGCAGTCAACCACCGGGACTCCACCAGACCATCGGAACTCAGCTGAAGGAGGAGATACTGTAACAGAACCGACCAAATTATAAGAGCACAAGTATGAAAACAAGCACCGAAGCGCTTAAATTTTCAAACTTGAGCCCATATAATCCCGGTAGTCAATCGAAATCACGAAGGATTTCAAACCAAACTGCTTACAACCAGGATCGCTTCATTCAACATACAACATCATACGATACATTTCACAAGTAGTCCAGAAATAAGTTTACACCACGGAGTAGCAAATATTACAAACCAAGTTTGAAAGTAGCGGAAGCATAACACACACACTAGTTAATTAAATACTGCCAGTCTGGATGATCGACATCTCGCAAAAGCATGAGGAAAGTACATAAAGACGATCACGCCCTTGTGATCTAGTCATCATCACCCGCAGGGTGGAGACACGTCTTGCAGAATCTCTGATAAAGCATGTCATCTGCAACAGGAGGGAATAAACCCTGAGTACTGGAATGTACTCAGCTAGACTTACCCGTCGAAAACCAGAAATAAGAGGACACCAAGGATTATGCAAGGCTTACACAAGAGGCTAGCTGACATAACATTTTGCATAAAGGCATAAGTAATTGATACTCTTATAACTTGTACTAGCAGTTATTTTTAGCATTTACCTGTCATCTATCTTAGCACCTGTACTAAACATGCACTTGGTTGTAATCAAACAATTATCATCATTATATCCAGAGCAGGTATGAATTGTGGCAACATTGTATCATTCCCTTAACCACCAGTTTATTTAATGAGATCTACGTTGCCGCTGCTCAAGTCAAGTGCTCACTAACCGGGAGCGACGGCGATTCGAATCGAATTCCTATCCAGCTGGAGGGGTATTTCTAACACTCACCGTGCAGACCCCTGCCAGGGTCGCACAGGCCACCGTTTCATATGATTCAGGAATCGCGGGTCCGAATAATGTCGCGACCCCAAGGGCGACACTCTGCCAGGTGATAGGGACTCTAACCCCCCCTTGGTCTCACGCCAATGTCCCCAAGCACATCCTTTCTCTCCTCCAAGAAGCAACCTACCATTCGATTCCCGGCCTGAACCACATTACTCGGCTTCGCGGTCGGAACGGGTTATCCGGCCAACTAAGTGTTAGACTGCGTTCAACATGACTCAAGGACGTACAGCGAATCGGTCCTTAAACGACTCAGACGGGCATAGCTCCACACCCAAGACGTGAAGTGTCTTGCGGCTGTACTATCGAACTCCCGCCCGGTCTCAATTTCATTTTTAAGCATGGTTCCATTCACGATAGCCATAGAGCCACTCGTGACTCCTTCCTACATCTCGCGGATGACCGGAAATCACCCGACTTCTACCGTACTAAGCAGGGCTAAGCATTGACACGTGCCTAAACCTAAAATAGGATTAAGTACGATATCTGGACAAGAACAGGTATAATGCAACAAGTGTTTTCATATAACTCCTACAACTTAATGCATTAAACAATTAAAAGTACTCAAGATATATTTATAAAATGATGGGCTCAGCATGCACCGGGGCTTGCCTTTGAGAAAGGTTGCGGGCCGGTGGTCAGGGCACTCGGGTAGATCTTCTGACGGAGCTTCCCCGACGTTGGGTTCTTCTGCTAATTCCTCCGGTTGACTCAGCACCTCCTCCGGTATCGCTTGTTCGAATTCGGGAAGTGTCACCCCCTCCGGTACACCTATTGCATGAGTGCATAATAAAACCCATGAATGCACAATGAAAAATACAACATGCTCGGAATGAAATGCATTACAACAATTTAACGCTCTATTCAAATCACTTCAAAAGAGTAGGTGCAAATTTCCTCTCCGGTAGAGAAGTACTCACCTAATCTACTTAACCTAAGATAAAGCTGCTCATCCTCAGTTAAGGCCCTAACACCTAACAATTACAAAAGTAGCATGTCTTAGGATATCACACCATATCAATCAGCAAAACACCACAGTAAGCATTCTGGACAGCAGCTACTTGTTTTTATCACAACTGGAGATTTACAATTCCAAAAGATATGATCTAAGCCAATCTGGAAAGCCTAAGAAATGTACTACAATTCATTTTCAGACCTCAACTCTAAACTCCTAAGTTTTCCATGTCAAACTTCACAAGTTCCAAAATCTGTCCTCTCAAAACAGAGAGTAGCAGATTTTGAACTGCCACTTTAAACAATAGTAACTCTCAAACTACTAAGCCAAATGCTTCCAAATTTTGACACAAGCTAGTTCATCAAGTTTACTCCAACTTTGGTATTTACAAGTTTTCCAGCAACCAATTTTATCAAAGCCAAATTTAGAATTACTACTAGCTGTCCAGAAAACCTAAAATTACAAAGGTTAAATATTTATTGATGTGACCAACATTCTCTAAGACCAAACTAATACTACTACAAGTTCACAAATGTCACAAAAACACCAGAAAGTAAGGTGTGCCCACCTAGAATATTTATTTATACTCATTTCTTATTTTACTTAATTAATTAGGTGGAATTTTAAACATATATGTAAACTGCTCCCAAAATTCTACAAAAATTACAGAGGACTCTTTGACCCAAAAAGAGACTACTGTAAAAATTTGAACTAAATTTATTCACAGGAACTCCCTACACAAAATTGCCAAGCCAAAAAGGCTGATTTTTGTATAAATAACCAAGTATAGTAAAAAGTGTCAAACAACAGATTTCTTAATTTTCTTGGACACTCTAGGGCACCAAGACATTCTCCAAAAATTTATAAGAACATTGCACATGTAGAAGAATTACTAAAATTCATTTTATTATTTCCTAGAATAACAAGATAGCATTATAACTTGGAAATTACTTAATCACTGATGCCCAAATTTTTACCAGAGCTAGGGCTAGCATAGAGTAACCTACCCACCAAATTTAATGATTTATGGAACACTACAGCTCAAGTTATAAATTTAACAAATTTGCATGCATTCCAAAACACATTTAAAGGATCTATTAAATTCTTACAGACTTTAAACATCTCATGCCAGATCCATATTTTTCTAAAATACTACACATTATGTAGACCCTAATAAAATTTATCTCATGATTTTTGGATCATTAAAACCCTAGATCTATATTTTTCCAACTTGTACAAAAATCAGTGACAAAATAATAAAAATGAATTTCATTTCGGACGACTGGGCCGGCCCGGAAAAAAACTCGGCCCACACTCGCGCGCGCGCGGCCCGCTCAGCGCTCCCGCCCGCGCGCGACACTGACGGGCGGGCCCCCGCGGTCAGTGACCGGAGATAGGGAAGGCGGAGACCCGCGAGCTCCGACGAGCTCGAGCTCGCCGGAGAAGAGCTCGCTCGGCCAATTGAGCACCGCCTCGTGTTCTCCGTCACCCGGTGCGTCGATTGGTGCTCGTGGAATGGATGGGGATGGGGTGGAAGGGGCTTGTCACCGCGAGTGGCGGCCGGTGATGTCCCGTGGCGGCGCACCGTCGACGGTGAGGATGTACGGTGCGGTCTAGGCTCGGTACGAGCTTCACCGAAGCTAGGCGGATCCATTTTGCTAGGAAGGGAGGATGGAGAGAAACCCGAAGCACCCCGACCATGGTGAGGTCCCATGGCGGGCTCCGGCGAAGCTACCGTACCAGCGCGTTCACCTCAACCTCGCGCACCCAGGGGTACCCTCAATTGCTATGATTATGGCGGCTAGATAGGATGGCATCGGTCATGGCGGTGTGCGGCCACGGCTCGACCAACTCCGACTAGTCGCCGGCAACCCTGTCCAATTAGCCTACCCTACAAGCTTTAGCCTACCTAACTGTACCTACAGCACGGAAGAGATAGGATAGGGAGGGGCCCGAATGGCATGGCCCCGTGCAAGCTTGACAGTGGCGGACATGGCGGTCCGGTGGAGCCGCCCTCGCGGTGTAGCTCACCTGACGCGATAGAGACGGTTTGGTGAGGACGAGGACGTGGAGGGGCTCACGGTGGTGCGGTGGTCTAGATGGTTTGGCCAATGGAGCTGCGGTTTGGGAGAATGGCTCGACACCGTCGCGGTTTCGCTCCTCTGGTCACCGCCCGCGCGCGGAGAAGGAAGCAGAGAGGGAGGGAATGGCGAGCGCGAGTGGTGGGGGTTGAGGTGTCGGCTCGGTCTTCATCTCTGCGCCTGGGCTCGCGACGTGGAGGCGACGGCAGAGCTCGGACGCCACGTGGCCAAGCTGTTCTGCCCGAGCGCCACGACACGGTCGTTGTCTGAACCTTGAACCCGACGACTTCGGCGTCCATTGCCCGACTGACGGCCAAAGTTCCACCGATCCCCGTTCCAAATCTAGCCGGAATTAGTGCTAAGTGTTAACAGCAATTTGGTAGAGCTATGTGAGGGCAACAAAATTGTCAATTGGAGCTTAGACTGGTTCGGCCTAGATTTGAAACTACAGAGCTCCAAAGTGGGTCACCCGAAAACTGAAACTTAGTTTCAGTCACTATGCAGACTGAAACTCGATTTTCTAGTCACCAAATCTCCTAAACCATTTAGAACTAGGTGATGGTGATATTGGCAATGTTGTAGAGCTACATGTGATCTACAAGTTTGTCAATATGAGTGAAAGCTGGTTTGGCCTGGTTTGCAAACTAAAAGCTCCTAAAGTAGGCATCAGTAAAACTGTAGGGTCAGATTCCAGACTTAGAAAAATTCTAAGTCTTGGAGCTACCTCTCTAACTGACTTGTGGGCCACTTTTGAGCATGTTAGGGTCAATTTCATGAGATGGTCATATTGAGACTTTTGTTCCCCATGAATTTCTTTACAACTTTGCTTAAGGTTGCTCTTCCATGCAAGGTCTCTAAATTAGACTTTTTAATTGGTCAAACTAGAGCCTTCTAGGGTCAAAGGGTGGTCAAACTTCTCTTGGAGGGCAATTTAGTAATTTTGGTCAACATGAACCTTGTTCCAAATGTTACCCTAAGTATAACTAAGGTGTTGTAGGTCATGATTGGCTACCTTACCTTTTTGTTACACCAACTATCAAATACTTCATGAAATAATTCAAATAAACCCCAGAACTATCACATGTGTTGCATCACATGAAATAACAAACATGAATGATGCATGCTCATGCTTATGCCATGCAAATGCAATGCAATTATGGAGCTAAACACTTGAGGTGTTACAGCCCTCCCCCCTTATAAAAATCTCGTCCCGAGATTTGGAAAGCGTACCATTTTTCATAGAATTCCTTATAACCATCCCGCAAATAGTCCTCCCGTTCCCACGTAGCATCACTCTCACTTCCCTGATTACTCCACATCACTTTGTACCACTTAACCACTTTACTTCTAGTTACTCGTTCCTGAGTATCGATCACTCGGACTGGCTTTTCTTCGTAGGTTAGGTCGGATTCCAGCCTGATATCACCTAAAGGAACTTGTTCCTCAGGAACTCGAAGACACTTTTTAAGCTGGGATACATGGAAGACGTTGAATATGGCACTCATTTCTGGAGGTAACTGAATTTTGTACGCAACAGCTCCACTCTTGCCTATGATTTGAAAAGGACCCACGTATCTTGGCGCAAGTTTCCGCTTAACACCAAAACGTTGGACACTTTTCATTGGAGAAACTTTCAAATACACGAAGTCTCCAACTTCAAACTCGAGTGGTTTTCTACGACGATCCGCATAGCTTTTCTGTCTAGCTTGGGCTGTAGCCATATGTTTTTGGATGGTACGGACTTGTTCCTCAGCTTCCTCAACAAAAGCAATACCATAAAATCTTCTCTCACCAGATTCTATCCAATTTAGTGGGGTTCTACACCTACGACCGTACAAAGCTTCGAATGGAGCCATCTTAATACTCTCTTGATAACTGTTATTGTACGAGAATTCGGCTAAAGGTAACCATTTTTCCCAAGAACCCTTGGATGAAATGACGCATGCTCGCAACAGATCTTCCAAGATTTGGTTAACTCGTTCTGTCTGACCCGATGTCTAGGGGTGATAAGCAGAGCTTCTCACTAACTTGGTTCCCAGAAGGTGATGCAAATGCTCCCAAAAGCGAGCAGTGAACTGGGGACCACGGTCAGAAACGATAGTACGAGGGATCCCATGAAGCCGGACTATCTGATTGAAGTACAACTCAGCATAGTCAGTGGGACGATAGTCCACTCTCACTGGGATGAAGTGAGCTGATTTGGTCAAACGATCAACAATTACCCAAATAGAGTTATGATTTTTGACAGTAGGAGGAAGTCCGGCAATGAAATCCATACTTATCTCTTCCCATTTCTAGCCTGGAATGGAAAGTGGCTGAAGTAGCCCAGCTTTCATGTGCACAGCTTTAACTCTGCAACAGGTGTCACACCTAGCAACATATGCAGCTATCTCTTTCCGCATCTTGGTCCACCAATAAAGTGGTTTCAAATCATAATACATCTTATTGCTGCCAGGATGGATGGACAACTTAGAGGAGTGTGCTTCAGACATAATATCATTTCGAAGCTCTCGGTCCTTAGGCACAACTAACCTATCCTTGAACCATAGTACACCCTCTTCATCTATCCTGAACTGTGTAGTTTCTTGCTCTTTCATCTTACGCTTGATGTGGAATATACCAGTGTCAGTCTTTTGGAGCTCAATGATTCTGCTTTTGAGAGTACAACTGACAGTGATGTTGTACAAGACTGCTGGATGTAGAAGGCGAGATCGATGAAAATCAGTTTCAACTAAGGAATGACAATGAGACTTACGGCTTAAAGCATCCGCAACTACATTTGCCTTTCCTGGATGATAGTGCACTTGAAGGTTATAATCTTTAATCAACTCGAGCCATCTTCTTTGACGCATATTCAACTCGGGTTGGGTGAAGATGTATTTGAGGCTTTTATGATCGGTGTAGATATTGCAGACATTTCCCAGCAGATAATGCCGCCATACTTTCAAAGCATGAACAACTGCAGCCAGTTCTAAGTCATGCGTTGGATAATTCACCTCATGCTTCCGAAGTTGTCGAGAAGTGTATGCAATTACTCGGCCTTCCTGCATCAACACACCTCCCAAACCTATGTCTGAGGCATCACAATAAACATCAAATGGTTTCTCGATATCCGGTTGTGCCAAAACCGGAGCTGAGGTTAGGAGGGTTCGCAGTTGGTGAAAAGCCGCATCACACTCAGGAGTCCAGACAAACCTGGTGTCTTTTTGCAGCAACCGAGTCATTGACTTGGCTATTTTGGAGAAATCCGGGATGAAGCGACGATAATAGCCAGCCAAACCAAGAAAACTTCGGACCTCGTGAACCGAGATAGGAGCCTTCCAATTCAGTATTTCCTGTACCTTGGCGGGGTCCACCATAATTCCTCCATCGGACAACACATGCCCAAGGAAAGGTACTTCACGAAGCCAGAATTCGCACTTACTGAACTTTGCATATAGTTGATGTTCCCGCAGTCTTGTGAGGACTATACGCAGATGTTCAGCGTGATCCTCCTCATTCACAGAGTATACCAGGATGTCATCAATAAATACCACCACAAACTTGTCCAATTCAGGCATAAACACCGAATTCATCAAGTACATGAAGTGTGCGGGGGCATTTGTCAAGCCGAAGGACATAACAAGATACTCATAAAGACCATATCTGGTAGAAAAGGCTGTCTTTGGAACATCTTCCGGTCGGATTTTAATTTGATGGTAGCTAGATCTTAGATCGATCTTGGAGAAAACTTTAGCTTTAGACAACTGATCGAACAAGATGTCGATGCGCGGTAGAGGGTACTTATTTTTGACAGTGACTGCATTGAGAGGTCTATAATCCACGCACATTCGCAAGGTTTGATCCTTCTTCTTTACAAAGATAGCAGGACATCCCCACGGCGATGAACTGGGACGAATCAACCCCTTCTTCAAAAGTTCATTCAATTGCACCTTAAGTTCAGCGAGTTCATTTGGAGGCATCCTATAGGGTCTCCTAGAGATGGGAGCTGTGCCAGGCAACAACTCAATTTTAAACTCCACATCCCGATCCGGAGGGAGTCCCGGCAAATCATCGGGAAAAACGTCCGGAAACTCATTTACTACTGGAATTTCGGCCAATGCCTTTGCTTGCACAGCATGAATTTCCCCCGACAATTCAACCTTTCTGGGAAGTTGTACGAGAAAACCCTTTTGATCTGTAGGATCTCTGAGCATAACTACTCGAGCGGATGTGTCAATGAGTACCCCATTCTGACTCATCCAATTCATGCCCAAGATAACATCTATGTCTAAACCAGGTAAAACCAATAGGGCAAGCGAATAACTTCGCCCTTCTATCTCAAACTTAAGGTTCCCCACTACTTTGTTTGTGGAAATATTCCCACTTGCAGCGCTAATACAATAACCCACACCTTCAACAGTATGCAACTTGTGTGCAAATTTAGATGCAAACTTAGGACTGATAAAGGAATGCGAAGCACCTGAATCAAAAAGTACCACTGCGGGGTGTTGGTCAACTAGAAACTTACCAGTGGCGACCACCTCACCAGATGGAATTTCCTCAATGCTGTTATAATGGGCGTGTCCCTGACGACTACCTTGGTTGACATTTTTCTTAGGGTACGGACAGTTCCTGGACCAATGGCCTGGCTTGTTACAGTTCCAGCAAGGCATGTTGCTAGGGGGAACACTGGAGCTGCCTTGGCCCGCATTACTCTTTGGCAGAGCCACTGTATATGCCTTACGAAACCCAGTTTTCATTGGCACCTTCTTTTGTGGAGGACGGAACTTAGCATTTGTGGCAGGAGGGCGAGGGGAAGACCTCGGTGCCGCTGAGGCCCTTGACTGAGAAGCACTTGCCTCAAGGGCCCTTTTACGGCTCTTAGAGGCAGAATAAATAGCATTGTTGTTCTCCTGGGTCAAAGCATCGCTGATGAAATCATTGAAAGTAGTACATTTGCTAGTGCCCATAGTTTTCATCAGTTTTGGGCCGAGGCCCCTTTTGAAGCTAGCAATCTTTTTGGCATCTGTATCCACAAACTTAGTGGCATACCTTGCCAGGTTGTTGAAGGACTGCAAGTATTCAGTCAGGCTTTTGTTTCCTTGCGACAGCCTCATAAACTCTGTGTGCTTGATTGCCATAAGACCGGGAGGAATATAATTTCCCCGGAATGCCGCCTTAAACTGATCCCAAGCAATAGGGACATTGGCAGGCAGTGTGGAACGGTAGTGGCTCCACCAAATGCCCGCCGGACCATGCAACTGATGGGAAGCATACTCAGTTTTTAGCTCATCAGTTAGGCGTAGTAGACGAAACTTTTGTTCAATGGTATTCAACCACTCGTCAGCCTGTAGTGGTTCTTCCGCTTCCTTGAAGAGCGGGGGCTTTGTATCCAGAAAGTCCTTAAAATCGCTGTACTGATTTGGCTCTGGGCCCTGGCGGCCATGACGAGCCTCTCGATTAGCCAGTTGGCGCATGGCGTCAGCCAACATACGCTGTCCCTCAACCACTGATTGCATCAACTCGGCCGGAGTAGGTGGTGGCGGAGGGGGCGGCTGTTCCTCCTCCTCATTTCCACGACCCCGACGTAGATTGTACGACATCTGCAAAATGCATAGCCAATGAGCACTGACGATGTGGGAAATTTGTAGATGAATTATTGCGAAATGTCAATCTGACTGTATGAATAGATTTCTCATAATAATTAAGGCACAATAATTCACCACAACCGCACAATCCATTCTAGCGCATCATTTGACGAGATCATACTTGGTAATCCAACAAGATGCTCTTTGATAAAGGCTCACTCACAGGGAGCACAGCGGTTACCGGACCGTGTACGTTGCTATCTACGTGATTTTTGACCTTTTGCACGGTACTTGGATTCGATCTCAAGATTTTTAGTTGACTGTGAAAGGCTACTTCAAACTGACCACAAAGAAACTTCTCAATGAAGAGTTCCATGGTGGATCATGACTAGCCACCTCGATACCTGCGCGTGCCAAGCAGCACAGCCTTATGTCGCGCGCCATAGGAGGCCCTCGGTTTCGTCGCGGCACCGAAGGGTGCTAATCGTGACACCATCATCGAACGCAAAATAATAAGACATCAAGTTGTGATCAAATTTAACAGGTTCAAACTACATTCAGGAAACATACGGTTCAGCCTTACATCCCAAAGTCAAGTTATTACAAGGCCTCACTCCTTCACAGGGAGGGCACAAAAGACGATCCTAACATTATAGGCACGTGATGACTACTCTAAGCATCATCCTCCGAGTCAGTGTCATGGATCTCCCCGCCGTCCTCATCACTAACAGGCTCTAACTCCTCATCTTCTTCTTCTTCTGGTTCCTCCTCTGGTCCGGCATCTTGGGGCCCATTGACCTCCACCTCATCATCATCCTCCGCCATGAAGATTCCTGAACCCATGTCCTCATCGACGTTGTTGTTTCGAGGCAGCAGGGGATTAAGCTCGTTATTCAGGCGGTGCACTTCTTCATGCAGGTTGTCATTGTATTCTTCAGCATTTTCTAACTGTTGCTCGAGCTCCAACTGGCGAGCCCTCAGAACATTCTCTTCGTGCCAGGCTTCATCCCTCTGTTCCATCATACGGACCAACATGCGTTGACAGTTGCGGTTTGCTACTGTCAACCTCTGGACTGCAAGGGTTTCCTGATCACGATCACGGATCACTTGCTCCAGTTGCTGACGCGCTGCATTCCTGGCAGCAGTCACTTCAGCCAACTCTGCCCTCAGCCTTTCCTCCTCAGTAGGCTCAGGGCGGGGCTCACGTGGAGCGAGCTGGTGACGCGGTGCCCTGCCTCCAGTGGACTTACGAGCGGTCCTCTTGGTACGTGCCATCTGTAGCAACAAATAAGATACGACTTAAAGTGAGGATCATTTAGGGGATACGAAATTTACTTTAGTCGGGAGTACTGAAATTTTTAAGGAGGGAGTAAATGATATGTATGATATAATTAAACATGATGCATGCACGTTCCGTACGTTCTCTCACCTTAGTAGAAAACTAAAGGGCTAACGCTAAGCGGTGGCATACATACGTTCTCTCATATAAGCGAAACTATCGGTCTACTCGTTACGCTGTTAGTGTACCTGCAGAAAATTTCATTGCAGCCCAACAATTCCCAATATATGCACACAAGAAAGCAGTAAATTAAATACTTTCCATATACACATCCCCAGATGTATATACTTCAGTATCAAAGCTACCCGATAATAAGGTTCCCACAATTAAGTGCTTACGTAATTACATGGTTTAAACATGTAACTATGCAAGTCACCAAAACTACTCTCCCCTAGACCGCCGGTTGGACGATCATGCTCTCACAACTCACACTTACCAGAGCGTCGAGGTAATTGATCCATATATTACCACCCAAGTGGATGGCATCCATACAATATCACGCCGTATGGACGACGAAACAGAAACAAACAAGGCCCCCAAGTTAGTCTTTATAATAAGCCACCTAAGAGTCCTTATTTGGGCTAAGGGATGTGATCACTGGCATACCTAAAAAATAATTTTTTTTAGAGTTTAACCCTTTTCGCAAACAAATACTTTTGTTTTTAATTACTCGTAAGATGTGTTTAATGTTGAATTATGCTCCGGTACCAGCTGTAACAGAACCGACCAAATTATAAGAGCACAAGTATGAAAACAAGCACCGAAGCGCTCAAATTTTCAAACTTGAGCCCATATAATCCCGGTAGTCAATCGAAATCACGAAGGATTTCAAACCAAACTGCTTACAACCAGGATCGCTTCATTCAACATACAACATCATACGATACATTTCACAAGTAGTCCAGAAATAAGTTTACACCACGGAGTAGCAAATATTACAAACCAAGTTTGAAAGTAGCGGAAGCATAACACACACACTAGTTAATTAAATACTGCCAGTCTGGATGATCGACATCTCGCAAAAGCATGAGGAAAGTACATAAAGACGATCACGCCCTTGTGATCTAGTCATCATCACCCGCAGGGTGGAGACACGTCTTGCAGAATCTCTGATAAAGCATGTCATCTGCAACAGGAGGGAATAAACCCTGAGTACTGGAATGTACTCAGCTAGACTTACCCGTCGAAAACCAGAAATAAGAGGACACCAAGGATTATGCAAGGCTTACACAAGAGGCTAGCTGACATAACATTTTGCATAAAGGCATAAGTAATTGATACTCTTATAACTTGTACTAGCAGTTATTTTTAGCATTTACCTGTCATCTATCTTAGCACCTGTACTAAACATGCACTTGGTTGTAATCAAACAATTATCATCATTATATCCAGAGCAGGTATGAATTGTGGCAACATTGTATCATTCCCTTAACCACCAGTTTATTTAATGAGATCTACGTTGCCGCTGCTCAAGTCAAGTGCTCACTAACCGGGAGCGACGGTGATTCGAATCGAATTCCTATCCAGCTGGAGGGGTATTTCTAACACTCACCGTGCAGACCCCTGCCAGGGTCGCACAGGCCACCGTTTCATATGATTCAGGAATCGCGGGTCCGAATAATGTCGCGACCCCAAGGGCGACACTCTGCCAGGTGATAGGGACTCTAACCCCCCCCTTGGTCTCACGCCAATGTCCCCAAGCACATCCTTTCTCTCCTCCAAGAAGCAACCTACCATTCGATTCCCGGCCTGAACCACATTACTCGGCTTCGCGGTCGGAACGGGTTATCCGGCCAACTAAGTGTTAGACTGCGTTCAACATGACTCAAGGACGTACAGCGAATCGGTCCTTAAACGACTCAGACGGGCATAGCTCCACACCCAAGACGTGAAGTGTCTTGCGGCTGTACTATCGAACTCCCGCCCAGTCTCAATTTCATTTTTAAGCATGGTTCCATTCACGATAGCCATAGAGCCACTCGTGACTCCTTCCTACATCTCGCGGATGACCGGAAATCACCCGACTTCTACCGTACTAAGCAGGGCTAAGCATTGACACGTGCCTAAACCTAAAATAGGATTAAGTACGATATCTGGACAAGAACAGGTATAATGCAACAAGTGTTTTCATATAACTCCTACAACTTAATGCATTAAACAATTAAAAGTACTCAAGATATATTTATAAAATGATGGGCTCAGCATGCACCGGGGCTTGCCTTTGAGAAAGGTTGCGGGCCGGTGGTCAGGGCACTCGGGTAGATCTTCTGACGGAGCTTCCTCGACGTTGGGTTCTTCTGCTAATTCCTCCGGTTGACTCAGCACCTCCTCCGGTATCGCTTGTTCGAATTCGAGAAGTGTCACCCCCTCCGGTACACCTATTGCATGAGTGCATAATAAAACCCATGAATGCACAATGAAAAATACAACATGCTCGGAATGAAATGCATTACAACAATTTAACGCTCTATTCAAATCACTTCAAAAGAGTAGGTGCAAATTTCCTCTCCGGTAGAGAAGTACTCACCTAATCTACTTAACCTAAGATAAAGCTGCTCATCCTCAGTTAAGGCCCTAACACCTAACAATTACAAAAGTAGCATGTCTTAGGATATCACACCATATCAATCAGCAAAACACCACAGTAAGCATTCTGGACAGCAGCTACTTGTTTTTATCACAACTGGAGATTTACAATTCCAAAAGATATGATCTAAGCCAATCTGGAAAGCCTAAGAAATGTACTACAATTCATTTTCAGACCTCAACTCTAAACTCCTAAGTTTTCCATGTCAAACTTCACAAGTTCCAAAATCTGTCCTCTCAAAACAGAGAGTAGCAGATTTTGAACTGCCACTTTAAACAATAGTAACTCTCAAACTACTAAGCCAAATGCTTCCAAATTTTGACACAAGCTAGTTCATCAAGTTTACTCCAACTTTGGTATTTACAAGTTTTCCAGCAAACAATTTTATCAAAGCCAAATTTAGAATTACTACTAGCTGTCCAGAAAACCTAAAATTACAAAGGTTAAATATTTATTGATGTGACCAACATTCTCTAAGACCAAACTAATACTACTACAAGTTCACAAATGTCACAAAAACACCAGAAAGTAAGGTGTGCCCACCTAGAATATTTATTTATACTCATTTCTTATTTTACTTAATTAATTAGGTGGAATTTTAAACATATATGTAAACTGCTCCCAAAATTCTACAAAAATTACAGAGGACTCTTTGACCCAAAAAGAGACTACTGTAAAAATTTGAACTAAATTTATTCACAGGAACTCCCTACACAAAATTGCCAAGCCAAAAAGGCTGATTTTTGTATAAATAACCAAGCATAGTAAAAAGTGTCAAACAACAGATTTCTTAATTTTCTTGGACACTCTAGGGTACCAAGACATTCTCCAAAAATTTATAAGAACATTGCACATGTAGAAGAATTACTAAAATTCATTTTAGTATTTCCTAGAATAACAAGATAGCATTATAACTTGGAAATTACTTAATCACTGATGCCCAAATTTTTACCAGAGCTAGGGCTAGCATAGAGTAACCTACCCACCAAATTTAATGATTTATGGAACACTACAGCTCAAGTTATAAATTTAACAAATTTGCATGCATTCCAAAACACATTTAAAGGATCTATTAAATTCTTACAGACTTTAAACATCTCATGCCAGATCCATATTTTTCTAAAATACTACACATTATGTAGACCCTAATAAAATTTATCTCATGATTTTTGGATCATTAAAACCCTAGATCTATATTTTTCCAACTTGTACAAAAATCAGTGACAAAATAATAAAAATGAATTTCATTTCGGACGACTGGGCCGGCCCGGAAAAAACTCGGCCCACACTCGCGCGCGCGCGGCCCGCTCAGCGCTCCCGCCCGCGCGCGACACTGACGGGCGGGCCCCCGCGGTCAGTGACCGGAGATAGGGAAGGCGGAGACCCGCGAGCTCCGACGAGCTCGAGCTCGCCGGAGAAGAGCTCGCTCGGCCAATTGAGCACCGCCTCGTGTTCTCCGTCACCCGGTGCGTCGATTGGTGCTCGTGGAATGGATGGGGATGGGGTGGAAGGGGCTTGTCACCGCGAGCGGCGGCCGGTGATGTCCCGTGGCGGCGCACCGTCGACGGTGAGGATGTACGGTGCGGTCTAGGCTCGGTACGAGCTTCACCGAAGCTAGGCGGATCCATTTTGCTAGGAAGGGAGGATGGAGAGAAACCCGAAGCACCCCGACCACGGTGAGGTCCCATGGCGGGCTCCGGCGAAGCTACCGTACCAGCGCGTTCACCTCAACCTCGCGCACCCAGGGGTACCCTCAATTGCTATGATTATGGCGGCTAGATAGGATGGCATCGGTCATGGCGGTGTGCGGCCACGGCTCGACCAACTCCGACTAGTCGCCGGCAACCCTGTCCAATTAGCCTACCCTACAAGCTTTAGCCTACCTAACTGTACCTACAGCACGGAAGAGATAGGATAGGGAGGGGCCCGAATGGCATGGCCCCGTGCAAGCTTGACGGTGGCGGACATGGCGGTCCGGTGGAGCCGCCCTCGCGGTGTAGCTCACCTGACGCGATAGAGACGGTTTGGTGAGGACGAGGACGTGGAGGGGCTCACGGTGGTGCGGTGGTCTAGATGGTTTGGCCAATGGAGCAGCGGTTTGGGAGAATGGCTCGACACCGTCGCGGTTTCGCTCCTCTGGTCACCGCCCGCGCGCGGAGAAGGAAGCAGAGAGGGAGGGAATGGCGAGCGCGAGTGGTGGGGGTTGAGGTGTCGGCTCGGTCTTCATCTCTGCGCCTGGGCTCGCGACGTGGAGGCGACGGCAGAGCTCGGACGCCACGCGGCCAAGCTGTTCTGCCCGAGCGCCACGACACGGTCGTTGTCTGAACCTTGAACCCGACGACTTCGGCGTCCATTGCCCGACTGACGGCCAAAGTTCCACCGATCCCCGTTCCAAATCTAGCTGGAATTAGTGCTAAGTGTTAACAGCAATTTGGTAGAGCTATGTGAGGGCAACAAAATTGTCAATTGGAGCTTAGACTGGTTCGGCCTAGATTTGAAACTACAGAGCTCCAAAGTGGGTCACCCGAAAACTGAAACTTAGTTTCAGTCACTATGCAGACTGAAACTCGATTTTCTAGGCACCAAATCTCCTAAACCATTTAGAACTAGGTGATGGTGATATTGGCAATGTTGTAGAGCTACATGTGATCTACAAGTTTGTCAATATGAGTGAAAGCTGGTTTGGCCTGGTTTGCAAACTAAAAGCTCCTAAAGTAGGCATCAGTAAAACTGTAGGGTCAGATTCCAGACTTAGAAAAATTCTAAGTCTTGGAGCTACCTCTCTAACTGACTTGTGGGCCACTTTTGAGCATGTTAGGGTCAATTTCATGAGATGGTCATATTGAGACTTTTGTTCCCCATGAATTTCTTTACAACTTTGCTTAAGGTTGCTCTTCCATGCAAGGTCTCTAAATTAGACTTTTTAATTGGTCAAACTAGAGCCTTCTAGGGTCAAAGGGTGGTCAAACTTCTCTTGGAGGGCAATTTAGTAATTTTGGTCAACATGAACCTTGTTCCAAATGTTACCCTAAGTATAACTAAGGTGTTGTAGGTCATGATTGGCTACCTTACCTTTTTGTTACACCAACTATCAAATACTTCATGAAATAATTCAAATAAACCCCAGAACTATCACATGTGTTGCATCACATGAAATAACAAACATGAATGATGCATGCTCATGCTTATGCCATGCAAATGCAATGCAATTATGGAGCTAAACACTTGAGGTGTTACAGATACAATGGACGTCGCCAGCCACCATTGAAGAGGTCGCTACCGGAGATCAAGGGCCGCTGGAGGATATCTAGGGACACGAACGATGGGGTGCTCGACCGCTCGCTCTTGGGCCACCGGAGGAGATCTCGCCACTTGCTCTAGGGCAATCGGAGGAGATCCTGTTGCTTGCTCTAGGTCGCCACTCGCTCACTCCAGGTCACCGCTGGAGGAGGTCCACAACTAGGTACTTGGACGCTCGCTCCACAGCCACGCCCTGCTCGCTCTAGGGCCACCCACCGCTCGCTCCACAACGAGGTGCTCCAGCGCACTCCAGGGACATGCACCACTTGCTTTAGGGTAGAGTGCTTCATGCACAACAGTGTCAAGGGCCAGGGGCATAGAAGGACATCCCCACCGAACCTCCCATCACCAAAGCTTGAGCATAGCTATAGGCCAAACAAGCAGACTTGCTCTAGAAACTCTATAGTGGAGCTGCTCCACAGTGAAGTTGGTGGAGCAGAGCTAGAAAAATGAGAGCAGAGCAGTCCCAAACTGGCTCTAAATCCCCTCTTCTGCCCATGTTTCTATGCTCTAGAAGGAAGCACCCCTTTTGAAATTTGAACCATGCACACTCTCTTTGTTTAGCGCTCAAGTTGCCACGTCGGATCAAGGATGCTTGCCTAGCAAAAGTTACCTCATTGAGTTTCCCAATCTTGATGCATGGCCCCCTTATCCCCATCATCCGTTGACGTGCGTACATATGCACCTATGTAGCAAATCCACGTCAACAGTGTATATAACTATATATCAACAAACAAATGAGATCAACAATTGCATGGGTTTTACTTATCTAGGGATAGTTGTCAATGAGGATTGTGGCTGTTGTCCTTGGGCTCATTTTATTGGGGGCAGCGCAGCTACCAATGAACCGATTCCATAGATACAAGTGTAACAAACAGCAAAGCTCTCTATTGTCACGTTTCATGAGGGAGCGCCACAGATGGTGAGGGCTAATCTGACATTTAGACAAAAACCAAAGCGTACACCCTCTCCTTTTCCTCGATCCTCTGGAAGTAACTAACAAGGTGATGAGTAACTACTCAGTGGTTGAGTATAGATGGTCAAGTAACCAACAATAAGAAGAAGGATCAATGAAGCCAGGGATGATGCATTAAGTTGAGCATGTGGCTGACATTCCCGCCCTCGGCAGGGTCAGGGAAAGTAGGGAGATGGATGTCACCATCTGCAGCCACTATCCTTTGGCTTATTTTCTTGACTGAAGAATCTTTTAACATATCCTCTAGAAAATATATAATCTGATGCTGGAAGTGTCGTCGAGGTTGTCCGTTTCGATTAGTGAAATACGCTAGCCCTAGGCGCGGTGGTAGGGAGAGCCCTGGAGGTAGAAGTAGAACAGTAGCACATCAATAGCGAAGGTGATAGATGCCAAGGGTGGGGCGACCAGCGTCGACTCCTTATAGCCGGCTAACATGAACGCGCACGCGAGCGCGTCCCTCTCGTAGTACACCTACACCGACAGCGTGCGCGCGCTGACCCGGCCGTGTACGTCAGGAATGAGAGTGCACGACAGCACCTGCCTAGGAGGTGCAGCGGCTAGGCAGGGGAGCGTGGTAGAGGGTCATGGGCTCACGGCAGCCTCAAATCACTAGTAGAGAAAGGACTTTCAGTTCAGGGCTTTAGTCCTGGCCATTTTTGGGCCCAGGACTAAATAAAGGTTTAGTTCCGGTTGGTAGCTCCAACTGGGACTAAAGCCCCCCTACCCAATGGCTAGGGCACCAACTTTTGCAGGAGAGGGACCTTTAGTCCCGGTTGGTAGCTCAAATCGAGACTAAAGGCCATCCTCTAGTCTCGGTTGCAGTTGCCAGCCAAGACTAAACCTTTAATCTCGGTTGGTGGTTCCAATCGGGACTATTATTGGACCTGTAGTCTGGGTTGGTACCACAAACTAGGACTAAAGGTCCTAGGCTATATACCACCCTTCTGCCTCCTGTAGCCTGAGCCATTTGTAGCTCTCTGTTCTTTCTCGTCGCCTCATATGCTGCAGCTCGCGTCTCCGACCATCTCTGATTTCTTCGACTCCTCCATCCATTCTTCGGTTCTAAAGGTTACCAACTTCGTCCTATCATGTTTCATCACTAGCATTTCTCATATCGTGGTATAGAATAGGGAAATTTGTGGTTTTTTAGAATGGAAAGAATGGTGGTTTTTTCTTGATTTGTACGCCATTTGACCTCAAAATCACTTGATAGTTTGCATATTTGGATGAAGGAAGCTTATAGTAGTTCATCAAAACTAGAATGCACCTTTCATTGCTAGTAAACATAGCTTATAATAGAGAAATTTAGGATTTTTATATAGCTTATTTCAATTTCATGGCTTAGAAAATGACAAATTTATAGTAGTTGATGAAAATGAGTATAGTGAGTAGATGGCGACCACTTCTGGTTCCTCGGGCTCACATGGAGTTCATAAGAGACTAAGGCCGTACCTTCCTCACATTCAGTGCGGCAAGTGTGAGAAGAAGATTGTGTTGGAGTACCGAGTGAAGGAGGGTCCCAATAAGGGTCGTATCTTCTACACATGTTCGGATCGCAATGTGAGTTGTTTTTTTTGTCAAGTTTGTTTATGGTTTGTAGCCAATTTTCATGATGATTTTGATTAACGTTCTTCTCATTTGGTGTTGTAATTTTAGTGGGATGGCACTGAATCATGTAGCGGTTGGTACTAGGAGGATAAGTATGTTACGCATGTCGAAAAGTATCTTGCAAAGCAGGCAGCTAAGGAAGCTATAAGGCGGCTGATGAGAGTGCCGGTGTGGATGATGAGGCAGTGAGCCGGTAGAAGAAGCAGGCGGCTAATGAGAGTGTAAGTGTGGATGATGAAGCAGTGAGCCAGCAGAAGAAGCCCATTGATGATCTGTCTCTTTTAGTTGGAATTGGTCATGAAATCCTTTTTGTGCTGAAGTGCATTGTAGGTTTAGTTTGTCTAGTGCTACTTGGGATTGTGTACATTGTATGTAGGCTTCAATAAATTCATGTTTTAGAGTGTAATCATGTTGTTTGACGAATATTTTGGATCTTTTAATTAAGTACCAATCATGCATGTTGTACAATATGGGTTATTAAAAGTTTTTGATGTGGTGTATGTCATGTAATGCAGATGAACCGGCAATGGATGTACAACGCTGACCGCCACTCCCCAGAATTCATTATGGGCATGTGTGGCCAAGGCAAACATGCAGAATGGTTCATGTGCTGCCCATGTGTCCTATGCAAGAATAAGAAGGATTATTCTTGCTCAAAGGTGCTTCACAAACACCTATTTAGGTCAGATTTCATGCCAAACTATATTTGTTGGACTAAGAACAGAGAACGCGGTGTTATAATGGAAGAAGATGATGAAGAAGAAGGGGATGATGACAACAATATTATTTGTGGTTTTGCTGAATACGATGCCTTTGGTGATACTGCAATGGGGAAAGCTGAAGAAGAGGTAGCGGCAGAAGATGAGCCCGCTGATGATCTTGGTTAGGCCATCCGTGACGCACAGAGAGAATGCAAAAGTGAAAATGAGAAGATCAAGTTTGAGAGCATGCTAGAGGATCACAAGAAATTGCTATACATGACTTGTGAAGAGGGGCAGAAAAAGTTGCATACCACACTAGAATTGTTGCAATGAAAGACAAAGAATTGTGTATTAGACAAGGGATTTAGGGAATTACTGACTATCCAAAAGAAGATGATGTTGAAGGATAACAAATTTCCTGCCACTACATACAAAGCAAAACAGGTCCTTTGCCCTTTGGGATTAGAAATCTAGAAGATACATGCGTGTCCTAATGACTGCATCCTCTACCGCGGCGAGGAGTACGAGAATTTGGATGAATGCCCGGTATGCCATGCATCGCGGTATGAGATCAGGCAAGATGACCCTGGTGATGTTGAGGGCGATGGACAATGTCCTAGAATGAGAATTTCTATCAAGGTGATGTGGTATGCTCCTATAATACCACGCTTGAAACGTTTGTTCAGAAACAAAGAGCATGCAAAGTTGTTGCAATGGCACAAAGAAAACCGTAAGGTAGACAATATGTTGAGACACCCCGCTGATGGGTCCCAGTGGAGAGCAATCGATAGAGAGTTCTCCAAATTTGCAGATGACGCAAGAAACTTAAGGTTTGCTTTAAGTACGGATGGCATGAATCCTTTTGGGGAGCAGAGCAACAGTCATAGCACTTAGCCCGTTACTCTATGTATCTACAACCTTCCTCCATGGCTGTGCATGATGATGTCAGTGCTCATCCAAGGCCCGAAGCAACTT
This sequence comes from Saccharum hybrid cultivar R570, assembly GCA_038087645.1. Classification (NCBI taxonomy): domain Eukaryota; kingdom Viridiplantae; phylum Streptophyta; class Magnoliopsida; order Poales; family Poaceae; genus Saccharum; species Saccharum hybrid cultivar. Next base: position 410,566 of record JAQSUU010000695.1, on the reverse strand, counting down.
AGCAACGACATTGATATGCACTTGAGGCCATTGGTTGACAAACTTCTACTTTTATGGAACAACACAGGCGTACATGTGTGGGATGAGTACAAATAGGAACACTTTAACCTGCGAGCCTTGTTGTTCATTACAATCAATGATTGGCCTTCTCTTAGTAATCTTACAGGACAGTCAAACAAGGGATATAACGCATGCACACACTGTTTCGATGACATTAAAGGTATATTCTTAAAAAAATGTCGAAAGGTAGTGTACATGGGCCATCGTCAATTTCTTCCAATGAATCACGCCCTAAGAAAGAAAGGCAAGCATTTTAAAGGTAAGGCAGATCATCGAACAAAGCCTGACAACCGTAGCGGCAATGATGTATTCAATATGGTGAAGGATGTAAAAGTAGTCTTTGAAAAGGGACCTAGCAGCCAACCTGTTCCAAATGATGCTACCGGACCGCACCCATATGGAATAAGAAGTCCATATTTTGGGAGCTACCCTACTGGCAAGTCCTAGAGGTCCACAGTGCGATCGACATGATGACCTGACGAAGAATCTTTGTGTGAACCTACTAGGCTTCATGGGTGTGTATGCGAAGCCTAAGGACACACTAGAAGCATGATAGGACCTGCAGCATTTGAAAGAACGAGACAACCTGCATCTAGAGAAGACAAATGATGGATGCCATTACTTAAGTCCTGCCAGCTACACTCTTAGCAAAGAAGAGAAGGAAAGCATGTTCGAATGCCTAAGCAGCATCAAGGTCCTATCTGGATACTCCTCGATTATAAAGGGTATAATAAATGTGCTAGAGAAGAAATTCCTAAACTTAAAGTCTCATGACTGCCACGTTCTTATGACGCAATTGCTTATTGTTGTATTGAGAGGGATTCTACCTCAAAATGTACGATTAGCCACCGTGAAGCTATGTGCATTCCTCAACGCAATTTCTCAGAAGGCAATCAATCCAATGGATCTAGCTAAGCTATAGAGGGATGTGGTCCAATGTCTTGTCAGCTTTGAGTTGGTGTTCCCGCCATCCTTCTTTAATATCATGACACACCTCCTAGTTCACCTGGTCAAAGAGATTAGTATTCTCAGTCCTGTGTTCCTACACAACATGTTCCCTTTGAGAGGTTCATGGGAGTCATGAAGAAATATGTTCACAACCATGCTTGGCCAGAAGGAAGCATCGCCAAGGACTACGAAATAGAGGAGATCATTGAGTTCTGCATTAATTTTATTCCTAACCTCAACCCTATTGGTGTTCCTGAATCATGGTATGAGGGGAGACTAAGTGGAAAGGGTACACTAGGAAAGAAATCATATATTGGGATGGAGGACGATTATTTCTGTAAAGCACACTACATAGTTCTACAAAACTCCAGCTTGGTGGAACCGTATATCAAGATACACAAGGACATTGTACGATCCAAATCCTCAGGGAGGACTGAAGCCTAGATTATGCATCAGCACATGAAAACTTTCAGCTGTTGGTTGCAAAAATGATGTTAGGGTGACGAGAGTCTTGATGAGCAACTGTACTTGTTGGCTAGGGAACCATCTTGGCATGTCCTAACATTCAAAGGCTATACGGCGGCAAGCTACAGCGCCATTGCTATCTCAGGCCAACGTTCACCTGTGGTGCCTACTGGGCAAGCCAAGACAGCCTACAGCAGCCTGGCCACGGCAGCAGTAGCCGGAGCTCTGCTCGGCCATGGCGAGCGTGCCCTAGAGCCGAGGAGAGTGAGGGAGAGGGTGAGGAAAGGAACGAGGAGGGTGAGGCGAGTGCTTGGGAGTGAGAGAGAGAGAGTTCGAGCACTCCATATCGATGTAGGAGCAAGGCAACACGTGACAGCAGAGGTCGGCAATGGTGGGGGCGCGGCCAACGCATGGTCATCACGCCCTGGACACGCAGTGCATGGTGAAGTGGCTGGTGTGGGACGCGATTTGAGTCGGCTTCTGTGGCAAATTTGCCCATGGGCCCAAAATGAAGTTTGATCACCTAGGGCTGCTCTTCATGTCTTATTTAGGGTTCCAAGCCATTAGGGTTATGGATCAGCGGGTAATTAGTCCCTAAGACAGCAGTGTCAATGCTTTGAAAATAGTCACAGAAACTTGCTTTAGGAGGTCAAAACCCGGTCAAACTGAACCCAACTTTTTTATACTCTTCCTCATCGAGTTAGCTCCAGCTTTTATTTTTGGACTAACTCAAGTTGTTGAACAAATTTTGGAGAACGCGAGACGTCAACCGTCATCGCTACTGAAATCCAGACTTAGCCAAATTTGAACTCCAAAACAACATTTTAGCGATTCTTGCGAGCTATGTTTGACCAAGCTAGGAACCAAACTAGCTCTTGACCCTTAAACAAAGTTTGTTCCTCTCAATCTAAACTTCACTTTTTATTTAGGGCCCACAGACATAAAATGTCCCTAAGTGGCTGGTCAAGATAGGTCAAACAAGGGCATTATAAAGGTCAATATAAGCATACCATCACTTAGGAGCATTTTCTGGGCACTTGCTCAATATGAACCCTTCATGAATTTTGTTCATGAGTGTAAGTAGAGGTGTTTGAGCAATGTTTCAAGGTTTGATTGACTTCATAAGCTCTCATTCACTTGATAAAGCCATTCAAGCAAAAATGTGACTCATCATTTCATGTGACTTTTTTATTCTAAACTTCATGAAACTTTTCCACTTGTCAAAGTAGATGAAAATAGATATGAGGCACATGAAAGGAGCACCTCCAACATTACCCATGCATATATTTATAAAAGGGTCAACATGTAAACATATTGTGTCATCCAAGTTTTAAGTTGGGGCTCATTTCCATAGAATTGACCTCATCACCTTCATCACCACTTAACATGTCATGTTTGAACTCAAACCCACTGCTTAACTGGTGACAAACACATGGGGTGTTACACGCTCCTTCAATTTGGCGGCAGAACCTATGTTCTTAGGTTTTTGGGTGAAGGCTTCAAGATTCTTACCTAGATGTTGGGCAAGGCCTTCATGCATGTGCAAGGTAATCCTAGTGTAGGTTAGGTAGCTATCTAGTCTTAATATACCTATGGTTTTGGCTCGAGTTGGCTAGTGCAATTAGTGATTCACTAGTTAAAAGAAAAACCTAAAAGATATTGGAAGATTGAGCATGGCAACTTAGCTTGAGTTCATGATGAGTTCCTTGTCATCAAGATTGAAGACCTGTCATTTTCCATCCTTGCTTCCAAGCTAATGAGAGAGATTTCATCTTTTCTTGCAAAAATTTCCAAGAATCCAAATGAGAGAAAATCTTGGAAAAATCTTGACAGGATTGTGTTGTGGCATACCTGATTCTTACCCTTGAAGTGATTTGCATCAAGTAATCCTTATGATCCATCCATGCAAATAGAGAAGATTTGAGTTAGGGTTTGTGGACTAATCTCAAGATAATGAGAAGAGAGAGTTCTTGAGCTAACCTTGGAATGAGAGGTTGTTGAAGCTCAAGGACTTGATCCAATGTGTTGATCTTGCTACCCTTTGAAACCTTGATTCTCTTCTCCTTCTCCTTCACTTTCTCACTCTAGTTCAACCTTTCCTTTCTCTTGTTCTTCATTCTAGAGAGAGAGTGTGTGTGAGAGGGGAATGAGGGGAGAGTGAGTGGAGCTGAGGTCTAGTTGTTGAGAAGTAGCTCTCTTTCGTGCTAACATGTGTGGGCCATGCCTCATAATGGAAGATAGCTCACTATCCAGTCAATCTGCTGCCTCTGTCCTTTTATCGGATGGTCTGACAATATTGGCGGACTGTCCGGTAAATCCTTGTTTTGCTTAACCAAGTTTAGGAACCTAATCTCATTGACTTGGGTCCATGTTGGGATTCACACTGGCCTTATTTATCCTTTGGTGAATGTAAGCCTTGGGTTGGGTTTCTTCAGGAGATGTTCTTTACCGATGATCGCTCAGTTGACTCTAGTTGACCGAAGGTTGACTTGGTTTGTCATCAAGTAGTTGATCGAAAAGGCATCACATTCCTTTGGTTTGGTTGCTGGGATCTCCACAGAGCTCGATTGGCCATATCTCGGATGACTAAAAATGAGAGCCTATATTGTAACGGACTTGGGTCATTACAATGCCCGCCTGTGTTAATTGATTAAAAAAATAAAAAAAGATCGATGAGCTCAGCGAGCCCATCCACGAGGCCCGCCGAGCCCTTCGACGCACCGCGGCCGCCGCTCACTGGATCTACTGGTGCTGAGAAGTGTCGAGCCCTTCTTAGTGATGCTATCTACATCTATGATATCCTAGGCACTGTAGATAGGACTTGCGAGACGCATGAGTGTATTCGAATCGGGCAAAGTAAAAATTGCCCCAAAGGGCATGTGCCCTCACATAATTTGCCATTGGGTCCATTTTGGGATTCTTGCCCTCCATGGATATGCCAAGGAATCTCTGCCTCGCACGAATCTTAAAGCAAGTCTTAAAGGTAAATTTACCACGTCCATCCAAATCGATCAAGTACGAAATATGTTCTAATAGATTCAAAGCTATTGATTTGGTAGTGGATGCGGCATCCCAAATTAGTGGCTTCCGCACTCTTTTATTGAGGGTGGACATTCAAATTGCATCATGCATGCACGCACTACTACACAACTCCATATCTCCAATGCCCTTATCACCGTTGGTTTAACAAAAAAACTACGCTAGGTGCAGAGGACTATCACTGCCGATTCATGCTACGAACCGGCGGTGATGACCCCTTATCACCGCGGTTGTACGTTCATTTTTATTATTAAATTATTTTTTATTATTTTTCCTTCAATCCGTAGTATAAAAGGGATATAAAAAATCAGTCCAGTCAGATGTAAGATGTGGCTTCTAGAAATACGAAAATGTGTGCTGAAAGTTAATATAAAACAACTGCATTCATCCACCATTTTTAAGTGTTTGTAGTGGCAAGGGGAGGGTGCGCAAACCAAGTGGTCACGAGTTCGAATCCTAGAGGCTCCAAAATCCGCAAACAAGTGCCAAAAATCATGGTTTTATACACATTAAAATCCTAGAGGCTCCACAATTCGCAAACAAGTGCCAAAAATCATGGCGTTTACACTTAAATGTTGCCGGTCAAAGCAGGGTGGCTTGCCCAAGCAAAAAAATATATTTTCCTACCATTTGATTTCTTTTTTCTGATTTTTGGAAAAAATTCCAACCGGCAGTGATTACCCCAGCCATGAACCAGCGGTGATGGGGCACCCATCAGTGACGATTTATCACCACCGACCCCTAAAACCGATGGTGACGGGGTTTTGGGGCTGGCGGTGATGTCATCTATGTAGTAGTGATGCTCAATTTAGGGAGAAAATCATATGCATTAAAATATTCCATTTAGCTAATCATATTAATTGGAAGGTGCAAATCCTTCGATAGTCAAAGGCTACGATTTATCCTATCTACTACTCCCTCCTACTCCCTCTGTCCCCATTTGTCGCTTGTTTTAGCTGCGCTTGTAGCTGTCCCCATACAAAACATCTTGCATGTATATGGCTGAGCTTCCGTCCAAGTTCAAAGAATTTTGCATGTGCTGGACCAAGGCTAAAACGATGGACAAATGGGGACAGAGAGGGAGTACCTGTCAGGAGGTCAAAGGGTGTACTTTATTGTGTATACTTTTACAGGTCTTGGTATGTTTTAACACTGCCCAAAATAAAACTTTGAAAATCAATATATTAAAAACTGATACATATATTGTTGGTAGAGTAATCAATACGTACGTACTAATTATATGTCCAGAAAATCGTTGATGCATGCATCAAGCTGATATATATATCTATATAGCACAAGGAGCCCCGGGAGGGTTGAACGCTTCTCTCCATTCATCGATATCCGTCTATGAACCAGATGGGGAACGTCAGCCCAGCAAACGCGACCCTAATCCTGTTGGTGCTGCTCTTCATCGGATGCTTCGTAGCCGCCGCACATTGTATGTACTTCTACTTGACTCATCCATTATATTCTTTCGCAAAACATACATGCATCTGAATGCTGAAACCTCTTGAACATACTTGTACAAGAATTGCTAGGTGCAGGGAAAGGATAACCGGTCCATCAAGCTCTATTATTGTGTATTTGTGTTGATCGTATATTCATATCATCGTTCGTGCTCTCGTTTCTCGGTGACGCCCCCAACTTGCAGGCATCTATCATATCCTAGCTAGGCGAGGCGCTATAGATAGGTCTTGCGAGATGCATGAGCGTATCCGAATCGATCTGGTGGATCGACCATGCTTTGGCGATCTACGACTCGAACACCCGCGGTAATCGATCCAGCCGATTCTCTCCCGATCTGTCATGTCCATCTTTGTTTCTCAGGTCATGTCTCATGTGTACTAGTGCAAGAGGCGGAAAGCGATGCGGAGCCAGATCGAGAATCCCACTGCCATTCTTGGCATGCTGTTTGCGGTGCCGGGGGGCACTTACCAGTTGTTCACACTCTCGCTAATATAATGTAAGCACGGCTTGCGGGGATCGATACTTGTCCAACTCGAACGCAAGGCGAGACTCTGCATGCGTCTCGATCTCTGTCTCCCTTGGTTGGCGATCTGCTGCTCACTTCCACGGTCATCTGTCTGACATCAGAAGTCTTGTTGATTAATTTTGGAGCACCTTGGCGCCTCCGCGTTTAGGATTGTCAAAGTGATGCTATGATTTCTCACAGGCGGATCGGATTTGTTCTCCTAGCTAGTTTGTCCGATCCACGGTCAGTCCTCCAGTAAGCAAAGACAACTGCAGAAAATGATGAGGTGAGCACACGTTCGAATACTGCATGCACAAGGAAGTTTTATTTCGTGATACCTAAAATATATATTTCCTTATATTTTAATCTGTTACTAGTATTACTGTAAGAACGTAGGCAAATATATTTACTTCAATCTGCTGACACCCGTCTGCCTGCTCGATCACGGCGCACGCAGGACCTTGGTGGTGCCTTCGCTTCTGGTTTGCAGGGACGACGCGCGCGGTGATCGTGCTCTGCAGCACATCTCTTGCTTTCATGGTCACAAGCCCCATCTTTTTCACGGACAACACTCCGATCAGTTTCGCGCTTGATCCTAGATCCTTCATCGATGGACAGGACCTGGAGCGCGGTTTTAATTTGAGTCTGCCGTGACCCTCTACCACTCTCCCCTGCCCGGCCGCCGCACCTCCTGGGCAGGTGCTGTCGTGCACTCGCGCCTGACGTACGCGTCCATGGAGGCTGGCTACAAGGAGTCGGCGCTGGTCGCCCTGCCCTCTCGGCATCCGTCTTCACCTCCGCCATTGTCGAGCTGCTGTTCTACTTCTACCTCCAGGGCTCTCCCTACCGCCGCGCCTCGGCCTAGTGTCTTTCACTGATCGAAACGGACGGCCTCCACGACACTTCCAGCATCAGATGATTATATATTTTATAGAGGATCTGTGAAGAGATTCTTCAGTCAAGATGAAATCACTGATCTTTTTGCACCGCCATTATCTCAAGTGGCCTATGATCAAGACTTAAACATCCAGCAGAGAATGGAGACTACAGTTTTAATTAGATGGGCATACCAGTGATGTTTGATCTTATTCACGTGGGGCATCTAAATTCAAGTCTGCAGTGGTATATAAAAAGATGCTGGGCATCAAGAAATTGACCCAGCCTTCAAATGGCTTTGGAGGTCTTTCGTCTTTTTTTTCTGTTGTTGCTAAAGGACAGGTTACGCTCTCAGAAGGAAACATATGGCTTTGGAGTCATACAACTGTGAAATTTGTACTATGCTGGTGGAGGAAACTATGGATCATTTGCTTTGGCACTGCCCATTTGCTCAGCAGTGCTGGGGTTTATTAAACCTGAACATAGTTCAAGCAGGGGGAACATTTGAAAAATGTAATGGATATCAAAGATCAAATGCAAAGTCAGTTTTTCATGGTATCCGTCATCCTTGTGTGTTTGGACAGTCTGGAGGGCTAGAAATTAAATGAGCTAATCTTCAATAATAATCAAGTTGGCATCCAGGAGTGCAGGGCTTATTTTTTCAAAGAAGCAAAATGATCAATGGCTTCAACATCTATAATTGATCAAAGTGTTAGTCTTTTTTTTTGTTTCTTTCTTTGTTTCTTGATTTCCTCTGTCTAAGCCCCCCTGTAATTCCTGTTTGTAATATTCACGTTTTTTGTTTTTATTAATAAAATCCTCTATAGGGGCCTCGGCCCCTCTAGTTTCCTAAAATAATAAAAAAAACCACTACTACATATTGTAGCATAGCATACATCTACGTGAGTATATATCATGAGTGTACTCTTGGACGTTTTTGGCCTCACTGTATAGGCTTGTGTTTGCATAGTTCATACCCAGTTTATTCTCTCGTCTCGCGATAAAACACAAAATGACCGTGGACACTGTTTTCTTTTTTTAGATGAAAAAAATACTGTTGGGGTTGACTGTTGAGGTGGGCAGCCAGCCAGCCACACACACGGCCGTGCCTCCCACAGCGACCCAGCCACAGGACGAACGAACTGCTAGCCCCCGCGCCATATTTTGCCGCGAGGCCATCTTTCGCGCGCTCTCCATCGGTGGTTCTGGGTCGCGGTAGAAAGAAGTCGCTCCTCCATCACTCGCCACCAGGAACTCGCCGCTCCATCGCTCGCCACCAAGAAGAGGATCGACGCCGCCGCGGACGTGGGCTTGCTGCGCCGCCGCCGCCACCTTGGCTTCGTGCCAGCCGCCGCCGTCGTAGGCTGGGAGGTGGTGTCGTGCTTCCTTTCTTATTCGACTGCCCCGCCGCCGGCCGGCCGCCCATTTGATTTCGGAGTTGCATCAACATCCATCCACCTATCTAATCGATCTATAGTAGTATCCTGTATCGATCCCCTGTATACATCATAGTTACGCACTTGGGAGTTGGGAAATACTTGATGGCCGGCTGCAAGCTTATGGCTACCTGCTGCTACTACTTGATGGCCGGCAACCTGCTGATGCCTAAGTGCTGCGTACTGCTGCATGGTACTGTATGCATGCGTGGTACTGAACTACTACAAGTGCTGGGAGGAGACCACGGCCGGCTGAGAGGAGCAGGCCGCCGGCTGGGACGAGCAGAGCTAGGGCAACGCGAAGGAAGATGGCGGCGGGCGGCGTGCGTATGCACAGGGACAAAGAGGTACGCACGAAAAAAAAGAATGCAAAAAAAAGCTGAGTGGGACCCAAATTTGTTTTTTGAGAAGTGAAATATTAGAAACTATTGGAGATGGTCTTTATTTTTTCTCCTAATATATTTTTAGGAGTTAGAAAATATATAGTTTTTGGGAGGAAAATTTAGGGAACTCTGGGAGATGTTCCATGCTGTGAGCACTGTGAGCACTAGCAGTAACACTATTTTTAGATTACGGAATAAAAGATTCCAGCCTTCACATTTACCAGAGAATACTTATGGCTTAAACTTACAAGAAAGGGACTGAGCCCAAGTTTCCGCTAGGCGGGCAAACCTGACAAGTTTCTGCTAATCAGAAAAACCTGACAAAACCAAGGTGATCTGACAACAGAAGGCAACAAAACAAAATGTTCAAAGCTCCACTGAACACGAACCAGACAACCCTACACTCCCAGCTTCAAGATAAGGCAGATCAAACACGCAGGCATTAAACACAAAATGACCGTGGACACTGTTTTCTTTTTTTTAGATGAAAAAATACTGTTGGGGTTGACTGTTGAGGTGGGCAGCCAGCCAGCCACACACACGGCCGTGCCTCCCACAGCGGCCCAGCCACAGGACGAACGAACTGCTAGCCCCGCGCCATATTTTGCTTCGAGGCCATCTTTCGCGCGCTCTCCATCGGTGGTTCTGGGTCGCGGTAGAAAGAAGTCGCTCCTCCATCACTCGCCACCAGGAACTTTTCGCTCCATCGCTCGCCACCAAGAAGAGGATCGACGCCGCCGCGGACGTGGGCTTGCTGCGCCGCCGCCGCCACCTTGGCTTCGTGCCAGCCGCCGCCGTCGTAGGCTGGGAGGTGGTGTCGTGCTTCCTTTCTTGTTCGACTGCCCGCCCATTTGATTTCGGAGTTGCATCAACATCCATCCACCTATCTAATCGATCTATAGTAGTATCCTGTATCGATCCCCTGTATACATCATAGTTACGCACTTGGGAGTTGGGAAATACTTGATGGCCGGCTGCAAGCTGATGGCTACCTGCTGCTACTACTTGATGGCCGGCAACCTGCTGATGCCTAAGTGCTACTGCTGCATGGTACTGTATGCATGCGTGGTACTGAACTACTACAAGTGCTGGGAGGAGACCACGGCCAGCTGAGAGGAGCAGGCCGCCGGCTGGGACGAGCAGAGCTAGGGCAACGCGAAGGAAGATGGCGGCGGCGGCGGCGGATGTATACACAGGGACAAACAGGTACGCACGAAAAAAAAGAACGCAAAAAAAAAGCTGAGTGGGACCCAAATTTGTTTTTTGAGAAGTGAAATATTAGAAACTATTGGAGATGGTCTTTATTTTTTCTCCTAATATATTTTTAGGAGTTAGAAAATATATAGTTTTTGGGAGGAAAATTTAGGGAACTCTGGGAGATGTTCCATGCTGTGAGCACTGTGAGCACTAGCAGTAACACTATTTTTAGATTACGGAATAAAAGATTCCAGCCTTCACATTTACCAGAGAATACTTATGGCTTAAACTTACAAGAAAGGGATTGAGCCTAAGTTTCCGCTAGGCGGGCAAACCTGACAAGTTTCTGCTAATCAGAAAAACCTGACAAAACCAAGGTGATCTGACAACAGAAGGCAACAAAACAAAATGTTCAAAGCTCCACTGAACACGAACCAGACAACCCTACACTCCCAGCTTCAAGATAAGGCAGATCAAACACGCAGGCATTAAACTCCTATCCTCTTTAGGTTCTTCCACTCACTAGAACCAAAATGCTGTAGCGCCACGCCTTCTAAACATCTGCAACCCTCTTTCAACATTCTTCCCTCTTCCTCTTTAGACATCAGTGACCATTGCCTGATTCAAAAAGTTCCCCTAAAGATTACTTGTAAAGGAGAGTTAGTAACTAGTTTTTGAAACACCGCATCATTTCTATTCAACCATAAGACCCAACAGATGGCCGCTACTCCCACTATTATTTGGTTCCTTAGCCCTAGAGCAAATCTCCTTATGCAAGATCCAAACAAATGCGAAGTACTTTTTGGTGGTTGAAAGTTAAAGCTGATAAATAGCGTATTCCAAACAAATCTAGCCACACGACAATTGAAAAAAAGATGTTGAATATTTTCATACAAACCACAGAAATCACATTTAGGATCCCCTTTTCATCTTCTCTTCAATAAATTATCTTTTGTTAAAATTACCCCTCTTTTTAAGTACCAAAGGAAAATTTTAATTTTCAATGGCAGCTTTGCTTTCCAGACCTGACAGTTTCCCTCTTTTCATGATCTCTCTATACATCGACTGTGTTGAAAAAATCCCATTTTTTCTTTATATGCCAAATAAAGATATCTTTATCATTATTTAGATTAACCGGTAGCACTAGCGAGACTAGCTTAAGCCACTCTTTCAGTCTCTCCCCCACTATTCCCCGTCTGAACGAGACATTCAGCGGGGTCGAACTAAGTATGCTGGCTACCGAAACCCCTTTTTCCTTACTATCCTGTACAGATCCGAGAAAAGCCGCTTTAGCAGTTGCTGATCAACCCAAACATCTTCCCAAAATCTTGTTTGGTGGCCATTGTTAACCCTGAACCTTCCCTGTTGTAGTAACAAATCCTTTATCTCCATCAAACCTGACCAAAAATGTGAATTTCCGGGGCGTTTTTCTATATGAGACAAGCACTTGTCTTTGATGTATTTCTTTTTATGTACCTCCTGCCATAGGCCATCTTCATTAAAAAGCTTGAACAACAATTTACTAAGTAAACACTTGTTTTGAACTTCCAAATCTAATATCCCGAGTCCCCCCATGCACCTTGGTTTACAGAGTATACTCCAGTTTGCTAACCTGTACTTCTTTTTGTGTTCATCACATTGCCAGAAAAAACTGGATCGATAGTAATCTAGTCTTTTCATTACCCCTTTAGGGATAACAAAAAACAACATCATGAACATCGGTAGACTCGACAGGACCGAGTTAATCAACACTAATCTACCCCCGAGGAAAGAAGCTTCCCTTTCCAACTACTAAGTTTCTTCTGGAAGCGCTCTTCTATTGAACTCCAATGTTTGTTTGAAAGTTTTCGATAGTGCATTGGGATCCCTAAGTATCTGAAGGGATAACTTCCCTCTACACAACCGAAAAGCTCCACATACTCCTTTCCTCGGTCTTTAGCTGCCTCAAAGCAAAATAGTTCACTCTTGTGAAAGTTGATTTTCAAGCCCGACAACTTTTCAAAGGCTACCAGGACCAATTTAAGGTTTCTAGCCTCCTCTAAGTCGTCCTCCAAAAACAAAATCATGTCATGTGCATATTGTAGAATAGACAGCCCCCCATCAACTAGGTTAGGTACCAGGCCTCTAAACTGCCCACAATTTTTTGCTCTCAAAACGAGGATAGCCAACATGTCTGCAACCAAATTGAAAAGGATAGGAGAGAGGGGGTCTCCCTGCCTCAGTCCTTTTCTGGTCTGGAAGTACTGACCGACCTCCTCATTCACTTTGATCCCCACACTTCCTCGACTCATAACGTCTTCGATCCATTTGCACCAAATAAGCGGAAAACCCTTCATCCTAAGAGTCTATTGCACAAAGGACCAATTGACTTTATCATAGGCTTTTTCGAAGTCCAATTTTAGTATGACCCCATTTTTCTTCTTTTTGTGCAGTTCATGAATTGTCTCATGCAATATTACAACTCCTTCTAGAATGTTTGTTCCTGGCATAAAAGCTGTTTGTGACTGTCTCACTACTTTGTCTACCACTGCAGTTAGCCTCTTAGCCAATACCTTAGTAAATATCTTAAAGCTCACATTGAGCATACAGATAGGCCTATATTGTTGGATTTGTTTGACTTCCTTTTGCTTTGGGATCAGAGTAATTATACCAAAATTCAGGTTGAACAGAGGTAAATTATCAGCATGCAACTCTCTAAACATGGCCATTAAGTCATCTTTAATGAGAGACTAGAAAACTTCGTAAAACTCTGCTGGGAAGCCATCAAGGCCTGGTGCCTTATTATGTTTCATTTGGAAAATCACTTCTCTTACCTCTTTTTCTGTAAACTCTTCTATTAATAATTTGTTTTCTTCCTCATTAATCTTTATAATATCTTGTTATGAAAACTTTTAAGTTTTCCTGTCATTCAATTACTTCCCCTTCTTATTCAAGCTGAAAAATCCTTATTTTCCTTCTCTTTCCGTTGGCCACCATATGGAAATATTTAGTATTGTTTTCCCCTTCTAGCAAATCCTTAGTTTTTGCTCTTTGGAACCACTTAAGTTTTTTTCCCGAAGCAATTGTGCGATTCTTTCTTTCACACTTTGCTTCAGGTCTAGCTCTTGCTGGCTCATTATCTAGGATTTTGCTTTTATATCCAGTTCCCCAACTAGCCGAAACAGCTCCTCCTTTTCTTTTCTAAAATTTCCATTCACATTTCTTGCCCATCCTCTCAAGAATTGCCTTAACCTTCTAATCTTATTCTGTCATCTCTTCACTGGGGTTGATCCATAATCTACACTACTCCAAATCCTCGTGACCGTCTCGAAAAAATCCTTTAGAAGGAACCAACTAGGTTCAAATTTGAACTCAGGTTGGCTACTTCTTTGCACCCTCTCGCCTGTGCAAAGCAGAAGGGGAGTGTGATCGGAGATTTCCCTATTCAATGCATCAACAGTGACTAGGGGCATTTTTGTTCCCATTCCATGCTGGCTAGTACCATATCTAATTTTTCGTAGGTTGGGACATTTTTGGAAGTGGCCCAAGTGAATTTTCTTCCCGACATCTCAATCTCCCTTAAATTTAGCCCATCTATGATGGCGTTAAATAAAAAGGCCATTGGCCATCGTAGTTATCATTGTTTTTCTCACTTGGGTTTTTGATATGTTAAAGTCTCCGCCAACCAGTAGAGGGAGAGAGACTTTTCTGCACGCCTGTACTAACTCAGTTAGGAATTTCTCTTTAAACTCTAGTTGAGCCGCCCCATAGACCGCTACTAAGCACCAGTAAAAGTCATCACTTCTATTCCTAAGGTGAAACTTGATGAAGTCTCCCTCCTCTATACTACCAACATCGCAAATATCTAGATTCACACCTAGTAGCATACCTCCTAACCTTCCATGCAGTCTAGTCTAGTGCCACACAAAATTCCTCCCCCATAGTTGTAGGGTCGAGATGGCGGACTAGAGGGGGGTGAATAGTCCTTTCTAAAACTTAATCACGCCGGCTAACCGAAACAAATAAGAAATTAAAACTATCGGTCTAGCCAAGACTACACCCCTCTATCTAAGCTCTCTAGCACCTTGCAAAGATACTAATTAAGCAACTAAGGTGTCGGGCTAGCTAGATCTCACCTAAACAATTCTAGTTAGCAAGGTCACACAAACCTATGCAACTAGTACTCAAGCAACCGAGGGAGCTCCTACACAACTAGTAAGCAAAAGCACAAAGCCACCTAAGCTCACTAGCAATGCTCAATTACAAGGCAACACAAGCCAAATTAGAGAGCGCAAATTACTTAGCTACACAAACTAAACAATGTGACTAACAAGATTACTAAAACCAAATTAACCATGCAAAAAAGTTTGCCCCTCTTGATAGTACGGCCATCTATCCTAAACCTAGTCATGCACTTCTCTACATAACCTTTGATCAGTAAAATGAAATGCCCTACAAATATACCTTTGCCTTGCACATTCCATTCCATCTCCTCCAATGTCGATGCAACACAGGCACCAACCAATCATAAATGATATGATCCACTCCATATAATCATGTGACCATATTGGTTCATTGATCTTGACTTCGCTTGCTCTTCGCCGTTGCTTCAGTCCATCGGTGCCAAGTCATCACTCAACTTGCCCTTCACACTTGCAACCGGTCCGTCGAGCCAAGTCTTGATCTTCTCCACCTTAGTGACATGACTCAATGTCATATCTCATATGCAATGAGCTCCTTTATCACATGTGTGAGCTTTGCAACATATCCAAGCCATTTCACCTCTATGGCATGTATTGCTCACACACATATACTTGTGGACTAATCACCTGTGTATCTCACTCAAACACATATTAGTCTACCTAAGGTTGTCACTCAATTACCAAAACCAAACAAGGACCTTTCAATCTCCCCCTTTTTGGTAATTGATAACAACTCTATAAAGATATAGAATTTAAGCACTTTTGGATTCATGTTGCTTGCCCAAGCAATTTGACCATGTGTAAATGATTTTGGACAAGTACCACAAACCCGAATTGGTTGTATTAGTTCCCCCTACATATGTGCTATAGTGTTTAGTTTGAAGCTCACACATATGCATATATTGGAATTATGAGAGAGTAATTACTACCAATGATGCTAAGGTGTATAGAACAAACCTTTGAAGCATGATACCAATCGGAGTTACACTTTTAAGTTCATCCTTAGCACCATGAGTAGCTAGACAACAAAAATACTAGAAACCCCATGAGATCAACATTATAAGCAAAGTTCTAGTATCACATTTAGAAGTACAAGTCTAGCTACCATCCTATGCATGCTAGTTATCAAAATCATCATTCAAGTTCTACAACTTGCATACACCACACAAGCATGCATGTCAAATTTAAAAACTTATGCAATGCAAGCACATGAATATGCACATATCAAATGCAATCAAACAAGTTCATGAGCTTGCTCCCCCTACTTGTGTGCTTCTCTTATCCAAGAATTTTGATCCTTCCCAATTCCTCAATGTTGCTCCCTCTTGTCCATTATCCATGTCCAAATCCAACTTTCCATGATATCGTTGTACTAATCTCTCCCTTTGTCATCAATTTCCATAAAAGGTGTGCTTCTCTTTGATGCAAAGGCTAGCATTGGGGTAGATGGTTGACACTTGAATCTTTATTTTTTATGGACACCACCACATATGTTGGAATGACACCACTTTATATAGCTCTTGAGATACCACACATAGGATCTTTGACCTTGATACCAATTGGTGGGAACACCTCCCCCTATATCATAGCATGGGTAATTCACTTGATAAACATGAGCTCTTATAGGTGAGGGATGCATTCTTCATTTGATGATCACTTAAAGTTGAGGATCACTTGTGGAACCATAGTCTTGCATGATTGATACCACATGTAGATGTGATACCACTTGAAAGAATTTTCTAGTATGGAACCACTTGTTGGATTTGTCAATAAAAATCATTTCTTGAACCTTTGCTATCTTCATGAGTACCACTTGTAGGATATCATTTGTGAGTTGATCTAAACACCACTTGTGAATACCACTTGTTAAATCAATTGAGTCTAGATACCACTTGAAACAACCAAACTACAATCCATCTGCATTGTTGTTGTGTGCTTGTACTCTTATCACTATCATGAGCTTCTAGGGTTGACTTGAACTAAATTAATTTGCCTAAGCCTCCAAGTCTGGTTTGAACTAATGACAGGCTTCTTCATACCTTTTAAAAGGGTTATCTTGCCAATGTTGTACTTGCCACTTGTTTGCAATCCAAATTAAATCAAGTACTTAGGTTCACTCACTCATGAACAAACTCATATGCTTACCACAAGATCAACTAACCATTCAAGAAATAGTGGTAGACTATGAATTTAAAACTTTTCATTTGTTATGCATGATCCTAATAGGCATGTACTATATGCACTAACCGCATTCTAGTAAGGGATGAAATGATCATGCACATTACAATGATACATTTGCTATGTTGGAGTAGAGGATAGTCATTAGATTCTAATTTAGCTCTGCAATAGCAATTTGAAGTCCAATTTATAGCTTAGTGAAGACCAATCATCAATAGAGAAATCCGTTCTTCACCAATATGAAATAATGATCAAGTGCACTATCTTGAGTTGTGGTTGGCTTGCTTTATCTTTTGATCAATGCTTGCATGAGAATACCACTTGAATTCTAATAATTTGCTCTCTTTATTAGTGTTGCCTGCTCTCTAGATCAACCCTTTTGATTTCTTCAACTAAGCATCTCAAATGTCCCTTAGATCACCACTTCCATGTTAGCCTTCCAAGTACCACACTTGGTTTACCTACAAAAGGCGGCAAGCCCCTACACTAGGGAGAAGGACCTCTCTCCAAATAACCATTCTTGATACTCACTTGAAATAACTTAATTGATTGATCCAAGTGATGGACTCAATTTAATGAGTAACCTTGAATCCTTCTTTAAGTCCTTTTCGTTCTACTTATTTAAGTCATTTTCTTTCTACCAAATGATCTTCAATTGTCACTAGAACTTAAACATCATCTTCATCTTGAGTTTGATCTTGATCTTTAATTTGAGTACCAAATGTGTGCCAAGTACAGTCCACAATCTAATGGCCTTGTACTATTTGCTTCTCATGCTTCTAGCTTAATCAAAACCAAACTTAGGTACCTCAACCATTTATAAACATGTTTCTAACTTGAGGAAATGTCTGGTGAGCCCACTAGTGTTAGAGCAGTGCTACTATTTGCTAAAGTTTGTGCGTGATCACGTTACCTTCCGGTGCTCAACGGAAGTGATGCACTGGAGTTTGGCTACAACGAACAGACAGCACCTGGTTTAGAGCAGTAGAACTGATTGGAGCTCTTCGGTGTTGGCATCGAAAGTTCCACCGAAGAGTCACTCTAGAGTCCAGAGAGTATTTTCAGCATGAGGTGTTGGGCCATTGTGCTGATTGGAACTTTTGGTGGTTGCATTGGGGATGTCACCAGAGTGATCAACAGCAAAATAGTTTCTTAGCCATTGGAATTCGATCATTGGAGAACTCTAGTGTGAGCACTCCGGTGTTCCCATTTTAGTGCACAAAGTTGCCAATGACTAGTTTTGTGTGTGGGGCTATAAATAGGTGGTGTGCTCGGGCATTTCACCTCTCTTGGACCCCTTGGTTGATACCTACATGCATTAGAGCTTTAGATAACCACTCCACTCACCTTGCTTACTTGAGATCACATTTGAGTGACATTATGGATGATCTAGTGCATTTTCATTGAGAGTTTGCATCTAGTGGCACTTGTGGAGTTATTACTATTACTCTTGGAGGTTGTTACCACCTCCTAGATGCCTTGGAGGCTGTGGACACCATTGAGCATCACTTCAAAGATTGTGCGGGGGATTTAGTGGAGGATTGTGAGGGGCTCTTGTGCTTGTCCCCATGGGAGATCATCACGAAGAGGAAATCAAGTGGATTGCTAGGCTTGTAGAGGAGTGACAGTCCTTGGACATGACACAATGGGACATATGTTGCGGGCAAGCAACTAAACCTTGGGAAAAAAACCATAGTGTCTACTTGTCCCCTTTGGTTTAACTTGCACCCCATTAAAATTGTGCTTTCATTTGACTATCTTGTGATTATGTAGTTGCTAGAAGTAGCCGCCTAGTTGAGTAACTTGTTCGAGTAGCTTCAACTCTAGTTGTTTCTTGTGCTAGAGTAATCGGTTAGAATAGTCTTCTTGATCAGCTAGTTGTTTGTTTTGTCTTACTAGTTTGTGTAGAAGTTGCTTGCCTCTAGCTTGGTTTGCAACTAGAATTGTGTAGGAGGCTTGTTCTGGGTGATAAGCTATATGCGCGTAGTGTTTATTAGGAATCACCTTTGTTACTAACTTGTGTTAAGTGTTTGCAACCTGGTACGATGGCTCCGTTGGAGGCTTGGATTACAAGGTCGTGCTCCTCTTTGCTGCCAATGACATTGCAAGCGCATCTGATCATCGTGGCATTGGTGGGTACTTCGTCTCGGTCGGGGGAGTGAAGTGGGGCGACAAGCTCCGCATCCATCTAGGCCCACATTGCCGGCAGTGCAAGGTCAGTCACGATCACGCTTCTGTGATAGGGCAAGTAGGCAGGTCGACGCCGATGCTGTGGGTCACTGGAGAGACCACGGCGACTCCACCGCACGAGTCGAGAAACGCACTGGCAACGCCCATGCTAAGAGTAGCAACACGAGGAGCGAGGCTACACATGGCGAGGCAGCAAGTGATTGATTGAGCAAAGATCTTGTTGGGATCGAAACTAGTGAGCAGAGGAAGAGAGAGAACTGGTGGCTGGATCATATGGGTGGGTGGCAAGAAATGGGCGCCATCCACCATATTTATTATCCGGCAAGCATCTCTGACTTGGAGTTAGAGTCGACCATATTTCATTAAACATTGCTATAATAGTGTTCTAATACATGGATTTTTAAGGATGCTGGTAAATGTAGTTCAGGGGGATTTTGGATAATGACCACAAGGTGGCTTGTGCTTCCTTTTATTTCTTATCTTATTATTAATTGCTCTGAATAACCTGATCTCATGTTTATTTTTAACCTTTGTCATTCCCTATTGCGCATATCTTATATTTTTCATTGACAGTATTACTTTTGTGGAATTTGATCATTTAAACTTTATGATGTTTTAAAAGACCATGAATAGCAAACCAGATTATAACAAACATAGACCAGGCCACCACTGCTTACACCTTACTATCACCATTTTAAAGCTTGCTTGTACTTATATTATGCCATTTATTTCTAAAAATGTGATATCATTGTTGCGCCTATTTTTCTAGTGCAATAGGAAATGATAGGTCGAAAAACAGAGCACATGCGATCATAAGGACTTCACCTTTGCTAACTCCTCAAACTCCATGGAGTGTGATATTGACACTTTACTCCTGCCTATAGTATTTAGACAATAAATGGAGAGTCTATATTTAATTATTACAAATAGCACAAAACATATATAATAGTTTATTCCTAAGCAACTTCAGTCACGGGTCATGTAATCCAACGTCAAAGTTGCTCAGCCAATAATAGTACATCATGAGGGGTATAATTAGACCTCCAACCAGGTTTAGCATGGGGTAGGCCCAGTGTCTTTTTGCAGTTCTCAAATAAACGCTAATCACATTCGGCTTCACATTGATATGTATAAACTTTGATCTATTTTGTTCAAATTGACCACTCACGTGTTTGCACTTCTCAGCCATCACTTTAAAAAGAGAAACCTAAGCAACAAGTGAGACAAAAATAGTTTGTTAAGTTAGTTTCTAATGTAATGAGTCTAGAGGTGTGATAACATATTTGATAGCTCATTTAATAGTCATTCTATCCGTGCAGTTATTGCAAACAAAAATGGCATAAATTTTGTGAGGACCAAACCTTAACTCACAAACATATTTTTGAGGGTTATCTCTTTTGTAAAGTGCAACTAGCTTTTGCGGACTGGTAAATTGTGCTATAGTTCCTAGAATACATTACTGCAAGCACAATTTAATTGTCATGTCATGTGTTGGTCTTTGGACCGAAATAAGAGAGAAGAGAAGAGAGTGAAAATGGAGCAAGTGAATGAGTGGCCTAAGATACCCAAACCTTGCCCTTGCTCCCCTTTTATATTGGAGGAAGGATGTGGTCTTTTTTTATTTCTTCATTTGGTGGGGTTTGTAATTACAAACGAGCCCTTATAATTCACAAACAACCTCCTAAACTAGTAATCAAGTCATTTTATAGACTAAAGGGGTCTTTAACATATGACACACTCCCAACATAATCGATGTTGCACTCTATGGAGTTTGAGGAGCAAAAGTGAAGTCCTCATGAGAGGAGCCATGTGGTGAAGCTCATCATGCCCGTGGAACCCCTTTATTTCATTTAGACGGCTTAACTTCATTAAAAATTGCTATAATAGTGTTGTAATACATGGAATTTTAAGGATGTTGGTAAATGTAGTTTGGGGCATAAATGATTATGGGATTTTTTATAGGCCTTGTTCACTTCCCCATCCCAACCCAAAATATTTCCTCTTCCACCTATCACATCAAATCTTTCGACGCATGCATGGAGCATTAAATGTAGGTAAAAAAGATAACTAATTGCATAGTTTGTCTGTAAATGTCGGGACGAATCTTTTGAGCCTAGTTAGTCCATGATTGGATAAATTTTGCCAAATAACAACGAAAGATGCTACAGTAACTTTTCACCTACTTTTCGCGAAGTGAACACACCCATAGTGACCACAAGGTGCCTGTCAGCCTGTGCTTCCTTTTATTTCCTATCTTATTATTAGTTACTCCAAATAACCTGATCTCATGTGCAATTTTTTAACCTTTGCCATTCCCTATTGTGTTGACAACAAGAACGTCAAACTCTTTAAAGTTTAGCCTATTGCTTGCCTGCTTAGCATCCTGTTTAACTCAGTGAAGTGTAGAGAAACATGAAGTTTGTTTGTTACTATCCAAACTAGGACTTTAGGTCCATGAGAAGTCGATGTGTGTTCTTAGAGGATGACTCTGTCTTTCATGCATGGCTTATATTGAAGCTGTTATGTTCGAGAGTTTTGAGAGGTCTACAAATGGAACGCGAACCCTATGGGCCTATAGCAATGGACCTTCCTACACTTGACAAATTCTAGTGACATAGCTTAGTTGCTTTAGGGCCTATTTGGATTCATTAGGAGAGTTGCTAACTATTAGTTTCATTAATAGGTTTGGAGTTGCTAATAAGGGCTAATAGTTCATATGCACCTTCAATTCAATATCCAACCACCTATTAGCGAGTGGATCCAAATAGCCCCCCTGCTAAAATTAGCGGCTATTAGCTATTAGGTAGCTATTTTTTAGTGCTAATAGATCCAAACAGACCCTTAATGCTAGAAATTGTGTAGGTGTTGATCGCACTAGGATTGCAAGACACTACCTTGAGGTAGCTTTATTAACAAAGATCCTTTCACATTCCTCCAGAAATAAGCTTCTCACTAGAGATAAACTAACGACGAAGGTAGAGCTAAGAATTTTTAATGTGTTGTAGCAAAACAACTTTGCAAATCCGTTCTACACTTTTTAATAGAACCTGTGGTGCTGATTTTACCTCGATTAGCTTGTGGCTAAGTGAGAAGAAGTTTATAGTGATTAACATGTTTTCTACAGCTGCCCTGTGGGGGCTATGGAAGCTAAGGAGTAGTTTATGTTTTGAGGAAGCTTTTTGGAAAAGTATGATCGTTCTGTTATTGAAGATCTCGGTGATGGTGCAAGGAGGTGCTCTGCCCACCGAAGCATCATCAGGAGTTCAACTCCAAGCTTGCCGAGCTAAAAGTTAGCAATAAGATCGCTGAGGCGGAGCTGATGATTCCAGGAAACAAGGGAGAAAGATTCTTATACCTGAATGCTTCTAACCGGATGAACAGCTACCTGCCTGCTGAGGCCTCCTTTGGTTGGGTTTCCTAAACTACTTTTGCTTCTCAAAAAGCTAAAATCCAACCAATGGTAACATATAGCTGCTTTAGGCCAAAAGCTACTTCTCTATTACAAATCCTAGAGCACCTCCCTCTACTTTCTCCTGCTGTGAAGGTGAGCAACTAACTACCCACCTGCCACTAGTTATCAACCGGTGGCTTCCTTTGAAGACGCAGTTGTCTCCAGGAGTGGCTAGACTTAACCAAACTAGCTAGGTCTATCTTGTGGAATGTAATTGTAGATGGTTCAGTTCTGTGGAGTGGTGATTCTAAACTTACTTTGGCAAAGCTGAGGGATGATCCCATCCGAATGCTGTAACTGACAGTTTGGCTCTAGAACTCTAAAAAAAAATAAGGTTATCGATACGATCCTCTATATATGTCATAAGACATCTACTGCACTTGTCTCTGCCACTTCTTGGTCTGCACATCTAATGGTGTTCAGTTAAATTCAGCCCCCTTTTCAAAAAAACAAATTGCAACTTATCTCTTAGCTTCTTCGGCATTTATAGAAGATTAAGTACGCTTATTGGTCAGGAAAAATATGGGCAGTCCCGAGAAGAATCAATGGTCAAGACTCAAGAATGAACCATAATTCAACTGCTGTAAAACAGCAATCGACCAGAATTCAACTTCCTATTCCAACTAGTTTCTCCCAGTGAAAAAGGAAATAGAAAGCTATGCATGCAATGAGAGAAGAAAAGATTGGCAAGATATACAGTTATACTTCATTCAGATTTCAGCTGCTTGTGGAGACCTCCCCTTCAGCCATGTTTTCCTCTTTCGCCATGTTTTCTTCATCCCACATTCTAACTTCAAGAGTGGGTCGGTTTGGAAGGAGATTGGCTGCGCTCCTGATATCTTCTTCGAGTGCTTCCACTTCCTGAACCGTTGCACCACTGCAAATGATCTCAACGACAAGATGGCTAAGGGAAGAGAGGTGCCAGATGCCAAAAGAAAGACTGGTGCTTGCATTGAATGAAATACACAGCTTCTCGAGATTTGGCATGGCATCTGCTTCAAACATCATCCCAGACCTGTTGCTCCAGCAGGTGAAGTGGAACTCCTTCAGGCATATGAACTTGCCACTTCGTACTACAAGCCTTTCTCTTGGGTTTGCTGCTTTTGATGTCACCCAGAGGTACATCAAGGAAGGTAAATTTCCTAGGGTCTCCAGTGTTTCGTTTTCTACTGGATCAACATTGACTTTTAGGTTCGTGAGCTTACCAAGCCATGCTATCCAAGATGGAATTCTGGGGAAATAGTAGTCCAAGCTCAGCTCAAACTTCTGGAGTAGATGAGGGGTGGGGAACCAAGAATCCATCAAGAAATCTATGGAACGACCATAATAATCCTGAATGCGAAGAGATAAATAACCATGAATGCATAGAGACCGTAGATTGAGTCTGCCAAGTTTGCGGAGCGATGAGAGCAAGCTATCAACAAGAGCTCTGGTGTAAGTGTGTGAGTTGACAATGCACCAGCGCAGACGAAGAATTCTCAGTTTCGTCAGACTGCCCAACCCCAGCAAAGTAGAGGCCGAACAGTTTTGGCTGATTTTGATCTCTGATAGCTCCTGCAGTGCATGCAAGTTCCCAGCCTTTTCAGGTAATTCCAAATTACTGACACGCAAACATGTCAAATTTTGCAGTTGAACAATGCTTTTTGATAATTTTGTTATCTTTGTCCCTCCTAGATCCAAGGTCTGTAAATGCTGTAGCTCTCCTAGTTGTTCAGGCAGCGCAGCAACGCTTCTTAGATCGAGTCTAAGGTACTCCAAGTGAATAAGCCTCCTTATATGTTCAAAATATTTGTGTTCCATCTCCTCACTATTTTCTATATCAAGCACCCGAAGAACTTGAAACTTTACAAGAGAAGGCATCTGATCTGAATACCCAAAAACACTGAGTGACCGACAATGGGAAATAATCGCTGTCGATGGAAGCATGGCATCTTGGGAATAGTAGTTGAGAGACAGACGGCGAACCTTCCCTTTTAGCACTAATTTCTTATTTTCGTCACCAACAAAAGTGGCAAAGTTTTCTTCAATTGACTTGGATACAAGGAGATCAAGAATCATATCATGGACACGGCATGAATCAACTTGACCATCATATTGGATTTTCACTGGCTGAACCATGTTTCTGTTAATAAGATCATTAAAATGACATTTTCCTATTTCCTGCAAATCTTGTCCATGTTCTGTATCAATAAATCCTTCAGCGATCCACCTTTTCACAAGTCGATCCCTCTCGATCTCATAATCTTCTGGAAATATACTTAGATATAGTAAACACATCTTCAAATGGTGGGGGAGATCATCATAGCTAAGGGATAATATCCTTCTCATTTCTTCCACGTAAGGATCTTTTTCCAATGTTGAACCAATTGAGCTGTATACTCTGTCCCATTCTTCTTCCGTACTGACTTTATTAGCCAATAAGCTAGCTATTGTGACAATGGCCAATGGCGAACCCTTGCATTTTTCCAAGATTTTAAAGGAAATTTCTTCCAATTGTGGAGGGCATGTATCTTCTGAGCCAAAGATTCGCTTGAAGAATAGACTCTTCGAGTTTTCTGTACTAAGAGGCATTAATTCATAGACATGATCAGAGTGAGGAGAGGAACATGACTTGGCAATAGAAACAATGCGTGTTGTTGTCATAATTCTGCTTCCACAATTGTTCACATACAAAGCACATTTGATGGTCTTCCATGCTTGAGTACTCCATATATCATCAATAACAATGAAGTACCTATGAAGTGTGCATTATCTATGAATTAGGAACAGATCATAATTGAAAAGATTATAAAACAAGTGGGAGCTGATCACCATTCG
Source organism: Saccharum hybrid cultivar R570 (assembly GCA_038087645.1). NCBI lineage: Eukaryota > Viridiplantae > Streptophyta > Magnoliopsida > Poales > Poaceae > Saccharum > Saccharum hybrid cultivar. The sequence continues at coordinate 385,373 of JAQSUU010000695.1, read as the reverse complement.
TTGTTTCTCTATTTATGAAGTACAGAAAGATTTGTCTTTTAAATTTGTCCTTAAACAAAGAGTTTCAAAAAATCACATGTTTTATCAGTATTGCAATAAATACCAGATTAACTTATCTTTTAAATTTCTCCTTGGAGTAAACACCAGATATTTTGTCTAGTAGCTTTTAACCCTAGGCTCAATGGTCATAAGATTTTTAAGCTGTGAGGTACAACCATCAATTCCGTAATTAGCAGTTTAGTATACATAAGCATGCCCCATAAGTATTTGCTAAAGCGTCATTGAACTAGGTTTAAATCAAAATTAATTGAAGAAAAAATGGAAATACTGGCTACTGTGAAACACATGAATTCTGTAACTACTGTGAAACACAAGAGAATCCATATATTTTGTAACTTATTCAACTTAACAGCATAAATGGAAATACTGGCTTATCAGTTATCTGCATACATCTATCTCTATCTCTTCTCTATATATATTACTACTAAAAAACTCAAATGGACCCATCTACCTGCCACCGTGGTGAAGCCATGAAATCAAAACCCAGTAACCCACACACCAATTTCTCTGACGCTGCAACACCAGCTACCTCCACCTCACTCGCCTCCTCCACCCCCCTCTGTGACCTGACGTGCCCAACATGTGGGGTCCACCCGTTCCATCCCACGCCTCACAAGCACACCAGATCCAGTCTCCGCGACCCTGCCTACTCCTTGCTCTCGTCCACCGCTGCCTCACAACCACCATTGCGGGGAAGCTCCTCAACAAGCTCCAACCCTTGGGCTCCCCATCCTCGCCAGCCCTGTGCAGGGCTCTCCTTGTGCTCCTCGATGTCGTGTGCCACCGCAGCAACCTGCGCGAGATCTCCCATCTCCCCCACTGGTTCGCCCTTGCCGCTGCTGCACCACCAACTGCTTCCGTCTCTGCCGAGCGAGGAGGTGATGCGGCATAGCAGCAAGAGAACCGAGGTGCTCAGGCGCTGGCTCAGGCCTAGTTCTGGCACGACCTCCATGGCTCTGTTGCCTCGCGACTAACTGAGATGTGATCCCCTCCCACATGGTCCGGCAGTGGCTCAGCAAACCGGTCAAATCTCATCTGCAGACCGAGCCCTCCTAGACAGCTAGACTACAATGCCCACGGAGGATCCATCAACGCCCGGTGGAATTTTTCATGGCCCGTCGATACTCCTCTTGATGGTTGTGGTGCAGCACGGAGACATGGAGACAGCCTGTGGCTGTGTTCTACTTTCGCATTTATAAATCAGGGTTGCTTATTGTCAGATTATGTTCTCAACTTGCTCTACATTCCAGTTTCTGTTCTACATAACCAGTCAAGGAAGCCTGGCGTGGTTCAGGGTGAATCTAGGATAAATTGTCACCGGGATCCACAAAGACTTGTTTTGTGTCCAATGTATCTTCCACGACAGCAACACCCTCCATCACTGGAATATTATAAAGCTGTTAAACACTATGAGAAACTGCTGAAGATGTTGTATGACTACTATACCTATTTATCTAGTTATCAGGGAGTACAACAGCATAAACCTTAAGAATTTGGATTATTATAAAAATTGGGTAATCAGAAGAAGAGCAACATATTTTTCTACAAATATTTTTATGCTATTTGAGCTCCACTCAGCATCCATAATGTGCAATTGGATTCTCTTTCCACTAAAACAAGTGGAGTCCTTTCTGACTAACTTTATTTTTCCTCCAGCAAGGTATTTGTGGCATGAGGGTTTATATATAAATTGTTATGTGCCAGCTTTTAGGGAGGACGCTGGCCAGCAGGCCAGGGCAGATCCAGTGACCGCCGATGCTGTTAAATGGCTGGTGGGCTGGGGAGCTAAAAAATGAAGAATCTAGCATAGGGGAGTGGTAATTGCATCTGACGGATGGGAGCGAAGGCACGAGACAGTGAATGGAATGGAGACGAAGAGCTAGTGGAAGACAACAAAAAGTAACATTGTAACGTTGATAGTAAGATTACTACTTGACGAACAATATTGATCACCTTAAAACCTGGTAAAATTAGGCATATGATTATTAACACATCTTTAATTTTTGTTTGCTTGTAGCAATGCATGGGCACAAACCTAGTCTAGTAAATAAAAGCAATACTTTTATACTAGACACAGCACAACACAGATTGATCAAAAGAGAGCATTGTAGAAAATAACCAACTAACCAAGTTGCCATTCTGAATTAGTGAACTTACCTTTTGCTCTGTAGAAAATCTCGGATTGCATTGATAAACTTCTCCTCATCCCATATTTCCATGTTAAGATACTCTTGCTGGCTGACTTGACAGAGTATATTTCTTAAGATCTTCTTTACATCAGGCTGTTGTGACAACGAAACAAAAGCTTGACACTGGAACTGGCCTTCTAATCTACGGTAAACCTGACCTGCAAGAGTGGTTTTACCAAGACCCCCAGGACCCACAACAGATATCACTTTCAGGTGCTGCACTGATGATCCCTCCCCTTCCATTAGCAGACTGATAAGATCATCTCTTGGTTTGTCAATACCAATAAGCCCGTCTGGTTCAGCATACAGTGATGGCAAGCGAAGGTCAATGGCAGTAGTTGGGCTAGACTGAAAGGCACGCTCATCAAATCTGTACCTCATGCGGCGCTTATTAGCATCTTCAACACGTGCCTTGAGCTCTTTGATTTGGCTGGCAATTTGATGGCGCACTCTCAGCACCTTAAGCTGCCAAACGAACCTGTGGACAAGACCTGAAGAATTAACCATGGCATTATGGCCAGTGCGATGCATAAAGTCATCGATACAGTCTTCTATGTCATAAGACATCTCCTGCACTTGTCTTCTCCATTCCTTGGTCTGCACATCGAGGTCACTATCGATTCCTGCTAGCCTCTGAAGGAGGGCGTTAATGCTGCTCAGCTCATCCTTCAAAAAATTCACCTCCTTCTTCATGCCTGTGAGCATCGTGTACTCTTCTCCAAGCAGGGCCATAAGCTTGCCAATAACAGAGGTCATCACCCCAGTCAAGGCACTCGCCATCTGTTGAAATTTGGTGGGTTTAGCGAAGTTGAAGTCCAAGCCTCAGCATGATAAAGAAGAGAAAATGCAGGTATATAATTAAAGCTTGTGTAAGCATAACAAGAGAAGCAACAATACTCGAGCTCCACCAGACCACCACACCAATGCTGCAATGCACAACAATAATGCATTCACTGACCACGGAAGCCAAGTTGTTTATTAAGATGCGTGACAGTAGTAGTTGGGGCAGAAAACGCAAAATTGGTCAAATTAATATCAACAAGTGGCCACTACATAATGCTTTTAGCCCCAAGACAGCTTGTGTGAAATGCTATATGTAATAGTCCTCAAAGAAGCTCAAAAATTTTAAATCGCTAAAGCACAGCAGCTACCTTGCAATCCCAAATGAACGGCAATCAATCGAGGCTGATTAGATCGGCGAGGTGGGGGGAAGGCCAACCCGTCGCCCTGCGAGCGGAGGTGGGGGGGAAGGCCAAACCGTCGCCCTGCGAGCTCGGCGCAGCCGCGGCTGCGAGCAACCGATCTGCCGGTGGCCGGAGTGGAGAGCGGGACCCGCCCAATGGTGGGAAGATGGATTGCGGACACACGCCTCGCGAAGGTCGTAGGCTGCTTGTGGAGGTGGAGCCTGTGGAGGCGAAGGGAGGGGCATGGCGTATTGTAACAAAGGTCAACGTCTGCCTTTGCGTGCTGAACAATGTCAAAAATGGCGAACTTCGTCTCGATCGGAAATACTTTTTCCGTTCACACATTTTCTCTCAACAAGACCATTGTTTTTTTTTCTAGCGGCCGGACGCCCGCGCTGCTGCCCCCACTCCCACGTCCTGCACCTGCCCGTCCACGTACCGGTAAGCACGTGGGGCCGCCGTGCCAGTGGGGACCGCCTCTGCATTTTCACATCTGACACCGAGGCGAGGCAGCAGAAAGGCGAGGAAGTAGATGCAACAATTACAACGTACATATGAAAATAAATAAAATATTTGAAACATACGTCTAAACATACTTACAAAAACACCTGAAAAAACACTTGAAACCATTGTAAATATATGCACATCCAAATAAACCGCTTGCATCATATATATGAAACATATGAAACATCTACATAAACGCACTTGCAACTTGCAACATGAAAAGTTGAAAACACTTGCTACAATAGAAGACCGAAATAAATGAAACATTTTGGAATATACTGTTGCAACATATGTGTGAAAACATATGCAACATCCAGATCAAAACCCTTGCGACATACATCTAAAAACAGATGAAGCATTTTGAACAAACGGCTGCAACGTGCCTCTGAAACACTTGCAACATATGCAACATCCTCCGATCTACTTTTGCAACATCCATACGAAACAATAGCAGCATACATTTGAAACGTTTGAAACAATTAAAACATACATTTCCAATAGAGAGGGCGAGAGACCTGGGCCGGTCGATTCCGGGCAACGCGGTGGAAGCCGGCGGCGAGCACCACCTAGCACCAGTACCAGCGACGCGCGTGAGCACCAACGCCACCAGCACCGAGCTTAGCTTAGCGGCGACGGTGGGGGATGGGGAGCGGGGAGCGCCATGGCCATTGGGGTGGGGGAGCTCAGTTGCCGGGGTGAGAGGACACCACCGGGGGTGGGGAGGACGCCGAGACGGGTGGGGGAGAGCCGCCTACTCCCCTACAACATCGCCACATCACATTCATGGATTTCGCCGAATGCGAGTGAATCTTGCTAGTGCTCCATGGATCTCGTCGGGGTAAGAGAGAGCCGCCTACTCCCCTACAACACCGTCACGTCACCTTCATGAATTTCACTGAAGGCAAGTGGATCTCGCTCGTGCTCCATGGATCTCGTCGGGGTGGAGGAGAGGGCCACGGAATCTGCGGGCGTTGGGGGCTCCTGGTGGGGGAGAATGCGGGGCATTGGTGTGCTGCAGCAGAGGATGCGGAGCACGAAAAGATTAAGGATGATGAGGAAGAAGCGAAGAGATAAGTTTTTTTAATATATATATGCGGGTGAGAGCGAGCGACGGGGTGAAAAGCCATCCAATATTTGTACTATCTGTTCAATATTTGTACGTCCCTATATAGTATGTATATACTGATAACTGCCCTACGCGGCAAACAGAATAGATTAAATTGGCATCATGTAGTATCGAAGGAATCACATCTCGTAGATTGAGATGTTCCGGTCATCATCGAGTCGGGCTAATGTTTTGATCTAATTAATTCGACAAGTAGTAGATAGACGTACAAATACATGCAGAAACAGTAATGTATACGTGGACACATTCGTATGACGTCTTGCATGATGCAATCTATGAAGTATGAACTTTGTTGGCGGCATGAAGTTAGCGACTAAACTGTCCCCGTATGTACTTGCCATCGCAAACATGCGTGTAACATGAAGTTACTGTGAGTTGGTTCTGTTGACCAATGATCATGCTTCACGCATGGATTAACTATGTAGTATATTATTAAATTTTCTATATAGTAGATATATGCCCCGTGCACGAATTGAATAAGACAATGATTTGACACTTAGTTTTTTTTTGTAGTCAACGCATATGTACATATACGATCGTATTTTTGCACGGGAAAATGAGTGTAGTTTGACGTCACATATCCTCATGTCAACGTGGCTATGCATCGACGCTGGTAGCCACGCACCAGGTCGAGCTGATGCGTAGTATGGCGGTAGCCTAGGTGGTGCCACGCCGTGAAGCGCTGCGCGTTGATAGCCGCGGCGAGTGAGCCGTTGCGGCTGTTGCCGTGGAGGTGGTTGTGAAGCGCGCCATGGAGCGCATGAACTCGAACACCAGGATGTGCTCATCGCGCTCATTGCAGAAGCCCAGCAGTTGCACCAGGTTGCGGTGGTTCACGCACAACAATAGCAGATGCCGCTGCGCTCTGGCCGCTTGATGGCCACCTCGCACCTGTAGGGGCTTGGCGCGGTACACCGACCCGAAGCTGCCGCTCCCGAGAAGCCATTGTTGAGGCGCAACCGCGCGACAGTTCTTTTTTTTTCTTTCTCGATCACGCAAAAGACTTGCGCGTTTTTGTATTAAGTGGAGAGAAAATTGATTACATGGTGGGGGGGGCTTTTAGATTTGCAACAAGCATCGGTCCACCCCGAAAAAGACAATCTTATGTTTTTTTGTGCTAGCTTGCACCCACAAGTCTGCCTCATACTTGATGAGTTTGAGCAGATCGACCACCTGGGTGGTTGCTTCGCGGAAGCACCTTGCATTTCTTTCTTTCCACAGTTCCCAAGCAACGAGTGCGAAGATGGAATCAGCACCTCAGTGGCACTGTCATGTCCACTGCTCTCTCCAAACCTTCTACCAGTCAAGAGTGGAGTTGGCATGCGCTATCGCAGCGCTGATCGAATGCACCACCAGACTTGCTTGGAGTAGGAGCAATCGACGATGATATGGTCAATGGATTCCGGTTCTTATCGCATAGGAAACAGTTGTCCTACATTTCTAGGCCATGACGTCTCCGCCGATCTGTTGTCCAAAATAACGCCACCTGAGGGCAAGCCAAAGGAATAGCTTGATGTGGAGTGGCGCCTAGGACTCCCAAATCAGGTCACACCCCAGCAGTGGGTGTGAGGCTTGGTGAAGAGCTCCGTATGCAGTCCTCATGGAGAATTTGCCATCGGAGGCCCACCTCCAGACCACTTGGTCAGGCGTGTCATTGAGCACAACACTGCATTCCAGATTTTCAGATAATCTGCAATGGCCGGCACCGAAACTCCTCCTCTGATCTGCTGTATCCATGCCCGATTTGGCAGCGCCTCGGCCACTGTTTGTTGCTGGGTCACTCTTTTCGGTATCAGCTGGAACAACGTTGGCGCCATTGCTTGGATGGACGACCCTCCGATCTAGTTGTCTGTCCAGAACAGGGTCTGTATGCCGCTGCCAATGACCGAAAATGTGGAGGCACGAAAGAAGGCTGCTGCTTCTGGGGACGTCTTCAATGGGAGCTCGGACCACGCACGATCTCGGTCAGTCCTCTGCACCCACAACCACTTGGTTTCGAAAGCAGTCCTGGCAAGCCGCAAGTCAACCACGCGACAGTTCTAGAAAGACATGAACATCTATTATCTTGGAGATTTTCAAAAGGAAAACAGGATTTTTTTTCTTTTTTTTCTTTTCTTATTTTTTCACTTATTTTATTAACCCCCTACTCTCACTCTACCCCATCCACCGCATGCAGCCACGCCCACGCACTAAGATCGAATCGAAGGGAAAAAAAATGCACGCAGCGTCTTCGTCTCCATCTCTTCCTCTCCCGCACGTTTCTCGGATTTGCGCCGCTGAAGCCCTGCAACACCGCCCCTGCGCCGGTTCCCTTCGCGACAGCCCGGCCTCACCCCGCACGGCTCCGTCCATGCGACGCCGTCACCCTGGCCGGCCTGGGCTTTGCGGGGCGTTCCTCGCTCCCACGTCGTCGCGCTATCCATCATCTTCGCGGCCGCGGCCATGCTGAAGGCGCGGGTCGCTCCTCTCTGGAGTCCGGCGAGGTCCCGTCCACCGATCAGTTTGTCTACTTCGACGCCACTTCGTTTGCCGGCAACGCTGGGCTCTGCGGGGCGTTCCTCTCCCCATGCCGCTCCCACGGCGTCGCGCTGTCCATCATCTTCGCGGCCGCAGCCGTGCTGAAGGCTCACGAATGGCGGTCTGCCGAGGTGCGTGCATGGCGGCTTATGGCGTTCCAGCGTCTCGACTTCGCCGTGGACGACGTGCTGGACTGCCTCAACGAAAGGAACGTGATCGGCGAGGGCGGGTCCGGGATCGTGTACAAGGGCGCGATGCCGGGGGTGGGGGCATGGTGGCCGTGAAGCGGCTGCCGGCCATCGGGCGCGCGGGCGCGGCGCACGACGACTACGGCTTCTCGACGGACGGGCGGAGTACAAACGCTGGGCGCATCACGGCATCAGGCACCGCCACCCTACTCGCCGACCAGGACCTCGCCGGCTTGCTCTACAGCGACTACGGCTTCTCCCTTTCCTGGCGGGACTGCTGGCCGGCAATGTGCAGACGCATGACGGGCTTTCGGATTATCGTCCGTAGTTTCGGATTATCGTCCGTAGTTGAACTCTGTAGGTTATTAGGAGCGGGGCCCTGGAGGGTGGCAAGCGGGCGGCCACCCTGGCCCCCAATTTGATGGACCCCACTCCATATTATATGTAAACACAACTAGGTACACTAAGGGTGCGTTTAGGAGTGCTCCATGGAGCGGATTCTCGAAGAAAATCACTCCTCGGCCGCCAAACGGTTTTTCAGAGTGAAATGATTCTCTACTGATTCTGTGATTCTGTGAAGTGATTATCTGAAATAAACTAAGAGGCTGAGAGTTAAAAAAAAAGTAGCTTATCCTTATTCTGGGGAGTGATTCTCTATAGTGATTTTAAGAGTTTATGCTAAAGAATCAAATAGAATTATTTTCAGCCTCAGAATCACTTTACCAGAGAATCAGGGAGCACATCTCTGCCAAACGAACCCTAATATTTGGCCTATTTCAGAGAAAAAAAACTCCATAATCTATAAGAAGACTTCCCAAAAACCTTATTTTTGTCGGTATAGTATATTTAGTGCCATAAAATTTTAACTTTCTACTATAAGGCAAGTCTCAGTGGAGAGTTTCATTTCGTTGTTTCCAAGACTGCCATGTCATATAGAATGAAATGAAACCTTTATGAAATACCTACTTTCAATAGAAAATTTCATTCCATAGTTTCATAGATATTTAATTCTATGACTCATAGAGAGTTAGTAACTATGTCAAGAGAGTTTTATCCCCATAAAACCTAATTCTTCTCTCTTTTCATTAAAACATTGCTATGTCATCAAAAGTGCATATGTGGCAGGCTATAAAATGCAAATGAAACTCTAGTGAAATTCCCACTAAGACTAGTCTAACAAAAATTATTTTAATGGTGACAAGCATGACCATTATGCTAGCTTACTATTAAAATTAAGAGTATTTTTATGGTCATTATTCTCTCTAATGCCATTGAACTGCATGTTTAATCACGGTGCTCAGTGCATGGTCCAATTTTAAGTTAAATTGGAATATAAAGCGTTTTCATTATTACTCTCTCGTGTACCGTACGAATTAGAGGAACGTGTCTACACATGATAGGATTTAAATCCCAATATGAATGGGACATGTGACATGATCATTGTACTAATCTCTTAAGTACTCCCACCGTCTCAAAATATAAGGCGCGATTTGACTTGTGTAGTCATTAAGAACATATTTTGACCTATAATTTCTCTTATAATACATAATTTATAGAAATAAAAGCTTCATTATTAGAAAGTATTTCTAGATACAAATCTAATGCAACTACTTTTGTAGTATAAATTTTTCATATGATTAGGCTAATTGTTAGTCAAAGATAACAAAATTTTAAATTTTAAAATACATACATGCCTTATATCTTAGGACGGAGGGCTATATGCACATACGAGTGTCCACGATGAATCTCTGAGACAAAGAATATATGACGCGAGCATCGAATAAATATCTGAGCCATAAGTCGTCCAGGTATCTATGTATTAATATGTAAATCCGTTGCAACACATGGTCTTTTTTCTAGCTATAAGATAAATTAGTAATTAAAGTGTATTTTAAGAGAATCTTTCAATCTAATAATGGCTAACGATTAACTTAAAGGGGTAGTTAAGATTGACAAGCAACCTGCTCAATGCAGCTTCTTTGGCATCGATGTATTGGTTCACAACTTGGCATGCGTTGGCTTGATGCACGGGGTAAGGGTACTTATTTATTGTCACAATAGTTTTTTTGTACAAGGACTTTGTAAAATAATTTATGTCGACATAGTATTACTGAAAATGGGCCACTGGAAACAGGTCCAGTTATAGTACAAATTAGCCCAGCTGCGAGCCCAAAGTTAGGAAATGGGCCCACAAGGCCTCCAATTACCGCCCTATGACAAGTGGACCACGTAAACCTCATCCCACCTGTCGGTGATTCAAAGTGAGCACCCGCGACAATGCGGTCCAGCCACCGCGGTCGTCGGTGCGCCGCCGTGCCCGTGCGGCGGCCGCGGTTGCTAGAGACCGGGGCGTGGATCCTACACCGCTACACGAGTCCGTCTCTCCTCCTGCTGGCCGCGCTGCCTTCCTACTCTCCTAGGCTGGCATTGGGGGGAATGTGATGTGGTACCGTCAGCGATGGTCCGTCAACCGACAGGGAGATCTCGTCGGGCGCCTGGCGGGCTGGACCGACGACCGGCCACTTCTTTCTCGCGCTGGGCGGTTCAAGAAATCGCAGGTTTCCACGCAGTCCCTGTCGTTCGGGCTCCAATTGTCGTTACGTCACAGGCGAGTTCTTCACTAATCTTTGATTGATTCGGCAGTTGGCTGTTGCAGTATTTGATAGTGATTTGTCCTCAGGTAGTGGCTCAACTGCTCGGTGAGAGTGAAACAGGGCTAATCGAGGCCCTTTTCTTGTTGACGACTTGAGTAACCTTGAAGTTTGCAGTAGTGCCTTGTGCAATTGCGCACTTCATTCCTATGATTTCGTAAGTGCTTCATGTCTTTAATCTTGACAGATTCAGTGATCTTTCAAATCTGCTCTCTGCAATTCGGGAACCCCTTTTCTTTTGCATGAAAGCACACTAGTTAGACAGGGACTGCTGCTTAGAGGTCACATTATTACTCCTAGCTAGTTGTTTTCCTTCCCTTTTATTATGCACATAGTCATCTCCTTTTCCTTGCTCATGTGTGCTTGGCAGTTAGCATCTGTAAGAGGCTACGATACTTCGTGGATGCGTGCTTCCTCCAATGGAAGCTCAGGATCCATGTAAAATCTTCTCACCATTGTGAAGGGGCGATGCCATGATGTCGAAAGATGAGCCTCACCCAGTCACCTGTGGTCACTGGTCTTGGGTTTTCAAACTGGAAACTCAAAGAAAACTTCCTAAACCTGCTCCTTTGGCCGGCACTATATTTGCTAATTTGTTTAGCATTGTTTAGCTTGTTGGAAACTGGGGCTGATTGGTATGACGTATAAACAATGTGACATATTATTCTAGTCCGTACGGCTCAAACAACTCCCACTGTCCCATGTTGAATTATAATTTCTTCAGTTCACGGGTGTTCATATTGTAATATGTGTACATACATGGTAGTCATCTTAGTAGACACTGGACAGATCCTAAGTTAGCAGTTTCACTAATCGTAGATTCTGTCAAGAAAATCTTTACAACTTTGCTCTAAACCTGTCACCTTATTTATCTATTTGTTTATCTTAAGGTTCCATGTCCTTTCCCTGAATATTTTTTATCCTAATAATTTAGGTAGACGGCCTGTGATGTTTGTCTTCTACTCTTCTGCATTCACCTAAATTATTTGAGCAATGTCCGCGATTCACACTTTTTTCACACTTGCATTCTTGACCACTTGACTAATCTTAAAATGCAAGTTGTGCACCTTTTTTATGCATCAAGAAAATGATTGTTGTGTACACCTTACCTGCTTACTCCTTTTATTCTGTTCTTATACTTTGGTCGTTTCCTTTTCTTGTGCATATGGAGTTGACTTACTGAGCATGTATAAGGAGAGCCTTCAAATATGAAAGTTGCACAGACACAAACACTGACACCAGATGCAGTGAGGGGTGGGGATGGAAACTATTGTGTGTGCATCACATGGAGCCATGGGCTCCTTGCTGTGGAAGCTGGGTGCCTTGCTCTCTGATGAGTACAAGCTTCTTAGTAGTGTGAAGGTGGATATGATGTTCCTTAAAGCTGAGCTTGAGATCATGCATGCTTTCCTAAAGAAGATGTCAGAGGTGGAGGACCTTGACGGGCAGTCCAAGTGCTGGATGAAGGAGGTGCGGGAGCTGTCCTACGACATCGAGGACAACATCGACAGTTTCATGTTCTCTCTTGGTTGTGAGTCCAACAGCGAACCTAGAGGCTTCAAGGGGTTTGTTGGTAGGTGCTTGAACTTGTTTGCAGATGCTAAGGCACGTCATTGCATTGCCAAGAAGATCCAACGTCTCAAATGCCATGTTATAGAGGCTAGCAATCGGCGTGGGAGGTACAGGGTTGATGATGATGTCCCCAGATTGAGTAGAACAAGCATAGACCCTCGCTTGCCGGCATTGTACACTGAGACAACAAGGCTTGTTGGCGTTGATGGCCCAAGAGACAAACTTATCAAGTTGCTAACAGAAAGAGAGGGCACAACGACACAGCTGAGTGTGGTCTCCATTGTTGGATTTGGTGGGCTTGGGAAGACTACTCTTGCCAATGAAGTGTACCGGAAGCTTGAAGGGCAAGTCGACTATAGAGCTTTTGTGTCAGTGTCACAAAAACCTGAGATAAAGAAGATATTGAGGCATATACTTTGCCAGTATAGTTGCCGAGAGTTTGGCAGCAACGAAGCATGGGATGAGCAGCAACTCATCAATACAATAAGGCAGTTCCTTAAGGATAAGAGGTATGCATCATATATTTGTTTCTTTTCATGACAATCTTGCTTTGAAGGAATATACATGTGCCTATTTATTGATTTGTGCCAATTCGTGTTAGGTACTTTATTGTAATTGATGATATATGGAGCACATCAGCATGGAGAACTATCAGATGCGCTTTTCCTGAAAACAATTGTTCCAGTAGAATATTGACAACTACTCGCATCATCACAGTTGCTAAGTATTGTTGCCCTCCTCACCGTGACCATGTGTATGAACTGAAGCCTCTCGATGCAGCTCACTCTAAGAGCTTTTTTTTTAATAGAATATTTGGTTCTGAAGATAGATGTCCTCTTCATCTGAAAGAAGTTTCCAATGAAATATTGAAAAAATGTGGTGGCTTACCATTGGCAATCATTACAGTAGCTAGTTTATTGGTCACTAAAGCTATTATAAAAGAAGAATGGGAGAAGATGCTGAAGTCTATTGGTTCAGCACTTGAAAAAGATACAGATATGGAAGAGATGAAGAAGATTCTTTTGCTTAGTTACAATGATCTCCCTTACCATTTGAAGACATGCTTGTTATATCTAGGTGTGTTTCCTGAAGATTATGAGATTAAGAGGGATCGATTGATAAGAAGATGGATTGCTGAAGGTTTTATCACTACAGAAGGTGGACAAGACATGGAGGAAATAGGAGAATGCTATTTCAATGAGCTTATCAACAGGAGCATGATTCACCCTGTTGGAATTCAGTATGATGGTCGGGCTGATGCTTGCCGTGTCCATGATATGATTCTTGATCTCATCATATCCAAATCAGTTGAAGAAAACTTTCTAACCTTATGTGGTGACGGAAATCACAAGCTGGTGCAACAAGATAAGGTTCGTCGGCTATCGATCAACTATCATGCTCGAGATGATATTATAGTACCAACAAATATGATTGTTTCTAATGTTCAATCCCTCACTATCTTTGGGTATGCTGAGAATATGCCTGGTCTTTCCAACTTTCTACTCTTGCGAGTTCTGGATCTAGAAAATAGAGTGGTGCTGGAATACAATTACCTTAGACACATAGGTAGGCTTTCTCAGTTGAGGTACCTCCGACTCAGTTCAAGAAGAATAACTGCACTTCCTGAACAAATAGGAGATCTACAAAATTTGCAGACCTTAGATTTGAGGTGGACAAGGATTAAAAGGTTGCCACAGAGTGTTGTTCTCCTACGATGATTGACATGCTTGTTGGTTAACAGTTTAGAATTGCCTGAAGGAATTGGAAACATGCAAGCTCTACAGGAATTATCAGAGATTGAAATTAATTGTCATACATCAGTGTCTTCTTTGCTGGAACTGGGCAAATTGACTAATATAAGGATTCTTGGGCTAAATTGGTGCATCATCGACACAAATTATGCAACAAAAATCCATGCAGATAGTTTGGTTATGTCCCTCTGCAAATTAGGCATGCTCAATCTTCGATCGATACAGATTCAAAGTTATCATAGTTGTTCCCTTGATTTCTTGCAGGATTCTTGGTTTCCTCCGCCCCGTCGCCTCCAAAAATTTGATATGTCAATAGACTACTATTTTCCCAGAATCCCAAACTGGATGATCTCACTAGAGTACCTCAGTTACCTAGACATATATCTTACTCCAGTGGATGAGGAATCATTTCGAACCCTGGGGGATTTGCCATCTCTGTTATTTCTCTGGATATCCTCAAGAGAAGCAAAGCCTAAAGAAGGGGTTATTGTCAGCAGTAATGGTTTCCGTTGTCTGAAGGAGTTCTACTTCAGCTGTTGGGAAATTGGGACAGGGCTGACATTTGAACCAGGAGCCATGCCAATGCTTGAAAAACTGCGGGTTCCATTCAATGCACATTGTGTGTGCTCTTTGCACGGTGTTCTGGATTTTGGAATCTGGCACCTCTCTTCCCTAAGGCATCTCCAAGTTGAGATTATTTGTCATGGCGCGAGGCTTAAGGAGGTGGAGGCCGTGGAGGAAGCTGTCAAGAATGCAGTCAGCAACCTTTCTAATGAGCTCTTCCTTGATGTAAGAAGATGGGATGAAGAAGAGATTTTGAAGGACGGGGAGCATAAACTGGAGGAAGAGGAGTTCAGTTCTTATGATGATTCAAAGCATAACTCATTGTTGAGGTTTGATTTCTTCTCTTAATCACAAGTATCCACATGTATTTCTTCTACTTACTAGCGCTTATGAAGAGCTGCGGCACAATCATGCAAACAAATTAGTGGTCCATTTTATTCAGTGAAATAATAATTTGTTTTTCCTTTTTCAAATTTGAAGTTAAGTATACTAGATGCAACTGCAAGCATTTTGGAGCCCTGCTCCTCTGATTACTTGGTCCTTAAATCCTAGCTTAAATCTTCTCGAACTCCTCTGCCCTTCAAATTTGAAGCTTTCTAAAAGCTGGTTACCGCGATTTTCTCTAATCCTTACAAAAGTTACAATGCCCTTTGCAGAAACAGCGGCCGGTGCAGTATGGCAGCAGACGAGGAAACAAAAGGTTGATACTGTCTTTTCAGTGCGTTCTTCGATCTTCGACAGACAATGGACGACCAAAGAAAGAAGATGACCATTTTGAACTTTAATGTACTCTTATTGTTTAGAGATCATTTTGTGTCAAGTTGTCCTTTTGTACAAGCTATTTGTGGGGTCACTCCTAGCCTCTCACCTCGCTCGAGTGCGCAGGGAGAGGCCGAGGGTTTCCCACGGTAATTGGAGTCAAATAGCTAGCGCCAAGTAGCGAAGGTAGCGAGGAATAAAAATGCGGATTAAATGCCTATTCATTCATCGAAAAGATCATCCCCTTCTTACATGAATTGTTCAGATATTTATAGGCTACACCCAGGCGCGTGGTGATATTACAGTAGGGCAAAGCACCAAAAGGAAAACAAAACATGGCGACCAAGGGTACGAACGTAATCTTCACTCCCTCGTTCATCAACCCCATGGTCCCACCTTTCTGTCAGTAGGATTCCCTCTGTCGGCGTGGTCTCCTTCCAAAACGGGCGCCGACCTCCGCGCGTCCCTGGCGAGGGCTCGCCCTTCATCACCGTCGAGGCTCGCCTACCTCTTGCCCAGTGGATGCGATGGTCCTTAAGGTACCTGTGCGAATACTGCTCGAAGACTAAAACACACCCTCGCCAGCGAGGGTCAGCGCCCGCGGTGAGGGGGTTAGCCAGTATAATTGATGAGTCAAGGGTCAGGGAAGGAGCTAGGCCGGGGGTGACTCCCCCCAACAGCAGCCCCTCGATGATCGGGCCCAGCATGATGGGTCGGAGCAACGTAAAAACATGGGGAGGGAGGTGAGTGAAGGGATGCCGCTCACAGCCCAGTCTAGCGACGCCCCTATTGATCTCGACTAATGCTGGGCCTTAGTTTTGGGCCTGTTATGGTGCTTGATGGATTACGTGATTGTAGGGAGCAGTTCACGTTTACTTCTTGATCGGGGTTGGTCTCACTGTAGCTGATTTTTTGAGATGCGTGTCTCCTTCCTTTCCTGGGTTCATGTTGTGGGCACCTATAAATAGCCGCGATAAGTTTAGGGTTTTACTTACTGCCGCGATAAGTTTAGGGTTTTACTTACTGAGTCTTTCATTTGTTGCCATCCTGCTGCCGCCGAGTTTGCTGGTCGAGGGTTGAGTTTTTGCAAGGCTTGTTTCTTGCGTGAGGCTTTTTGGTCTACTGGCTTCATCTGATTCGTTGTGTTCGCCGAGGTATGTTGGTTATTTTGCTGGTGTTAGGAATCCCTTTGGGGCGAGGGTTTGTGTTTGATCAACTGTTTTTTGGCTTTTTGTGTTTTATAGTTTGATGGCTCGTATAAAGCAGACGGCGAGGCCTATTGATGATGTGGTTGATTCTGGATCTAGTGATGGGGTGAGCTTCGATTTTGGTGTGTCGAGGATCACGTCAAGCGATTTGGATGAATTCACGAGGGCTGCCTGGTTTGATCATGACTCCGCGAGACCGTCGGAGGGTGAGACTGTTCCGGATCCTCATGATGACGAGGTTGTTGTTTTCCAGAAGTTTTTTTATGTTGGTTTGAGGTTTCCTCCGCATCCGCTAGTTGTTAGAGTTTTGAAGAGGTTCAACCTCAAGTTTCATCAGTTGAAGCCCTCTAGCTTTGTGAAACTGAGTATCTATATTTGGGGCTACAAGTCTTAGGGTGTTGAACTGGATCTCGAAGGTTTTATCCGACTTCACCGTGTCCATCCTTAGCCTTGGAGGGTGAATGTCAAGGGTAAGACCGTATTGGCGCAGTTTGGGGTGTATACCTTTGTTTATCGACATGGGGTGGAGGTCCCCGTTCAAGCCCAGAAGAATAAGTGGGCCTCACCGTGGACAGAGAATTGGTTTTATATGAGGCTGGAGGGCGAGCTTGGTCTTTGAGGCAAGCTGATGAGGCTCGACAGTGTTACCTCCGAGGGTATCATGACTGATGCTTGTGTTGTTGTTGTAGATGCTCTTAAGGCTTTGTCGTGTCATCTGTGTGCGCGCGATTTGGTTGAAGAGTTCGTTTGTGCGAAGGTTCTTCCTTTGAGGGCTGATCAGGCTTGGTTCCTGGTTAAGGATGATGAGAAGTACTGAGCATGTAGTTTGAAAGGGCTCGGTGTTAATGTTAGGCAGGCTTGGTCGAAGGTTATCCAGAAGAGCAACAACTCCACTGCTGGAGTTAAGACTGTGTATAAGAAGATTTCTAAGGCTATCGATGAACTCATCGGGGCTCTTGGGATGCAGGAGAATAAGTCCATAAAGATTGCCTTAGCAACCATTCTCGTGTGAACCATTGTTTTGACCTGCTCAACTTGACGTACCCTGACTGGCCAGTAGTTAATTTGAAGGATGGCGAGCATGGCAGAAAGAGGAAGAGATCTGAGGCTAGAGTTAAGGGGATTGGCGTGTCCAGGCGAAGCGGGCGCGGACAAGGTCGCTCGAGTGGTTCGAAGGTTTCTTCGTCGGCTACTTCTACTAGGGTTTCTCTTCCTGCTCGCAAGATGCCAGGTCTCGATAGCGTTCCTATTCTACATGATATTTCATCTGATGAAGAAGAAGAGGAGGAGAAGGAGAACGAAGGTAGCAAGGGTTCTAAGGATGTGAAGGTGGATGGATCTTCCAGTGATAGTGTCGCACCTGATTTTCCGAAGAATACTAAGCGCTAACTATATGTGTGCCCAGGATGTCCACACGACACATATAGAGACAAATATGGAGAATATCATGAATAATGTTTTACTATATATCGAACATAGTTACAACAAGACTTACAACTATTATAAAAGCATAGCAAAAACTATTCTTAATCTTCTCTTCGTGGCTCCATACTCCACAAGGACGGTTGACTGGGGAAACACTCGCCTAGTACTCACGGAAACCTTCAGGAAATTCTTCACTGGAATCACCATCTGGTACCCATCCGGGATTTTTATTGGTGACAACAACAAGCGTCAGCTCACTATGCTTAGCAAGTATACCATGAGGTTATGCAAGGCTCAAGAAGGCTTGACTCGGTTGTACTGTGGTAAGCATTTTTAGTTGGTCATATTTTATTTATTATGCCTATGTTTCTAAGTTATGCTTAAGGCTCTCATGTGAATATAATTAGTTATCACCATCAAGATTAATCATATCCCAAACCATCCATAGAACCATCTAACTCAAAAAGGATCCAGGCCACTCGTGACCATAAGCACGGCTGATATATCAGTTTGATCAAACTCTGCAGAGTGTGTACACTTTCACCTTAAGTCATGATTCTCATGTGCCGGGTTTGCAAAGCCCACAATACCTCTTCCTAGGAGGCGTGGCAGGGTCTCACTACGAAGCCTTTCACTAATTACCCTAACAAGTTAGTAGCCACGAGGTTTCAGCGTCTATGCGAATGGAGGCCCCCTTCAAGAGTGGCACACCTTGACCGCAGCCCAGTACACACTTTAACAGGCAAGAAGCCATTCTGCAACCTAGTCCCCCCCTCTTGCGCCTTTTGGCAACCTCTAACAAGCTAGAGAAAACTAGTTATACGACTAAGACCAGAGCCATGTGATTCTTAAGGTTGTACGGATGTCCTGAGTTGCCGCTTTAAGATTAAGTCCTTACGGAAGGCATACTAGAGCACCCAACAAGGCCCAATGCTCTAACTCCCTTTCTGTCCATGTTGCTAAAAAGCACCATTTAACCAATGATTCCATAAGTCATTAATCAGAATTAACTTTATAATATTTGGTGATTGCAAGCTAAGCAAAACTACCCATATGCATGAACCCAAGGTAACAAGGAAGAGGGTACAATAGTACTAGGTAAAGTCCTTAGCATCATATTAGACACATGCATATGAAGTGATTATAAGATTATCAGGTAACAAGAGAACTCATGTTACACTTGCCTCAAATAGTGCTCAAACTCATCCACCTTTCCTTCTGGATCATCCTTGTATAGCTTCTTCTAACGATAGCAACAATCATCACAAGCATCATAGACAAACTACATCAATCATTATATATAAAACACGATATAAAGTTTATTAAACACATAGGGCTTGTTCTAAGATCGCGAGAGTGAAAAAACTAACCAAAACAAGAGCCACGATTAAAAGATGTGATAGTTGAAAGGTATAGATGGGAAGGATTGAATTCATATGAGAAGATGGAGTTTGGACTAGAAGAAACATATATATTTATCAGAACAAAGAGGGTAGGATATGTGTATAGGTTACTTGGGAACATATCATGATAAACCAGTGCACTAAGGTGGATGATAGATCAAAGGGAAATACGATTATGGCGATTTGTGCATCGGTTGAGCGTACCCGGTGTCGGACAGCGGCGGGTAGCAGCGGCTATGGCCATGAAAAGGGTAGAGACACATTGAACTTGTTGGCATAGAACTTGGTAGAATCATGTGCAACTAGGAAACACACGATCATGGTAGAGGGCTCAGCGATTCTTGTAGCGGTTTAGCAGGGAACGTGGCGAATTGCTGAGGTATCCAAGACATGCACGTCGGCGGACAGCGGTGGTTATGATGACTAATTGCATGGTTATAACAAATACAAATGGTGATTCATTGTATGGGGTTGCAAGGCACTACATGGAACATATTGTGACAAAAGGACATGATGTTTTGACCATCGGTTAGGCGGGGAACAAGATTGCAAGATGGCACTGCATGGCTGTTGACATGGCAGGAGCAACGACATGGTGATGCCTATATCTTCAGTGTTGTGGTTCATATGACCAAGAAAACTTGCGGAGATGTGTTCAAGTATATGATGCACATTGTGGTCAAAGGGCTTGACCACCGGAGCGGCGAAACATTGGGAACACGCATGCCAACCGGCATCAGCACGGCTGCGGGGCAGCAGGGACAACGAGCACAAGATAGGAACATATATCTTTCATCTTTGGTCATATCGCCATGAAACTTTGTAGAGTCATGTGCAACTATATAGATGATAGTATCGCCAAAGAATGCATCCTGGGGTTCACTGGATCAACGGGAACGCCGTTGCCAAAAATAGGGTGACTGTTGTTTGGACAGCGGGGGTAGCAGACACTTTGGCCTCGATATCTCGGCCATCGTAGATTTCATAGCCAAACCAATCTGTGGGATCATGTGCAGGGATGTCATGAACATGTAGGTTCAAGGGCTTGATGATTTGGACAGTGGATTAGCGGGGAACGCCAAACCACTCATAGCTGCAATCTGACAAAACAACAGGAACAGCGGCACGGAGATGATGATATCTCTGGTTCCTAAACTCCTATGGCAAAACCATTTTACAGAGGTGTGTTCAAGGATGTTAGCTACAATTTGAACAAAGGGTTTGATGATTGGCATCACGAAACAGCGAGGAACGCCGATTCCGTCAATAGCAGCAAATCTGGCCGCGAGGACAGCATCACATACATCGGGTAAACTTCGCCGGGGATCAACCATACATCATCTAAGGTACTTGATATGCAGAGATGAACATGACAACATGATGGGAGAGATGATGGAGTGTTCTCACCAAGGGGAAGGGTGTGGTGGTTCAAGGAAATGGATTGACGATGGGCCGGTGATGACGATGTAGTGCAACAGGGCATCCTTCTCGCGTTGCGGTTGATCGGGACAGCCATGGGGAAGGAGGAGGAGCTTTAGGGGCATCCCTCCTCTGTTCTTCACATGGGAAATGAAGGGGCATCCCTCCTCTGTAGGGGCGTCCCTCCTCTGTTTTTCATGCAAATACACTATGCAAAGGCATGAAATGCAACAAACCATTTAATTAAATTCCAGAAAAATTTAGAAACTCACATTTTCCAACATCTAAATTGTGGATAACTTAAGTAAAGTTAGATATTTTAGAAAATAGTAAAATCTTTTGTTATGTTTTTAGTGTTTCCTAGTGACATCCCAAAACCGAAATTTTTGGGGTGTGACAGACAACAACAATTCTAGCACGGGTGATGATGACGACGACGATGGCGATGATGATGATGACCGTGAAGATTCAGATGATGCTCAGCGTAAGGAGTCTGAGGAACTTGGTTACAGGGAGGCGAAGCTCATGAGGAGCGGGAGATTGAGTCCCGCCCGACTCGGTCTGAATCTATGCCTCGTCGTCGCTGTGTGCACATAATGCGTGAGGGCGTGAGGTTGCTACTGATGAAGATGTGCTGGATGCTGGTTCGGGGAAGCACGCTCTTGGTGATGCTAACCGCAGCGGTTTGCGGCATTTTGCTATCCAATATGGGACCGATGATCCAGATATTAATATTTTTACGAGCCCGGACCTCCACGGGTGTCATCTTGTTGGTAGTGAAGAGGAGCGTCGTTTCATGGCCGGGATGTACTGGCGAATTAGCATGCCAGAGGCAGAGTTTATGTTGTCAAATGAGTCCGTGGATGATTTGACAACGGATTTGGAAGTGTCAGGCATTAGGGCTATTATGTTGGCCCGGGCTGCTCGTCTTCGTCACGGGTATGTTGAAACTAAGCTGCATGAGAAGGTTTCCAAACTTGAAAGAGCGAAGGCTGACTTGAAGGCTGTGAATAAGGAGCTCATGGGGCAGGTTGAGTCACTACATGCCTCGATTGAGAAAAACAAGGCCCTGGTTGAAGAGGTTGAAGCTTGTGCGCGTCATAATGTTGACCTTCGTGTGGAGCCAAATGAGAAGGATGATGATTTGAAGAAGGTCGAGGAGGCTCGCTAGACGGCCATGGGTTTGGCAGAAGTGAGGGCCAAAGATCTTAAGGATTGGAGGGCTGCCTTGCTTGCCTGTATGAAGGAGGCGAAGGTTGCTATTGATTCTGCTTTTGCTAAGGATGGTGCTGGGCTAAGTGAGGCTCTTCCTGAGGCTGATCCAGGTGTATTTTTAGAGTGGCTTCAAGTGGAGGTTGGACAGTTTGAGAAGTTGCTCAATGGCGTTTCGGATCTCTGATCTTATGGTGCCGCCCTTGCCATTGCCTGGACTTTTCAAGCGGCTGGTTGTGATCATTTGAAGAAAATTGGGTGGGTTTCTCATATGTTTCCTAGTGTGGATGATGTTCACGAGGCTGCCAGGGACCCTCAATGCAAGAACGTGGCTGTGCGGTTCCTGAGAAAGTTTTGGTCGACCGGGGGTCGGGCTCTTGCTTTTGACGTAGCCGCAGCTGGCACTGTAACAACCCCAAAATGGGCCCAGTGGGCCAAATTCACGAAATAGGCCGATGGTACTGTAGCCGGGTAGGGACCGGTACTGTAGACAGGAGCTATTGTACACCCGGACTCCGGGTACTGCAGCGGCCCAATTCGTGGTGCTGTTCATCGGGTACTGCTCACCAGGTACTGTAGCATCCCGAAATACCGTGCAACCAGAAATTTAGTACCATATCGTGAATCCTGAGTGAGTTCAGCCGACTTAAATACTAGGGCCAGGGACGCGTAGTAACCTTTGGTTAACCGTTTTGAGCAAAGCGAGGACGAAAGCTCAAGCGGGTTGCTACGCAGGTGGGACCACTCCTCGGTAGAGTGGGCCTGGGCCGTGTATGCCGGGACTGGATGTTGCAGGCACCCATGAGGTACTTTTGGGCTTTTGTTTTTTTATTTTTCCTATTTCCTTTTGCTTTGTTCCTTATTATTTTTCATTGTTTTAATAGTTGTCACAGCCTTGGGGCAGGTCGACCTCCGTGACTGGGACATCTTCGACCGGTACGAGGGTTGATGTGTCTAGTGCTACCATAGAGGCGTCCGAGAGTGGAGCTGTTCCTAGAGCTGATCGTGGGGGATGTCGGAGCAGGGCACGCCAACGTCGAAGGTCAAGAAGCTGGAGATACGACTGATGCCAGCGCCATGGATGTTGATCAGACTGGGCAGGTTTGATGCGTGTGTGCGTCGTAGTTAGGATGGTGATACTTTTGAGTAGCATTTTGTGTGACCCCTACGAGGGTTGATGTCACGGTCCTAATTCCCGTGGGGATTCAGTGAAGGGGAGTTAGGGTTCCGTAGGGCAAATCAACGACGGTTCTAGCTGGAACGCCTGCTGATCGGTGAAAAATGATGATGGCGGTGCTGATGATGGCACAAGTTGCGGCGCAGGCGGCGGCGATGTGGGCGGCGCTAAGGGCAGCGGTGGCAGGCAGCAGGCGGCGTAGAGGGAGAAAGAGAGAGAAAGCGGCGGTGCGAGAAGAGAAGAGAAGAGAAGAGAAGAGAAGGGAGGAGAAGTGATAAGGGTTTAACCCTAAACTTGCTTGCTTGTCTCATTAAACATTATTCCTTATATAGGGAGGTTTACAATTGCTAATGGGCCTGGCCCATGAGCCTATCCTCCGGAGGAGGCCTTAATCTATAACAGCTAGGCCTATCGCCCCTCTCTATCAATCTAGCCCAATGCCACTTTACGCGGATGTCCACGAGGGCGCTTGATGACTATTACATCTCTCCCCGCCTGAAGAATCAGCTTGTCCTCAAGCTAAAATTTTGGGTAGAGTTGCCTGAAGTAGTCGAGCTCTTCTCATGATGAATCAGCTGCTGGTTGATGCTTCCATTTTATTAGTATTTCAATTTTGTTGTCTTTTGCCCGTGCTTTCAGCATCGGTTCTGGCTCTGGTAAGGCAACTGCATCATCCATTATTGGGAGTTCCCCAGGTTCTGCAGGTGGAAGACCTTTGTGTGGTTTGAGCATGCTAATGTGGAAGGCGTTGTTGATGCAGGCCTCTTTTGGGTAAATTTAGCCAATAAGCAGCTGAACCAATGCGGTCACTGATCTGGAAAGGACCGAAAAATTTTGGAGCTAATTTGCCTTTGCGAAGATCAGAGATACCAAATGTCGTCCTTGCCATCAACTTAAGATAAACCCAATCTCCAATCTGGAATGTTCGATCGGTGTGTTTTCTGTCGTAATGTTTCTTGTATTAATCTTGGGATTGCAATAGGCGTACCTTAGTTTGCTCCAGGAAGTGATCACATTCAGCCAGTAATTTATCAACAGATGGGATTGAAGCATCACCTGGGCTATATTGTTTTAGCAAAGGTGGATCCCGACCATAGACTAACTTGAAGGGTGTTGTGTTGTACTGGTGATATGATGTACTGTAGCAAAATTCAGCCCATGGTACCCAGCATATCCACTCCTTTGGATTATCCCCTGTTAAGCACCACAAGTACATTACGATGAATTTATTAATTACCTTGGATTGGCTGTCATATGGGGGTGGTAAGCTGAACTCATCTGTAAAGTTACTCCAGATAGGCAGAAGAGTTATTGTCAAAACTTGCTCATGAAAACAACATCCTGATCACTGACAATGGAGTTGGGTAATCCACGTAGTCGGACTACCTCAGAAAAGAATCTCTGTGCTACTGTTGTTGCAGAGTATGGAATGAAGTGAGCATATTTAGAAAGACGGTCACAACTGTTAGGATAACTGATTTACCTCCAACTTTTGGTAATGCCTCAATAAAGTCCATCGAGATATCCTCCCAAATTTGTTCTAAAACTGGAAGTGGTTGCAGAAGGCCGGCTGGGTATAAGTTCTATGTCTTATTGCATTGGCAAACTGAACATTCACTGACAAATTGCTGAACTTTCTGTTTAGCTTTAGCCATATGGAAGGTAAGATGAAAACGATGCAATGTTTTCTCAGAGTGTCACACCCAAAAATTTCTATTTTGGATTGTGCATGAAAAACACTAAATAAAATAAATGATTTCAATATTTGAATAAATTTATTAGATAAGTTAAGTTGCTGCTAATTTAAATATAGAAAATTTTGGTTTTAAACTTTTTCATATTAATTTGATAATGTGGTGTTTGTATGATGCTTGTCTTTAGTGTTGGTGAGTGCTATTATATTTTTAAAATACCATAGGACGACGTTTACTTCTCATCAGAAAACTTTTTGGCATTTTCTGGATTTAAAATTTTAATTTCTGTGAGCTTAATCTTTTTCCTTGATCTCTTCATCAATCTTTTCATCAGCTCAAAATTATTTAGTTGAGTTCTTTATCTCTCCAAGAGTCTCCAGGATTTTTCCCGTGATTTTTCTGAGCTCCGGGCTATTTTTCGCGGCTTAAAAGATAATTCTAGATTTTCTAGAATTATTTTTATTCGCGGAATTAAAATAAGCCCGAAATTAAGAAAATCCGAAAAGTTTCCAAACCCTACGACTATATATACGCCAGCGTAGCCCTCGACGCCCTAGTTTCAGAAGTACAAGCCTTATCGCGAGCCGCCGCTCGTAACTCCCTCCACCCCTAGCCGAAGTTCTTCATCTACAGCTTGCGTTCTGGCGAACTCTCTGACGTGCTTTTCCGGCCAAACCGTCGCGTCCCGACGCCAGCCACCACCACCAAGAGACAGCCCTCGTCATTCTCTACACCGTGGTATATCCGTTTGCGCGAATCCATCGCCGTTTCATCGAGTTCCCATCTCATCTTCCTCTCTCCGGTGAGATTCTATCATGACTGACCGGAGCTCCTTCAAACCCAAAGTAGAAGATGACATATTTACAGTTTTGTCATCTATCATTTTTCCTCCGACGTTTATTCGTTTTAACTCCGATTTGACCCGTTCAAGTTGCGTTAGATTCGTATTTATGAGCTCTTCATGTTAGTGTTATTATACAGTAGGTTTGGAAATTTTATTTTTTGAGTTTATATTAAAGTAATTATTTATCTATAGGAAATCTTAGAAAATTCATAACTTTTACGTTTTAAATCCGAATTTCATGATCTTTACGTCTGTGTGATCGTAGTAACGTGTAGAAGAGTTTTACAAACTTTTATACTGTTTTGTTACTATCAGTATACTGTTTTAATTATGTCTCTTTGTTTGCTTCGTGTATGATTGATCGGATGATTGTGTGTTGATGCTTGGTGATCGAGCATAGACGGTGAGCAGTTTCTTGACGATCAGAAGTATTATTTTGAGCCAGACCAGCAGTATCACCAGGAAAGCTTTGATCAAGGCAAGTATAACATGAGACCATCCTTGTTGTCCTATTCACTGAAATTATCATACATATGCATGTGTCCTCCTTGACAACCATAGAGATTATAACTTAGCTATCGATATCTTGTTTCCTTATCACCTATGGGTTGTGTATTTGGGTAGCTATTGCTAGTGATTAATTATGAATAATGATCTTATAATATGACTAATGAATTATGCAACCAACCATTAAGATGATTTAAATACTGTTAAAGGGTGCTAGAGCACTATGTTGTTTTATATTGCTCTAGTCTCTCTCTATAAGGACTTATCTGTAAGTGATAACCGGGATTGATAGTACAGCTGTGAGGGCTATATGGCTCTGGCTCTAGTTGTTTAAGAGACATTTTCTAGCTTGTTAGAGGTTACCCTTGTGGCGCAAATGGGGAAAAGTAGACTGTGCATCCCTGGGATTGGTTGTATCACACAGACTGACTGATGAAACCTAGTGGCCCTAACTTGTTAGACGAACTCTTGAATGACTTTATATGGTTCTCCGGTGTTTGGGTTTGATCTCCCCACATATTTGGAAAATCATGACTCACAGTGAAAGTGTACACCTCTGCGCAGAGTTTAATAAACTGGTATACTAGTTGTGCTCATGGATACGAGCGGCCTTGGGAATTCTTACAGAATAGCCGATCACCATTGTTATATCTTGCTTAATTACTGTTGATTATTATTATGCTCATGTTAATTCTGTTCATTATCCTTATTACAATTGAGCATTGATTCATTAATGGGAAGTGGAATATCTTGATGCTACTTAATTTCTAAATATATAATGAATAAAAGCTAAATGCAGTCAAACAGTGTCTAGCCTTTTTGAGTCTCATGAACCCCATGATATATTTGTTGAGTTCGACATGGACTCACTCTTGCTATTTCCACCACACTCCAGTGTGTAGTAAGGTCCTATTCAGAAGAAGGATAAAGAGGTATTGGAGTTTCCAGAAGTTTTTCAGAAGTGTTTGGCATACGGAGCCACCAGTCAGCCGTCCCTGAGATGAATAGAGCCTAAAGTTTAGTCACCGTTCCACGATACTCTGATGTAAGTGTTAATATAGCTATGTATATGTTATATAATAACATTATTTCTGATACTTTTTTATTCTGACATATGTGTGGACTTCTTGGACACACATATGATTAGCCTGGTTTTGTTCTTTAGAAAATCGGGTGTGACACAAAGCTTTCATGTGTGGACATATGTATAGCCTGTAGTACCTAGTACCATATTGGTGATGTTGATGGGATGTGTACTCTTCTGTTATATAGGATAAGGCCATCCTGAAATGTCCATGCCTGAGAGAGTTGTCCCGCCTGAATGGAACTAATCAGTTGGTCTGATTCCTCATTTGTCGCTATTCTGCTCTGATTTGATAAAAAATTAGGAATGTGATTTTGGACAATGCCATCAGTGATGGTTCAATTGCGTCCTGGCGAGATAAGGCATCTGCTACTGTATTCTGTTTCGCCGGTTTATATTCTACTAAAAAGTCATAACCCAATAATTTGTTGACCCATTGGTGTTGAGGTATTGTGGAGAGTCTCTGGTCTAAGATATATTTGAGGCTGTAGTGATTAGAGCGGATAACAAACGCATGCCCCCATAAGTATGGTCTCCAATGTTTAACTGTTGTGACCAATCCAATTAATTCACATTCATAAGCTACCAGCTTTGCATGGCGTGGGGCGATCATGCAACTGAAGTAGGCAATGGGCCATTTTCTTAGTGAAGGATAGCTGCAAAGCCCGTTGAAGATGCATCGCATTCCCCTATAAAAGGTTTGTAGAAATCTAGAAGTTGTAGTGCTGGAGCTGTAGAGAGTGCCTGTTTGAGTTGTTTGAAAGATGTTGTCGCCAGCTCCGTCCAGCAGAAGTTATTGTTTTTGAGGAGATCTGTTAAGGGTTTGGCAATTGCATCGTAGTGTTTTATGAATTTTTGGTAGTATCTAGCAAGGCCTAGGAATCCTTTCAGTTGCCACACTATCACTGGTTGAGGCCAGGAGGTAATTGCTTTGATTTTGTCAGGATCAACTGCCATCCCTTGGTCTGATATGATGTGGCCCAGGTAGCCAGCAATTGTTTGCCCAAAGGAACATTTTGACTTTTTGAGGAATACTGAGTTGAGTTGCAATAAGGCTAGTACCTGCCTGATATGTTGTAGGTGATCCTCCCAAGTTTTGTTGTATATCAAGATATCATCGAAGAAAATAAAAATAAACTTCTGTAGATAATTACCAAGAATGTCATTCATGAGAGCTTGGAAGGTTGATGGGGCATTGCATAAACCAAATGGCATAACCAAGAATTCAAAATGCCCATGATGAGTACGAAATGATGTTTTCTCAATGTCATCTGGGTGCATACGTACCTGATGGTAGCCTGATCGAAGGTCAAGTTTACTGAAGTATTTTTCCCCTTCTAATTCATCTAGTAGTCCATCAATGACAGGAATCGGGACTTTATCTTTAAGGGTGTTGTCATTGAGGGCACGATAATCAACACAAAAATGCCATGATCCATCATGTTTTTTGACAAGGAGTATAGGTGACGAGAAGGGTGAGGTGCTATACCTGATGATTCCTTGTGTTAACATTGATTAGCATTGTTTTTCTAGTTCGTCCTTTTGAATCTGAGGATAACAGTATGGCCAAACTGCTGTTGGTGTTGATGGGTCCTTGAGGTGTATTCTATGGTCATATTTTCTTTTTGGTGGTAACCCTTGAGGCTCTTGGAAAAGCTGGGAAAATGCTTGCAGGACATTTTCCATTGAGTCAGGTGCGCTCAATGTGTGCAGACGTGGTTGCTCGGATGGCTTGCTCTGGGTTCTCCATATAATTCATCGACCCTTGCGCCAAAATTTCATGGTCAGATTATTGAAATCCCATATTATTGTCCCAAGGAGCTCAACCAATTCACGCCTAGAACAAAATCATATACTCCCAATTGAATGTTGTAGCAGTCAATGATGAATTGTTCAGTGTCTATCCAGATTGGTAGGCTGTTGTAAATGCCAACATTGAAAATTTGGTCCCCATTGGCAACTACCACCTTAATTAAGTGTGGGATGGGAGTCTGTTGGAGGTTCAAGTCAACTGCTGTTGCTGAATCTATGAAGTTGTGTGCTGAGCCAGAATCGAGGAGTGCCTGGAAGTCTCTCCCATTGAGTGATAGCTAGACTTGCATTGTCTGGCTGGTTGTGATTCCTATTACTGCATGTAATGAGATCTGAATTTCCTAATCGTTTGATTCTGTAGGTTGGTCTGGATCAGGTGTTGGCGTCTGCACCTAGAATTTCCTTGCAAGAGCTATTGCTAATTCTAGATCGGGCGGTTGTTGTAGCTAAATGTCGATCTATAATGTTGATTGTAGCCCTGCTGTGTATAGCATCACCTGTTGATCGTTTGAGAGAGCTAGTATTTTGTTCACTATCAGAAGAAATTGGTTGGTATAGTTTGTAACAGAACCGACCAATTATACAAAATTAAGTAAGAAAATCACCCACTGAAGTAGATAATTTATCAACTTAAGCCCGTATAATTGGTTGGTTCTATTATAGCTGTCATCGGAGCATAGTTTGGCAGGTTACTGTTCATATGTTTATTTAAAACAAAACAATGTTTAAACCTAAGATTCAAAACTTAATATTGTGCCAGTGGTCATATCCTGTATGCCCAGTTAAGGACTCTGGGTGGCTTATTTAAGTACTGACTTGGGGGTCCTTGCATTATGTTTCTATTTCGTTGCTCATACGGCGTGCTATTGTACAAGTGTCATTCGCTTGAGTGGTAATGTATGTATCAATTGCCTCTATGCCTCGGTAAGTGTGAGTTGTGAGAGCATGCTCGGATACACCGCCGATCTAGGGAAGTGCTTATGTGATGCTGAATTATTTGCATGTTATACGCATGTTTATATGAAGGTGTCCCATGTGTGGGTAATACTGTCCTGTGGTCACAATAATGCTGTCAATAGGACGATGGTTCGGGTAGTTTCTACCATTGTACGCATATCTAGGGATGCATGTAGAGCGAGTAGATTACTTTACTACTTTCATGCATAATATTCATACTATGAGGGTTTGGGCTAAAATGGATCTTCTGCAGGTACATAACAGCGCTTTCATGTAGTATGTATTAGTTACGTATATATGAGAGACCGTTTGTATGCCACCGTCTATATCGCTATAATTTATTGTTTATTAAGTTTGTGAGATTGTACGAAACATATTGTTCCTCCCCTTATAAATTGATTATCTTATTTTGATAAAAATGACAACTTAATATTCGTTCTCATGAGAGCAATAAAATTTTGCTATAGATGACATGCATGAGGCAGACAACTCACAAGTCCGCTGGAGGTAGAGCTCCCCACCACTAGCTTGCTCCACGTACCCGGCAGCGACACACTTTTCTAGGAGAGTTCAGGATGCCTACCCTATTGTGGAGAGTGCTCAGCCATGTAGGTTATCCTGATGGATGGAGCCTCACTATTTCTAGAGAAATGATCAGTTGGGTGAAGGTCTGTTGGTCACTATGGAGGCCGTTGTTCGCCCCAGAGATGATGGTTCTGAGTGGACAGGTTGGCGTTATGAGTCCACAGGCAGGACTGCTGAGGAAGCGGTTGACAGGGCTGCTTTTAGGATACTAAGGGACATTATGGACCATTTCCCGCAGGAGTTAGCAGCTGCTATGGCTGGGGTCTTTTTGAGGGGCAATCCCTCCACTGACTCATGTTTCTGGAGTAGAAGGCTTTTGATGGAGTAGAAGGCAGTCTGAGGCATGTTTCTAGTGCACTTGGCTAGACCCGCAATGACAGGCGTCAGCTTCATAGGGACCACGATGCTGAAATTGAGAGGCTCAATGCGGAGATGGTTCAGTTGACCTGCCAGAGAGATTAGGCAACACAGAGGACTGGAGTGTATAAGGGAGACATCCGTGCGCTGAGTGAGCAGCTTGAGCGTTTGACCACAACTAATAGGAATGGTGAACACATGTTGATCCATGTGCTCCATCAAATGAATGAAGCCTAGTCTAAAGAAGATGTTTTGAGAGCCTGACAGGTTGAGATAGAGCAGCAGTTGGCCAATGCCAAAGAGTACAACGACAACCTACACGAGGAGGTTCACCAGCTGCATAACCAGCTCCACCCTTACATTCCTCCCGGGGCAGCAGAGATGGATCTCGATGAGGATGAGGATCCAGAGGAGCATGAGGCACTAGCTGAGGATGATGATGATGATGTTGATGGTGACAATGGCAACGTCTCCAACTTAGACAGCGAGCACGATGAGTAGGCTAGTCATTATTGCGCTAGCTACTAAGGTTTCATTTGCGATGATTTTTTGCATGGTTGGCATATCTGGCATGTATTTATGAGTAGGATGACTAAGACTTTGATGTAATATTGGAAAATTTGGATGTGTTTGTGGCGATATCTGAACGTCAAAAAGTCTAGTGTATGTATGCTAACAAATTTGTTGTAATGGACGTGATGTGTTGCGCTTAAGTAATCTAATTAGTGATGTTGTGTTAATTGGAATGACTTATTGTGCCCCTATTTTATTATATGAATTTATTCTCTTCAGTGAATTCAGTACGACATAATTTTTCATTCACCTGCAATTACTACAACATCGCCTCATAATTACTATTGTTGGAATATGCATATGCCGGTGAACACTCGTCGTACCGTTTTTTATGCCACTGAAGCAGGTGGCAGTGCTACTAGGACTAAGAACTATGATCCACCACCCCCTCCTCCTCCACCATACACCATGGAACAATTCTTCACGCAATTCCTGGGAAGTCAGCGTAACATGGAGAACATGCAGCAAAACATGGAAGCTGCATTATGCAACATTGCCGACAACACCCGCCATGGGTTAAACTAGGGTGGACATGAAGTAAATCAATATAGCAATTTTAAGGAATTCATGGACACTAGACCATCGATCTTCAAGGAAGCGACAGAGCCATTAGATCCCAAAGAATGGATAAATACCATGGAAGATAAGTTCTGTGTGCTAAGAATGACTGAAGTATTAAAAACAGAATATGCAGCTCATCAGTTACAAGGACTTGCAGGGATGTGGTGGAAGCATCATTGCACCACTTTTCCTTCTAATGCTCACATTACATGGAGGGAATTCACTGATGCTTTTCATGGAGTTTACATTTCGCCTAGCCTGACAGAAATAAAACTGGAAGAATTCCTAGCACTGAATCAAGGCACCAAGACTGTGACTCAGTATTTGCATGCTTTCAATAATTTATGCTGTTATGCTTCTAACATGGTTAACACTGATGCTAAGAAGATAACTAGTTTCAAGAGGGGTTTGAATCCTAAAATGTTGAAGAATATGGGTACCAATACAAGAACTGGTTTCAATGACTTTATTAGTCACCGTTTGAAGCAAGAGAAGAACAACAATGTGTATACTGCGTCCAAGACTCACAAGAGGGCCTTTGAGTCTGGTCCGTCGTAGCCAAGGGCTCCTATGGCTAATCATTCTGCATATCTTCTACCTGCTCCTGGTGCAAGGTTTAGGCCACCGCAGAGAAAGAATCAAAACGTTCAGCAACCTCAGAGGAATCAGAAGCCGTTCAAGATGGCGATACCACAGACCAAGACAGGACAAGGTAGTTCATCTGGAGCCGCTGCTCAGGTGAAGGGACCATGCTACAACTGCAACTAGTCTAGGCATTTTGCCAGGTATTGCCCATTTCCCCCAAAACAGAAGGGCCCGTATCCAGCTCGTGTGCACCATACCACTGTTGATGACATTCCTGAAGGAGAGACCATGACAGCCGATGTGTTTTCTATCAACAACCACCCTGCACTTATTTTGTCTGATTCTAGATCATCTCATTCATTTATAAGTCAAGCATTTGCAAGGAAGCACGGGCAAAAGATAGTTGAGTTAGAATGTGCTTATCGGATAAGTTCAGCTAGGGCTGATCTGTTAACTAATCATATAGTTTAGGGAGCAACCCTGGATATAGTAGACAGGCAACACAAGTTAAACTTGATAGTTATGCTAGGGTTAGTTTTAGATGTGATTATGGGAATGAATTGGATGAATAAGATGGGAATAGTGATCGATGTTGGAGGTAGAACTATTTCCCTCAAGGAACCCATTGGAGAAGGCACTTTTCACATAGTCTTACCTTAGAGAATAGATCTGGCAAGGACAACCTGTGCAGTCCAAAC
This sequence comes from Saccharum hybrid cultivar R570, assembly GCA_038087645.1. Classification (NCBI taxonomy): domain Eukaryota; kingdom Viridiplantae; phylum Streptophyta; class Magnoliopsida; order Poales; family Poaceae; genus Saccharum; species Saccharum hybrid cultivar. The sequence continues at coordinate 352,207 of JAQSUU010000695.1, read as the reverse complement.
CACTCTTCTAGCTAAGATTCCTATAGTATGTGAGTTCCCAGATGTGTTTCTAGATGAGTTACTTGGTCTTCTGCCAGATAGGAATGTTGAGTTCGTCATTGAATTAATCCCCGGAACACCACCGATCTCAAGAAGGCCTTATCGGATGCCTTCAAATGAGTTAGCCGAGTTGAAGAAGCAACTTCAGGATCTGTTGACCAAGGGTCTGATTCGTCCAAGTTCGTCTGAATGGGGATGTCCCGCACTGTTTGTGAAGAAGAAGGATATCTCCTTGAGGATGTGCGTGGACTACAGGCCACTTAATGCAGTGACAATTAAAAACAAGTATCCTCTACCTCGGATTAATATCTTGTTTGACCAATTATCAAAAGCCAAAGTATTTTCTAAGATAGATTTGAGATCAGGGTACCACCATATCAAGATTAGGCCACAAGATATACCTATGACCGCGTTTTTCACCAGATATGGGTTGTATGAGTATCTTATCATGTCTTTCTGCCTGACAAATGCTCCTACATACTTTATGTATCTGATGAAATCGGTATTTATGCCAAAATTGGATAAGTTTGTAATTGTGTTTATTGATGACATCCTGGTATATTCAGAGAACGAGAAAGATCATCCAGAGCATCTAAGAATTATATTGACCAGACTCAGAGATCATTAGTTATCTGCCAAGTTTAGTAAGTGTGAGTTTTGGCTGAAGACAGTTCCTTTTCTTGGTCACGTGATGTCCGAAAATGGAATTTCAGTAGATCTCAACAAGGTACAAGAGGTTATGGATTAGAAGGCACCAACCATAGTTCATGATGTTCGGAGTTTCCTTGGATTAGCCGGTTACTATCATCGTTTCATACAGGATTTCTCTAAGATTGCCATACCAATACAAGTCTACTACAGAAGGACCATAAGTTCGCTTGGATAGAGGAGTGCGAGGCAGCTTTCCACACCTTGCGAAAATTGCTAACCACTGCTCCTGTTCTAGCGCAACTGGATATAGAAAAGTCATTTGATGTGTTTTGTAATGCCTCCAAGAAAGGTTTAGGATGTGTTCTTATTCAAGATGGAAGAGTCATTGCTTGTGCCTTATGCCAATTGAGGAAACATGAGGTTAACTATCTGACACATGATTTAGAGCTTGCTGCCATTGTGCATGCTCTAAAGACATTATCTTCTTGGGAATGTGTGCAATATCTTTACAGATCACAAGAGTCTCAAATACATATTTACTCAATATGAATTGAATATGCGATAGGTCAGGTTTGCTTCTATCCCATATCTTGAGGATGGGTGGGGTTTGCTTTTTTGCGCCCCTAGCATTTTTTGCGAGGGTGCTCAAGTTTTTTACCTCCACTCCTGTTCGTTATCTTGAGGATGGGTGGGATTTGCTTTTTTGAGCCCCTGGTGTTTTTTTGCAAGGGTTTTTAAAGGAATGTTTTGCTCCAAATAGGAGTCTAGACGAGGAGCCCAGATTGGAGCAAATCTTTACTTGGTTCTGCGGCGATGAGGGTGGGTCAGCCTTGGGCCGCCCGTTTTGGCGAGTTTGAGTTTTGGGGGAAAGTATATTGCATTAAAGGGTAAAGCTACTGCCTCATTAAAAAACCTTGCACCCCCTCGCAAGGAAAAAGAGTGCAGTGCTGAGTTCTAACAATATTGAGCAGAAAAGAAAATAAAGGAAGATTACATGGTGCGAGCACTTGCTAAGGCACCGCTAAGGGTAATATTTGCAGAGGTCATCGATATTCTAGGTATGTGGCAGCTTGTTGCCTTCGCTGTCTTGAAGGGTGAATGCTCCTGGTTTGGTTGATTTAGTGGCGAGGTATGGCCCGAGCCATTTTGGTTGGAGCTTGCCTGCCATTTTGGTGTTTTACTTTCTAATGAGAACCATGTCACCTGAGTTGATTTGGCGAGGGTTCACTTTCTTATTTTTCCATTGAATGGTCACATTTTGGTATATGTGAAGGTTGTTGACCACTTGGCATCTAAGCTCTTCTGCGAGGTATTTTGGTAGTTGTTGTTCATCTTGAGTGGGGCCCATCTTCTATGAGGGTAACTCTTGGCGACTTGTGAATGATTTCTTCTGGCAAGACAGCTTCTTCACTGAAGAGGAGTTTGAATGGAGTGAATTTTGTTGCCCTTGATTTGGAGGTTTTGTGTGACCAGATGACTAAGGTGAGCTCCTCAGCTCATTTGCCCTTGGGCCTACCATGCAGCCTTTTGGAGATTCCTTGTATAATTATGCCTTTTCTCTTTCAATGAGGTCATTGGATTGCGGGTGTCTTATAGAGGCAAAGCACACCTTCATCCCTATATGCATATAGAATTCCCTGAACACCTCACTATCAAACTAGGTTCCATTGTCCACTATGAGTTCTCTTGGTACTCCGAAGAGGCATAAGATTTGCTGCAAGAAGAATTTTTTGATGACCTACGAGGTTTATAGTGGCGAGTGGCTTGGCCTCTATCCATTTGGTGAAGTACTCGACGATGACCACTGTGTAGCGAAGGTTACCTAGAGCGGTTGGCAAAGGTCCAACTAGATCCATTGCCCATCGCTGGAGGGGCCATGTTGGGTAGATTAAAGTTGTTGGTGCTCCTGGTTTGTTTGAGTGTGAAGCTGAGAGCTAGCAACCTTCATAATGTTGGACTAGCAAGGCTGCATCACTTACTGTGATTGGCCAGTAGAACCCTTGTCTAAATGCTTTTCCCACTAGGGCCCTGGGTTCATTGTGAGAACCACAAAAGCCCTCATGGATCTCCTTTAACAGCTGTTTACCTTCACTAATAGTGATGCACTTGAGAAGTGGTGCTGTTACGCTGGCTCTCTATAGCTCGCCGTTGATGATTTTGTACCCTCGCGCCCTCTGCTGCATTCTCTTTTCTTCTTCTTTTGTTTCTGGTTCATGGTAACCTTTGAGGTAAGCCACAATTGGTGCTCTCCAATCTTTGCTGTGAATTGCGTTGATCAGCTTTGGTGCTTTGAAGTTTACTTCTACTAAGGGTTGGCTTATAATCTCATAGAAAACGTCTGAGGGTAGGGTGGTGCCCAATGCTGCTACCTTGGCTAGTTCATCTGCTTCGCTGTTCTCTATCCTTGGGATTGGTTTGGTTGTATTCCTAAGAAGAAACCTTTGATCTTGCGAACTATGAGCAAATACTTTTGTAACTCTAGCTCTCTGGCTTTGAAATTTTTTTGATATGTTCGGAGATGACCTAGGAGTCTATTTTGATAACAACCCTCCTTGCTAAGAGCACACGGAGCTTTGATAGGGCCAGTATGATTGCTTCGTACTTTGCGCTATTGTTTGTGCATTGGAATTCGAGCCTTGCTACATATCTGAGCTTGATGCCAGACGGTGAGGTTAAGGTTGCCGCTATCTCTGCTCCTGTTGCTCCTTGTTGACTATCGAATTTAACCATCATTTATTGCATGAAAAGACATGAAATGAATCACGAACTATAGCTATAGGGTTTGATTCTGACAAGTTCCATGAGTTTTGGTGTTTCCACTGTCTTACAGGAATATTTAATTTTTCACTGAATAAAAGTGTCTCAAATTATGAATTGGAGTACACCATTGCATAGAGCTTGTCGTGCTGATCGAAACAGATATATTACTTGCTATATTTGGAGCCCAGAATAAAAAGATATGAATTTCACAAATAAAAGAAAAACTCTACATCATGAGATGTGGGATTAATTGGGCCTAAATCAGAATTAGGCTCATATGGCCAGGATCATAGGGGAATATTCTTTTGTGATCCCATGGTAGTTCCTTGGCCTCTACTCTACCTTAGGCCTATATAAGGCGCCCCCCTACCCCTCTAGGAGGCCATCTCTCATTCAGATCAAGGCACAACACTAGGAGAATTAGGGCTAGACTCTCCAATGTAGTAGATTAGTTCTAGTTGAGAGTTAGGGAGAGTCGACTATGCTTAGGTTCTAGAGAATTCTTCGGAGGTCTAGTATATCTTTATATCTTATCTTTGCAAGACTTATGCTTTAATATATTTATCTTCTCTATTTACTTTTATGCCTTTCATGTGATTGGTTAGTATAGTTGTTATACCTTGGCATGGGACCTCCGCTCGCATTGAGTGCTTTAGTTATCAGTTGTGACTAGAGTAGTAATCAATAGTGTAGACATGGTGTCTAGACTAAAGGTTACCTGAGATTGCACTCAACCACATGGATGGTTGTGGTAGCCCCAGGTGGTGACAGCCCTGATGGTTGACATATTCCACCACGTTCAGGTTGATGTTTGTAGGACCATAGTCAGAGCTCCCTAGCTTCTTTCTCATCCCTTTCTGTGGCTAGTGTTCTGATGTCTCAAAGTGCTATTCTGTGATTGCTATATCTACCAATGCTTCAGTTATCATAGAACCAAAGTAATAGAGAAGTATATAGGAACCATGAACTCTCCCGTTGTCCTCTCAATTTAGCTAATCTGCTCTTTTATCATAGAATTCTCCTATGTGTGTGTCATTATGCATAACTCCTATCATTTATTATTTACCCTCACTTTAGTCTAGTTGGTGTATTAAGTTAATAGATACATGATGGTGAATTATTAGTTTCTTTAACCATTGCTTCCCTATGGATAAATACGATACTCTGGAATCCTCCCGGGTAAAAGCTATAACGGTATCCGTGCGCTTACGGAATTCTCTATGTGCATTAATAAACACCAACACTCCCCATGCTCTGTTTGTGTGCACAATATAGATTGGTTCTGTGACCTCTGCTATGTTATGGGAGTCGGGGGTCTAGTTGGCCACAAAATCTGTGAGGGCTTGAGATTTGATTGTGTTTCTTCCAACGAATTCTATTGTGAAGTCATTGATTTTGGTGGCTCATTTTCCAATCCGTCATATTGCTTCTGGATTCTTGAAGATGTTATCGAGCGGGAAATTCGAGAGTATAATGATCTTGTGTGCCTGGAAAAAGTGCTTTAATTTTCTGGAGGCCATGACCACTGTGTATGCTACCTTCTCCATCTCTATATAATTTTTTTTGCATCGTTGAGGGTTTCGGATACATAGTAAACTGGCAGCTATTTTTTTGGTGCTCTTCTTGCTGTTCTCTTACCAACACTGCACTGACAGCGTGTGGCGAGGCTATGACATACAGCAATAGTTGTTCTCCGGACTAGGGACTGGCGAGGGTTGTCAAATTGTGTAGGTAGGCTTTGAGGTCATCGCAGGACTTTTGCTGAGTTTGTCCCCAGCTGAATGAATTTGTGTGTTTTAGCACTTCGAAGAAAGGTAGCCCTCGCTCTGTGGACCTTGAAATGAATCAGTTCAGTGCTGCGAGCCTTCCTGTGAGCCTCTGTGCTAGCTTCTGTGAAGTCGGGGGTTCTATGCTGAGGATAGTGTCAATTTTTTTTAGGTTGGTTTTGATTCCTCTTGCTGAGACGAGGCAACTGAGCAATTTACCCTTGCTTACACCAAATATGCATTTTTGGGGGTTTAATTTGAGCCCTAAGTTGCAGAGGTTGATGAATGCTCTTTTGAGGTCTTTGATGTGATTTTGTTTGAGCTTGATTTGCACGACAATGTCATCCACATAAGCAGAGATTGCTTTGTCCTCTTTGAATAGTTTTGTGGTCATGTGGGCGAAGGTTGACCCTGCATTTCGAAGCCCTTCTACCATTCTTCGAAGCAATATGTTCTGAAGGGGGTGATGAAAGTTGTCTTTTCCTCGTCCTCTTGGTTCATCCAAATCTAGTGAAACAGTCAAGGAGTGATAGTAACTCATAGCCAACTACTGAGTCCATGAGGGTGCTGATTCTTGGTAGGGGAAATCGTCTTTTGGGCATGCTTTTTTCAGGCTCGTGAAATCTACGCACATTATCCACTCACATTTTTCTTTTTGACAAGAACAACATTTGATAGCCAAGTTAGGTATTTAACTGGTCGAATGACCTCCCGCGTTGAGCAAGCGCTGGACCTCTACCTTGGCCGCTTGCTTTCTTTCTTCAGACAGTTTGCGGAGTTTTTGTTTGACCGGAGGGTGGTTTTTGTTCACATCGAGGATGTGTTCAATAATTGATCTGTCGACTCCTAGCAAATCTTCGGTGAACCAGGCGAAGATGTCGTTGTTGTCATGCAGAAACTGAATGAGTTTGCTCTCAATTTTGTTGTCCAGTTTGGCAGAGATGGTGACCTGCTTGCTGGTGTTACCCTCGAACAATGTAACCCTCTTGGTTTCTTTTGTTGGCTTCACTCGGGCTTGCTTCTCTGATTCATCTGATGAAGGTTCCTTCTCTTTTGGCTTTTCTTTGTCGAGGTTATGTACATTTTTCTGTCCTAGTGTAGCTGTTTCTTCTGCAATTCTTGCGAGGTCTTGGTCGCCATATACTGCAATGATGCCTTTGGCGGAGGGTAGCTTCATACGAAGATAGCCCGGGTGCAGGAATGCGCTGAACATGTTTGTGACTCCTCAGCCAAATATTGCATTGTAGTTGTAGAGCATATCAACCACATCGAAGGTTATGTGCTCAGTTCTGCTGTTTTGCTAGTCGCCGAAGGTTACTGGAAGTGTGATTTTGCCTATGGATTTCACTTGCTTGCCTCTGAACCCGTATAATGGTCATCTTGCTTGTTGGAGCAGATTTCTATCGAGCTTCATGTTGTCAAAGGTTGATGCAAACAGGATGTCAGCGGAGCTGCCTGTATCGACTAGGATTCTTGTTACCGTCCAACCAGCAAGGTTTGTCTCATTGACCATTGCGTCAGTGTGAGGGTAGTCCTTCAATTTGAGGTTCAAGTTGTCGAAGGTTATTGGTATATGAGACCATTGTGAATTTTTATGGGGTCCCTCGGTGGAGAGGTGGTGCACCCACCTCATATGCACTTTTGCATTGCCGTGGTCCTCACTAGACCCTCCAGTGATTGCGAGAATGATGCCAAAGGTTGTTGTTGGGTTATTGATTGTGGTTTGGCTAGTCTGACTCGTGGGCTTAGGTTTTGCTTGCTGTTGCTGCTGCTGAGTTGGCGGTGGTGGGGGTAAGGCTGGATGTTGGGTTTGCATTTGTGGTGGAGTGGGTGGGTGGGTGACCGTGTATGGGTGGTTGCTGGTGTGACTGTTGTAGGTGTAAGATGGTTGGGGTTGTCGTATGTGTTGTGATGGTTGTAGGGAGTGTTGTAGCTTGTGAAGATTTGGTATTGTTGAGGATGGTGCTGTGAGGGTATGCTGTAGTTTATGGGTGTGTAGTTGTATGTGTTGATTGCGGGGGTTGGCTGTCTTCTTGTGTAGTTGACAGGCTTCAGCGGCCCTGAGGCTGCAGCCTATTGGGACTCCTGGTATTCTTTTCCCTTCATGAAACAGGCGCACTATTTCATCACGTGTCCCTTTTGTGGCCCACAAAATGGCAATAAACCTTCACTAGGTCTCTTTGTTTGGGTCTGTTCTATGTATTGGTTCTATTGTCATTCTGGCTGGTGACGAGGGTTGATTGCGGTCTTTGATTCTGTTGATGTCTTTGCTGTTGCGGAGGTGCCGATTCTATCGCATTCACATTGATTGCCTCGTTGCGAGGGTATTGATTTCACTGAGGTGGCCTTAGAGGTGGGTGCACCTGAGGTCTGAGAACTTTCATCTTTATGTGATGCACTGTGTCTGATCTGATGTACTTCTCCATGACTTCTTGCAGTTCTTTGATGGTTTTTGGTGGCTTTCTAGTGAGCCTAAAGGAGCACGGCCTAGGCCTTACCCCATTGGCTGCTACGAGGATCACTGTGCCATCTCTTATGTCAAGGGTCCTTGCTCTAAGTTGAACAAACCTCTGCCAGAAATCTCATAGGGGTTCTCCATTGGCTTTGGTGCAAGCAAACAACTCCATGGGGTTGGTGGTCGATGAGCTGACACCTTTTAAGTGGTTACTATTGATGGTAATTAACTCCTATTATAAACCGTCAATAAAACATGAAAAAGGGTATAAATGTAATCACCACCATAGAATAGGGACTCAACTAATAGAGTTCCATGAGTTTTGGTGAATTATGATTTTTTAGGGATTAAACAGGAAAAACAGGAATTCTGGGGAAGAGTTGGGCCCAAGGAACCAGACCAAATCGCGTCAAACGGATCGAACCCCGACACTAGAAGACTCAAGAAGACATGAGAAGGTACGGGACCGAGACGGGGACCAAGAGACTCCAGAGGAGGCAGCCCGGCCCTCTCAGGCTGGCCGGCCTGGCCCAGAGGTCAACCATCTTCTCCTTCACGTAACGCGTTACAACACATCTCTACGTCGCATCTTGACCGTCGTTTCAAGTCGGTTTGATCTGAGGGCCGCGGTTTATCCCACCGGACTATATAACGAGACCGCAGACCCCCCCCGAGGCAGAGCATCCTAAAACCCTAATTCATTATCTTCATATAGGATCAGAGAGAGGTGTCCCTTGAAAGAAAAACCTCTCTAGAGCCAGATTTCAAGAAGAAGACTAGTTCTTCTCTAGTTTAGGTTTAGAATCTAGTCTTGAATTAGAATTAGAAGAGATAGAGGGAAGAGATTTGGAGGGAGTACCGGCCTGTCGGTGCTGCTTCTACGCCTTGTACCTGCGGATTCAAGTTCTTCAAGGGCTTCATCTGAGATTTCTTCGGTGATCAACTTCTATTTGTCAATAAGTCTTAATGTTATTATTATGCTTCTACTCTGCGAGTCTTTTTGAGTACTTTATTTCTGGTAGCTCTAGGGGTAGAGTAGCTGTCGTAGTGTAAGCGTAGTGCTTAGACTTGATTGCTCGCATGATGTACCCTATATTCCAAATCGGTGGTAGCTCACAGGGGTGACTTTTATAGCCGTGTTGAATCTTCTATAGTCCATCTCCCATTTATAGGCCGAGCAGGATTAGTTACTTACAAGACTACACTCTGATTGTGCTCTTCTGTAGTAATCCCTAGCTGAATCATAATTAACATAACTTACTGCAATAATAGAACTAGACAGCCTTAGTAATTGCCTTTATCTTCTATTTTCTCTGTTCTTGTTTGCTACTCAGGGATTAGGTTTAAGACTAAAGCACATCATTCCATTCCTTTGGGTTCGATATTAAAACTAGGTCATTCTGGTGAAGTGCTATATCGGTAGATTATTTGTGCGCTTGTGGATAACTAGAGTGTGCATTAATTATACCAACAGTTACACAGTTTTTCACGAAGGTTTCCCTAGGAATCTATCGAGCCTAGGGGAAGGTTGTTGTACAAAGTTTGAGCAATGTCTCGTGCAATGATCACAAAAGATTTTGCCATTGTGAACTCATCCCCTCCTGCTGCCGCGACTATGGCCTCATAACTCATTACGAATTGGCAAGGGTCCACACTTCCATCATACCTTGGCAGGTTTTGTGGTTTGTACTCTAGCGGCTGGCCTTTGGTTTGTAAATTTTAGGTTATGGGGGATTTTGGATCATAGGCCATTGGTAGGGGTTGGTTTCTACGATGCGGCTGCATGGCTGGGGGAATGTACTCTAGGTAGATTTGATGTAAGCGAGGGGGTGGTGACGGAGGTGTGGGGTGGAGGTGGTGGGTTGGGGTGAAGCGGAGGTGGGTTGGGGTGAAGAGGAGGTGATAGGTTGTGCTACTCAGGCAAGTAGTTTGGGTCATCCTTGATAGCTGCTAGGTATTCATCCAACTTCTTGAGTTGTTCTCTAGCTTCGTCTGCCTTCTGTCTTATCACCTGCAGGTGGCCCTGTCTCTAGTGGGCCTCAACTCGATGCCTTTTCTCTTGGAGTCCCTCATGCATCTGATTCAGAGTCTCGAGGCCCCTTGCTTCTGCATCCTCATCTTCAACCTCCTCCACTCTGACCGAGCTGGGTTGGGGGTTGGCTTCGGTCCTGGTTGCTAGGGGCTCATTCAAGCCTTGATGGACCCCTGTCGGTTGACCGATGGGTTGTTGTGCTGGGACTCCACTAGCTCCATCTGCGGAGGTTCCCGCAACTGTATCTAAACCTCGTGGCAAGGGTAGATCCCTCTAGGTGTTTCTTCTTGTCGCTGCCATTGTTTTGATGAGTGGTACAATGGTGTGGCAGAACCACCTAATCTAATGCACTCCCACGAGTGCTTGTCTTCCATTAGACACTAAGAACCTATGAGGGTGCACTAAACTATGCGATTCTATCGAGCACACCCGAAGGGAGAACTCAAAAATCCACATTTTCCAACAGGATCATAAATGGGAGATAAAGCTCACAACACTCTTTAGCCATTTCTTACATCACTTTTAATACAACCTCGGGAGATGCATCAATTGCTTAATACAACGGAATATGAAATGCTATCAGAGTTTTAGCAGAAATAAAAATCAATCAATGATAAGTTAAACATTAACATGAAGAACATTTATATACATGAAATGATAACAGGTTATATGTCTTTCCTTTGAAAAACATTTTTCATGGAAATTTTAAATAAACTCTAAGTCTGCAACATAAAGGAAATCCTCACTGAGCCCATCAGGAGGTTTCCACACACGTGGTCAGCTTTATCAACACTTGGCACCTGCAACAAGGTAGAACAAACCCTGAGTACTCAATTGTACTCCGCAAGACTTACCTATTAGGAGGAAATAAGAAGATTCCATGGGTTTGTAAGGCTATCTGGCTTGCGGGTTTATTGCATCTGCAGGAAGCATTACTAAACGTGCATCCTTATATTCAATTTTATTAGCAGTCATCATTAGTTCATTAGCTAACTATTCTAAGTAAGCACCTATGCCACTTTCAAAGCATGTGGTAAGCAATCAGACCCATTTTATCTCCTTCCATGTTTCAGTTCTTACTACGATGCTAGACCATAGACAAGTCAGTACTGTCCCAAAAATAGCGATTCGCGAATCAATGTATCCTAGCTGGGTACCCTAAAACACAAGCCTCATTTGTACCCCGGGCACAAACAAGACCAATCCACTCCACTCCTATTAAAGGGGTCTAGGTCCCCGTCCAAACTGGGACTCTAGGCCCGAACACTTGAGGCCCGGTCTTAGTGCGGTGCTTAGACCTCCTCCTAATAATCCACCCCTAACAGTCGGTCTAAAAAGAGCTGAAACCCATGACAAGAGAGTAACAAATCTTTCCGCCCCCATAAGCAAGTATGTGCTCAGGATAATAAGTCTATGACCTGACTACCATCCACAGCAATGGATGGTCCTCAATCGACACAGGAGGGACAAATACAACCAGAGCCTCGCTCAGATTGCCCATCCAAGTCCACATCCAATTCCAAGTACAGTCTCGCCCAGTCTTCCATTATTATACATATATATATTCCATGTGATAGTAACATGATAATAATAGTATTAATATATTTTTCCTAGCTCTCATGAGTGACAGGAAATCACTCGACTTCTACCAGGGTCCTATAGCATAGCAAGCTACACGATCTCATACTAGTAACACTCATAGGATATGGACATATATATATGCAAGTGGATTTCATTCAACTCCTTAAAACTTAATGCACAAGTATAAAATAAAGTGTAGAATAATAAGGGTTATGCACCGGGGCTTACCTAGGTAGGATATAACCAAAAAATAGCATTCCATGACGGTGACACAATCATCAGGACACCATCTTTTCCGCTACTCTAGATGACTCCACGATCCATCATCGCTCATATTATGATATTCGTAGATGCAACGCAGAGACGTAAATAGACAACGATAATTGCAACTAGAAGAACATGATGCACTTCGCAAGCTAACGAGCTAACTCTAACGTACTCGGCTATGTACACACGTTATCGAATAATACATTATTTTCCCAACAAGTATTTTAGTTACATGAACCCAAAGTGTTGCTTTATTCATTTTATCAATTTAATAGATATTTAAACTAGGGCACATTAACTATCCTAGCAAACTAATTATTTTGCAGCTACAAAAATTACAGAGAGTAGAAAATAATATTAGGAGTTTACTGTAAAATTATCAGAGTCAACACTTTTACCATTTTCTTACAAAAATTCTCACAAGTTTATATTTAGCAGTATTAAGCATTTTAAAATAATTAGTGAACTCCTAAAAATATTATGCAACTATGTGGATAAAATACACTAACAGATAGATCTTGAAATTAAGAATCTAACAAAGTTGGTTTCACTATTTTTGAATTCCCACACAATTTTATTTGGAATTTACAAAAGCAGTTTAGAAACCAAATTTGAAAAAGGAAAAAGGCCAGTCGCAGCCAACCGACCCAGCGGCCCACTGTGACCCACGCGAGGGCGTGACCGCACGTGGTGCGTTGGCCTAGCCAACGGCCTAGGCGAGGAGCCCGCGCGTGCGGCACCTTTTTGCAGAAACTACCCCGCCGTTTAGATAAAACGCGCGCTGCAACTCCACACTATTTCCTTAACCTGCGGTTATGTGAAAAGATCCTAGTAATTTCTCACCTTTACCACGGGGAAGTCCCCATGCTCACCGACACGGCGTGCACCGGCACCGTGCAGTTACGCTGGGCAGCAGAGCGACGCTTCGGCTATTCAGTGAGCCACCAGCATCTACGTACTAAAGCAGAAACTTGAGTGGCAGTTGGAGGCCAACGGTGCACTACCGAGGCCTAACCTCGACATTGGTGGAGCTACTACGGTGGCGAGGCCATTTCGACGAGCCTATGTGCACTTGGACGAGTATAGTTAGCGAAGGAGCATCAGTGGCTTACATCGGTTCACACAGAGGTGACGATTGAGTCAGAGGGAGCTCGAGCCGAGCTAGCCACATGCGCGTGGTGAGATCGACAGCGCCCCACGGCGGGCACGACCGCGTCAGGTCCTCGCCCACGCCGCTCCTGGCCAAATAGAGATGAGCACCAAACTGAGGGGACCAAGATGAACTCGTAGGGACGACGGATTGAACATCTACCGAGTGGTAAGGCCTTATCCCCAATTTGCGCTCTGCCCCGGCGGCGAATTAATTGGTGGCGACGAAAACTTAAAGCCCGTGCAACATAGGGCTCAGCTAAGCCTTGATGTGGGCAAGGTACATAGATGACTCCCTCAGCTACACACTGATAAGGGGAATCAGACGATGGAACCCTGTGTCAGGCGAACTAGGGCAGAGAGGGGAGCTCAGGCCGTGGCCATACCATGGAGGGAGCACACGAGTGGGGGGCGAGAGGGTTAAGATGAGGCAAGGGCCGGCCAGTAGTAGCAGCATGTGCACCCAAGTACATACGATGAGACCGGGAGACCTGCCGCGATGTGCATGAATTGGAGCGGTCAACCCCGAGCAGTCCCTCCGGCGTTGGCTAGCGGGGCAACAACGCAGAGGCGCATGCCTCGACACAGGGGTCGGGGCCAGACGCCATCACGCAGCGGCAGTGGCGCATGTCTGGGAGCCTAATGGGGCAGGTGAAATGGAGGGATGGGGCAGCACCATGTCGAGTGAACCCTGGCAGCCACGACTCAGTCCCACGCACGGTACAGCGACCGACCACTCAAGCGTGGTGCGCTTGCGGCAGCGGGGCCAAGCCGCAAACGGCTAGGGTTGGCCACTATGTGCGGCGGCGTAGCCGGCCAGTGCACCACATGGCACACGTGCGCGACACACCCGAGCACATCAGTGCATGTCATGGACGTGGTGACCGCGGTCATAGGGCGAACGGTTGCACCTGGTGCCATGCACACATTTTAAAGCAAGGCAAAGGTGACTAAAAAACTCGATTAAGGTTCAACCAACACCATGCCCCAAAGCCAGTGCAAACACCTAACCAGAGAAGCAAATCTCACGCCCAGAGGGCAAGCAGGAAGGAAGATAGACGGATGCCAACATGGGTTTGTCACCGAACAACAGTTCATAAACCAGGTGCCAAAACAAGGCCCCAGCGCGTTCCAAGGAAGTTAGAGTAATTATTGCAGCAACAACGCGATACCAAACCATCCTATGAGCTACACCACGCTAAAGCAGTCACTTAGGTGCAAACAACAGAGCAAAATCATGAACTAGTAATTAAACATTTTTGTTGGATTTTAATTGCCAAAAATCTCATTGTCTACTATCCTTTTTAGACTTAGAAACGACAAGGGCTCGGTTTGCACTAAACACTTATTAACACTTTTTCCCCAATTTTTAAATGGTCTAAACTTTACTAATTTAACTAACAATTACTTCATGCTAACTCATAAAAAAATATGGAGACATTGTTTAATTATTTTGCACAAACTAATGCCCCAAAAATGACACTTTTTAATCCTAAACTATATTACACTTTAGTTTATAGAAATTGTTTTTCATGCCAACAATTAAAACAACTTATTCTATTTGACATTCTTACGCACTTTCTTAACACTTTTCCAAAACAAACCCTAAACAACTTTTGTTCACAAAGATTATTTAAAAGTATTTAAGCACCAAAGCAAGTCCATTAACAATACTCATTCGACTCTTTTATACCAAAAAAATGAGTCACACAAAATTCACCTTATCATTACATATGAGAATTCATTTCAAATCTGGAAAACTTATTCACTAGGGTCGTTAGTTCTTAACCTTGGGTGCTAAGCAAGCTCATAACACCAGGGGTGTTACAAATGGGGTCCCCACAGATGGCACCAACTGTGGGGTCACTCCTAGCCTCTCACCCTCGCTCGAGTGCGTGGGGAGAGGCCGAGGGTTTCCCATGGTAATTAGAGTCAAATAGCTAGCGGCAAGTAGTGAAGGTAGCGAGGAATAAAAATGCGGATTAAATGCCTATTCATTCATCAAAAAGATCATCCCCTTCTTATATGAATCACACGAGTATTTATAGGCTATACCCGGGCACGTGATGAAATTACAGTAGGGCAAAGGCCCAAAAGGAAAACAAAATATGGCGACCAAGGACACAAACGTAATCTTCACTCCCTCATTCACCAACCCCATGGTCCCACCTTTATGTCAGCAGGATTCCCTCTGTCGGCGTGGTCTCCTTCCAAAATGGGTGCTGACCTCCGCGCGTCCCTAGCGAGGGCTCGCCCTTCATCACCATCGAGGCTCGCCTGCCTCTTGCACCGTGGATGCGACGGTCCTTAAGGTACCTGAGTGAATACTGCTCGAAGACTAAAACACACCCTCGCTGGCGAGGGTCAGCGCCCACGGCGAGGGGGTTAGCCAAGACAATTGATGAGTCAAGGGTCAGGGAAGGAGCTGGGCTAGGAGTGACTCCCCCAACACTATTGTTTTCTTTGATATATATATCAGATATGAGGCACTCTCTTTGAGTGTCTTTCGCCAAAAAAATGCAATTGCCCAAACCATCTGACCAATCATTCTCAATGCTGCTACACATTCGATCAAGAACTGTCTGCTCCCACATACATTTTCTTAGAATACGTACGTATGTAGGAGAACCACATATGTCCTTGTGTTAAGAACAAGTAAAAGTCAAATCACTTTCTGCCAACGCAAAGATGTGCTGGACATTCGTCAATTCATGGCTTATACATGTATATAAACCGAATTTTAGGAGTAGCTTCTAGCTACTAGGAACATGATGAAATGAACAAGTAAACTCAGAGAACTCGAGCTTCTAATAAGAACTTGTGCTCCATAGAAAAAACATCACCTGAATCTTCTGTGTTTGAAATGATGAACAATTCCTCTTCGGCTCTTTACACATAAAAAATTCCTCTTCGTCTCTCCTGGTTGCAAAACAAGGTGGAGGGGATTCGTGTGCCTCCGTAAAAAGAATGGTAGTGCTAGCTCCCGGGCATCCGGACGCCCATGCCTATACTCTATTTCACATGTCCCACGCAAGGGCCCGTGCCGCTCAGAACACCTTGAATGTCACCAACCCACACCTGCCCCCTTTGGTTTGGATGCCAGCTGACACCGAGAGAAGGAAGAGACACCGAAGCGAGGCAGCAGAAGGCGAGGAGGGAGATGCAACACTCGATCTACTTTTGAAACAATGAGATGCTACACTTGCAACATATGTCTGAAGACAGATGAAACACTTGCAAAAACATGTAAAAAACACTTGATACCATTGTAAAACATACACAACATCTAGATAAAACACTTATAACATATATGTGAAACATATGCAACATCTAAATAAACACACTATCACAGAACCATCCAAATTATAAGAGCACAAGTATAAAAACAATCACCGAAGTGATCAAATTCTCACAGTTGAGCCCATATAACTCCGGCAGTCCAATGAAATCACGAGGGATTTCAAACCAACCAACATACAAGCCAAGATCATAGTCATTCAACATAACAAGTCACATGTTACATCTATTTCACAAGTAATTCAATATACATCGGAGTTTAGCAAAGTTATTACAACATACATTGAAAAGTAGCGGAAGCAAAGTAATTTAAAACTAACATTAATCTTATTTCAAATACATGCCAGTACTAAGGTCGACTTCCAACAAAAGCATTAGAGACAAGATAAATAAGAAGGATCATGCCCATGATCACACTCCGCCATGAAGGCAGGAGCCAACCAACTCTTGTAGTAGCCATGATACGTCACAACCTGCAACAAGTCGGAATAAAACCCTGAGTACGATAAGGTACTCAACTAGACTTACCCGTCAAAAACTAGAAATAAAGTGACACCAAGGATCATGCAATGCTGATATAAAGTGGGCTAGCTTGGCAATATTTTGCATAAAAGCTTAATATGGATGAATAATCATTAATGCTTAAGTCTCAAGTTAATTATCATTAACCTATCATCTATATTAGAACTTATACTAAAGCACTCACTTGATTAGGAGCAAACAATATTAACCATAGCAAGTATAAATTGAGGCAACATTTCCATCATCATCCAATTAACCATCCGTTTAATTTAATTGAATCTATGTTGCCACTGCTCGAGTCAAGTGCTCACTAACCAGGAGCGACAGCGATTCGAATCGAGTTCCTATCTAGCTAGAGGGGTATTTCTAACACTCACCACGTAGGCCCTTGCTAGGGTCGCACAAGCCACCTTTGGTACAATTTAGGAGTCACGGGTTCGACTGATGCCGCATCTCCAAGGGCAACACTCTGCCAGATGATAGGGACTCTAATCCCCCTTGGTCTCACGCAAATGTCCCCAAGCACATCCTTACTTCCTCCAAGATGCGACCTACCCTTCGATTCCTGACCAGAACTGTATTACTCGGCTTCGCGGTCAGAATGACTTATCCGGCCAACTAAGTGTTAGACTGCGTTCAACATAACTCAAGGACGTACAACGAATTGGTCCTTAAATGACTCAGACAGGGATAGATCTACACCCAAGACCCCCATGCCTTGTTGCTTCACCATCGTCATCCAGCTCGGTCTCTTTTCATATTATTAGCACATGATTCTTTTCCATGATAGCAAATATAGCCAACCGTGCCATATATGAATATCCCTACATCTCGCAGGTGACAGGAAATCACCTGACTTCTACCGCTTAAAGCAGGGCTAAGCATCTACTCGATCCTAGTCTATGTAGGATTCAAGGATTCATATATCTGGATAAGGAATGATATAATACAGCAAGGGTTTCCAACCAACTCCTATCACTTAATGCAACAATACTTATAACATATATAGAATTAATTGCTTTGAAGGTAGGAAGCTTATAATGCTCTGGGGCTTGCCTAGGATCCGACTCAAGTTAGTGTTGGTCGGATGAAACTCGCTTGGCGAGCATCTTCCAATCTAGCACTTGTCCGATCCTTCTATCTTTGGGATGGATCCACCAATACCATCTTCAGGTTTGGCTCCAACGCCACATCCTTCACACGTTTCAACTAGCGTACCTATATGGGGTGCAACAATGCATATGTGTGAATGCATGGAAGTGCAATAAACAAGTAATCATGTAAGCATACCAAAGTTCACACAAGCACCTAGAGCTAATTAACTTAATCCTCATTAAGGCATAACATAGAAGACGAAAAGCACATCAATCCAAGACACAAGTCACATAAGATCCCAGGGTACCAACCCAAGTACCAAGTAGCAACACCAACACACTTATGTAACTCAAACTATGCTTAACAGAAAGGTTCAGATTTGCAATCAGCATCACCAGTCCAGACATCACATCATTCTAGGAGCTACACAATCCCAAATTATATGAAATAAGATAATCTGGAAAGCTTATGAAATTTTCTACAATTCATTTAATACCAACTAAGCCTGATTCCCAAGTTTAATAGGTTGAAAAGATGAAACTACAGAATCTGGTTTGCTCCGAACAGAGAGCAACCAAATCTGGGACCTGACTTTAAACAGCTATAACTCAAAAACTACTTAGACAAATGCCACCAAATTTTAACATAAGCTAGATACATGAATTCTATACAACTTTGCTATAGACAAGATGCTCAGAAAACATCATTAACATGGGGGTAATTTACATTGCCCCCAGAACTATCTAGAAACTAATAATTGCAAGAAATAATTATTAACATATGTTGCAAACATATAATTGTGCAAAACCAACTTTACCCACATGTCACACATGAATAATGAACACCAGAAAACATAGTGTCCAATCCTAGATAAATTATTTTAATACATTTCTTAATTTATCTTAGATAATTAGGTGGAATTATGAACACATATTAAAGGTGCACAATAAATCCTACCAAAATTACAGTAGCCTACCGATCATTACAATCATCTACTGTACAAATTTCAAGTCAATTGCATGAGTAGAACATCCTCTATGGAAAGGACAAGTTGATTAAGCAAATTAACCCTAGAGAGCAAGATAAACCCAAATCTCACTCATCCAGAATCCAATGCTTATGAAATTTTAACCACAGTTCACAAATATCATAAGTAGACTACCATAAAAATTTCACCTCAATTTGAACACCACAACTCAAGATATGAAATTATCAAGCAAAACAATGCAGATTCACTCATTTAGCAAGATTAAATCACAACCCTAAGAAAATAGTGAACTACTAATAGGTTTAATATTTTTCTTAGTTAGTAAATGTCATCACAAGACTAAAAAAATAAGAACCACTATTTTTGGACTTCTCAAACTCTAAATATGGCTCCGGTCAAGTTATAAGCATTTTTAGGAGCACTTTTAAAGCTTAAATAAAGACATCAGAAAACATCTACAAACACCTAATATTTTATGACTCTACTGCATAGATCTCTTCTCAAGGTTTCCAAAAAGTCCACATTTGCCATTTTTGGACTTTCCTAGTAGGAGATATGGATTTTCAAAGATTAACATGAAATTGAAATTCAAAAATCCAGAATAACACACACCCTACCATTTTGCTAGACACACCCGGTTGTACACCCAAATCAGCCACAATTGAAACCGACATGTGGGACCTGCTGTACCATTAGGCCCACCAGTCATAGAGAGAGGGAGCAGGACCAGTTTTCTTCCCCACCCCTTTCTCCTTCACAGGGACACCGGGAGCAGGGAGGCGGCCAGCCCGCGGCTCCGGCCGGTGGGGCAGCGCTCCGGCGGCAAGCGACGGTGGCATAGTGACAAGAGGCCCATGCGCATCCCAGAGTAGTCGTAGCTCAGCCAGAGGTGGCTCATGGCCACCTGGCCGCGAGCAAGTGCAGCCCGAGCAGCATGGCGACGGCGGCGCAGGCTCGACGGCTCACCCCGGCGGCGGTGAAGTGGCGGCGCAGCATCCTCAGGTCTAGGCAGAATTGTGGCAGACTTTAGTGGTAGTGTGGTGAACTAAAGTGGCTTGGCCACGGTGGCTGGCGTGGCCTCTGCTCGTCATCCATGGAGGCGTCCGTGGCCAAAGCGCTGGCGGCGAGGATGGCTCAGGCGAGTGCGCACGCGGTAAGGCACGACGAGGCGGCGGCGGTGGCGCACTTGGTGGAGCAGAAGAATGGTGTGAGGTGTGGAATGACGCCGGTGGCGAGATTGGCCATGGCGGCCATGGTCATGGCGTGCACGGTGGCCATGCTCACGACGGCGAGGAGAGGCCTGGTATGGTTGCGGTGGGTGTAGCAGTGAGAGGCAAAGATGGTGGTGTGCTTCATTTGGCCTGCGACTTGACAAATCGGCGAGAACGACGGCGTGGCCACGAGCTCTGGAGCTTGGCCATGGTGGACGTGCTCTGGGTGCGACTGGGAAAAGGCGGGGAGGCAAATGGGAAGCTCCAGGGCGAGAGGGGGCATGGAGTGGAGCTTGGGCACGCGTCATGGTACTCTTCCACCTCAACAACAAGGCGCAAGACGTGTGGAGAGGCAAGGGGGTGCGTGTCCAGCCATGGTGGGGGTGCCCTGCTGCACAGTCGCCATGAGGACAATACATCGAGCACGTGGCAGGCGCCTCTATGCCCGTCTTGGAGGCCGATTTTAGGCCGATTCTGTTCATATTTGGGCCAAGGGCCTTGAACCAAAGTTGTTGACCACAGCATGCTCTACATTTTCTATTTAAGGTGTACATCATTTGGGCCATGGATTAGTGGATAATTAAGCCTCAAACTAGCATTATCAATGCATTGACAGCGATTACCAATCTTCAGAAATTGATGGTCAAAACAAGTCCAACAGATGCCATCTCTTCGTATGCTCTTCATCATCATGTATTCTCCAACTTTTACTTTTGGGTCAACTCAAGTTATTTAGTAAAATTTGGAGAACGCGGAACGCAAATGTCGAGGTCGTTTACATGAAAAAATTGCAAACATGTTGTTTTAGCAACTGATTTTGGAGATCCAAACATACTCCAAATGTGATGACACTTGATTCATTGTTTCCCTAATGAACAATAATCCAACTCATATTAAGGAATCTAATTGAGCCACTATATGAAATTTGAAGATAAAATGTCACGAACATGTTGACTTAATGCTGCCAATTAGAGACTTAGAATATGCTAAGTGTTGGGAAACAACCCTAAATTTGGCTTGTGGGCCCTTTTTAAGTATGTTCCACACATTTTTATGACTTGACTCTTAAACAAAGTTTGTTCCTTATAAAATTCTCTACAACTTTGTAAAAGGGTGCACAATCACACAAATCTTCTAGGTCACACTTTTGAAATGGTCAAACAAAAGCATTCCAAGGTCCATACATGGTCAACACTCGCTTAGAAGCACAATTAGGCAAAATGATCAACATGAATATTGTTCCATTATGTGTCCTAAGTGTAGTTAAGGTGTTGTAGAGTCTAACCATGTCCACCATGCATAGGTTACATAGGGATCTAGGTCTCATATGCATTGAAACATAGAAATCACTATATTTGAAATGCTTGTTTCCAAGCTCTGTTTCACTTGTTTCATAGTGTTGTTGCAAGGTACATGCTACACATGTTTCACTTGTATGTTGCATAAGCACTAGTTCACATGGGATGTAAGGCATGTTTCAGTTATAATCCAAACAAGCATATAACTTATCATTTCATGTGACTTTTTTATTCCAAACTTTATGAAACTTTTCCAGGGGTCACTATAGATAGGGAGTGATGTGAGACACATGAAAGAAGTGACATCAACCCTCACTTTCATTACCAAGCATGAGCATCTACATACACACATTGAAACATAATTAACAAGAGTATTGTAACACCCTAGGTGTTTGTCACTCACTAAGCAGTGGGTTTGAGCTTAAACATGACAAATTAAGTGGAGATGACAATGTCAAGGTCAACCTATGGAGATGAGCCTAACCTAAAGTTGGATGTTGCACCATTTCTTTACATATAGGTCCCTTCCCAAAGATATATGCTTGGATGGTGTTATGGCAATATCCTCATGTGTTTCACCTTGGTACCTATCTATATTGATCCCTGGAAAAGTTTCATGAAGTTAGGAATCAAAAAGTCACATGAAATGATAAGTTATATGCTTGTTTGGATTATAACTGAAACATGCCTTAGATCCCATGGGAACTAGTGTTTGTGCAACATACAAATGCAACATGTGCAACACATCTTGGACACATGTGGGACAACCTAGTGAAACATGTGTAGCATGTATCTTGAAACAAACACATGAGACAATTGAAACATGGTGATGAAACAACTGTAGCATTTCACTTAAGTTCTATGTTTCAATGCATGTGAGGTCTACACTTTTGTGCAACCTATACATGGTGTATATGTTTGGCCTCTACAACACCTTAACTACACTTAGGACACTTAATGGAACAATGTTCATGTTGATCATTGTCGGTGTTCAGACCTGAGGGGGTCCTAAACCAACGAGTAAATGATGCGTGTCTCTTTCCTGGATGGTGATGCAAGGAGAACACACGGGGGTTTATCCTGGTTTGGGCAAAAGAAGGCCCTACGTCCAGCGGGGGGGGGAGAAGTTTGTATTTCCTTGCACCGAAGTGCTCGTGTAGGGGTTACAAGCATGCGAGAGAGGGCGTCGAGCCCAAGTCTCAAAGAGAGGAAAAAGAGGACAAGGGTGATTTCTTGAGATATCGATCTCTATCTTGCGTCTTGCCTGTTGTCTCTTGTTTTTCTCCGTTGTCCCCGTTGTAGAACCCTGGCCTGCCCTTTTATAGGGCGAGAGAA
This sequence comes from Saccharum hybrid cultivar R570, assembly GCA_038087645.1. Classification (NCBI taxonomy): domain Eukaryota; kingdom Viridiplantae; phylum Streptophyta; class Magnoliopsida; order Poales; family Poaceae; genus Saccharum; species Saccharum hybrid cultivar. The sequence continues at coordinate 329,761 of JAQSUU010000695.1, read as the reverse complement.
GGCCAAGACGACGGGGAGCCTTGAGGTGATGTTTTGTCGATTCCTGTTGAGCTGACCGTAGCGACGTGCTCTGGGAATGGCCGGCCATCCCTGGACACCATGGCGTCGTGGGAGACAAGACGGCAAAATGACCCGGAGCACCGTGCCACACCGTCCTTCCCTTGCTGTTGAACTGTGCCGAGTGTCGAGGTTGGGTCGAGGTCGGGTCGAGACCGGATGGATAAGGCCGAATCCCCGAGATTGCAGAGAACGGGCCTTGTCTTATCCTCCCTCGAGGGTGATCGATGGTAAACAGTGCGCGGTAAGGTGGGTACAGTGACGGTTTTCACCTCCCATCACGGGATGGGCGGTAAAACAGTGAGATCTGACACGAGCATTGTTCCCACGTCGATCCTGGTTGCAGCCATGCCGGTAGGTGGTAGTAGGTAATCGCATTAAATGCTATGGCTTTTGTCCTGGGGTAGGTAAAGAGAAGGAGTCGAGGCGCTCGACCCGGGCTCACGCGAGTCGGAGTTTTTCCCAGTGGGCGGACGAGCCTCGCGTGGGTCGGAGCGCCGTCGAGGTACCTTGCTGTATGGGATGGGGCACGGTCAAGGCGCCCCGTCGAGCGGGCCTTGTATGAGTCGGAGCCAGAGCGCGGTCGAGGCGCCCAGTCGAGCGGGCCTCGTACGAGGCGGACTGGATACGCGGTCGAGGCGGGCTGCCTTTTATTGCGGTTTCAGTCGTTTTAGTTTTTTATTAGCGATGGATGTGGGTACCCCCGTACTGTTGGTACCGACAGTAGCCCCTGAGCCTTTGGGTGAGTGTGTGATCACTCTCCTAGAGGTTTGTTTGAACTGGAGTCGTAGCGTCGTGATTTTTTCCGGTGGGGGCGCGCGAGTGCACCCGCCGGGTGTAGCCCCCGAGGCCTCGGTGGAGTGTTGAGACTCCTCTGAGGTCTTGTATTCATTTTATTGGGGAATGATTCGTTGCGGTCAAGCCCCCGAGCCTCGCGCGCACGAGGTCGATCAGAGTCCTGGCCGTCTTTTGCTGTGCGACCCTCACGCTCCTCCTTCAGGAAGGAGGAGGGGTGGGAAACGCCGTACTACCCCTGTTTGGGCGAGTTCCGACGATCTCTGGTGAGCTACTAGTGAGGGAATTCGAGTGAGAGCCCATGCCCCAGTCGTTAGGGGTTGGCTAGTGGCCCGGAGGCGCTCTCAAAGATGCCAAGAAGTGGTCGTGTGGATCTCGATTCCCTGCGACAGGATTCGAGGGCTCGGTGCCTCCCCCGAGGGGATTCCTACGTCGACCTCCTCCTTTGGCCTCGAATACGTCCTGGGGTACCTCGAGAGCATGGCTCGAGCCCTGGCCATGTACGGGCGCACCCTTGGTCATCCCTAACTCTGTTACTCGAGGGCAGCTGTCGAACCCTGGTTGAGGGCCAGCTTTCGATCCCTCAAGGTTTAGGTTTCTGCGGTCTAGCCCCCGAGCCTCACGCACGTGAGGTCGATCAGAGTCTAGACCGTCTTTTACTGTTCGTCCCTCACGCTCCTTTTCTGAAAAAAGGAGGAGGGGTGGAGAACATTGTACTACCCTCGTTTGGGCGAGTTTCGACGGCCTCCGGTGAGCTGCTAACGGGGGAATTCGAGTGAGAGTCCGTGCCCCAGTCATTAGGGGTCGGCTAGTGGCCCGGAGGCGCTCTCAAAGATGCCAAGAAGTGGTCGTGTGGATCTCAATTCCCTGCGATAGGATTCGAGGGCTCGGTGCCTCCCCCGAGGGGATTCCTACGTCGACCTCCTCCTTTGGCCTCGAATACGTCCTGGGGTGCCTCGAGAGCGTGGCTCGAGCCCTGGCCATATACGGGTGCACCCTTGGTCGTCCCTAACTCTGTTGCTCGAGGGCAGCTGTCGAACCCTGGTTGAGGGCCAGCTCCCGCTCCCTCGAGGCTCATACCGGGCTCGAGGCCCGTTTCCCAGGTATTTGGGAATATCCGTCCACGGATCCCTCCCCCGCCCGTTAGCCGGGCGCGTCTTTTTAGGAGGGGAGGCGAGATCAGCGCGGTAGTGGGCGACGTGGCGTGCGGTTATGACGTGGGGGATAGCCACGTGCTCAATTCCTGCAAGATGTAAGGAAACGGTTAGGTGGGCGCATTTAATGCGGGAAACTGTTCCTATCTTTTCGTGCGGCCGTTGGGCTTCCGCCTGGGCATATAAAATCAAGGCCTAGGGGTCTGTGTTCCCCACCGGTCCCGTGCGCTCCTGCAATCTTCTGCCTCAGACAACCCTTGCCTTATTGCGCTCTCCGCCCGCATCGCTGCCGCCACCGCATCCTCTCCGTCCACCCCCCTTCCGATAGCACCGATGGCAGGAAAGAGCCAGATCCTCCCCACCGATGACTGGGCTGCCTCCTCGGTGACGGAGAGGAGGTTGGAAGAGTTGGTCGAAGATGGGCTGCTGTGGCAAAGGACGAGCCGGTCACAGCCGGAGTGGATCGCGCCGCCTCCCACCCACCGGGAGCCGGCGCCTCCTGAAGGGTACGTGGTGAGCTTCATCTGCTTCCACGAGCGGGGGTTTGGTGTGCCGACATCCGTCTTCATGTGCGTGCTCCTCCACTACTACCAGGTGGAGCTTCACCACCTTGCCCCCAACGCCGTCACGCAGGCCGCCATCTTCATGGCGGTCTGCGAGGGCTACCTTGGGGTGGAGCCGTAGTGGAACCTGTGGCTTCACCTTTTCAAGGCCGAGCTCTTCGCCAAGAAGGCGGGGGAGAAGGGTGTCCTGTGCGCGGCTCGAGTAGGGAGCTGTGTCCTACAGGTGAGGTCGAGCCGGGCGGATCTGTACATCCCGGCTCGCCTCATTTCTTCGAACAGCGGGTGGCACGAGAGTTGGTTCTACCTCCGCAACGATGAAAATCAGTTGCCGAGGTACACCGGCCGCGTGCTGACCGCTCGAGAGGATCGCTGGACGTACGGAGTGCCGGAAGCCGAGAAGCCGCGCCTGGACCCACTGCTGGCGGCGCTGCAGCAGCTTCGCCTTCGGGGCTTGACGGCTGCGGCGGTGGCCGCGGCCTTCCATCGCCGCAGAGTGATGCCGCTGTGCCGGCGTTGTCTCTGCCTCGACCAGATGACTCCGGAGGCATCTCTGGAGGGGACTCGGATGTCCCACGAATCCCTTGCCCTCGAGGAGGTCCTCCGGCGAGCGCACCGGATGGTTGGGAACTTCAAGGTGGAGGAGGCCAACCGGGTCCCCATGAGACCTACCGAAGGGTTCGAGCCCGTGGTACGTATCTTAGGGCTAGTATGTTTGCTAATTTCGTTTATTTTTGGATTTCGCTGATTTGGTCGAGGCCGGCGCGTAGGATTTGTCGGCGCTGCGAGAAACACGTCCGCCAGTCCCAGAGGACCGGCCCGCCCGGGAGGCTCGACGCCAGCATGCCTCCAAGAAGAAGCAAACCAAGGAGACGGCCAAGAAGCGGGCAATCCGCAAGGCCGAAGAGGCGGAGGCGTTGAAGAAGCTCTGGCGCCAGCAGACCATCGACGGGGTCCCCCTGGCGCCGTCGCCTTCCGAGATGATCTCGAGGGAGGATGACAATAGCTGCGGCGAAGACGACGACGCCCTGTCGCGGTATGAGACCACGACCGGACTGGGGGACCTTCCCGACATTCGCCCCCTGGTGGAGCCCATCAGGGGGGCGTCCTCCTTGGTCGTCGTGGTCGAGGAGAAGACGGAGGAGGAGACGGGCCCCTCGACGGGAGGGGCCGCTTTACCCCGGACCCAGCAAGCTCGGGCAGGGGCTGGGACGGCGGTACCGACGTTGTCATCGGCGGCGGCGGCGGCAGGCGTGAGAACCCGAGGCCAGCTGGCCTCGGAGGCACAGAAGGCGCTAGGCGGTGCGTCGGTCAGGGCCCCAAGGAGTGCCCGGCCTGCTGGTGGGGCCGCTGCGAGGCCACAATCGGCTGCCCCGAGAGGCTCGGATCGCACGGGGTCGAGGCCCTTGGTGCCGATTTCCGGGTAAGCGTTTCTGCTTGGTTGTTCTGCCTTTCTCTGGATCCGTTGGCTGACATTTCTTCTCACTTTGCAGGTTAAAGCGGAAGGCGGAGCCGATGGGGCCTACCCCCGTGAAGTCACTGCGGGCCAGCGCCATTGTCCTTAAACGGATGCCGGAGCAGGATGCGGCCTGGGTCCGGCAGGTCGAGGCCGCGAAGGGGCGCCTGCAACAACGACAGGGGGCAGCGGATGCCACGGTGGTTGCTGGCCCTGATCCTGCCATTGAGGGGTCCGAACCGGCGGAGATGGTGGCGCCCGGTGCGGTCGAGGCGGGGCCCAGGTCGTCGGCGACGGCCGAGGCTGCCGTTGAGGTCGTGACGGGCGAGGCACCCGTCCGCGGCGCGGAGCGGGCAGGTGCTGACATGACCATGGAGGAGGTCGCGTCGGCGTCGGGTCAGGAAGCGGCCCCGGCGAGGGGGTCGCGGCCGCAGCAAGACCCGTCGGTGTAGCCAGCGGGTACGGTGGAGGGCGGGGCGGTCGAGCCCCTGACCGAAGCACCAGAAGAAGAGGCGCCGGCTCCGGGGGCGCCAACGGTCGAGGCGCGGGTACCGGAGCCATCGTCGGTCGAGGCGCCGGCTCCAGAGGCGCCGGCGGTTGAGGGGCCAGTTCCCTTAGGAGGGCGGGCACCCATGACCGTGGACCTTACCCTCGATGACACCCCCTGGACAAAGGGAAACAAGTGATGGGGGTCGAGGGGGGCGACGGCTGTTGGAGAGGCAGGAACTGCGGGCGAGGCCGGTCCCTCCGCGGGACCAGGAGACGCCCCGGCCGGGTCATCATCGTCATGGCCCGACATCGCCGCGCTGGTGATAGCGCGGGCAGAGACGGAGATACCGAGGTGGGGGGGCCGTCCCTCCAGTTTAGGGACGCCGCGAACCCCGACGCCGAGCCCATCTTCGTCCTGAACGACAAAGATGAAGTGCACCGATGGGAGTACCTCGAGGGCGTCCGCCGGCACCTTGATCGGTTGCTCGGAGTGGCGTCCGAGGCCATGCGGAGTACGTGGGATGCCACCGAGGTATGATTGACCCGTCGTCTTTCTCCGTGGTTTTCTTGGTGTCTTTTTCCCTCGGCTTTTTAACCTTTTCGGTTTTTTCCGGGATGAGAGTGGCGTGTGGGCCGCGCTGTCTCAGCAACGGGTCCTGGTCGAGGAGGCCCAGAAATGGCTTTCCGATCGGAACGCCGAAATGGCTGAGCTGCGCGTCGCGTATGCGGTGGTGAAGGAGGAGGCGATGCAGGCTTGGGCGGCCGAAGCCGTGATGTGCACTGACATGGACAAGGCTCAGGAGGAGGCTGCCCAGGCCTACAGGGATCTCGAGTCCCTATCAGGACGGGTGAAGGAGCTCGAGGAGGATGTCTCCCAGGTTAGCCGTTAGCGCGACGCCCTCAACGTCGAGGTCGAGCAGGCCACCGCTCGTTCTGATGCTCTGAAGGACAAGGTCACGACGCTGAAGGGAGCCATCCAAGAGAAGGACGCAGCACTTGAGGCTGCTCGGCAAGAGATCAAGGTGCTAAAGGCGACCACCAGTAACAAGGACAGCGCCCTCCTAGGGCTCGAGCGGACATGCGGGGGGCTTTGCAACGAGGTCGTGGGCCTACAGACCCATATCGAGGGTAAGTGTGATTGTTACGGCCATGACGTTGAGGGCCTCATGCTGGGTATTAATTTGTTTATCGTGTTTCAGAACTAGAGAGGGAGAATCGAGAGGCCCAATCTTCTGCCAACTCCTTCCAGAGCCTCCTCGAAGCCGAGATCCAGAGGACCCAGCTGCTCCAGGGCGGATCACCACCGTGTGTGACGGCCTGGGGGATCGAGCCCGATGCTGACACCGGGGAAGATGTTCCGAGGAACTCCTTCGTCCGTCGGATGGTGGCGCTGGGCCGCCTTGCCCGGGAGAAGATACGGGACGGCCTCCATCACGGCGTAAAGAGGGCGCTGGCCGTTGTCCGTTCAGGGTTTGTGTTCGACATGAAGCTCGTCACTGAGGGCTTCATCACAGACCCGGATCGGACAGACGACGAGAACGAGGATGCCTGCCTAGAGCTGATTGAAGCCGCGGAAGAGCCTGGAAGCCGTCTGGCCTCGCTTTTTCAAGCCGAGGTGGTTCCGCCTGCTGACGATGAGGGTCTGTGAGCCAAATCTGGGCATGAAGGCCCATGTAATAAGTTAGTATTTTGAATTTTGGTCGTGGTGGCCTCGAAAGATCTAAGAACTCGAAACATAAACCGGTTCGTGGTTAATTTAGTTTTATTCGAGCTTTTCTTCCCTTTATCGCTTGGATCGTGTTCTCGCGTGATTTACTTAGCACGCAGTTGCATCCTTTGGCGTAAGGGAGCGAGTGGAGGTACCGTAGCCTCGGGGGCGTAAGTGATCTCATGGCTCAACTGCCCTCGAGCTTCAGGGTGATGTTGCGGCCTTGTAAATCGTGTGAGAGCCTAATCTAAGCGACATGGGGTATGTTCTTTTTCAAAGTTAGGAACCGTTATTTAGATCTCCCTAGCATGAAGTCGCACCTCTAAAAGGTGTGAGGGGTGAGTGTAGGTACCGTAGCCCCGGAGGCGTAGGTGATGCTCCTGACTCGAGAGCCCTTTCGAACCTTAGGGTGCTCTTGCAACGAAGTCGATCTAAGAAGTGGTTCTTAAATTTTAAAAAAGAGCATAAGTTTTTTCGGGGACTAGGGGGTTCCCCCCTTTGTAGCCCCTGAGGGAGGGTCGATTCTAGGAGTGTAGAGTCGATCCTTCCTCATTGTGAAACAAAAGTTTGAACATTGCTGTATTCTTTATTGATGAAAAAGAAATTACAGAGCCTCGAGGCTTTTTAAGGAAAGAAGCGACATAGTTGTTCAATGTTCCAAGCGTTGGTGTGGATTTCGCCCTTCTCGTTGGATAGCTTGTAGGTGCCTGGCTTTAGTACTTCTGCGATGATGTACGGCCCTTCCCATGGTGGCGTGAGCTTGTGCCATCCCTTGGTGTTCTGGTTCCGCCGTAGCACCAAGTCGCCGATGTTGAGGTCACGCTTGCGGACGTGTCTATCGTGGTAGCGTCGGAGACCCTGCTGGTACCTAGCAGAATGCAACAGAGCCATATCTCGGGCTTCCTCGAGCTGGTCGAGGGCGTCCTGTCTTGTGGCGTCGTTATTTCTTTCGTTGTAGGCCTTCAACCTTGGGGATCCGTATTCTATATCAGTTGGGAGCATAGCCTCAGACCCGTAGACTAAGAAGAACGGAGTGAACCCCGTGGCTCGACTCGGCGTTGTTCTTAGGCTCCACAGGACCGAGGGTAGCTCGGTAGCCCATCTTTTGCCATGTTTATTTAGTTTGTCAAAGATTCTGGGTTTCAGGCCTTGTGGGACCATGCCATTGGCACGTTCCACCTGACTGTTTGTTTTTGGATGGGCCACGGCTGACCAGAGCACTCGGATGTGGTGGCTGTCGCAGAAATCCAAAAACTTTTTACCAGTGAACTGGGTGCCATTGTCTGTGATGATACAGTTGGGGACCCCAAAGCGATGAATAATGTCGGTGAAGAAGAGCACAGCTTGCTCAGACCTGATGCTGGTGATAGGGCGGGCCTCGATCCACTTGGAGAATTTGTCGATTGCGACGAGCAAGTGGATGAAGCCGCCAGTTGTCCTTTTTAATGGTCCGACGAGGTCGAGCCCCCAAACGACAAACGGCCATGTGATGGGGATAGTTTGCAGGGCATGTGCCAGAAGATGGGTTCGTCTCGCATAGTACTGACAACCCTTGCAGGAGCGTACTAGCTTGATAGCGTCGGAGACCGCGGTCGACCAATAGAATCCTTGTCGAAAGGCGTTTCCGACGAGGGTTCGAGGTGCTGCGTGGTGACCGTAAGCCTCCGAGTGGAGATCGCTGAGCAAGTTCCTGCCTTGCTCATTTGTGATGCATCGTTGGAGGATACCAGTAGGGCTACGGCGGTAGAGCTCTCTGCTGTCGCCCGTGATTACAAAGGTTTTGGCCCGGCATGCGATCCATCGAGCCTCAGTCTTATCCGAGGGGAGGTCCCCTCGGCTGAGGTAGTCGAGGTACGGGACGCGCCAGTCAGGCTCGAGGTCAGACTGTGGGGTCAAGTCTTCCACCTGCATGGCTTCAGCCCCGGTTGAGGGGGCTTCTGCCTCAGGTGGAGGGTCGAGTGACGTCCCGTTAACCCCTCCGTCTGGCCCAAGGTCGACGGATGGCTGCTGAAGGTCTTTTGCGAAAACGTCCGGTGGAACCGTAGCTCGACTGGACGTGATTTTTGCCAGTTCATCGGCGGCCTCATTATACCTACGTGCGATGTGGTTGAGCTCGAGGCCGTGAAACTTGTCCTCGAGGCGCCATACTTCTTGGCAGTAGGCTTCCATCGTGGGGTCATGGTAGCTCGAGCTCTTCATGACCTGATCGATCACGAGTTGGGAGTCGCCTCGAATGTCAAGGTGTCGGACCCCGAGCTCGACGGCGATTCTTAATCCCATGACGAGCGCCTCGTATTCGGTGACATTGTTAGACGCAGAAAAATGAAGCCGGATGACGTAACGCATGTGAACCCCGAGGGGTGAGACGAAGAGCAAGCCCACGCCTACTCCCGTTTTCATCAATGACCCATCGAAGTACATGGTCCACAGCTCCGCCTGAAGCTGTGCAGGGGGGAGTTGGGTGTCGGTCCACTCAGCCAGGAAATCTGCTAACACCTATGACTTGATAGCTTTTCGTGGCGCATAGGACAAGGTCTCGCCCATGAGTTCGACTACCCATTTGGCAACCCTACCCGAGGCTTCCCAGTTCTAGGCTATCTCTCCCAAGGGGAAAGAAGAAACCATAGTAATCGGGTGACCCTCGAAGTAGTGTCGGAGCTTGCGCCGTGTCAGGATGACGGCATATAGCAGTTTCTGGATCTGTGGGTATCGAATCTTGGTTTCTGAGAGCACCTCACTAATGAAATAGACCGGCCTCTGGACGAGCAAGGTATGTGCCTCCTCGGCCCGTTCGACAACCAGGGCAGCACTGACTACTTGTGATGTCGCGGTGACATAGAGTAGGAGTGGTTCCCCCGGGGTTGGAGGGATGAGGATTGGTGAGTTAGAGAGTGTGGCCTTGAGTTTTGTGAGAGCCTCCTCAGCCTCAAGGGTCCAGGAAAAATGCTCCGATTTCTTCAAGAGACGGTACAGAGGGAGTGCTTTTTCGCCGAGGCGCGAAATGAAACGGCTGAGTGCCGCCAAGCAACCTGTGACCCTCTGTACGCCCTTCAGATCTCGGATGGGGCCTATCTTGGTTATTGCAGAGATTTTTTCAGGGTTGGCCTCGATGCCGCGTTTAGACACGATGAACCCTAAAAGCATACCTCGTGGGACGCCAAAGACGCATTTCTCTGGATTGAGTCTGATGTTTTTTGCCTAGAGGCATTTGAATGCAACGTCGAGGTCGTTGACCAGATCGTCGGCTTGTTTGGTTTTGACAACGATGTCGTCGACATAAGCCTCGATGGTCGACCCGATGTGCTTTCCGAAAACGTGCTGCATGCATCGCTGGTACGTAGCCCCCGCGTTCCGGAGACCGAAGGGCATCGTAATGTAGCAATACATGCCGAATGGGGTGATGAATGAAGTCGCAAGCTGGTTGGACTCCTTCATTTTGATTTGGTGGTAGCCGGAGTATGCATCTAAGAATGAGAGAGTTTCACATCCCGCAGTGGAATCAACGATTTGGTCAATGCGTGGTAAAGGAAAGGGAACTTTTGGACATGTTTTATTTAAACTGGTATAGTCTACACACATCCTCCATTTCCCACTCTTTTTCCTAACTAATACAGGATTAGCTAGCCACTTGAGATGATGAACCTCCTTGATGAATCCGGCCTCCAACAGATTGTGTATCTCCTTGCCGATGACCCTGCGCTTCTCCTCATCGAAGCGACGCAGGCGTTGCTTCACCGGTTTGGATCCAGCCCGGATCTCCAAGGCGTGCTCGGCGACTTCCCTGGGTATGCCCAGCATATCCGAGGGACTCCACACAAAGATGTCGACGTTTGCGCGGAGAAAGTCGACGAGCACTGCATCCTATTTAGGATCGAGGGTGGTGCTGACGTTCAGCGCCTTTCCCTTGGGATCAGCAGGGTCGAGGGGTACGAGTTTGACATCTTCCGCAGGCTCGAAGCTGCCGGCATGGCGTTTTGGGTCAGGAATCGCATTGGCGAGGCCGTCGAGGTCTGCAGCCAGGATCGCCGACTCCAAAATAGCCTCGTCGTGCTCGACGCACTTGACGTCGCACTCGTAGGCATGTTCATATGAGGGCCCTACAGTAATGACACCGTTTGGGCCTGGCATCTTGAGTTTGAGGTAGGTGTAGTTCGGGATTGCCATGAACCTAGCGTAGCATGGGCGCCCTAGGATAGCGTGGTACGTTCCACAGAATCCGACCACTTCAAAAGTGAGAGTCTCCTTTCTAAAGTTGGCCAGTGTGCCAAAACAAACAGGCAGATCGACCCGTCCAAGGGGTTCCGCCTGTTTCCCTGGCACGACTCCGTGGAAGCCCCCGACGCTAGGTTGGAGGCGCGCTCTCTCGACCCCTAGAAGGTCGAGGGTCTAGGAGTAGATGATGTTGAGGCTGCTTCCGCCGTCCATGAGCACCTTGGTGAGGTGTGTGTTGGTGATGATGGGGTCAACAACGAGCGGATAGACTCCCGGGTTGGGGACGTAGTCTAGGTGGTCGTCACGGTCGAAAGTGATGGCCACCGCAGACCAATCAAGGAAGCGGGGGACTGCCGTTTGTATGGAGAAAACCTCACGCCGTTCTCGCTTGTGCTGGCGCGCCGAGAGGCGGGTCGAGGGCCCTCCATAGATCATGAAGCAGTCGTGGATCTCAGGGAATCCCCCGTCCTTGTCGTCACTCTTAGGGTCCTCCTTCTTGTCATCCTTCTTGACGCCGGCACCCCCAAAGTACCTGCGAAGCATATGATAGTCTTCGAGGTTATGGTTAGTGGGTCCCTTGTGGTAGGGACACAGTTCTTTGAGCATTTTGTCGAGGATGCCCCCGTCGGGGGGGGGGGGGGGGCTCGAGGCTTCTTGTGCTCGGTAGCAGCGACGAGCTCGTCGGCCGGGGCCTCGAGCTTGCCCTGCTGGCCTTTCTTCTTCTTGCGGTTGTTTCTCTTGGAGCCCCGGGTGGAGCTCGCGGGATCGTCGGCCTTCTGCTTCCCCTTTCTAGGTCGCCACCAAAGATTGCACCAACCGCCTCCTCGCCGGCGGCGAAGTTGGTGACAATGTCCATCAACCCGTTTGCAGTGAGTGGAGTGTTACGGCCCAATTCTCGGACCAACTCTTTACAGGTGGTGCCGGAGAGGAAGGCCATAATTACGTCGGAGTTGGTGACGTTGGGGAGCTCGGTACACTGCCGGGAGAAGCGCCGGATGTAATCTCGGAGGGATTCACCTGGTTTCTGCTTGCAGCTCCGGAGGTCCCACGAGTTGCTGGGGCGCATGTAGGTCCCCTTAAAATTTCCCTCAAACACCCTTACGAGATCGTCCCAGTTGTGGATCTGTCGAGGTGGGAGATCCTCGAGCCAGGCTCGGGCGGTGTCGGAGAGGAACAGGGGGAGTTGTCGAATGATGACTTGGTCATCGGTGGCCCCGCCCAGCTGACACGCCAAGCGGAAATCGGCGAGCCAAAGTTCGGGTTTGGTTTCGCCGTTGTACTTGGTGAGAGTTGTGGGGGGGCAAAACCGAGCGGGGAGCACCGTCTCACGGATAGCCTTACTGAAGACCCGAGGACCCGGGGGCTCGGGTGAAGGGCTATGATCTTCTGAACTGTCGTAGCGTCCGCCCCTATGGACGTGGTAGCCTCGAAGCACGCCGTCACCGTGCTTGCGCGTGCGGCGCTCGACGATGTTGCCATAGGTGTCTCGAGGCTCGTGGTCATTGGTGGTGGGCTCAGGGGCCGGAGCTACCCGGTTTCGCCGGGCAGGCTCGGGGTGAACCGAGGCTTCTCTCTCCTGTCGGGAGGGCTCGATGATCTGCTCCGAGGCTGCCTCGCGTCGCCTCGAGGCAGAGCTCTCGGCCTGCTGCATGGCAGCGGTCTCGAGGAGTTCTCGGATTTCATCTCAAGCCCAACGGGCGTTAGGATTTGACGGCTCGGGCATGTTGCGGAGGAGCATGGCGGCGGCGACGACGTTCTGGCTGGCTCGAGCGAAAACCGGGGGGTCGACCACCCGATCCTCGTTGATGCGACGGTTGACGTCGCGAGCTCTCTCGCGAGCTCTCCCGCCAAGTGCGCGTTCCGCACGCTCACGCTCGAGGGTTTGTTGGAGTAGATCCAGGTTTTCCCATTCCTCGTCAAGCCTGTCCTGCAACTCATGAATCTGCTCGAGCTGCGTTCCTTGATCCGCAAGGAACTGAGGGTCGTCTCGCTCAGCAGGAAGCTCGACATGAGGTGGCGTGTGCCTTCCTTCGACTGGCTCTTCGTCCTCTGATTCTGAAGTGCTTTCAACATCGATGTTGAAGCATTCGCGGGTCAGATCATAGGTGTCGTCAGCCGAGTCGGAGTCAGGAGCGCCAAAGTAGTAGTATGACGGGGGAATGCGTGGCCGTTGCAAATCGTCACTGGGATTGCGATGTTGAGAAGCAGTCACATGGGGCTCTGTTTCCGGTGTCTCCGTAGAGTCCGATAATCAGAAGCCGGTGTGGATGCAACGAGGTCCAGAGTGGAGCGTAGATGGTGCCCGGGGAGTTCCTCATAAGCACTCATGCGAGTGCTCACAGAAGATGCGTATACTTGGGTAGCCAAGTCTAGCCCAAACGGGAATGGTGATGGAGATATTGCTGCTCGTGCCGGAATGGATGCTCCGGACAGTGGTGTCTCACCGAACGGGGGAGCGGCGGGATTCTCCGTCGGCATGTTACCCTTAGTCAAGCTTGTCCTACCCAAACCTTCCACAAGGAGATCTGGGCCGGTGCCTGGCTGGGGGGTGCCGGACCGGGGGATCCCATCACCCTCCGCGAGGTGAAGACAGTGGTTGTACCGGGCTCGTCGTCGTCAGGCGGCCTGCGCCCGCCTAGAGCGACGGTACCGGCAGATTGCTCCTCCAGGCTGGGAGAGCTCATAGTCCTCGTCGGTTGGGTGTCTGGGAGAGCTCATAGTCATCGAGCCACGCCTGAATGCTTCGTACTCCCCACCGCTCGCCCTCCTCCGCTCTCTCCCGCGCTTGAGTGCTCCTCCGTGGCCACTGCCGCCATGGATGGCCACCGCGGGCAGAGCCGTTTGGCACCCCATGGCTTCACGCGTCGCAGCCAAGCCAAGCCATCACCGGCCTAGAAACTCCCCCTACGCCTTGTACACACTAGATAGGGGTCGTTGTCGCTGCCATTTTCTCATGGCCGCTGCAGCCATGACCGGCCGCCGCAAGAGAGCCTGTTGCGGTTGCCGCTGGCTTGCGTGGCCACGCTACCTCGAGCCGTCACAAGGCAAGTTGTGGCCACAAGCTGATGCGCGCTGGCCTAGGCATGCTCGAGCGCCACCCCTTGCCGCCGGCGAGCTCCAATGGTGGCCGAATCGATGTCCTCTGTTCTGCCCCCTTCTCAGGTCGCCACAACGCACCATGCACACGGCCAGGCCGCTGCGCCCTTCCCCGGGCACGGTTGGTGTCAGCCGCAAGTGCACCTTGTTCTCCCGGTGCTACACGGCCGTCCTCGTCGGTCTCCGCGCCTCCCAACACCGCTGCCACCGGGCCGCCGCCGTCGCTGTCGCCTGCTCCTGTGGCCACGGCGCTATGGACTGCCTCGGGCCGAGCCGAGCAGCTCTGCGAGTGCGCAAGGGCACGTTGGAGCTTGTGCCGCCCTTAGCCACCGCCGCCGGTGACCCCCTCGCCGGGGACCAGCCGGAGTCCACCTCCCCTGCTCTGCCGTCGGGAGGGAGAAGAGGAGTCTGTCTCCCTCTATGTCTCTCTGTCTGTGTTTATGACATGCGGGGCCGGCTGAGTAGTAGGTCCCACACATCAGCGCCGCTGGGGACTCGTTTGGATGTGCGACCGGGTGTAGCTAGCGAATTAAGTTAGGGTTGTTTGTTCTGAATTCGAATTTCAGATTTCATGATTATCTTTGAAAATCCATATCTCTTGATGGGAAAGGCAAAAAATAGCAAATGTGGACTTTTTGGAAACCTTGAGAAGAGATCTATGCAGTAGAATTATAAAATGTACATGTTTGTAGAGGTTTTATGATGTTTTTATTTAAGCTTTAAAAATGCTCTAAAATGCTTATAAACTTGACCAGAGCTATATCTTGAGTTTTAGAACCAAAAATAGTGATTCTTGCTTTGTTAATTTTGTGATGACATGTACTTGCTAGGAAAAATATTAAACACACTAGTTATTCACTGTTTTCTTGAGGTTTTGATTTGACCTTGTTAAATAAGGAAATCTACATTATATTGCTTGTCATTTTCATATCTTGAGTTGTGTTGCTCCAAATAATGTGAAATTTTTATGGTAGTCTTTCCATGCTATGAATGTACTGTGGTATAAATTTCATGGTCATTGCTTATTGTATGATCAAGTTATTGGTTTAACTTGTTTTTGGCTTGATAAATGGCTTGTAAATAATATATAATTGATAAAATGGAAAATGTTGTTTTATTAGCTTAGTATGATGTTTATATATCATATTGATTCATACTATGGCCCTGTATTCATAGAAAATATTGATTTTTAGGTTTAACTTGCTCTCACATGAATTATTGCAATAGCTATTTGTCTTTTTCATAGAGGTTGATATATTTGTCCAAATGGTCTGAAATTTGGACAGTAGACTTTTGGGGGCATATGTATGCCACTGAAATTTTGGTAGAATTTATTGTGTAATTTTGATAGGTGTTCATAATTCCACCTAATTATTTAAATAAATTAAGAAAAGGCATTAAAAGAATTTATTTAGAAATGGACACTAAGTTTTCTGGTGTTCATTAGTCATGGGTGAAATGTTGGTAAAGTTGGTTTTGTCCAATTATATGTTTGCAACATAAGTTAATAATTATTTCTTGCAAATGAAGTTTCTGGACAGATCTGGAAACTTGGCAAAGTTCTTCATGATAATTTGCTTTGTTGTGAAACTTGTTTATACAAAAGTTGTAGATAATTTATATATCTAGCTTCTGTTAAAATTTGGTGGTATTTGGCCATGTGGTTTAGGAGTTATAGCTGTTGAAAGTTGGGTTACAGAATTGCTTGCTCTCTGTCTTGTTAGATCAGTTTCTGTGTTTGTGTAAATTCAACATGTTAAACTTTGGAATCATGCTGTGATGATTATAAATTAAATGTAGAGAATTTCATAAGATTTCCATAATGTCTTCTTTCATGTCATTTGGATTTATAAAACTCCAGATATGATTGAATTATAAAGCTACTGTTTGCTTATCTAGAAATGGATAAATTCCAATTATAGTTGTTTGCTTGTATATTGTTAAGTGTGACTTATGCCTTGAGGGTAGTTAAGTTAATACATATGAGATCTTGTGAAACCTTGTGTGCCATGCCTAATATGCTTGTCATCTTTTATATTAGGTTGGGTGATGTTTATTTAAGCAACATGAAGTGTCTATGCATGTGGAGTGTAATATGGTGTGATCTTGTTTACTGTATGTGATGCATTATCCATTATACTCCCATGTATTCATACACTTGCATCTTGCATCTCATATAGGTACGCTAGCAGAAACGTGTGAAGGAAATGGCGTTGGAGCCAAACCCGAAGACGGTGTTTGGTGGATCCATCCCGAAGGTAGAAGGACCAGACAAGTGATAGATTGAGGGAATACTCGCCAAGCGGGTTTTATCTGACATACTCTAACTTGAGTCGGATCCCAGGCAAGCCCCGGAGCATTATAAGCCTCCTATCTTCAAAGCAATTAATTCTATATATGTTATAAGTATTGTTGCATTAGGTGATAAGAGTTGGTTGGAAACTCTTGCTGCATTATATCATTCCTTGTCTAGATATATGAATCCCTGAATCCTACATAGACCAGGATCGAGTAGATGCTTAGCCCTGCTTTAAGCGGTAGAAGTCAGGTGATTTCTTGTCACCTGCGAGATATAGGGATGTTCATATATGGCACGGTTGGCTATATTTGCTATCGTGGAATGGAACCATGTGTTAATAAAATGAAATGAGACCGGGCGGGATGATGATACTGAAGCAACAAGGCATGGAGGTCTTGGGTGTGAATCTATCCCTGTCTGAGTCGTTTAAGGACCGATTCGCTGTACGTCCTTGAGTCATGTTGAACGCAGTCTAACACTTAGTTGGCCGGATAAGTCGTTCCGACCGCGAAGCCGAGTAATGTGATTCAGGCCGGGAATCGAATGGTAGGTTGCTTCTTGGAGGAGAGAAAGGATGTGCTTGGGGACATTGGTGTGAGACCAAGGGGGGTTAGAGTCCCTATCACCTGGCAGAGTGTCGCCCTTGGGGTCGCGACATCATTCGGACCCGCGATTCCTGAATCATATGAAAAGGTGGCTTATCTGACCCTGGTAGGGGCCTGCGCGGTGAGTGCTAGAAATACCCCTCCAGCTGGATAGGAATTCGATTCGAATCGCCGTCGCTCCCGGTTAGTGAGCTCTTGACTTGAGCAGCGGCAACGTAGATTCAATTAAATTGAACTAATGGTTAATTGGATCACGATGGAAAGGTTGCCTCAATTTATACCTGCTATGGTTAATATTCTTTGCTCCTAATAAAGTGAGTGCTCTAGTACAGGTGCTAATATAGATGACAGGTTAATGATGATTAACTTGATGCTTAAGCATTAATGATTACTTATCTGTATTAAGCTTTTATGCAAAATGTTGTCAAGCCAGCCCACTTTATATCAGCCTTGCATGATCCTTGATGTCACCTTATTTCTGGTTTCTAACAGGTAAGTCTAGCTAAGTATCTTCTCGTACTCAGGGTTTTATCCTCACTTGTTACAGGTTGTGATGTATCACGGCGACTGCAAGAGTTGGTTGGCTCCTGCCTTAGTGGCGGAGTGTGATCATGGGCATGATCCTTCTGAGCTACCTTATCTCTAATGCTTTTGTTGGAAGTCGACCGTGGCACTGGCATGTATTTGAAATAAGAATAATGTTAGTTTCAAATTACTTTGCTTCCGCTACTTTTCAATTTAAGTTGTAATAACTATGTTGAACTCCGATGTGAATTGTTTTACTTGTGAAATGAATGTAACATGTGACTTGTTATATTGAATCACTACGATCTTGGCTTGTATGTTGGTTAGTTTGAAATCCCTCGTGATTTCATTGGACTACCGGAGTTATATGGGCTCAAGTGCAAGAATTTGATCACTTCGGTGATTGTTTTTGTACTTGTGCTCTTATAATTTGGACGGTTCTGTTACAGCTGGTATCGGAGCAAGATTCAATATTAAACTTGTCATATGTGTATTTAAAACAAAGGTTTTGTTTTCTAAAACCAGTTTTATCAACTTATAGTTATATATAGGTTTGTGAAATCTAAATTTTAAACCTAAGTATGTCAGTGGTCAATTTCCTTATGCCCATATAAGGATTATTAGGTGGCTTATATAAGTCCTAACTTGGGGGTTTTTTAATTTTGCATCTACGCCCAGGCCAAGGTATGTATGTGTGATAACTCTCTCACACTATGCTACCCAGTGTGTCAGATTAGAGGTAGCCTTCATATATGAAATAGCCATATATGTCGTTAGTTTACTTTTATGCAACATCGCACCTACGCTCAGGTAAGTGTGAGTTGTGAGAGCATGACCGTCCAACCCTCGGTCTAGGGGAGAGCTAGTTTTGGTTACTGGATTATTTACATGTTACACACATGTATATATGAAGGTACTTAATTGTGGGAGATTGATGATTCGGGTAGTTTTGGTGCTACATGTATATATACGGGGGTATATGTACATTGGAGTACTTAGAATTTTACTTCTCTGCTTTCATTGTATGCTATATTGGGAAATGTTGGGCTGCAATGAAACTTTTCTGCAAGTACGCTAACCACGAATGCGTAAGTCAAATGTAGCTGACGACTAGCTATATATCGAGAGAGTGCGTGTTATGCCACCGACATAGAACGTGATCGCCACCTTAGGTTGGCAATCTTGTGAGGATGAATAGGACGAAGCATGCATCTTCATGATTGTTGCTTTATACATAGCTATGCTCCTCTCACCCTTGTTCAAATGATAAGTAACTTGTGATCAATGTAGTACACTACCTTTCTTGTGTGAAGCTAAACAAGAATGTCTTACCTTATGTTGCTCACCCAAGCGTTTGCCAATGCTTTAGATCTCACTTAAGTAATTATGGATTCTCATGAATGAATTAAATTCATGTTGGTTTAAGGTAACAAAAGTTAGAGCTGCTAGAATAACATGTTTGTGTGTTCTCTTGTTAAGTAGAACAAAGGCAAGCTTTGTTTTGCTTATTGAACGTTGGCTGCTAGAACGGTTTCTGATGTATTGATGCTTTTGTGGTCATAAATGTGTTTTCTGTAGTTATAGAGAATACCAAAGTTGTAGCAAACTTACTTCTCTAGCTTGTCCTAAAATTTTATGACTCTAGGTCTTATGGTTTGAGAGTTATAACTTTTAGAAGTTTATTGTCAGGTTTTGCTTATGCTCTGAATAGATCTGAATGTTTGGTTTGTTTGACCTATGAGCATATGGAATCATGTCTTGGAGATAATATAAGAAGTGTAGTACTTTTTCTAAGATTTCCAAAGTGTCCTATAGCACTAATGTTGGTGGTCGAAATTTCTAGTTATGAGCTTGCTAAGTGGAATGACAGAATCTGTCCACATCTGGGCAGAGATGTCTTCTTTGTCTTGTTTGGCCTTGTTAGCTATAGAATTATCTTAATATGATAATAAGAAAGTTATAGACAACTTAATAATCTTTACATAAAGTTAAGGCTCAGCCTTGTTGGGTCCCTAGAACTCCAGTTTTCTGTCCATATTGGTATAGATCTGAAACATTAGCAATTTTGGTCATGTTAATCTATGAATTTGCTTTTGGTATGAATAACTAAAGTTTAGTCATCTTCCTAAGCTTTCTATAAAGTCTAGGATCACCTTTGTGGGATGTCTATAACCCCAGTTATGGTTGGAACAAGTAACTACTGTGTTGCTGTCCAGATTCTGTGCACATGCTAAGTTGGCTCCCTTAGCTAGTGTTTGTTTAGAGCTAAACTTGTAGTTAGTTTATGCTTGAGATGAATGCTTATTTTTGGGTGAGCCTTGTGCCTTGTATTGGTTGCTTAAGCCCATTTGTTTGAAATTTCTCCAATGTCTGCTTGACTATGATGTTGTATGTATGCTTGTTATCTAGGTAGTGCCCTAGTTGTCACATCGTTTGTCCTCGGTGAGCATACGAGGGCCACATAGCCTTATCCTAGAACAATGTTCACATACGTAATTGTATGGTTGTTGTCTTCCATTAGGTTCTCTATCTTAGGAGCCTGAGCCTGTAGACTTGGTGGTTAGCCCTTGAATGTTTGCATCCATGCCTTTGCTTGATCGAAAGCCCAAAGTTTAGTTCTCCTATATGTTTGCATAAGTCGTGGATGTTTTGCAACCCTTTTTGTGAAGACCCTTGTCGACTGACCTACCAAGTTAACTCTCATCAACGCTAGCCTTTGACCATGGTTCGTATGTTGCCAGTTGTGGAGACCATACCCAAATCCATGTTGGACCTTCCGGTTACCTCTCCCAAAGGTTAGCCAGTGTGACGCAACGTCTCTCTATTATGGCTTCTAAATTGTGTGCTTGCAAATTCATGCATCTACCTTATCAACTCAATCTATGACTACATATCGGTTTTTGCCCTAAAAATTTTGCTTAATATGTCCCCAACCTTCCCAAGTCTTAAGATGTTCATCAGTCTTCATCTCATGTTATTGCTCAACATGATTGAATCTTCTGTTAATCTTTTATCTGGTACTCCCCTCGATGGACGCAAGTCATACATAGAATTTAAGCAAGAGCCTCATGCTCAGTTATCCTTGGCAATTGCGTGATGTTCTCTTGTGCTATATTTTAATCTTCGGATCATTTTCGTGTTGATTTTAAACCTTGTGACTACCTTTGTTTCCTATCCCTTCTTGGATGGCGCTTGTTCTTACAGCCCATTGGTGCCACTTGAAATTTCACTTTCGTTATGCGTTTAGTATTGGTGTTATGAGTAGCCGCTGATGGTGCCGCGACGAAACCAAGGGCCTCCTGTGGCTGCAAACACATGGCGGGCTGCTTGGCACGCGCTGGTATCACGGTTTCTAGTTATGATCCATTATGAAACGACAGACGATGTGTTATTTTCTCGTGTTTCTTCTTTGTTATCTCTCCATATCGTATCGTAAGATCCATATCTTAGACCGAAAGTAGTGGAGCTTCCTTCTAAAGTTGCTAAAATGAAATTCTTTGAAGAACAGGTCACCGACATAAACATTAACAGACTGCAATATGTGGTAGTCAAGTGACTCTACTTAGTTGCCCAAGTATTGACGGCCACCATCTAGTTAGCAAAGTATCTCATCCTTGTTGAATAAAAAGGGACGCACAACACTTTAGTTGGACAAGTCATCTATTGGATAAGAATCGATCATCACATTGTGTATATGATGGAGCTATCTAAGTCTCGATCTTGTATACATAATGACCATATAATCAAAATCACCATCTCTGGTGTAACTCATTATCTACTGACTTTGATGGCAACCGTATGTTCTGCATCAACCATGATTATTGTGGTCAAGAGTGAAGATTTGGAACTTTTTAGTGTTGAGAGACAACTAATTAGTTATCAATAGGAAGGTTAATCTCTAGCTAGGTAATGACTCTTTGGTAGTTGCGAAGGCTATGTCTTACAGAGCAATAACCAACAAGAAGTTGATCAACTAGCCAACAACTCGAGTGATACTCTATCTTCCACAGCCATTGTGACCAAGTCAATTTCAGCTTGGACAATCACACAGATAGTGCAAGGTGTTCTATCAACTAAAGTGAAGAATTAGAGAAAGCATGCCCTAGTTTCAGTTAGCATCCTTGTGCCCTTAGGTGCCACAAACAGTTTGTCCATAACTTTATTGGACGAAGTGTCGAGGAATATTTAGAAGCGGTTCCTTATCCTTGTAGGAAATGTCTCCAGGCAGAGTATACGTTTTGCCCTGCAAAAGTAACCTGCAAGTTCAAAGCATGTGCATCCTCGGATTGTTATGTAAATTAATAGGCGAGATCTGCTGTTGGATGGCCCTTTTGAGGTCCCATAGATACTAGTTTGCACTCTTTCATTTGCTTTTGCTTTCTTGTATCCCCAATGTACGAGTAGCCTTGGTTTCTGCAAAATCAATTTATACCATTGTGAATCAAAAGCAATTTGAAAAGTGTCAAACTACATATTTTTCATCTTAGAGCTGCTGTTTGATCCTAAAAAGGAAGCCTCAAGGTGAAAGTTGGCCTGACAAAGTTGTTATGCTGCAAGTCAACTCAACTTACAATACAACTATGTCACCAAGGAAAATTTTACTCAATCGCTTGGTGGTAGACTACTTCCCGAGGTTTAGTAAATAGTACAACTTTTGTTGTCCTTAAGGCCTCACTACATTTTGCTTTGGTACTAATTTTCCAATGATGACATACTTTAGTACCTTATAAATGTTTTTACCCAAGAGTTGCATCTGCGTCAACCCAGATAATTGTTGTCTTTGGATAAAAGAATCTTTTAGATAACTGTTGGCAGAAATATGAAGCCGACAGAGTCAGCTATCACATTCACTAACCCATCAATAGACTCAGATAATACAGTATTGTCATCAGAGAAAGAGAACTGCACACATGGAACCTCAAGTAGTTTTCCATTAGTTGATATCGGAAGGATTGAACATTTCCAACCAACATAGACCTTGTCTATTGGTTAGTCAGTATCCTATAGCCTCAGAGTATGTTTGTCGTCTATGATCTCAACATTTTGGAAGGTTGTACTCAAGCCATTTTGGTAGAGAACTGCTTTTCAAAACCGTGTGAACATAGAGTCATTTCAACGAGCATACTTCTGAATATTTCGGTCTAGTGTCAAGTTCATACGGACTATGTTGTGTTCACTAAAGAATCAGATACTTGTTAGTGGTTAGCTCATGGACCCAAGGATCTCTGTACATTGAGAACGAAGTACTGTGTTGTCTTGGATTCCTTCCAAAGTAACGATGCTTCATGGAAGTCAATGAAGGAAATTCTTTAGACAAATTTTACCATGAAGAGTAAGTATCAGAAAGTGCCTTGACCAAATTAGTTCCACCAATGTCAAAGCTTTGTAGCTGAATGCTTTAGCAGATGATGGGAACTAGATAACGTGCCTCTCTTCCTTAAAAAGGTCTTCCATTCCGAATCTCGGGACGCGATTCTTTTAAGAGGGGAGGGTTGTAACACCCTAGGTGTTTGTCACTCACTAAGCAGTGGGTTTGAGCTTAAACATGACAAATTAAGTGGAGATGACAATGTCAAGGTCAACCTATGGAGATGAGCCTACCCTAAAGTTGGATGTTGCACCATTTCTTTACATATAGGTCCCTTCCCAAAGATATATGCTTGGATGGTGTTATGGCAATATCCTCATGTGTTTCACCTTGGTACCTATCTATATTGATCCCTGGAAAAGTTTCATGAAGTTGGGAATCAAAAAGTCACATGAAATGATAAGTTATATGCTTGTTTGGATTATAACTAAAACATGCCTTAGATCCCATGGGAACTAGTGTTTGTGCAACATACAAATGCAACATGTGCAACACATCTTGGACACATGTGGGACAACCTAGTGAAACATGTGTAGCATGTATCTTGAAACAAACACATGAGACAATTGAAACATGGTGATGAAACAACTGTAGCATTTCACTTAAGTTCTATGTTTCAATGCATGTGAGGTCTACACTTTTGTGCAACCTATACATGGTGTGTATGTTTGGCCTCTACAACACCTTAACTACACTTAGGACACTTAATGGAACAATGTTCATGCTAATCATTTTGCCTAAATGTGCTTCTAAGTGATGGTTGACCATATATGGACCCTAGAACCCTATTGTTTGACCATTTCAAAAGTGTGACCTAGAAGCTTTGCATGACTATGCACCCTTTTACAAAGTTGTAGAGAATTTTATAAGGAACAAACTTTGTTTAAGAGTCAAGTCATGAAAATGTGTGGAACGTGCTCAAAAAGGGCCCACAAGTCAGAATTAGGGCTGTTTCCAACACTTAGCAATTTCTAAGTCTAGAATTCATCGTCTTCGACATTGGCATCTCACGTTCTCTGAATTTCGTTGAGTAACTCTAATGGAGCCAAAAATGAAAGTTGGAAACAATTTATTGGAGACCAACATGTAAAAAGTTGGGATCAATTTAACCAAGTTTGACATTGCAAAATCCTAAAACCGAGCCCTAGCTTGACATGTTGACACTGGTGATTTGGGGACTGATTATCTCCTAATCTACAGCTCTAATGACTTTGCTCCCTAAAGGAAAATCATAGATCTTTGAACGGGCTTCAAACTTCGTATTGGGCCCATGTCCAAATTGGGCCCGGAGGTGGCCCAAACTCACGTCCCACTCTCGCTGCTTCGCTGCACGCCACCTGTTCGGCTGAATGCCGCAATGGACGCCGCGTGCCCTGTGCGTGGCGACCATGCCCGGCTCCGTGCCCCCACCGCCTTGCCGTGTGCCCTGCCTCCTCATGCATCAGGGACATCGAGCCATGCCTGAATGCTTCATACTCCCCACCGCTTGCCCTCCTCCGCTCTCTCCCGCGCTTGAGCGCTCCTCCGTGGCCACTGCCGCCATGGATGGCCACCGCGGGCAGAGCCGTTTGGCACCCCATGGCTTCACGCGTCGCAACCAAGCCAAGCCATCACCGGCCTGGAAACTCCCCCTATGCCTTGTACACGCTCGATAGGGGCTGTTGTCGCTGTCATTTTCTCATGGCCGCTGCTGCCATGACCGGCCGCCGCCAGAGAGCCTGTCGCGGTTGCCGCTGGCTTGCATGGCCACGCTACCTCGAGCCGTCACAAGGCAAGCTGTGGCCACAAGCTGATGCGCGCTGGCCTAGGCATGCTCGAGCGCCAACCCTTGCCGCCGGCGAGCTCCAATGGTGGCCGAATCGATGTCCTCTGTTCTGCCCCCTTCTCAGGCCGCCACAACGCACCATGCACGCGGCCAGGCCGCTGCGCCCTTCCTCAGGCACGGTTGCTGCCAGCCGCAAGTGCACCTTGTTCTCCCGATGCTACACGGCCGTCCTCATCGGTCTCCGCGCCTCCCAACACCGCTGCCACCAGGCCGCCGCCGTCGCTGTCGCCTGCTCCTGTGGCCACGACGCTATGGACTGCCTCGGGCCGAGCCGAGCAGCTCTGCGGGTGCGCAAGGGCACGTTGGAGCTCGTGCCGCCCTTAGCCACCGCCGCCTGTGACCCCCTCGCCGGGGACCAGCCGGAGTCCACCTCCCCTGCTCTGCTGTCGGGAGGGAGAAGAGGAGTCTATCTCCCTCTGTGTCTCTCTGTCTGTGTTTATGACATGCGGGGCCGGCTGAGCAGTAGGTCCCACACGTCAGCGCCGCTGGGGACTCGTTTGGATGCGCGACCGGGTGTAGCTAGCGAATTAAGTTAGGGTTGTTTGTTCTGAATTTGAATTTCAGATTTCATGATTATCTTTGAAAATCCATATCTCTTGATGGGAAAGGCCAAAAATAGCAAATGTGGACTTTTTGGAAACCTTGAGAAGAGATCTATGCAGTAGAATTATAAAATGTACATGTTTGTAGAGGTTTTATGATGTTTTTATTTAAGATTTAAAAATGCTCTAAAATGCTTATAAACTTGACCAGAGCCATATCTTGAGTTTTAGAACCCAAAAATAGTGATTCTTACTTTGTTAATTTTGTGATGACATGTACTTGCTAGGAAAAATATTAAACGCACTAGTTGTTCACTGTTTTCTTGAGGTTTTGATTTGACCTTGTTAAATAAGGAAATCTACATTATATTGCTTGTTATTTTCATATCTTGAGTTGTGTTGCTCCAAATGATGTGAAATTTTTATGGTAGTCTTTCCATGTTATGAATGTACTGTGGTATAAATTTCATGGTCATTGCTTATTGTATGATCAAGTTATTGGTTTAACTTGTTTTTGGCTTGATAAATGGCTTGTAAATAATATATAATTGATAAAATGAAAAATGTTATTTTATTAGCTTAGTATGATGTTTATATATCATATTGATTCATATTATGGCCCTGTGTTCATAGAAAATATTGATTTTTAGGTTTAACTTGCTCTCACATGAATTATTGCAATAGCTATTTGTCTTTTTCATAGAGGTTGATATACTTTTCCAAATGGTATGAAATTTGGACAGTAGACTTTTGGGGGCATATGTATGCCACTGAAATTTTGGTAGAATTTATTGTGTACTTTTAATAGGTGTTCATAATTCCACCTAATTATTTAAATAAATTAAGAAAAGGCATTAAAAGAATTTATTTAGAAAAGGAAACTAAGTTTTCTGGTGTTCATTAGTCATGGGTGAAATGTTGGTAAAGTTGGTTTTGTCCAATTATATGTTTGCAACATAAGTTAATAATTATTTCTTGCAAATGAAGTTTCTGGACAGATCTGGAAACTTGGCAAAGTTCTTCATGATAATGTGCTTTGTTGTGAAACTTGTTTATACAAAAGTTATAGATAATTTATATATATAGCTGCTGTTAAAATTTGGTGGTATTTGGCCATGTGGTTTAGGAGTTATAGCTGTTGAAATTTGGGTTACAGAATTGCTTGCTCTCTGTCTTGTTAGACCAGTTTCTGTGTTTGTGTAAATTCGACATGTTAAACTTTGGAATCATGCTGTGATGATTATAAATTAAATGTAGAGAATTTCATAAGCTTTGCATAATGTCTTCTTTCAAGTCATTTGGATTTATAAAACTCCAGATATGATTGAATTATGAAGCTACTGTTTGCTTGTCTAGAAATGGATAAATTCCAATTATAGTTGTTTGCTTGTATATTGTTAAGTGTGACTTATGCCTTGAGGGTAGTTAAGTTAATACACATGAGATATTGTGAAACCTATTGTGCCATGCCTAATATGCTTGTCATCTTTTATACTAGGTTGGGTGATGTTTATTTAAGCAACATGAAGTGTCTATGCATGTGGAGTGTAATATGGTGTGATCTTGTTTACTGTATGTGATGCATTGTCCATTATACTTTCATGTATTCATACACTTGCATCTTGCATCTCATATAGGTACGCTAGGAGAAACGTGTGAAGGAAATGGCGTTGGAGCCAAACCCAAAGACGGTGTTTGGTGGATCCATCCCGAAGGTAGAAGGACCAGACAAGTGATAGATTGAGGAAATACTCGCCAAGCGGGTTTTATCTGACATACTCTAACTTGAGTCGGATCCCAGGCAAGCCCCAGAGCATTATAAGACTCTTATCTTCAAAGCAATTAATTCTATATATGTTATAAGTATTGTTGCATTAGGTGATAGGAGTTGGTTGGAAACTCTTGCTGCATTATATCATTCCTTGTCCAGATATATGAATCCCTGAATCCTACATAGACCAGGATCGAGTAGATGCTTAGCCCTGCTTTAAGCGGTAGAAGTCAGGTGATTTCCTATCACCTGCGAGATATAGGGATGTTCATATATGGCACGGTTGGCTATATTTGCTATCATGGAATGGAACCATGTGTTAATAAAATGAAATGAGACCGGGCGGGATGACGATAGTGAAGCAACAAGGCATGGAGGTCTTGGGTGTGAATCTATCCCCGTCTGAGTCGTTTAAGGATCGATTCGATGTACGTCCTTGAGTCATGTTGAACGCAGTCTAACACTTAGTTGGTCGGATAAGTCGTTCCGACCGTGAAGCCGAGTAATGTGATTCAGGCCAGGAATCGAATGGTAGGTTGCTTCTTGGAGGAGAGAAAGGATGTGCTTGGGGACATTGGCGTGAGACCAAGGGGGGGGTTAGAGTCCCTATCACCTGGCAGAGTGTCTCCCTTGGGGTCGCGACATCATTCGGACCCGCGATTCCTAAATCATATGAAAAGGTGGCTTGTGCGACCCTGGCAGGGGCCTGCGCGGTGAGTGTTAGAAATACCCCTCCAGCTGGATAGGAATTCGATTCGAATCGCCGTCGCTCCCGGTTAGTGAGCACTTGACTTGAGCAGTGGCAACGTAGATTCAATTAAATTGAACTAATGGTTAATTGGATCACGATGGAAAGGTTGCCTCAATTTATACCTGCTATGGTTAATATTCTTTGCTCCTAATAAAGTGAGTGCTCTAGTACAGGTGCTAATATAGATGACAGATTAATGATGATTAACTTGATGCTTAAGCATTAATGATTACTTATCTGTATTAAGCTTTTATGCAAAATGTTGTCAAGCCAGCCCACTTTATATCAGCCTTGCATGATCCTTGGTGTCACCTTAATTCTGGTTTCTGACGGGTAAGTCTAGCTGAGTATCTTCTCGTACTCAGGGTTTTATCCCCACTTGTTGCAGGTTATGATGTATCACGGCGACTGCAAGAGTTGGTTGGCTCCTGCCTTAGTGGCGGAGTGTGATCATGGGCATGATCCTTCTTGTAACACCCCAGGTGTTTATCACCAGTTAAGCAAGGGTTTTCGAGTTCAAACATGACCTGTGAAGTGGTAATAAAGATGTCGAAGCCAAGTCTATGGAATAGAGTCCCAACTTAAACTTGAATATTGCACCATCGCTTACATATAGGTCCTTTTCAAAAATGTATGCTTGGGTGGTGTTATTGCAATATCTTCATGTGTCTCACCTTAGTACCTATCTATATTGATCCCTGGAAAAGTTTCGTAAAGTTTGGAATCAAAAAGTCACATGAAATGATAAGTTATATGCTTGTTTGGATTATGACTAAAATCTGCCTTACATCCTATGGGAACTAGTGTTTGTGAAACATACAATGCAACATGTGCAACACATCTTGGACACATGTGGAACACCCTAGTGGAATATGTGTAGCATGTATCTTGAAACAACCACATGAAATGACTATAGCATTTCACTTGAGTTCTATGTTTCAAGGC
Source organism: Saccharum hybrid cultivar R570 (assembly GCA_038087645.1). NCBI lineage: Eukaryota > Viridiplantae > Streptophyta > Magnoliopsida > Poales > Poaceae > Saccharum > Saccharum hybrid cultivar. The sequence continues at coordinate 301,603 of JAQSUU010000695.1, read as the reverse complement.
ATGTGAGGCCTACACTTTTGTGCAACCTATGCATGGCGGGTATGTTTGGCCTCTACAACACCTTAACTACACTTAGGACACTCCATGGAACAATGTTCATGTTGATCATTTTGCCTAAATGTGCTTCTAAGTGACGGTTGACCATGTATGGACCATAGAACACTTTTGTTTGACCATTTCAAAAGTGTGACCTAGAAGCTTTGCATGACTGTGCACCCTTTTACAAAGTTGTAGAGAATTTTATAAGGAACAAACTTTGTTTAATGGTCAAGAGCTAGTTTGGTCTCTAACCTAGTCAAACCGAGGCTAAAAGACTGAACTCAGTGCTGTTTTGAAGCTCCAAAAATCGGCTAAGTGTTGGAACTGCAGTTTTGGTTTTCAGTTTTCATGAAGCCATCTTTGGTAAATTTTAGTTTGCAAACAATGATGAATTTGGCCAGACTTTCTTAATAAAAGTTGTCATCCTCATATAGCTCTACAATACTGTGATTTGGTTTAGCTTTTTATTGATCTGTTTGGGAATTAGAGGTGGAAAAAGATAGCAGTTTCAGTCCGCTTCAAACTGAAACTTTTGATACAGTTTCAGAGTACGTAACTTTGGAGCCTTGTAGCATGAAAACCATGGTGATCCAGACCAAACATGTATAAGGAAAGTTGGAGGCTACATGTAGCTCTACAACTTTTATTAGTGAAGGTTTTGCTAACACCGAGCGGATTAAGAGTTAGAATGGGGAGAAGAATGCCATTTCAGTCGGTATGGAACCAAAGTGCAGATTTCAGTTTGAGGTGCCCTCTTTCGCAGATCCATATCTTCCAAAATAGGCCGAATCAGACTTTGACACTTAAAGCAAAGTTGGAGATCTTGCGTAGCTCTACAACTTTGGTTACTACAGCTCGTGCCAAAACTAAACGGTTTAGGAATTTCAAAGGGAGGAAAGTTGACATTTCAGCTGTACATTTGAGGTAGTATTGGAAGTTTGAAATTGGTGAAGCAGCAGCCATGGCTGAGCGCCGCGTAGCTGAGGCCGAGCGCCGCGTGGCCCTCTGGTGCCCTCGCTCATCGACACCTCGTGTCCACGCGTCCTCGCGTTAAGTGATGAGGCCGGCGCCCTCTGCCCTCTCCATCCTCCTTCTCCCTCTCACTCTCTGCCTCTCTTCCTATGGCCAAGCAGCAGAGCTTGCGCCGCCGCTGCTCCTCCGCCGCAGCCGGTCCTTCCTCCTCCCTTCTCCGGTCATGTTGACCATCGTGCTGCCCTTTACCAACCACCCTCGCCCTTGCCGCTCGCACGTGCAGAGCACGGCCGCGTCCGCCATGGCCGGCGGGCCAAGCTCGCTGCCGCCCGCATCCTCGCTGCCCCCATGTCCGCCGCCGTTCCAACTCCTTGTCGTGCCCCTCTCCGTCCTAACCAAGCATGGCATCGCCTTCTCCCGCTCGCGCCACACCTCCTGCATTCCTTTGCCGGTTGCCTTCGTCACCGGAGCACCTCGCCGCCTGTGCCATGTCCGCCGATGGCTCCTGTGCTCGTGGCCAGGAGACCACGGCTCGTCTCCCGGCCATCCGCGACCACCAGCAGGTGCGCGGAGACCCCCTAGTGCTCCCCCGCCCCTCAGCTACCGCCGACAAGTCTCCTACGGCCGGCTTCCGCGAGCTCCGGCGACCCCTCTGTAAATCCCGACCAGGGACCTCACGCTCAAAATTCGACTAAAGTCAGGGGTCTAAGTGCACACCGACAGACTCATGTGAATAGTGCCGTAAGGACTGATTTGTGGTAGTTTTTGCTGATTTTTGAAAATGCCTAGTAAATCACAGAAAATTCGTAAAATAGCAAATGAGAACTTTTTGGAATCCTTGTGAAATTGTCTTTTCAGTGGATATATAATATGGTATATTTTAGTTTAAAATTTTAGCTCTAAAAATAGATCTATGCTTCTAGGTTTTCAATGCTAGTTGTATTTGTCATTTTCATAACTGCAAATGTAGGGCTCCAAATGAAGTGAAATTTTTGTGTCATGCTACTCATGTGATGTTTGATATGTGGTAAAAATTTCATGAATTTTAGTTGTAGTATGAGTGAGTTATTGATTCATCTTGCTCTCACATGAAATCTTGCAATAGCCATTTGTCTTTTTCATAGAGGTTGATATACATGTCCAAATGGCTTGAAATTTGGACAGTAGACTATTGGGAGCATATGTAGGTCACTGTAATTTTGGTAGAATTTATTGTACAATTTTGGTAGGTGTTCATAATTCCACCTAATTATCTAAATGAATTAAGAAAATGCATTAAAAGAAATTATTTAGGAATGGACACTATGTTTTCTGGTGTTCATTAGTCATGTGTGACATGTTGGTAAAGTTGGTTTTATCCAATTGTATGATTGCAACATAAGTTAATAATTATTTCTCGCAATTACTGGTTTCTGGACAGTTGTGGGGGCAATGTAGTTTACCCCATGTTAATTATGTTTTCTGAGCACCTTGTCTATAACAAAGTTGTAGATAATTTATATATCTAGCTGCTGTTAAAATTTGGTGGCATTTGGCCATGTGGTTTAGGAGTTATAGCTGTTTAAAGTTGGGTTACAGAATTGCTTGCTCTCTGTCTTGTTAGACCAGTTGCTGTGTTTATGTAAATTCAACATGTTAAACTTTGGAATCATGCTGTGATGATTATAAATGAAATATAGATAATTTCATAAGCTTTCCATAATGTCTTCTTGCAAGTCATTTGGATTTAGGGATCTCCAGTTATGATTAATTTATGGAGCTACTGTATGTATGTCCAGAAAGTGACAGATTTTAGTTGTAGTGCTTTGATTAACTTTGCCATGCTAATGTGTTGAAGTGTGACTCATACCTTTGAAAGTACTTGGGTTAGTACCCTGTGATCTTGAGGCTTGTGTCTTACTTGATGTGCTTGCCATCTTCTATGTTATGCCCCAATGTGGATTAAGTTAATTAGCTCTAGGTATTTATGAGAACTTTGGTATGCTTGTTTGATTACTCTGTTCATTGCACTTCTATGCATTCACACATGTGCATGGTTGCATCTCATATAGGTACGCTAGCAGAAACGTGTGAAGGATGTGGCGTTGGAGCCAAACCCGAAGACGGTGTTTGGTGGATCCAAACCGGAAGATAGAAGGACCGGACGAGTGGTAGATTGGAAGATGCTCGCCAAGCGGGTTTTATCTGACATACTCTAACTTGAGTCGGATCCCAGGCAAGCCCCGGAGCATTATAAGCCTCCTATCTTCAAAGCAATTAATTATATATATATGTTATAAGTATTGTTGCATTAAGTGGTAGGAGTTGGGTGAAAACCTTGCTGTATTATATCACTCCTTGTCCAGATATATGAATCCTTGAATCCTACATAGACTAGGATCGAGTAGATGCTTAGCCCTGCTTTAAGCGGTAGAAGTCAGGTGATTTCCTATCACCTGCGAGATATAGGGATATTCATATATGGCACGGTTGGCTATATTTGCTATCGTGGAAAGGAACCATGTGTTAATAAAATGAAATGAGACCGGGCGGGATGATGATAGTGAAGCGACAAGGCATGGAGGTCTTGGGTGTGGATCTATCCCCGTCTGAGTCGTTTAAGGACCGATTCGCTGTACGTCCTTGAGTCATGTTGAACGCAGTCTAACACTTAGTTGGCCGGATAACCCGTTCCGACCGCGAAGCCGAGTAATGTGGTTCAGGCCGGGAATCGAATGGTAGGTTGCTTCTTGGAGGAGAGAAAGGATGTGCTTGGGGACATTGGCGTGAGACCAAGGGGGGGTTAGAGTCCCTATCACCTGGCAGAGTGTCGCCCTTGGGGTCGCGACATTATTCGGACCCGCGATTCCTGAATCATATGAAACGGTGGCCTGTGCGACCCTGGCAGGGGTCTGCACGGTGAGTGTTAGAAATACCCCTCCAGCTGGATAGGAATTCGATTCGAATCGCCGTCGCTCCCGGTTAGTGAGCACTTGACTTGAGCAGCGGCAACGTAGATTCAATTAAATTGAACTGATGGTTAATTGGATAACGATGGAAAGGTTGCCTCAATTTATACCTGCTATGGTTAATATTGTTTGCTCCTAATAAAGTGAGTGCTCTAGTATAGGTGCTAATATAGATGACAGGTTAATGATAATTTACTTGATGCTTAAGCATTAATGATTGATCATCTATATTAAGCTTTTATGCAAAATGTTGTCAAGCTAGCCCCACTTCATATCAGCCTTGCATGATCCTTGGTGTCACCTTATTTCTGGTTTCTGACGGGTAAGTCTAGCTGAGTACCTTCTTGTACTCAGGGTTTTATCCCCACTTGTTGCAGGTTGTGATGTATCATGGCGACTGCAAGAGTTGGTTGACTCCTGCCGTAGTGGCGGAGTGTGATCACGGGCATGATCCTTCTTATTTACCTTATCTCTAATGCTTTTGTTGGAAGTCGACCGTGGTACTGGCATGTATTTGAAATAAGAATAATGTTAGTTTCAAATTACTTTGCTTCCGCTACTTTTCAATGTAAGTTGTAATAACTATGTTGAACTCCGATGTATATTGAATTACTTGCGAAATGGTTGTAACATGTGACTTGTTATGTTGAATCACTACGATCTTGGCTTGTATGTTGGTTGGTTTGAAATCCCTCGTGATTTCATTGGACTACCGGAGTTATATGGGCTCAAGTGCGAGAATTTGATCATTTCGGTGATTGTTTTTGTACTTGTGCTCTTATAATTTGGTCGGTTCTGTTACAGCTGGTATCGGAGCAAGATTCAACATTAAACTTGTCATATGTGTATTTAAAACAAAGGATTTGTTTTATAAAATCAGTTTTATCAACTTATAGCTATATATAGGTTTGTGAAAACTGAATTCTAAATCTAAGTATGTCAGTGGTCAATTTCCTTATGTCCATATAAGGATTATTAGGTGGCTTATATAAGTACTAACTTGGGGGTTTTTATTTTTGCATCTACGCCCAGGCCAAGGTATGTATGTGTGATGACTCTCCTACACTATGCTACCGGTGTGTTAGATTAGAGGTAGCCTTCATATATGAAATAGCCATATATGTCGCTAGTTTACTTTTATGCAACGTCGCACCTACGCTCAGGTAAGTGTGAGTTGTGAGAGCATGACCGTACAACCCTCGGTCTAGGGGAGAGCTAGTTTGGTTACTGGATTATTTACATGTTACACACATGTATATATGAAGGTACTTAATTGTGGGTGATCGAATGATTCGGGTAGTTTTGGTGCTACATGTATATATACAGGGGTATATATACATGAGAGTACTTAAAATTTTACTTCTCTGCTTTCATTGTGTGCTATATTGGGGAATTGTTGGGCTGCAATGAAACTTTTCTGCAGGTACGCTAACCACGAATACGTAAGTCGAATGTAGCTGGCGACTAGCTATATATCGAAAGAGTGCGTGTTATGCCACCGATATAGAACGTGATCGCCACCTTAGATTGGCAATCTTGTGAGGACGAATAGGACGAAGCATGCATCTTTATGATTGTTACTTTATGCATAGCTATACTCCTCTCACCCTTGTTCTATAGTGTGTAACTTGTGATCAATGTGTTACACTATTTTTCTTGAGTGAAGTAAAACAAGAATGTCTTACTCCATGTTGTTTGAGAAAAGTGTGTGCTTAGCCTTGCTAAAAATAGTTGTGGTTACATGCTTGAACCTGTAAATGTTCTCTAGTTATCCAAGCGGTGGATATGTTGTTCATATAAGCAATTGCAAGTGCTTTAGACCTTATTTCAGTAATTGTGATTCTCATAAATGAATTAAATTGGTGTTGGTCTAAGGTAATAATGTTTAGAGCTGCTAGAATAATATGTTTGTGTGCTCTCTTGTTAAGTAGAACAAAGGCAAGCTTTGTTTTGCTTATTAAACATTGGCTGCTAGAATAGTTTCTGTTGTAGTGATTCTTTCATGCTCATAATGGTGTTTTCTGTAGTTATGGAGAATACCAAAGATGTATCTAACTTACTTATCTAGCTTGTTCAAAAATTTCGTGACCCTAGGTCTTATGTTTTGGGAGTTATAGATTTTAGAAGTTTGTTGTCAGAATCTGCTCATGTTCAGAACAAATCTGAATGTTTGCTTTATTTGACCTATGTGCGTATGGAATCAGGTCTTGGAGATAATAGAAGAAGTGTAGTACTTTTTCTAAACTTTCCAAAATGTCCTATAGTACTAATTTTGGTGGTCTAAATTTCTAGTTATGAGCTTGCCAAGTGGAAAGGCAGAATCTGTCCAAATCTGGGCAGAGATGTCTTCTTTATCTTGTTTGGCCTTGTTAGCTATAGAATCATCTTATTATGATAATAAGAAAGTTATAGACAACTTAATAAGCTTTACATAAAGTTAAGGCTCAGCCTTGTTAGGTCCCTATAACTCTAGTTATGCATTTTTGAAGTTCTTGTCAGATTTTTGTCCATATTGGTACAGATCTGAAACATTAGCATTTTTGTCATGATAATCTATGAATTAGCTTTTGGTATGAATAACTAAAGTGTAGCCATCTTCCTAAGCTTTCTAGAAAGTCTAGGATCACTTTTGTGGGATGTCTACAACCTTAGTTATGGTTGAAACAAGTAACTATTGTGCTGCTGTCTAGATTCTGTGCACATGCTAAGCTGGCTCCCTTAGCTAGCGTTTGTTTTGAGCTAAACTTGTAGTAGTTCGTGCTTGAGATGAATGCTTATTTTAGGTGAGTCTTGTGCTTAGGATTGGTGCTTAAGCCTATTCGTTTGAATTTTCTCAAATGTTTGCTTGACTGTGATGTTGTATGTATGATTGTTATCTAGGTAGTGCCATAGTTGTCACCTCGTTTGTCCTCGGTGAGCATACGAGGGTCACATAGCTTTATCCTAGAACAACGTTCACGTATGTAATTGTTTGGTTGTCGTCTCTAGTTAGGTTCTCTCTCTTAGGAGTCTGATCCTGTAGCCGTGGTTGCTTGCCTTGAATGTTTGTATCCATGCCTTTGCTTGACCGAAAACCCAAAGTTTAGTTCTCCTACATGTTTGTATAAGCTGTGGATGTTTGCCAACCCTTTTTGTAAAGACCCTTATCGACTGACCAACCCAGTTAACTTTCATCAACGCTAGGCGTGAGTGGAATCAAGTAAAAATCTCGTGCTTAGTCACCTTCGGCAATTGAGCTATGTTCTCTTGTGCTATGTTTTGATCTGCGAATAGCTTCCCTATTGATTCTAAACCTTGTGACTACCTTTGCTTGCTATCCCTCCTTGTATGGCGTTTGTTCTTACAACCCATCGGTGCCACTTGAAATTTCACTTTCGTTGTATGTTTAGTAATGGTGTTATGAGTAGCAGCTGATGGTGCCGCGACGAAACCAAGGGCCTCCTGTGGCTGCAGACACATGGCTGGCTGCTTGGCAAGCGCTGGTATCGTGGTTTCTAGTCATGATCCATTATCAAACGACAGACGATGTGCTATTTTCTTGTGTCCCTTCTTGGTTATCTCTCCATATCATATCGTAAGATCCATATCTTAGACCGAAAGTAGTGGAGCTTCCTCCTGAAGTTGCTAAAAGGATAACCTTTGAAGAATAGGTCACCGACATAAACTTTAACAGACTGCAATATGTGGTAGACAAGTGACTCTACTTAGTTGTCAGACTATTGACGAACGTCATCTAGTAAGCAACGTATCTCATTTCTGTTGGGTAAGAATCGATTGTCACATTACGCAAGTCTTAACCGTTGTATGCATAATGACCATACCATTGAGATCAACCATCTCTGGTGAGACTCCGTATCTGCTGACTTCAATGGCAACCATCTGCTTTGTATCAACCGCAATTATTGTGATCAAGAATGAAGATTTGGAACTTTTTAGTGTTGAGAGACAACTAATTAGTTACCAATAGGAAGGTTAATCTCCAGCTAGGTAACGACTCTTTGGTAGCTATGAAGGCTATGTCTTACAGAGCAATAACCAACAAGAAGTTAATCAACTAGCCAACAACTTGAGTGATATTCTATCTTCTAGAGCCATTGTGATCAAGTCAATTCTATCTTGGACAATCGCACAGATAGTGCAAGGTGTTCTATCCAATAAAGTGAAGAATTAGAGAAAGCCTACCTAGTTTCAATTAGCATCCTTGTGCCCTTAGGTGCCACAAATGGTTTTGTTCAGAACTCTATTGGACGAAGTGTTGAGGGATATTCGGAAAAGGTTCATTATTTTTGTAGGAATGTCCTCCAGGTGGAGTATGCGTTTTGCCTTGCAAAAGTAACCGCACGTTCAAAGAGTGTGCATCATCGGATTGGTATGAAAATTAATGGTCGAGATCTGCTGTGGATGGCCCTTTTGAGGTCCCACGGATACTTGTTTACACTCTTTCGTTGCTTTTGTGTTCTCGTATCAACAATGTACGAGTAGCCTTGGTTTCTGCAAATCAATGTATACCATCGTGAATCAAAAGCAATTTGAAAAGTGTCAAACAACAGATTTCCCATCTTAGAGTTACTATTTGATTCAAAAGGAGAAAGCCTAAGGTGAAAGTTGGCCTGGCAAAGTTGCTACGCTGCAAGTCAACTCAACTTACAGTACAACTAAGTCACCAAGGAAAATTTTATTCAATCGCTTGGTGGTAGACTACTCCCCGCGGTTAATTGAATAATTACAACTCTTGTTAACCTTAAGGCCTCGTTACATCTTTCTTAGGGAATTATTTTCCAATGATGACATACTTTGGTACCTTATACATGTTTTTACCAAGAGGTTGCATCTGATTCAACCCAGATAACTGTTGTCTTGGATAAAAGAATCTTATTAGGTAGCTGTTGGCAGGAATACGAAGCCGACAGAGTCAGCTATCACATTCACTGACCCCTCGACAAACACAGATAATACAGTGTTGTCATCAGAGAAAGAGAACTGCACACATGGAATAGTAAGTAGCTTTCCATTAGTTGATATCTGAAGGTTTGAACATTTACGACCAACATAGACCCTGTCTATTGGTTAGTCAGTATCCTATAGCCTCAGAGTATATTTGTCGTCTATGATCTCACCCTTTTGGAAGGTTGTACTCAAGCCATTTTGGTAGAGAACTGCCTTTCAACCTTTGTGAACATAGAGTCATTTTAACGAGTATCTTTTTGAAGATTTCGGTCTAGTGTTAAGTTCATATGGCCTATGTTATGTCCATTAAAGAATTAGATACTTGTGAGTGGTTCACTCATGGATCAAATGATCTCCGTACACTGAGAATGCAGTACGTGCTATCTTGGATTCCTCCCAAAGTAACAATGCTTCATGGAAGTCAATGAAGGAAATTCTTCAAACAAATTTTACCATGAAGAGTAAGTATCAGAAAATGCCTGGACCAAATTAGTTCCACCAATGTTAAAGCGTTATAGCTGAATGCTATAGCAAATGTTGGGAACTAGATAACGTGTCTCTCTTCCTTAAAAGATCTTCCATTCCGAATCTCGGGACGCGATTCTTTTAAGGGGGGAGGGCTGTAACACCCCAGGTGTTTATCACCAGTTAAGCAAGGGTTTTCGAGTTCAAACATGACCTGTGAAGTGGTAATAAAGATGTCGAAGCCAAGTCTATGGAATAGAGTCCCAACTTAAACTTGAATATTGCACCATCGCTTACATATAGGTCCTTTTCAAAAATGTATGCTTGGGTGGTGTTATTGCAATATCTTCATGTGTCTCACCTTAGTACCTATCTATATTGATCCCTGGAAAAGTTTCGTAAAGTTTGGAATCAAAAAGTCACATGAAATGATAAGTTATATGCTTGTTTGGATTATGACTAAAATCTGCCTTACATCCTATGGGAACTAGTGTTTGTGAAACATACAATGCAACATGTGCAACACATCTTGGACACATGTGGAACACCCTAGTGGAATATGTGTAGCATGTATCTTGAAACAACCACATGAAATGACTATAGCATTTCACTTGAGTTCTATGTTTCAAGGCATGTGAGGCCTACACTTTTGTGCAACCTATGCATGGCGGGTATGTTTGGCCTCTACAACACCTTAACTACACTTAGGACACTCCATGGAACAATGTTCATGTTGATCATTTTGCCTAAATGTGCTTCTAAGTGACGGTTGACCATGTATGGACCATAGAACACTTTTGTTTGACCATTTCAAAAGTGTGACCTAGAAGCTTTGCATGACTGTGCACCCTTTTACAAAATTGTAGAGAATTTTATAAGGAACAAACTTTGTTTAATGGTCAAGAGCTAGTTTGGTCTCTAACCTAGTCAAACCGAGGCTAAAAGACTGAACTCAGTGCTGTTTTGAAGCTCCAAAAATCGGCTAAGTGTTGGAACTGCAGTTTTGGTTTTCAGTTTTCATGAAGCCATCTTTGGTAAATTTTAGTTTGCAAACAATGATGAATTTGGCCAGACTTTCTTAATAAAAGTTGTCATCCTCATATAGCTCTACAATACTGTGATTTGGTTTAGCTTTTTATTGATCTGTTTGGGAATTAGAGGTGGAAAAAGATAGCAGTTTCAGTCCGCTTCAAACTGAAACTTTTGATACAGTTTCAGAGTACGTAACTTTGGAGCCTTGTAGCATGAAAACCATGGTGATCCAGACCAAACATGTATAAGGAAAGTTGGAGGCTACATGTAGCTCTACAACTTTTATTAGTGAAGGTTTTGCTAACACCGAGCGGATTAAGAGTTAGAATGGGGAGAAGAATGCCATTTCAGTCGGTATGGAACCAAAGTGCAGATTTCAGTTTGAGGTGCCCTCTTTCGCAGATCCATATCTTCCAAAATAGGCCGAATCAGACTTTGACACTTAAAGCAAAGTTGGAGATCTTGCGTAGCTCTACAACTTTGGTTACTACAGCTCGTGCCAAAACTAAACGGTTTAGGAATTTCAAAGGGAGGAAAGTTGACATTTCAGCTGTACATTTGAGGTAGTATTGGAAGTTTGAAATTGGTGAAGCAGCAGCCATGGCTGAGCGCCGCGTAGCTGAGGCCGAGCGCCGCGTGGCCCTCTGGTGCCCTCGCTCATCGACACCTCGTGTCCACGCGTCCTCGCGTTAAGTGATGAGGCCGGCGCCCTCTGCCCTCTCCATCCTCCTTCTCCCTCTCACTCTCTGCCTCTCTTCCTATGGCCAAGCAGCAGAGCTTGCGCCGCCGCTGCTCCTCCGCCGCAGCCGGTCCTTCCTCCTCCCTTCTCCGGTCATGTTGACCATCGTGCTGCCCTTTACCAACCACCCTCGCCCTTGCCGCTCGCACGTGCAGAGCACGGCCGCGTCCGCCATGGCCGGCGGGCCAAGCTCGCTGCCGCCCGCATCCTCGCTGCCCCCATGTCCGCCGCCGTTCCAACTCCTTGTCGTGCCCCTCTCCGTCCTAACCAAGCATGGCATCGCCTTCTCCCGCTCGCGCCACACCTCCTGCATTCCTTTGCCGGTTGCCTTCGTCACCGGAGCACCTCGCCGCCTGTGCCATGTCCGCCGATGGCTCCTGTGCTCGTGGCCAGGAGACCACGGCTCGTCTCCCGGCCATCCGCGACCACCAGCAGGTGCGCGGAGACCCCCTAGTGCTCCCCCGCCCCTCAGCTACCGCCGACAAGTCTCCTACGGCCGGCTTCCGCGAGCTCCGGCGACCCCTCTGTAAATCCCGACCAGGGACCTCACGCTCAAAATTCGACTAAAGTCAGGGGTCTAAGTGCACACCGACAGACTCATGTGAATAGTGCCGTAAGGACTGATTTGTGGTAGTTTTTGCTGATTTTTGAAAATGCCTAGTAAATCACAGAAAATTCGTAAAATAGCAAATGAGAACTTTTTGGAATCCTTGTGAAATTGTCTTTTCAGTGGATATATAATATGGTATATTTTAGTTTAAAATTTTAGCTCTAAAAATAGATCTATGCTTCTAGGTTTTCAATGCTAGTTGTATTTGTCATTTTCATAACTGCAAATGTAGGGCTCCAAATGAAGTGAAATTTTTGTGTCATGCTACTCATGTGATGTTTGATATGTGGTAAAAATTTCATGAATTTTAGTTGTAGTATGAGTGAGTTATTGATTCATCTTGCTCTCACATGAAATCTTGCAATAGCCATTTGTCTTTTTCATAGAGGTTGATATACATGTCCAAATGGCTTGAAATTTGGACAGTAGACTATTGGGAGCATATGTAGGTCACTGTAATTTTGGTAGAATTTATTGTACAATTTTGGTAGGTGTTCATAATTCCACCTAATTATCTAAATGAATTAAGAAAATGCATTAAAAGAAATTATTTAGGAATGGACACTATGTTTTCTGGTGTTCATTAGTCATGTGTGACATGTTGGTAAAGTTGGTTTTATCCAATTGTATGATTGCAACATAAGTTAATAATTATTTCTCGCAATTACTGGTTTCTGGACAGTTGTGGGGGCAATGTAGTTTACCCCATGTTAATTATGTTTTCTGAGCACCTTGTCTATAACAAAGTTGTAGATAATTTATATATCTAGCTGCTGTTAAAATTTGGTGGCATTTGGCCATGTGGTTTAGGAGTTATAGCTGTTTAAAGTTGGGTTACAGAATTGCTTGCTCTCTGTCTTGTTAGACCAGTTGCTGTGTTTATGTAAATTCAACATGTTAAACTTTGGAATCATGCTGTGATGATTATAAATGAAATATAGATAATTTCATAAGCTTTCCATAATGTCTTCTTGCAAGTCATTTGGATTTAGGGATCTCCAGTTATGATTAATTTATGGAGCTACTGTATGTATGTCCAGAAAGTGACAGATTTTAGTTGTAGTGCTTTGATTAACTTTGCCATGCTAATGTGTTGAAGTGTGACTCATACCTTTGAAAGTACTTGGGTTAGTACCCTGTGATCTTGAGGCTTGTGTCTTACTTGATGTGCTTGCCATCTTCTATGTTATGCCCCAATGTGGATTAAGTTAATTAGCTCTAGGTGTTTATGAGAACTTTGGTATGCTTGTTTGATTACTCTGTTCATTGCACTTCTATGCATTCACACATGTGCATGGTTGCATCTCATATAGGTACGCTAGCAGAAACGTGTGAAGGATGTGGCGTTGGAGCCAAACCCGAAGACGGTGTTTGGTGGATCCAAACCGGAAGATAGAAGGACCGGACGAGTGGTAGATTGGAAGATGCTCGCCAAGCGGGTTTTATCTGACATACTCTAACTTGAGTCGGATCCCAGGCAAGCCCCGGAGCATTATAAGCCTCCTATCTTCAAAGCAATTAATTATATATATATGTTATAAGTATTGTTGCATTAAGTGGTAGGAGTTGGGTGAAAACCTTGCTGTATTATATCACTCCTTGTCCAGATATATGAATCCTTGAATCCTACATAGACTAGGATCGAGTAGATGCTTAGCCCTGCTTTAAGCGGTAGAAGTCAGGTGATTTCCTGTCACCTGCGAGATATAGGGATATTCATATATGGCACGGTTGGCTATATTTGCTATCGTGGAAAGGAACCATGTGTTAATAAAATGAAATGAGACCGGGCGGGATGATGATAGTGAAGCGACAAGGCATGGAGGTCTTGGGTGTGGATCTATCCCCGTCTGAGTCGTTTAAGGACCGATTCGCTGTACGTCCTTGAGTCATGTTGAACGCAGTCTAACACTTAGTTGGCCGGATAACCCGTTCCGACCGCGAAGCCGAGTAATGTGGTTCAGGCCGGGAATCGAATGGTAGGTTGCTTCTTGGAGGAGAGAAAGGATGTGCTTGGGGACATTGGCGTGAGACCAAGGGGGGGTTAGAGTCCCTATCACCTGGCAGAGTGTCGCCCTTGGGGTCGCGACATTATTCGGACCCGCGATTCCTGAATCATATGAAACGGTGGCCTGTGCGACCCTGGCAGGGGTCTGCACGGTGAGTGTTAGAAATACCCCTCCAGCTGGATAGGAATTCGATTCGAATCGCCGTCGCTCCCGGTTAGTGAGCACTTGACTTGAGCAGCGGCAACGTAGATTCAATTAAATTGAACTGATGGTTAATTGGATAACGATGGAAAGGTTGCCTCAATTTATACCTGCTATGGTTAATATTGTTTGCTCCTAATAAAGTGAGTGCTCTAGTACAGGTGCTAATATAGATGACATGTTAATGATAATTTACTTGATGCTTAAGCATTAATGATTGATCATCTATATTAAGCTTTTATGCAAAATGTTGTCAAGCTAGCCCCACTTCATATCAGCCTTGCATGATCCTTGGTGTCACCTTATTTCTGGTTTCTGACGGGTAAGTCTAGCTGAGTACCTTCTTGTACTCAGGGTTTTATCCCCACTTGTTGCAGGTTGTGATGTATCATGGCGACTGCAAGAGTTGGTTGACTCCTGCCGTAGTGGCGGAGTGTGATCACGGGCATGATCCTTCTTATTTACCTTATCTCTAATGCTTTTGTTGGAAGTCGACCGTGGTACTGGCATGTATTTGAAATAAGAATAATGTTAGTTTCAAATTACTTTGCTTCTGCTACTTTTCAATGTAAGTTGTAATAACTATGTTGAACTCCGATGTATATTGAATTACTTGCGAAATGGTTGTAACATGTGACTTGTTATGTTGAATCGCTACGATCTTGGCTTGTATGTTGGTTGGTTTGAAATCCCTCGTGATTTCATTGGACTACCGGAGTTATATGGGCTCAAGTGCGAGAATTTGATCATTTCGGTGATTGTTTTTGTACTTGTGCTCTTATAATTTGGTCGGTTCTGTTACACTTCTGAGCTACCTTATCTCTAATGCTTTTGTTGGAAGTCGACTGTGGCACTGGCATGTATTTGAAATAAGAATAATGTTAGTTTCAAATTACTTTGCTTCCGCTACTTTTTAATTTAAGTTGTAATAACTATGTTGAACTCCGATGTGAATTGTTTTACTTGTGAAATAAATGTAACATATGACTTGTTATGTTGAATCACTACGATCTTGGCTTGTATGTTGGTTGGTTTGAAATCCCTCGTGATTTCATTGGACTACCGGAGTTATATGGGCTCAAGTGCAAGAATTTGATCACTTCGGTGATTGTTTTTGTACTTGTGCTCTTATAATTTGGACGGTTCTGTTACAAGTATGTTGCATATGTTTCAAAGAGATGTTGCAGATGTTTCAAAGCACATTCCATATAGGCATGTTTCACATGTTGCACTAGTGCATCACATGTGTTCCATGCTCATATATGAACAAATGATGCTTAGGCTCATGCAATGCAAGTGCCAAATGCAAGCCTAACACCTGGGGTGTTACACACACTTGCAATATACGTCAAAAAATAGATAAAACATTAGGAACAGAAAGCTTGCAACATGCCTCTATGTCGGGGTCATGATACCCCGGGTATCTCAAGACACCGATTAGTCAGCCACTTGGATGGCCCACGGTACATGAGCTGGTATAAGCCCAAATGACTGAGGCCTAGCCAAGCCATGTGGACCTAGGCCAAACACAAAGGTAGGGGTTGGTCACGACCCCTTCTTTCTACCTTCATTGCATGACCACAACACCTCACGACCTGTCCTTCGTCCCGACCCCCGGGAGGAATGGGGAGAGATCGAACTCCACTAGAGCAGGCATGCTATATTAACTCTGCAAGGACCAAGGGTACAACAATCCCCTTAGCCCGGTCAGATGCCATCCCTATGCCACGCAGGTAGACCCTTAGCCTAGTGAAAGGTCTTGATGGCTAGAGGGGGGTGAATAGCCTAATAATTTTTCTACAAAATGTGCTAGACAAGTTGATTAGTATATCAAATGGTGAGACACGAGTTTTGTCTAGCCTAAGGAAGTGATGCAAGCCATCTATCTAATTAACAATTCTAGTATGGTTCACATAACCGCACAAGTTTAGATCGCGAGAGTAACAAATGAGCAAGTTACACTACTCAAGCTAACAAAGCAACTAAGCAAAACTAAACTACAACAAGATGGTAACACAAGTAATGTAAGAGTAGGTATAGAAGAGATTTCATCGAGGGGCGATGAATAAAGCCAACCGATCAATGATTTCAATAGATGATATTCAAGATAACCAAAACACCGGGATGAATCAATCACAATCAAGAAGTGAAGACCAATAATTTATCCTGAGGTTCACGTGCTTACCGACACGCTAGCTAGTCCCCGTTGTGTCCCCCTACACCATGTGGTTCGGTGTCTAATTGGTATCACACACCGAGCCTCTCAAAAGGCGTCACAAGAACCTACCAAATGGTGAGAAGTTCCGACATGAGCAATCCACTAGAGTTGGAATTCGGCACTCCGCCGAGGAACCACAACCCCTCACAACAAGCTCATCGGAGCCGGCCACGAATAATCACCAACATGTGTCAGAACTCCTCCACTGCTCTAAGCCATCTAGGTGGTGGCAACCACCAAGAGAAATAAGAATCCCGCAGCAAAAGAACACCCAAGTGCCAACTAGATGCAAACTCACAAGCAAATGCACTTGAGATCACTCAATCTCACTTTGATTAGGCAATCAAGCAAGGGAGATGAGTGAGAGGGGATGTACTCAGCTCAAGAGAATGTTAGAGAGTCAAAATGTCCAAGAGAGAGCTTCCCAAACTGGCCAAACACATTTTTATAACCAGCCCCAAAGAATAGAGCCGTTAGGAGCAAGTTGTTGCGGCCTACTCACTGACCGGACGTGCCGGTCGAACTAACCGGACGCGGTCAGCATCTGGTCGCGCTTGCGTGACTTCTTCGATGAACGCCATGTGTCTCACTTTGAATCTCGTTCGTTCGATCGTAACGGTCACTTAAATGTACTCGTTCACGCACTAGAGTGATCGGACGTGCCGATCAAACTGATTGGATGCGCCTCGGTGTCTGGTCGCCACTAATTGACGTTGCTGACCATGCAACCAGACGCGCTACTTGAACTGACCGGATGCCATAGTGCCAGTATCCGGTTGATTCCAGTAAGCACCCACACGTGACCAGATGCGTCCGGTCGATCGTGACCGGACGCGGTACCGCGTTCGATCGACCTCATGTTCTGCAGACCCTCTGGGCGCCTGACTAGACACGCCGGTCCCATGAACGACCAAACGCGCCGGTGGTAAACCCCAGTCCATGCACCAGACTATTGCTGTCACTGACTGGACGCGTCCGGTCATGCTGAGACCGCATCCGGTTTAGCATCCGGTCACCCTAGTGATCTCCGTTCACCTCCGTTTCTATCCACGATGACTTAGAGAAAATCTTTGCCACTGGCGTAGTGAAAAATAGGCGTTTCACTTCCATAAAAAGTGTCGAACCCTGCACTCGAAAGCTCGGTGGGAGGGAGAGAGGGCCCCAAACCCATCTCTACCACTCAAACACCACCGCCTTCGCAAATGTGCTAACATCACCAAGTATACATCACCATGTGCATGTGTGTTAGCATTTTCACAATTATTTTTGAGGCGTTAAGTTAGCTCTCCACTAGATCTAAATGCATATGCAAATGAATCCTCATCTAGTGGCACTTAAGTGATCAATAGCCCCAGAAATTCCTCTCTTTATAGTACGGCTATGGATCCTAAGCCATCCACACCCTCTATGGTGTCTTGGATGCAAACTGAAAAACCCTATCATATATCTTTGCCTTGAGCTCCATGATTTGGCTTTACACCTTCATCCAACTCCATCATGACAAGCACTTGATCACATCACCATTGCTTGATCCTTGCTTCACCATTTCGTTGCACCAACCACATCATAGGTACACACATGTCTTTGCTATGTGGTTAGTACTAGGTATTGTCACTAATTACCAACACTAAACATAGGACTTTCACCTGGTCAGACGCCATCCCTACGCCACGCAGCGTGAACAAGACAACACCACCAAGGGGTGACAGCTAGTATGGTGATCCACCATCCAAATATGGCCTGACGAGATAGATGTATGACCCCACCCACTACGGGATGGGGACCACGACGGTGGCCTTGACTTTTGGGGCCATCCAAGCCAACGAAGGCCACGGCCCCGGAGCTCGGGATTGTGGCCACTAGCTCCGCAAGCAACAAGACGACCAACAACCTAGGGGTGGCTACCAACTCCCATACACCGCCCCTAGGAGATCAGGAGGCGATGACGAAGGACACGGCGAGACCATGTCGCACAGGACGGCTGGTGAACCATCACCGTGCCTACAGTGCCACCACAACCGGCATAGTAGCACCATGCCACACTATGCCACGACATGGGCACAAGACCATGATGACGGCCACGTCCAAACGTGTGCTACAAGATAGTGTTTCTTGTAAGCCAAGTTAGCTAGGCCCACTCCCTCAGGCCCACAACCCCTCGATCGGGAGAACCTCCTTCTTTGTATGTGACCTGGCCCCGGACTCTAATATAAGGGCAGTCAAGGCACCCTTCCAAACCATCGGACTCTCAAAAGCTCTTATTCAGACAGTCCATCTCCTAGCTCTAGCTCTCCTACCTCTTTCACCATTCTTGCACCCCCCATTGTAAGAACTTCAGAGCATTCAAGCGAGAAACACGCACTCGATCATCTCTGAGACTAAACGTAGGGCTCTGGTCTGAACCAATATAGCTTCTCATCTCTTTTGTATGCTACCGCTGTCTTCCTAGAGCAGTGTGACATTCGTATAAATTCACTAGTCGGTTGACAAAACACCGACACTCTGAAACACTTGCAACATCCTGATCTATTTTTGCAATATCCATACGAAACACTTGAAACATACATATGAACCATTCGAAACAATCATTTGCAACATGGGGAAGAGGTCGGGGCCGGTCGATTCCGGGAGTCGGGGTGGGAGTCGACGGCGAGCAAGCACCACTAGCGCTAGCCACGCTCGTGGGTGCCATTGGCTCGGGCCGGGACGACCTGAGGCGCCTCAACACATGTGCCCAGCGGCCATCGGCAGGGGTAGCAGCAGCGACCCCATGGCGGCGAGGCATCCTGACGGCACTAGGTTTTAGGAAGAGGCCGGGGTGGCACTGCGCAAGCTGAGGAAGGAGGCAGTGTGGTCGGCTTAGATGGAGGAAGGAGGCAGTGGTGGTGCTCTGTAATTTCTCAGAGACATGGAGGGGGAGAGTAGTGTTCCGAGGGACTCCTGGCGTTGGACGCTCTAATAATGGCATTACCGTAAAAAAAAAGAAAACAGTCTGTTGGGCTTGATGGTCTACGTTAAAATGAGAGAATGGGCCCTGTATAACGGATCCGTAACCTGCGGCCCACTTCAGTGACAAAAAGGGCCTTGGACGTAAAGGCAAGAGGATAGGCGATCCACGGACAACGGACCGGCCCATCTCGTCCTTGCGGCGGCGGCGTCCTTCGCCACTCCAGGTGTGCCGCAGCCAGAGCCGAGCCCGACTTGAGCCGACGAGGAGAGAGCTCGGGAGGCGGCGGAGAGAAGGGAGGAAATCCCCGGGAGGGAGGAAGGAAGCCAAAGCCCCCCAAGGTTGCGGCGCTGCCGTAGCACCGGCGGCTGAGGCAAGATGGTGAAGGCACGGATGACGACAACGGACGTGGCGGCGGAGGTCAAGTGCCTCCGCCGCCTCATCGGCATGCGCCTCGCCAACGTCTACGACATCACCCCCAAGGTTAGCTGGGTCCCCGTCCCCTGCCTTCGCTGCTCCGCCCGCCGCGAACCCTAGCCACCGCCCCGCTTGGGCGCATGTTGGATGGGAAGGGGCTTCTCCTTGGGCCGCCCGCCGCCGCGATCGGTAGAGGTTATGTAATCTGTACTGGATTTCATTCTGCTCGACCGTGGTGCTGCCACTTAGCAAACTTTAGCGTGAGCCCAGGGCATAGAGAACTTCTTAGTTTGATGCGCGACTGGTGTATGCTATGAGATTTTCCTTGGGTGTTATTTTTTCAGTAGTTGATGTAGCTTGTGCTTCCACTCGTAAAATTCGACATAATCAATAGATTACGCTATGAACTGGCTCGCTGAGGCTCTTGATGCACATTTTAGGTGCAGTTTTGTGGGATACAAGCATCCTTGTGTGTCGCTTCAATAGTATTTTGTGAGGATCAACCAGGTGGTTCTTGCCTTTCGATCTGTTCTGAGTTCTGAGTAAGGCTTAGCTCCCTCAATTCTTTGGGTCATTAATAAAAGTATTGTGCCATACGATGAAGCTCTGGGAGAGGGTTATTGAGTATCGTCTAAGGAGAGTGACACATGTGACCCAAAATCAGTTTGGGTTCATGCCTGGTAGGTCGACCATGGAGGCGATTTTCTTATTACGACAATTGATGGAGAGATATAGGGAGAAGAAGAAGGACTTGCACATGGTCTTTATTGACCTCGAGAAGGCATATGACAAAGTACCGAGAAATGTCATGTGGTGGGCCTTGGAAAAGCA
Organism: Saccharum hybrid cultivar R570; assembly: GCA_038087645.1. Taxonomy (NCBI): domain Eukaryota; kingdom Viridiplantae; phylum Streptophyta; class Magnoliopsida; order Poales; family Poaceae; genus Saccharum; species Saccharum hybrid cultivar. Next base: position 281,228 of record JAQSUU010000695.1, on the reverse strand, counting down.
CAAAGTCCCAACTAAGTACGTTACCCTCATCAAGGATATGTACAGGGATGTGGTGACGTTTGTCCGAACATGTGATGGCGACACCAGTGACTTTTCAATTAAAATAGGACTGCATCAGGGGTCAGCTTTGAGCCCTTATTTATTTGCTTTGGTGATGGATGAGGTCACAAGGGACATACAAGGTGATATCCCTTGGTGTATGCTCTTTGCTGATGATGTGGTGCTAGTTGACGACAGTAGGACGGGGGTTAATAGGAAGTTAGAACTATGGAGGCACACGTTAGAGTCAAAAGGGTTCAGACTTAGTAGGACTAAGACCGAGTACATGAGGTGCGATTTCAGCGCGACTAGGCACGAGGAGGGAGACGTTAGCCTCGATGGGCAAGTGGTGGCCAAGAAGGATACTTTTCGGTATTTATGGTCGATGTTACAAAAGGATGGAGACATTGATGAAGATGTTAGGCATAGAATTTCAGCCGGCTGGTTGAAATGGCGTCAAGCTTCTGGCGTTCTCTGTGACAAAAGGGTGCCTCAGAAGCTGAAAGGTAAGTTCTATAGGACGGCGATTCGTCCGGCGATGTTATACGGTGCTGAGTGTTGGCCTACAAAAAGGCGACATGTCCAGCAATTGAGTGTAGCAGAGATGCGTATGTTGTGTTGGTGTTGTGGGCACACAAGGAGGGATAGAGTCCGGAACGACGATATTCGGGATAGGGTTGGGGTGGCACCAATTGAGGAGAAATTGATTCAACATCGGTTGAGATGGTTTGGACATGTCCAACGGAGGCCTCCTGAGGCGCCGGTGCGTAGTGGACTTCTAAAGCGGGCCGATAATGTAAAGAGCGGTAGAGGTCGATCTAAACTAACTTGGGACGAGTCCGTTAAGAGAGATCTTAAGAAGTGGAATATCTCCAAAGATTTAGCTATGGACAGGAGCGCTTGGAGATTGGCAATCAACGTGCCTGAACCGTGACCTCTTTTTGTCTTGTGCCCTTTATGTCCCTTTATGTGTCTCCCTGTTTCTCGTCTCTTTTGGGTTTCATCTCTAGCCTACCCCAACTTGCTTGGGACAAAATGCTATGTTGTTGTTGTTGTTGTATTAATAAAAGTATTGTATTACCAGTACATCATACAAACAGATCATATTGTTCTCGGCAGTCTCACACATCGTAGTTGTGTTTTACTATATATGATGATACTTACAGAACTACAGATGTAATTTCAGTAACATCTTTCTGTACTTGGATAGACATACCTTTTCAAACTGATGAACAGCAGTGGGATTACTGAATCAGGGGAAAGCGAGAGGGTCTTGTTGCTCATGGAGAGTGGTGTCAGGTTCCACACCACCCAATACGTTCGGTGAGATTCTACTCACTGCCCTGATTGATGTTTGCTTCATCACCGGGTTCTGGAACATTAATGTCTAGATCCTTGTGTATGCATTTCTGCAGCGACAAGAGCACCACCCCTTCGGGTTTCACTCTTAAACTACGAAAGCACATTCGTAACAAGAGACTTGAAGATGTCCGTATGCTCGGATATGACAGGGTATTGCTCTTCCTCTCGGATAAACATTTCATGGCAGCAGCTTTGTATCGTTGTTCGTTGGCCATTTTTAATTGAGCCTATTTTTTTGTTTGTGCAGATTATCCTTTTCCAATTTGGGCTTGGCAGTAATGCTCATTTCATAATTCTGGAGCTCTATGCACAAGGAAACATTCTTCTCACGGATTCAGAATACACAGTGATGACACTGCTCCGTTCTCACAGGTTGTTGCCTGATTGATAAGTTGTACTTAGTATGTACTACCATTGCTGCAGTAGTATTGACTAAGGATGAGAAAATATCGGAGTTAACATTCAATGCAAGATGCTCTTTACTTTTCTTTCATATATACCATGTTCATTGTGTTTATTTTCTATTGTATGGATCACAGAGATGACAACAAAGGATTGGCCATCATGTCACGTCACCGCTATCCAGTAGAAGCTTGCCGTGTTTTTGGCAGGACTGACTTTGCAAAGTTAAAGGAGATGTTGACGATGCCTGATAAGGCTGATGATAAAGAGGAAATTACATCTGGATCAACTGATGCTCAGGAAGCTTCTCAATCCACCAATGATGAAGTATTGGTAACTGAAATATCTGAAAAAACACTGAGTAGAAAAGAAAAGAAGTCTGCTGCAAAAGCTAAGCAGTCTGGTTCAAATGCAAAAGCAAATAATGGTTTTCAATCCAATAAAGCTACTCTGAAGACAATTCTTGGTGAGGCACTGGCTTATGGCCCTGCACTAGCGGAGCATATCATATTGGATGCTGGTTTGGTTCCAAGTACAAAGGTTGGGAAAGATCCAGAGAGCACTATCGATGACAGCACTGTTCAGGCTCTAATGGAATCTATTACAAGGTTTGAGGACTGGCTTGTAGATATTATATCTGGCCAAAGGATTCCTGAGGGTTATATTCTCATGCAGAATAAGATGACCGCAAAGAAGAGCCTCACACCCTCGGAAGAGGCTTCGACTAATCATAAGGTCTGTATAATTTGCTCCTTGCTTGGTTTATTACTGTTGTGGAATTGAGTGTGGAATTGAGTGAGCAGATTTACATTTTTGTTTTATGCACAAGAAATGTCTTGATAGTTAACTGTTTTGAGTTCCTGTATGCAGATATATGATGAATATTGCCCTATTCTGCTGAATCAATTCAAGTCAAGGGAATATAATGAATTTGCGACATTTGATGCTGCACTAGATGAGTTCTACAGCAAAATAGAAAGTCAAAAGGTGAATCAACAGCAGAAAGCAAAAGAGGAATCTGCAGCTCAGAGGCTGAATAAAATAAAATTGGATCAGGTATCTCACCTCACTTTTAATGCACCTATGCAATTCAGCTATTGCATTTCTCATATTATTTCTTTTCCCGTTGGAGGTCATTATTACTTGTTTGGTGCAATGGTGCATATATTAGGAGATGTGATAGTCCATTCCTCTGTTCTGCCATGCAGGAGAATCGTGTGCATACATTGAGGAAGGAAGTGGACCATTGTGTCAAAATGGCAGAACTAATTGAATACAATTTAGAGGATGTGGATGCAGCAATTTTGGCTGTGCGTGTTTCTCTTGCAAATGAAATGAGTTGGGAAGCTCTTACTCGCATGATTAAAGAGGAAAGAAAGGCTGGAAACCCAGTAGCAGGCCTTATTGATAAACTAAATTTTGAAAGAAATTGTATCACTCTACTCTTGAGCAATAATCTTGATGACATGGATGAGGATGAAAAAACTGCACCTGTGGAGAAGGTATGTTACACAGATGCATAGGTTTCCTCCATGGTCTATAGCATGGAAAGATATTCGATTTTCCAACCATATGGAATTGTGTTGGCACTTTCTAATTTATGGTTCTTCGGATCTGATGTTCCTGGGAAGAGATTTAGTCATGTATTATGCATACTGTGTGTAACTATGTTTATTTCCCATTTTACATTCTGCTTTGGTGAGTCAAAACTTTTTTACCTTTTTATTCAAAGGCAGCCATGTAAAGTACTTGATCAAGCACTACCCCTGTTATATGTCGCATATGCAACTGGAACTCATCTTGTCGCGCACCTATGCTGAGATCCTAACATTTTTCTTCTGCTGCTACTGGAACATTTTTTTTCTTTGTGGAACAAGTTTTTTCTTTGATGGAACAAAAGGATAAAAGTTGTTCCAGTTGGGGAAAAATTTTATTCCACCGAGAAGGGAAAAGGAAATGTTGCATTGTTAGAAGAAAAAAATGTTCTATTTGGGTAGGAAAAATGTTTGACATAGAAGAAAACTATGTTTCATCAGAAAAAAAAAAGTTTGGATCTCACTGTGTGTGTTCAACACTATGACTATGACTTCTAGTTACATATGCGACATATTTCCTGGTACACCCACAGGCCACATGCCCACATCTCCATGGTACTAGAGTACTTTACTACTTTTCATGATTTTATTTATGCTGACCCATAAAATGATACATTTTTGGTCTTTTTACATGTACATACATACTATATTTCAATAGTTAACTTACAGTGCAATATCATTATCGCCACATTATTTTCTTATCAACTTGAGGCTTTTTTATTCCCGTAGGTAGAGGTTGATATAGCACTTTCTGCACATGCAAATGCAAGACGGTGGTATGAAATGAAGAAGAAACAGGAAAGTAAACAAGAGAAGACTATCACAGCTCATGAGAAAGCGTTTAAAGCAGCTGAGAAGAAGACACGCCTTCAGCTTGCTCAGGTACTTTTTTATTATACTAGCAAAAATGCCCGTGCGTTGCAATGGGAGTATTTTTTTTAAATGCTATAGTATATATTGCCGGTCCAAACTTACAAAATTAATTAATGTTCCTTCTTGTTTCTTGGAGCCGATGGCCTTTTGCACCCAAATCTGGAACGCCCGGTAGCAGTTTATTTTTTTCTCTTTTTTTGTGATCCTATCGCTATTAATATAGAAAGCTAGATGTAGTTGTATTCCGAAAAGGAATTTGTATCCGGCTGGAACGCAGTATTCTATTAGAAGTCATTTGTTATTATTATCTTAGTATTATTTACTGTGACTGTGAGTCGGACTCGGCTAGAGTTGTTCGCGTAAGCGGCGAAAGAAACCTTTGTTTAATAGAACTCATGTGCTAGTTCTATTCTAATTTGTATTCACGCTAGCGAGTGTTGGACTTGGTCAGAGTCGGAACCGATGCAGGCTTAAAAAGATGGACTGACCGAGCAGTAGCTTTGTTTAGTAGATCTTGTGTCTTCTGCTCAAAAAAATTATTGGTGCCGGTGTCCTAGTTCGATTGTATTTGTATTTTTGCCGGCGAGTCCGACTCTGGTAAAATCACCGGGTGCTCCGATGATATCATTGTTGGTAGTGCTAGCTTTTCGGTTAGAATTTGTTTTCCATGCGGGAGAGGCGGAGCAGGGAAAAAAGAATGGGCTGGACCAAAATCAGGGTGGTGAGAAAATAAATGCACAACATTGTCGCTAGATCTGAGGAATCTATTTAGATTAGGATTCCTACTCCATATCCGTCTAGACGCGAGCTATTCTAACTCGTACGTAAATAAAGAAAGCAGTGCAAAATAAAGAACATAACTCTTATCATTTATTATTTATTATTAAGAGTTCTATTTAGAGTATTCAGGATCTGATGAATCTATTTAGGTTAGGATTCCTATTCCATATTGACGCGAGCTATTATAACTCGTATGAGCACGGGTTATATATATATATATATATATATATATATATATATATATATATATATATATATATATATATATATATATATATATAAGTCCAAACAAAAGAAACTCTCCATTGTTCGGTAGTTAGAGGAAGACAGACGCAAAAACAAATGGATGGACGAAAAAAAGAGCCTGAAATTTTGCCTCTTTATTATTAGGTATAGATACTCAGGATCTGAGGAATCTATTTAGGTTAGGATTCCTATTCCATATTGGTCTAGACGCGAGCTATTATAACTCGTATGAGCACGGCTTATATATATATAAGTCCGAACAAAAGAAACTCTCCATTGTTCGGTAGTTAGAGGAAGACAGACCCAAAAACAAATGGATGGACGAAAAAAAGAGCCTGAAATTTTGCCTCTTTAGTATTAGGTATAGATAGACGTAGACTTGTACTGCAACGCAACAATTGATTGTTGATATTTGGTTCCTGTTAAGTTTCAGACTTTTGTGGGCCCTGCACAAAAAACCTTATCCTATATGTTACTGTTGGAAAAACTCGACAATATTCAGTTGATTTTCATCCCAGATAGCAGAGGTTCATAAGAATGGCTGATAATTAAATGAAAGGCATACCTGCCTTTGGAAGAAATTATTTTGTCTTTTGGTTTGTTTGGATGGTGACATAACTTTTATACCTGGACACCTGTAGGAAAAAACGGTAGCTGCAATCACTCATATGCGCAAAGTTCACTGGTTTGAGAAATTCAATTGGTTCATCAGCAGTGAAAACTACTTGGTTATCAGTGGTCGAGATGCTCAACAAAACGAGTTGATTGTGAAGCGCTATATGTCCAAAGGAGATCTGTAAGTACCCTTATTCCTGTTTAGAATGCTTCCAGTTTATTTTCAATCTTAATATATGAAGGTACATATGACTCTTTTAACTTTGACCATTCATTAGAAAAATTATTTGGATTGATCATATAGAGTAGTATCGCTGGATTTGATGTAAAGTCTTCTTTTCATATTAACAATGATGTTAATGCATTTGTTTTTCACAATCTGTCATATTTTACAATTGATCATCGAAAAAATATAACATCTACTGTAATGCCTCATAAGTTTTGTAACTTGTATTGCTGTGATATGTTCATTCTGTTCCATGAATTTGTCATAGAAGCAACTGGTTGATTTTGAATCTTGAATAGGTATGTGCATGCGGAGTTACATGGAGCTTCCAGTACTATAATCAAGAATCACAAACCTGACACTCCTATTCCACCGTTAACATTAAACCAAGCAGGATGCTTCACTGTGAGTTAAAGTTTATTTCTAAACATTTAGGACAATACCTTTAAAAAGTCAGTGCTCATATGATCATGGCCTTCTTGCTTCAGGTTTGCTACAGCAAAGCATGGGATTCAAAAATTGTTACAAGTGCTTGGTGGGTTTATCCCCATCAAGTTAGCAAGACAGCTCCTACTGGCGAGTACCTTACTGTTGGTAGTTTTATGATCCGTGGCAAGAAAAATTTTCTTCCACCTCACCCCCTTGTTATGGGCTTTGGTATACTCTTCCGTTTGGATGAGAGCTCCTTGGCATCTCATCTGAATGAAAGGAGGGTTAGGGGTGAAGACGAGGCCCTCCAAGAAATGGAAGCAGAGTCTCGCAAGAAGCAAAGTGACCCTGAATCTGATGAAGAAATTGGTAGTGATGAAGATGCAAACAAGGAAACTCATGAAGATGAGTCAAGCGGGCAAACTACAAACATTCAACAAAATAATGATAAGCTTCCTGATCTGTCTAGCAATATTGGTACTGTTGCCAACTCACCTGAACTTCTTCCTGAAATCCAAGCTGAGGAAACCTTGGACAATGGAAATTCCATTTCTAAGGAAGAAACAATTGAAGCTTCTGTTTCATCTCAACTTGATGATCTGCTAGATAAGACTCTTCGCCTTGGCCCTTCAAAGGTGTCAGGTAAAAGCTCTTTGCTCACCAGCATCCCTTCAAGTTTAGCAGAAGATGAGGACGATCTTGAAGTGAAAAGGCCAACTATAAGAGACAAACCATACATATCGAAAGCAGAGAGAAGAAAATTGAAGAAGGGCCAAGTTAATGGTGAAACTGCCACTGATTCTCAAAATGGTACAGCTGTAGAAACACCAGGTACTTCAAAGCAAGAAAAGGGAAAGGCAGACACAAAGGCTACTGATTCAAAAGCAAATCAGCCAGGTACTTCACAGAAAGAAAAAGGAAAGGCAAACACAAAGGCTACTGGTTCTAAATTAAGCCAGCCAGGTAATTCACAGCAAGAAAAGGGCAAGGGAAGCACTCAGGCTGCTAATGCTAAAGTAAGCCGTGGACAGAAAGGGAAGCTTAAGAAGATTAAAGAGAAATATGCAGAGCAGGATGAAGAAGAAAGGGAGATCCGTATGACATTGCTTGCGGTAATAACATCATTTATCTTCTTTCCTATTTTATTGTCCTTTCCCTTTCGTACTGCAAGTTTTAACATTTTCCCTCGTACCTGTCATGCTAGTCATCTGGGAAAGCATTGCGGAAGGACAAACCTTCACAAGATGGAGAAGAAACCTCTGTTAAAGAATCAAAACCATCAGCTGGTACTTTGACATTTTCCTCTCATTTTCAGGCTTTTATTTGTGATATGTGGTAGCTCCTTGCGTGGATAGCGATTACCGTTTTTTGTTCTTCCTATTCTGTACAATAGCAATTTTGCCAGAATGTTCTGTTGATCAGTGTTTTGATAGTTGACTTACTTTTATTTGAAATAGTATAATGTTAGTTTGCTGAATAATGTCCTCCCATGTTGAACTGGAAAATGAAAGTTTAAGCGTGGAGTACATTTTTTTCATGTTTGACAGTTCAAAACATTTACACCCTGTACTCTTCCAGGTGAAGATGACTCGTCAAAAATATGTTATAAATGCAAAAAGGCTGGACATCTTTCTCGCGATTGCCCAGAAGGCACATCTGAGGTGGACCGAAATGATGGCAGCATTAGTAGAAGCAGAGACATTATGGGTACCAATACTGCTCCTGCTGGTGGAAACAGTCCCATGGACGAAGATGTTCAAGAAATTGGTGATGAAGAGAAAGAAAAGTTGATTGATTTGGACTACTTAACTGGAAACCCACTACCAAGTGATATTTTGCTATATGCTGTACCTGTGTGTGCCCCTTACAACGCATTGCAGACATACAAATATCGTGTAAAGATCACCCCAGGCACTGCAAAGAAAGGGAAAGGTATGTTTCTTTTATCATTTCAGGACAATCAACCGACAAAAAAAGTTTATTAGCTTCACACTTTGTTTTCATTTTTCCCCCTGGTATATCAGTTGTCCTGATGCTCAAGTATGTTGGTTTCAGCTGCCAAAACTGCTATGAGCTTGTTCCTGCACACACCTGATGCCACCAACCGTGAGAAGGAGCTCATGAAAGCATGCACAGACCCTGAGCTGGTGGCTGCAATTGTCGGGAATGCCAAGATCACCGCGCCTGGCCTCACTCAACTGAAGCAGAAACAGAAGCAGAAGGGGAAGAAGTCTGCAAAACAGAACTAGTGTGAAATTGGTGGCCCCGAAGAACTGAAGTTTTGACCCATCCCTGATTCGCGGGAAGTGAAGCTTTGTCTTTGCAGAAAGTATGTAGATGTTGCTCGAGGCACATTTTTTATGCTTGTAAAGTGTAAACATCCCTTTGGCGTCATACTGGTGAGGCCAGGATGCAATGCAACGGAGGCAGCGGCAGGCACGTAGGACCCAAGTTGCACGTCTATGATACAATGGCAATATTAAACTTCTTATATAGACACCTTATAAAAGAACCATAGATTTCATATGCAACTGGTTGTTTCTATATTTTATCTGTGTTTCGCACATACATTTCATTTGGAACTGGCTACTCCCACTAGACATGAATGGAAACAGATTAAGACTCAGCAACATTTGCAAACAAGGTACATTGAATATGAACATCTCGGCCGATACAAAAGGTTATGAACAAAGGTATCGCATCAGCTATACAAAAAAAACATTTGCTCTACAATTGATACACCATTGCAATATTTAGCTACGCCGTCTTGATGACCCTGAAGGAGTCCATGACTCTTCTGATGTCTTCCTCTTCCTGCATGAACACCTGCTCCGGCGTCTGCAGCCGGAGCTCGTAGAGCCGCTTGTTCTCGACGCCGAGCACCGACAGGTATCGGCGGTCCCACTCCAGGCTCTGCACCCTGTCCTGCGGCATCACCGCCAGCTCGTTGTTGCTCGCATAGGATTTTATGTTTACCTGCAGTTAAAGCAGGAGCACACACATCGAATTCAGATTCTGACTCATACTAGCCTATAAGCCATATGTTCACTCTGAAGCTCCTTTCACTGAATTTCAGAAGAAATTTGCAGCAGCTGTGTGTTTCATCTCACCTCAACTTCGTAGTAGAGCTTGCCATCGTCAGCGACCTTGGACACCGCTGACAGGACGTTGGACTCACGCCGAACGCCCAGCCTGGTGGACATGAACTCTGTCAGGTACTGCTTGAGAACCTTCTCTGCAGCCTTCTCCGGAGGGCCGAGATCCTCGACGCTCGTGTACTTGGACGACGAAGGCGACGATATCTCGACCGACATGTTCTCGTCGAGGACAAAGGGATCTCTGAAGAATATGTCCGCGCCAGCTCCCTTGACCTGGATCCAGCTCTTCGGGTACAAGAAGGTGTAGCCATCAAATATGTCGATGTACTCCCTGAATGCGCCACCGGTTGTCTCTGCTAAGGTGATCTGTCTTGGACCCAAGAGCAGGATCGACGAAGTGGAGAGCATTGTCGACAGCACATTCCTCCTGGGAACTGCAGAAATCTTAGTTGCTGCAGTTTGTGAAAATAGATATTTTGTAAACAGGTACTCCCTCCATTCCAAGTTATAAGATGTTTTAGCTTTTCTCGAACTAAGATGTTTTAGCTTTTCTAGATACATAACTTTTGCTATCAATTAGATATACACTATGTCTAGATACACTAATGCAACAAACAGACAATAGTGTCTACATTTCTTCAAATAGTGCAGTAACTCCCAATATTGCTGCAAATAAGGCACATGGGCATTCTGACTTCTAAATGAAACAAAGCACATAGTGACAAGAAGCCAAGGCCATATGTGATCACTATCAACATGGAAAGCTTGAAATGGCTACATAGTTATATGCACTACACGTGGCAGCAGCATGGTAGAAGTCCTTAGACGAAACCTGTATACTGAGAAACACAGGACACTGAAAATAACACGAGAAGGCCAAAGAAAGTGACTAACAAGGACTTGAAAAAACCCACATCTTGAAATGCACTGATGTAAAATGTCATGACTTGGAGATGTTCCATCACTCAATGGATGTGGAAATCCAACGTGAATCCCACGCTTACAGAAGAAATATCCTTTCAGTTGGATGCAATCATCACTTTTTCTAATTGCATCAACATTTCAAAACAGAATATAGACTGGATCCCATCAATCCTTTCAGTTATCTCGTCTGGACCATAAAGTGTAGACTGGATCTTAGTATGTAACAATTCAAAAAAATTCTAAGATTTTGAAGTTACCAACATTAAAACTGTTCTCATCAATCCTTGTCTGGAGACTCTGGATTGTAGTGTAGACTGAACAAGTTCCAAATAGCTAACCTAACCAAAACTGTTAGCTAACTAAATCCAACTGTTTGACTAGTTCAATTGGATTGTACAGAATATTCAACACTAGGATAAACAGGGCAAAACAGAAATTGTGACAGCACACCAGTTACTCTTGGAGCCTAAGATATTTTGCAGTGTACTTCAAACTTGTAGGCTCCTTTGACAAACACAGCGACGTCATGATGATATGCGGCACACTATCAAGTATCAACCTAATGTACTATTTCCATATTTTACTAGTTGCATGACCCGGGGCAAGTCACAACTAATAATAGCCATGCTAAAACTATCCTTAGTCCACAACACAATGTAATTCAGTGTCGATCGATTGCAGCAATTCTCCAATGAAATGCGAGAGAGCTGTCATTCCCAACTCGAACACATCTATGTGAAGTTTTGTTATGAAAAAAAGTGGGCATCAAATTGGAACAGATGCAATGAACTGTCGACATTTCTTCAGTGATCACAATAACTCTAAGACTGCTGGAAAATAAGGCACTGCATGCTCTGAATGGGCCTATCACAGTCGCAGGTGACAAGAAGTCAGCTGGGAAATATGGAAGCAGCATCAACAAGCAAGACTTGAAGTGGATACAACGTCAATTGGCACCATAGGAAGCAGCAACGTGGTAAATGTTGTTAGTCGTGACCTCTAGTTAGTTACTGGGTAGCACTGAAAATAACAAGAGAAGGACAAAAGGAAATCTGCACATGGAATGTTCCATAATGTTTTTGGAAATCTGATGTATGTGCATCCCACGCCTGAAGAAGAACCATACTGACTACAAGTCCAGCCGGTCAAGTGAGAGGTTGCTGTTCAGACTTTGAGAGCGCATCTTTTTTCTGTTAATATTCCACTCATCCAGGCACACGCTGACTAATAAATGAGTGAAGGTGAGGTACGCTAAACCGAGTGGTCGGCCTCAGCTCTACAAAGAGTGGCACCCGAAATTCTTGGAGGCTCGCTCACGTGACAAAGGACGACGCGCTGGAGGACGGCGGAACCAGAACGGCCAAGCACATCCGGCAAAATCAAACTAGGAAGTTCGCCTAGAATCATCCACACATCGGTACCTACCAACGACGAAACAGTCCGGCGGTCTATTTCTTGCATTGCTAACTCGAGACGCGCTGACAGATTCAATTAACAAGACATGGATGGTTAGCGAGAAGTGCACGCACGCGTACCGGCCGCCGGGAGACCGCCGCGTGGGACGGTGACCCGAGGGAGCGCGCACGAGCGTGGGCGGACCGCCACACACGGGACCGCCGTCGGCAACCTCAGCTCCCCAGCCGCCCTTGCTCCTACCGCCATAGCCATGGCGCCTGCCTGTATCTGAAGCTCGATGGCGTGCGGCCGGCCGTCCTGACTGAGGTGGTGTTTGGATAATGGGAGGATACGGAAGGTGGGAAAGGGAAACGAAGGGCCATAGCTGTGGATATGCTTTCCCACGTTTGGTTTACACATATCGGACATGGAAATGAAGAGGGATAAGGAACGGGAAAGGTTACACTAGCAATTAATCTATGATCAAATTAATGGAATATTTACGATGCAGTAACCTAGAAGTTCAATTCTGTTATGCTACAGCAGTACAGCTAGCTAATCATGCATCGCAGCATTTTCATGTCGCATGAGGCACGAAGTAATTAAAAAAAAAGACAAGAAGAAGAGAAAGACAGCTACTGTTGTTTTCTTTGACAAGCAGGGACACAATGAAAAAAAATTATAATAACAGTTTGTTGCAATAATAAATAATCACGTTTTCTAATTGCATGAATATTTTGGTGTTACCACTACTAAAACTGTTCCTATCAATCCTGTCAGTTATCTTGTCTGGACTGTAGAGTGTAGACCGGGTCTTGGCATGCAACAATTCAAAACAATTTCCAAGCTTTTGAAGTTACCGACAATTTTAATAAAATTGCTCCCATCAATCCTATCAGTTCCCTGTCTGGACTGTATACTCCGTTTTGTCAAAACAAGTTCCAAATGGATCTAACGTCTAACCTATCAAAAACTGTTATTTGCTAACTATATTCAACTGTTTGACTGGAGTATACAGAATATTCAGCACTAGGATAAATATGACAGAACGGAAATTGTGACAGCGCAGCTAATTACTCTTGGAGCCTAGCTAGCGCTTGTGCCATGTACTTCAAACTTGTAGGCTCCTTGTTTGACAAACGCAACGATCGATGTCATGGTGATATGCGGCGCACTAGCAACCTATTGCAGTCTTTTCACTTTTGATTAATTGCATGACCCAGCCTCAGCCGCAACGATCGATGTCATGGTATGTAAAATGTCATGGTATGTAAAAAATGGTAGGATAATGTAAAATCAAACATGGTGGAAAATTTCAACAAAAAAAATGTCTAGGAGTGGTTCATTTTCAACACTGGCTCTAGAAATGCATATCCAGAGGGCAGTTACTTTAAGCAAATTGTCCCTGGAAATACATATTCAGAAGCAGTTGCAAAGGTCATATCTTTACAATCGTTGGCGCAGTGTCAGTCTCAGAAACATCCCATGGAAACTGTTTTTTTTTTTTGAACCGGGGCGCAGTGTCCCCATTCTCATGACCGTGCACGGAAATACGGTGGTGAGAGGCTTCGAACCCGTGTTGGCAGCGCAGGTCTCCTGCTGCTTTACCAAAGCTATCCCTAAAAGAAATCGTTTCTGCAGCAGTGGTTAAAAAACTGCTGCATGACTGCAGATTGTTACTTGGAATAGTGACAAATCATGTACTTCATTTTCTTGCAATCACCACGTTTTCATCATGTCTCCATTTGAAGCTACATATGTTAAATCCGAACAAATAAAATGTTTACTTGGAATAGGAGCGTAGACTGAAGCTTAGTATGCAACAATTCACAGGAAGTTCCAAACAAACAGACCTTCCCTCGAAAAAAGAAGTTCCAAACAGACCTAACCTAGCAAAAACTGTTAGGTAACTAAATTCCACTGTTTGAGTATTTGAACAGGATTATAGAATGTGTAATACTAGGATTGTGACAGCACAGCTGGTTTAGTTCCTCAAAAAATGCACTATGCAAAAAAGATTCCCCGTCACATCAAACTTACGATACATGCATGGAGTACTAAATGTAGATGAAATCAAAAACTAATTGTACAGCTTGGTTGTACTTTGCGAGACGAACGTTTTAAACCTAATTAGTCAATGGTTGGACACTATTTGCCAAATAAAACCAAAACGTGCTATAGTACATTTTTCACCCTTTTCAGGAGAACTAAACACACCTAGTACAACTTTTGGAGCCTTGCTCATATACAACTTGCAATTAATGTAGGGGTACCATCAGCGTTTTGTACTTCCGTTTTGACTAAGGGTGTGTTCACTTCCCATGCAAGCCCAAAATATTTCCTCTTCCATCCATCACATCGAATATTTAGACGCATGCATGAAACATTAAATATAGGTAAAAAAGATAACTAATTGCATAGTTTGTCTGTAAATGTCGAGACGAATCTTTTGAGTCTAATTAGTCCATGGTTGGACAAATTTTGCCAAATAACAACGAAAGGTGCTACAGTAACTTCACCCTAAGTATCCTTATCAATCCACAACCAACACCATATTAGTCATTTTCAATTGCAGTAAGTTCCAACCAAAACATGAGTGAGTTGTGGTCATTCCCAGCTGGAACATGTGCAGATTTTTTTTAAGGAAAAGTATCTGGTGTGTGATTCCCAACCGGCGCCGTGTTTAGATGCCAAATTCTGGACTGCCTGAATCACTGTTGAGCACTGTAGCAATTTTGTTTTTATTTGGTAATAATTATCCAAACATTGATTAATTAGGCTTAAAATGTTCGTCTCGCAAAGTACAACAAAACTGTGCAATTAGTTTTTGATTTCATCTACATTTAGTACTCCATATATGTGTCGACATTTTGATGTGACGGGGAATCTTCTTTTTGCATAGTGGAATTTGGGGGTAAATTTGGGAAACTAAACAAGGCCCGGAACACATCCATGTGGATATTTCTTTAGGCCTTGTTTAGATCTCGAATTGGGCCTCCTGATGTGCACTGTAGCAATTCATTTGTATTTGGTAAAAATTGTCCAAACTTTGACTAATTAGGCTCAAAATGTTCGTCTCGCAAAGTACAACAAAACTGTGCAATTAGTTTTTAATTTTATCTACATTTAGTACTCCATGCATGTGCCGATATTTTGATGGGATGGGAATCTTCTTTTTACATAGTGAAATTTGAGGTTGAAATTGGTAACTACGAGGCCTTAGGGAAAAACGGCCAACAAATTGGGCCTCGTTTAGTTGCCAAAATTTTTGGCAAAATGCAACTGTAGTATTTTCGTTGTTATTTGGTAATTAGTGTCCAATCATGGTCTAATTAGGCTTAAAAGATTCGTCTCGTCTATTTCGTTTAAACTATGTAATTAGTTTTATTTTTTATCTATATTTAATGCTTCATGCATGCGTCTAAAAATTCGATGTGACGGGGAATCTACTGTTCTTTTGCAAAATTTACTGGAACTAAACCGGCCCTCGAAACTGACAACGGTGTCTAAATTTCACTGACAAGTGCAATAACTGCCAATATTGCAGGAAACTAAGGCACATGCACGTGCTAAACAAGACAGGGCACATAGTGAAAATAAGCCAGCTAGGTCATATGTGATCACTATCAACACGGGAGGCTTGAAAAGTTGAAATGGTACACAATTATGCACCATACGCGGCACCTAGTACCGCAGCACACACTGGAAATAACAAGAGAAGGTCAAATAAAGTGACTTGCCTCATCAGTAGGGATGAAAACGGTACAGATATTTTTCGATCGTATTCGAGACCGAATCCGTTTAGAGAGATTTTAATCCGTCCGTATCCGAGTCCGGATATTTAACATCTGATACCGTATTTGTATCCGAATATTTAAATCACATATTTATGATGTCGATATCCAATCGTATCATATCCGGTATTTTTTATACTATCCGTATTTGAATCCGAATCCGGACATAAATATGAAAACAAATACGATATCAGTGATATCCGTCCGTATCCGATCCGTTTTCATCCCGTCATCAACGCTAGCTAGCCCCGTCCTACCACCAAATAAGAGGGAAATAAGAGGGGTTTAAAAGATAATTCATATCCTCTATTTGATGGTGGATATTTGAGTGAGAAATTATCTAACAAGTCATGATGAATGCATTTATGTTCTACCTTAAACACAATTTGTACTCAACTTCTATAACTTTCCCAGGGAAGTGATTGGTGTAAGTTGGCTCTCTAAACTCCCATTTCCTATCCCACCTTAACTCCCACTCCTACAAAACCAACAAAAGATTTCTAAACTATTCATACCTCTTAACTCCCATTCCCTCGTTCTAATACCCCAAATATAAATGAGCCGTCTTCTGAGTGTAGAATGAATCTTACAAACTCCACCCCCAAAACGGATGTAATTCTTAAAACAAATATTTTTAAGCTTGACCAAATCTATATAAAAAATACTAACATTTATGATACTGAATAAGTATTATTAGATTAATTATAAAACATATTTTATAGTATATCTATTTGGAGTCATATATATTAATAATTTTTTCTATAAATTTAATCAAGATTAAAGAGGTTCGACTCAATCAAAACCTGGAATTTCATCCTTTTTGATACAGAGATAGTATGCAACAAGTCAAAACAAATTCCAAGTAGATCTAACCAAACCAAAACCGTCAGCTAACTAAATTCAACTGTTTGAACATTTCAACCGGGTTATACAACACTAGGAGCAACAGGACAAAGAACAGAAATTGTGACAGCACAGCTGGTTACTCTTGGGCTCTTGGAGCCTAGCTCTCGTGCAGTGTACTTCAAACTTGTAGGCTCCTTCTTTGACAAACACAGCAATGTGATGATGTTACCTGAGCTGGCACAGTATCAACCTACTGCAATATCTCTAGTTTTGACTAGCTACCTTGTTGTGTGACCCGGGGCAAATCATCACATCACATATAATCTTAACTGTGCTAATGCTGTCATTAGCCGCAGTCGGCCACAAGGCAACACGGCGTCAGTCATTGTCTGTTCTGTTGCAGCAACTTTTCCCCAAGTTGGACACACATCCATGTGGAAATTTCGTTAGGAAAAAAAGAAGAAGAATCGGGCATCGAAATTGAACCGAAGAAAAGAACTGAAAAAAGTCTCCACATTTCACCGATCTACACGCACTTCAACTCCAAGATTGCTGCTGAGAAATGAGGCAAGGTGACAAGCAGTCAGCTGGTGAGATCAATATATAAATTAACAAGAGAATGGCAAAAGTGTTGACTAAGCAAGGACCGTGTGTATATATATATATATATATATATATATATATATATATATATATATATATATATATATATATATATATATATATATCAAATCTGCGCCGCGCGTCTTGAAGACGAACCACAGCATGCTTCCTGATAGAAATTAAGCCTAGCTCGAGCGAGAGCTCATCGATCACATGTTTGAGTGGTTGGGCCGGGCCCATCAATACCATGCCTCCTGTCCCCATTTATGTTATGAGCTTTATTTTCTTTTAGTTATTGCTCTAGTAAAAAAATGTCTCCACCACCAAATGTTTTGGAGGCCCTGACACGTAATTTATGGAGTGTAAAAGTAATCCTAAGATGAAGCAAAAACTTGCAGGTGTTAAGGAGACCAAAAAACACATGGATTTTAACTTTTTAGTCGATCAGTCTGTTCCAAGTTACACCTCACTTTAGCTTTCTAAGTTAGACTAGTCTGATTTGATCAAATTTGTAGAGAAATAGTCAACATGTAAGATGCAATTTGTATAATTAAATTCTCTATGAAATGTGTGTATCTTGATAGTTACCATAATTTGGAATGAATGGGCACGTCATATATGTACCCATAATTCCATAAACATAAATCTTGGAACAAATCCAAAGCACCAAAGTATTTATAGAGACGGCTAGCCCATCCACCTCTACTTTTCCGTCTCAATTTGTAGAAGCAGAAATCCAGTCGTCTCTACAAATTGGATTTCTAAGGACGGCTGCGAACAGGAGCCGCCTCTAGAAATCAATCTTGTAGAGGCAGTTCAAAATACAGCTGCTTCTACAAATTATTGTCTAGAAATCATAAATTTGGCCAAAAAGTAGAAAAAAAATTAATCCAAGGAGACCCCACCAGGGAGCTACATGCAGTTTTTCATGTGAAAAAACACAATCATTGTTGTGTCCATAAGACATATTCACTCCCCTCGTATTCTCTTTGAATTTTAGAATGAGTATTTGGTACCCTAAATGAATTCAAATAAAAAAAGTTCAACTACAAAGTTGTAGATATCATCGAGACCTACAACTTTAGTTATGATAGTTTCTCCATCCCATGTCGTTTGAAAATTTTGAATTTCAAATGTGAGAAATTCAAACATAATTTTCCTTGGCTAAATGATTTCAAATGAAAAAGTTGTCAACTACAAATTATAGATATAGTCTAGACCTACAACTTTGGTTTTAGTAGTTTCTTTGAAAATTTTAAATTTACTATGTTGCACCTATTTTTAGAGACTGCTCTAGATTAGCCACATCTAAAAATCTATTTGTAGAGACGGCTAAATCTAGAGCCGCCTATAAAGATAGGGGTATTTGTAGAAGCAGCTAAAAAATAACAGCCGCCTCTACAAATGTATTTCTGGCCTCTACAAATGTATTTCTGGAGATGGTTCATTTCAAGAGCAATATGTATAGGTGGCTGTAGATTTAGCCATCTCTATTAAAAAAGGAGGTGTCTTTAGAAATCATATCTGTTGTTGTAGCTAGGCCTGGACGAAAAACTCGAGCCGAGCCACTAACGAGCCGATTGAGCTATAACGAGCCGAGCTGGCTCGATATCCAGCCCCAGCTTGCTTGCTTGCTTTGCGTTTCCATGCCAACGTGTGCTTGCAAAGCCTCTGCTCTGGTGATGGGGAAATGCCGGCCGTGATAGGTGGCCGGATTGTTGTCTTTATCTTGTGATATACATATAATATGCTGCTATATCATGTACACATGTTGCAATTTTCTGCTTCCTATACTTGGCTACTTCTAGATCGAGCTTTGCTTTGTCAAACTTTGGTTCGAACTTTTCTTTTCGAAATAAATCATTCATTAGATATCTATCAATCATGATCCATATAGAAATAGAAAGAGATACAGAGAGAGAATTCGAAGAAGGTTTTGCCTCGTATGCGGGGTGGCACATTACCTACCAATCTAATCCAGTGTGATGGTTGTGCTCGAAGTAGACAGGAGCAGACGATTAATTTGGAGAGTCAATTCACTCTGTTCGCTTGAACTACTTTTCAGCCAACGAACAATATTTTATTCTTACAACAAATCAGCATAAGCATTAGCATAAGCGAACATGGAATGTTTGGGTACCACGCATGTGTAAGGAATGGCTTTTTTTATGTCAGTTAAGGTGTACATCAAAATCATGACGCGAAGACATGTGAAGAAGACTAATTCCACGGTCAGTTTATAGAGAACAGAAGTATATATAGGACACTAGGATAGGGTTTTGGACTTTTGGTTAGGACACCGTTATTAGCTACAGTCTTAGTGGGGCCTGAATTAATTCTTGTATATATTTGATGTAAATATTAGCTTGTAGGAAATTAACGAGAGAGAAAATATGGTTTCATTTATTTATGTGCAAATTTGGTGCATGCCAAGGAAAAACCTACAAATTCACAAAAAAGAATACAGCGGTATCTTTGTATTACTAGTATATAACAAATTCCATTGCTTAATTCAGCTTTTGTTTCCTCTCCCCCTCCAACTATCCTATATATTTTCCCATTTAACCCAATATACAAAATATAGACTGGTTTAAACTCCCATGATTCTTTAAGAGATTATATTACTCATCAACCCCCTAACGAAATTTCCATTTTCTTCTCATTGCACAACTTGTATTTTACATTCAAATCATGACGACAGATAATTGGGGGGGGGGGGTGTTCCATACCTTCGGCAAGTGACGACTGTGAAAGGGCAAGTGGCGACTGTGAGAGGGCTGCGTGGCGGTGGCGAGAAGCTTGCAGTGGGATGCGCGGCGTCGGTGCTGAGAAGGGCTGCAGTGGGATCATTGACGATGTTGATGCCTGTAGGCGCCACTCCCTCGCAGGAGGCGTTCGTCATGTTCCTTGTCGGTTTGCTTGTAACACCCTAAAATTTGCTTCTTTGGAAATAAAGCTAAAATGGGTTAATTTTGAATTTTTGTGCTCATGAAAACAAAGGGAAATAATATTTTTCACTAAATTGAAATTTATCATAAGGTGTAGCAATATTGTTGTGCATACATGCTGATGCATTTGTGTTTTGTATTGCTTGGTTTTGACCAAAGATCAAAATGAATTCAAGTTGTTCTTTCAAAATACGTTTAGATCAATTTTCCTTCTCTGATATACATATATCATTTTTCTACAATCAAATTCCTTGTTTCTCATCCGTCAATCAACCTCTATAAACTTCTCGGGAATTTTTCTGACTTTTCTGTAGCTTGTTTCCACTTATCTGTGAGCATAATCTAATTTTTAGATTCTCTAAAATATCTTATCATGAGCTCTAAATACTTTATTTCGGTTCCCCATGTTCCATAATGTCTCCGGAAAATTTCTCCAAATTTTCGGAGCTTTCGGAGTATTTTTCGCGGCTTAAATAATAATTCTGGACTTTTCTAGAATTATTTATCCACGAAAATAATTAATTCCGAAAATAATAAATCTCTCATTTTCCCCGACGCTCAAAGCCCATGTGCAATGATCTTAATAAATCTCAAAGGCACATACATTTATTTACTAATGGGCTTTAATAATTAATTAGGCCTATTAGTAAAGACGGAGGGTGCAACATCAATTAATACCATATTGCTAGTTGATATGAAGGCGAGAAGTTTTCTCCCAATAAGTATGGACCTATTCCTTGGGCAAAGCACACCAAAACTACCGTAAGAGGAGCCACTAGTTTGAGAAATCTCTCGTGTAGTAAATTATATTTTTCTCCTCTTTCTCTCGCCGTCGCCGCCGCGCTGCCTAGCCCGGTCATATTCTTCTCGGCAACAAGTAAGTCCGCCGCCGTCCCTGTATTCTTGGAAAATAAACCCGTAGTCCAAAACATGTTTACAGATTTTGTTTTCTTCATTTGAAAGCGTATTTTGTTTCGGTTAAAAATAAATTACGTTTTCAGCTATTTACAGAATTGCCACTGATTTTGTTTTAGCCATAACTTCTCCATTTTAACTCCGATTTGATCCGTTCAACTTGCGTTAGGTTCGTAATTTCATAATCTATATGTTAATACTACTGTTAAGTAGGTTTTCAACTTTTAAAATTCGTGATTAGATTTACTCTATTATTTTAATAGAGGAAATCTTGTTTATTTCATATCTTCTACGTTTCAACTCCGTTTTGAGCCATTCAAGTTGCGTTAGATTCATAGCAACGAGATCTACGCATTTGTAACAGTATTTATCATGTCACTGATATTGGAATTTCATGGTTTGAATCATATCTTAAATAACAATTATGCAACTGGGTTTTGTAAATAAAATATGATTTGTTTTACTTTAGTTTTATAATTCGAATCTAAATTTGACTTAAATTATAATCTCTATAAAATATCTTATATATATTTTTATACCATTAAGATATATAAAGCTAATAGTTTTATGGGTAAATCTATCGGTAGTTGTACCTTTTCAACCATAGCTCCGATTAGCGTGCTTTTCGCGACTTTGTGTTTGTAGCGATGTGTAGAATCGTGTTTCAAACTCTTTTACTTATTTTTGTATAACTGGTATACTGTTCTAATATAGATCTATTATTTGCTTCGTGTATGATTGTATGAATGCTTGTGTGGTGCTATATGGTTCAGTCAATCGGTGAGGTTTACGTGGTGATTAAGAAGCTATTCTTTGAAGACTAGAAGCTGAGAATTGGAAGCAGAAGATTGAAAGTTGAATACTAAAGGCTTTCGAGCGTATTGCTTTGGGGGAAAAGCAAGTTAAGGCAAGTATAGCATGGGATCATCCTTGTTACCTAATCACTTTTAAAGCACTTAAATCACTATGCATGTGTCTCCTTGTTAAGGATGCCTTAGAAATTGATCTTGTACCTTGTCGCCTATGGTTTTGCATTGGGTAGCTATTGCTAGTGCTTAACATAAAACTATGATCTTGTAATTTGACTAATGGAATATGAAATAACATTAAAAGATGACTTTTTAGTAACATAATGAAAGAGGGCTAGAGCCTTGGGCTATCTTTTGGTGCTCTAGTTTCTCTCCATAAGGACTTATCTGTAAGCGAACATCCGGGACTTACAGTACAGCTGTGAGGGCTACATGGCTCTGGCTTTAGTCATATAAGAGAACCTTTTCTAGCTTGTTAGAGGTTACCCAAAAGGGCACAAAAGGGGTGTTTCTCGGGTTGGGTGTCGTGCGGCTTCTGTCCTTATGTGTATAGGCTGCGCGTCATTGTGCCATACGGAAGGGGAGCTCTATCTTCGCAGGTTACAGAAACCTAGCGGCCCTAACTTGTTAGACGAACCTTGGAAAGACTTCATAGTGAAACCTGTCTGCCTATTGAGGCCTTGCAAACCTCGGGCTTATAGGGATCATGACTCACAGTGAAAGTGTACAACCTCTGCAGAGTGTAAAACTGGTATATCAGCCGTGCTCACGGTCACGAGCGGCCTTGGACCCTTATGGAATAGATGATCACTATTGAACTATAATATGCTTATGTTTTTGCTATTCATTCTTCATATTACCTGATCATATGTTTATTCTGGGATTAAAGACATCTTGATTCTACTCATATGCTAAAACTTTGCCAACTAAAAGCTACATGCAGTTAAACCCGTGTCATGCCTTTTGAGCCTCATGAACCCCGTGTTATGCTTGTTGAGTTCGACATGGACTTACTCTTGCTATTTTCCACATCTCAGGAAGGGTACCAGACTGCTAGATTCTGGAATTGTTAGGCTTGTGATCAACCAGTCAGTTTGATCCTAGAGTGAAGGTTACACCCGGTGTTCGGAGTTGTCTTTCCGCTGTGTTGCTCTTTAAGGTTATATCTTATACTATTGCGTTATGTTTAATAAGCATTTGTTTCTTGATATTACACTTATCTGCAGCTATATGTGAGATTTGACCTCTTTATTTCACATATAGTGTATATCTGGTTTTGTTCTTAAAACTGGGTGTGACAGAGTGGTATCAGAGCAATACTGACTGTAGGACGCAAGCCTAGTAGAAACTGGTCGTTATAAGGTCTAAGAGTTGCCACTAAAATCCTTGTTCTATAAACCTTGGTATTTTCTTTCATACTGTATCCTTGCCCTTGATATTATGCCCGCCTTGTTGCTTATTTTAAAAATCTTTGTTCTCATCTTCACTTCTTGATTTGGTATGCTTTTAGAACCTCATCTTACCATCTTCTTGCGACATTGGAAGAGAAGCATTAGGATCTTTTCCCTTTATATGAAGAAAACGATAGCATCGCAAGTTGAGTCAATGTGGAGTTGTGCTCCTATATTGCCTTGTTGGATTGTCTTTATGCCTATGCTTGTTTTGGATCTTTGTAATGATTGCAATGAACTTGTTGGGTGTTCCCACAATTTCATTCAGTTTATAGGCCTAAGGTATAAGGATTAATGAAATAAATAGTTGGGATATAGTTTTCTTCTATTCTCTCCATCCTGTCTTTTTAAAGCAGCCTGCACTCTTCGCTTTATATCTCTGATTTTGGACAATCATAAATCATGAGAAAATTCTGTACAAAATTAGACTTCAATATCTTTCACTGAGTGCAAGAATCACCTTGATAGCTATTTTGGGTATGGAGATACGAAAATCACAAGGTGATGCATCTGTACTGTTTGGAACCAGGAACAGTTTCTGTTGGGCACTATGTTCGACTATCTTAACTACAGAATATGGGAAAGTGTTCTATACAAAAGTTGCTGAGGATTCCATAAGCTTTTCAACCAAGTAAGGCGTGTCATCATATAAGTTTTGGAACTCTAGATACAACTGTTGCAAGATGCCGCATCTGCGCTGCCAGATTTTCTGAACAGATTTCATGTCTCACTCTGAAACCATATTTTAAATTAGGAATCTGGGGAGGTGATCAATAACAAAGTTGTAGAAAATTTGATAAGCTTTCCAACGGTATAAGGTGCAACTTAATTGGATTAACGGAACTCGAGTTATGGCTGTTTTTCTGCACTGCTGTTTATCTACCCGCGAGGAATTTCAGATCACTTGTTCCTGCTTATAGACATGAGTATCCTTGGGATATCAGAAGATCTTTATGATGGTTAATTCACTCGAAAGAAGATGCAAGCTATCCTTTGTTGTTCCCCTAGTTTATCTTTTCTTAAGGGGGGTAGCCAAGTTGAAGAAGATGCAAGATGAAGATTTCATACATTCTAGTTTTTCACTTGGAAGAATGGGTTAACCCCATGGTTGAGAAGTCAACATCAAGCACAGATATCCTCAACTCAAGATTGATAATTGTTGGATTGTCTATAAGGAGCTTGAGTAATCATCAGGATTGGTCTTCGCTTTGAGCTATCATCAATTGGGAGTGTAACCTTCAATATACCCAAGACAAGTTGACCCTGATGGCATAGGAATGAGATATTAGACAAGTGCAGTTGGTTCTATGAAGACTTAGAAGACCTCAATGTTGCACCAAGCATGGTAAGCAAGTTTTGATAGAAGGAATGTCCTCACTTGGATGTGTTATCCCTCATGGTTGGTGTACGAATGAGTCAGAAAGTAAATGATGTGTTGAAATGGAACCCACCAAATCAAAGGATGTAAGTGAGACTTAGAGATTCATGGAAATGGTAGGATACTATCAGAGGTTCATTAGGGGCATTATAATCTGGACATAAGAGTGACATCAACGTGGATTGTAAGAATCTAGTAGACATTATCAATAAGTTGGGGTTGAGCTAGTGACATTATTGTTGGATTGGAATTGATTTCGACTTGGAAGTGTGTTATCACTTGGAGAAGCAAAGTAAGAGTCATTGTCGATGCCCTTAGCAAAGGAGAATTTTTCTAAGAAGATTCGGACGACACCATGGACTAAGCATTGTTTTTAAGTGTTGAGCAACTTCTGAGCATATATAGTCATTAATGTTTTGAAGTTGGTGATGGAACCTACTTTGGACCAAGAAAATAAGAAGGCTCCATTGGAAGGTGAACATATGAAGAAATAGATTTGATAGTATGGACTAAAAAGGAAAGATGACCTAGTGATTGGAGTTGCCTAAGAGTTGTTCGGAGTACCCGTAAAGATTTTAGAATTAGTTGAGCAAGTTACTTGTGGTAAGGTTATCATAAGCAAAGTAAGGCGGAATCTTTACCAAGGAGATGGAACTACTCAAGAAAGTGAGAAGGATTCCAAGACAGAGTATGCCTATCTCTTTGACCACTATCTTCCGAATCTCGGGACGAGATTCATCTTAAGGGGGTAGAATTGTAACACCCTAAAATTTGCTTCTTTGGAAATAGAGCTAAAATGAGTTAATTTTGAATTTTTGTGCTCATGAAAACATAGGGAAATAATATATTTCACTAAATTGAAATTTATCATAAGGTGTAGCAACATTGTTGTGCATACATGCTGATGCATTTGTGTTTTGTATTGCTTGGTTTTGACCAAAGATCAAAATGAATTCAAGTTGTTCTTTCAAAATGCGTTTAGGTCGATTTTCCTTCTCTGATATACATATATCATTTTTCTACAATCAAATTCCTTGTTTCTCATCCGTCAATCAACCTCTATAAACTTCTCGGAAATTTTTCTGACTTTTCTGTAGCTTGTTTCCACTTATCTGTGAGCATAATCTAATTTTTAGATTCTCTAAAATATCTTATTATAAGCTCCAAATACTTTATTTCGGTTCCTCATGTTCCATAATGTCTCTGGAAAATTTCCCCGAATTTTCAGAGCTTTCGGAGTAATTTTCGCGGCTTAAATAATAATTCTGGACTTTTCTAGAATTATTTATCCACGAAAATAATTAATTCTGAAAATAATAAATCTCTCATTTTCCCGACGCTCAAAGCCCATGTGCAATAATCTTAATAAATCTTAAAGGCACATATATTTGTTTACTAATGGACTTTAATAATTAATTAGGCCTATTAGTAAAGACGGAGGGTGCAACATCAATTAGTACCATATTGCTAGTTGATGTGAAGGCGAGGAGTTTTCTCCCAATAAGTATGGACCTATTCCTTGGGCAAAGCACACCAAAACTACCGTAAGAGGAGCCCCTAGTTTGGGAAATCTCTCGTGTAGTAAATTATATTTTTCTCCTCTTTCTCTCGCCGTCGCCGTCGCCGTCGCCGCCGCGCTGCCTAGCCCGGTCATACTCTCCTCGGCAACAAGTAAGTCCACCGCCGTTCCTGTATTCTTGAAAAATAAACCCGCAGTCCAAAACATGTTTACAGATTTTGTTTTCTTCATTTGAAAGCGTATTTTGTTTCGGTTAAGAATAAATTATGCTTTCAGCTATTTACAGAATTGTCACTGATTTTGTTTTAGCCATAACTTCTCCGTTTTAACTCCGATTTGATCCGTTCAACTTGCGTTAGGTTCGTAATTTCATAATCTATATGTTAATACTACTGTTAAGTAGGTTTTCAACTTTTAAAATTCATGATTAGATTTACTCTATTATTTTAATAGAGGAAATCTTGTTTATTTCATATCTTCTACGTTTCAACTCCGTTTTGAGCCATTCAAGTTGCGTTAGATTCATAGCAATAAGATCTACGCATTTGTAACAGTGTTTATCATGTCACTAATATTGGAATTTCATGGTTTGAATCATATCTTAAATAACAATTATGCAACTGGTAATTGTAAATAAAATATTATTTGTTTTACTTTAGTTTTATAATTCGAATCTAAATTTGACTTAAATTATAATCTCTATAAAATATCTTATATATATTTTTATACTATTAAGATATATGAAGCTAATAGTTTTATGGGTAAATCTATTGGTAGTTGTACCTTTTCAACCGTAGCTCTGATTAGCGTGCTTTTCGCGACTTTGTGTTTGTAGCGATGTGTAGAATCGTGTTTCAAACTCTTTTACTTATTTTTGTATGATTGGTATACTGTTCTAATATAGATCTATTATTTGCTTCGTGTATGATTGTATGGATGCTTGTGTGGTGCTATATGGTTCAGTCAATCGGTGAGGTTTACGTGGTGATTAAGAAGCTATTCTCTGAAGACTAGAAGCTGAGAATTGGAAGCATAAGATTAAAAGTTGAATACTAAAGGCTTTCGAACGTATTGCTTTGGGGGAAAAGTAAGTTAAGGCAAGTATAGCATGGGATCATCCTTGTTACCTAATCACTTTTAAAGCACTTAAATCATTATGCATGTGTCTCCTTGTTAAGGATGCCTTAGAAATTGATCTTGTACCTTGCCGCCTATGGTTTTTCATTGGGTAGCTATTGCTAGTGCTCAACATAAAACTATGATCTTGTAATTTGACTAATGGAATATGCAATAACATTAAAAGATGACTTTTTAGTAATATAATGAAAGAGGGCTAGAGCCTTGGGCTATCTTTTGGTGCTCTAGTTTCTCTCCGTAAGGACTTATCTATAAGCGAATATCTGGGACTTACAGTACAGCTGTGAGGGCTATATGGCTCTGGCTTTAGTCATATAAGAGGACCTTTTCTAGCTTGTTAGAGGTTACCCAAAAGGGCGCAAAAGGGGTGTTTCTCGGGTTGGGTGTAGTGCGGCTTCTGTCCTTATGTGTATAGGCTGCGCGTCATTATGCCATACGGAAGGGGAGCTCTACCTTCGTAGGTTACAGAAACCTAGCGGCCCTAACTTGTTAGACGAACCTTGGAAAGACTTCATAGTGAAACCTGTCTGCCTATTGAGGCCTTGCAAACCTCGGGCTTATAGGGATCATGACTCACAGTGAAAGTGTACAACCTCTGCAGAGTGTAAAACTGGTATATCAGCCGTGCTCACGGTCACGAGCGGCCTTGGACCCTTATGGAATAGATGATCACTATTGAACTATAATATGCTTATGTTTTTGCTATTCATTCTTCATATTACCTGATCATATGTTTATTCTGGGATTAAAGACATCTTGATTCTATTCATATGCTAAAACTTTGCCAACTAAAAGCTACATGCAGTTAAACCCGTGTCATGCCTTTTGAGCCTCATGAACCCCGTGTTATGCTTGTTGAGTTCGACATGGACTTACTCTTGCTATTTCCCACATCTCAGGAAGGGTACCAGACTGCTAGATTCTGGAATTGTTAGGCTTGTGATCAACCAGTCAGTTTGATCCTGGAGTGAAGGTTACACCCGGTGTTCGGAGTTGTCTTTTCGCTGTGTTGCTCTTTAAGGTTATATCTTATACTATTGCGTTATGTTTAATAAGCATTTGTTTCTTGATATTACACTTATCTGCAGCTATATGTGAGATTTGACCTCTTTATTTCACATATAGTGTATATCTGGTTTTGTCCTTAAAACTGGGTGTGACATTGCTCCTTCTTCATATATCAGCTTGCTACATCTCCTGCACTGGGATGGTTCTCTATGGGTCATGCGACGATGACATCGATGGATGTCGCAAACCTTCTTAAAAGTGTCATGTTGGGACATGGTTGCTAGTGTTTTGCTCGCTAGTGGTTCGCTGGCACATGGGTGACCGGCCTGTATCCCCCAGCGACAGTCAACATTGTGTCTTCTCTCATATCCATATCCGCTAGTTGGGCAGGAGGACCGAGTGTTCTTGGGTGCTAGATGGAGGGGACATCGTAGATGAAAAAGGTTGAGAGGTGCTTGCCGAAGCTCCTCTTTGTTGAGAGTGGAGCAAGATGCATGCTATCTACACTAGATGAATGTAGCCGCTTGAAGACATGTGAGGTTTAGAGTTGCTCTTACACAACATCAAAACCGGTTGAAAGCAAGGACAACGGGAACAAGTTTTGAAGCTTAGTCTATTTAGCTTTTTTCTTATTCCTTAAACTATCTTTCTTGTTGTTTTATGCTCCTTAGTTTTGAGGCTTTGAGCCTAAGAGCATGTGTAACTTTTGGTTGTATATATCCCATGTGGATATAGAGGCTGAATTTTATTCCTTTATCTAAAAAAGTACCTTCGGCAAGTCAACTCCCTCCCCTGCTAGTCATTGAGTTGCTGCACCTATCTTGCAGAGATATGTTACGTTCTTCATCATGAGATGTGACCACGAAGTTTGGACGAAGAAGAGTCCCGAAGGTACACCATGAGATGTGACCTAAAGGTTACCCCAAAGGTTAACCGTGTGATGTCTATGCATGCCATCGGAAGTGAACCGTAAAATAACAACCACAACTTTCACACCAAAACTCAACTTGTGGAGGTCATGATGAAGATGATCTTGAGTCGAGGACGACTCTATTTTAAGAAGGGGTGGATGATGAGGACATCATTCCTTTGGATGTAAATGTCATTCTCCAACGACTATGCAAGAACCGATTACTAGATTTCAAGTGTGATAATTAAATTTACAGGTGAGTTCATTCCTAAGCAATTCTTTTCGTATTATAAGAATAGATTACTACCTAATGATATTATTATTATTATAAATATTGGAAAGGATAATGAAGGACTTGGAGAAAGGCTTGGAGGAGGAGAGGACTAGCACGGGTGTCAAGTCACGACGGAGGCCCTAGTCCAACCAGAGTTAGAGTCCACCTCAAACTCTAGGAGTAGCCTCCAAAAAGTGTCCCCCAGGATGTATACAGACTCTAATTCGACGTTCTATATATCCATGGAAATCTAAGGATATAAGTTTTGCAATGAAACTAGAATCAAGTCGAAAATCCTTTTGAGTCCTCAATGGGAATCATTAAAACTAGTCGACATCAAGATTTTGACAGGGTGTTGTGTCATAGTATTTTGGGCCACTAGCACTATATTATGTTGGAGCCTATTAGGGGCGGGTCTAGGGGTTATGTGCACTCCTCAGATCTTATAACTCATGGTTGCTACTTCCCTTAGGATTTGGGTTTCGTTGAGTTCTAGTTTTCCACGTGAAACGGGCATTCTTTGTAACACTTCAAGTGTTTAGTCCTTAATTGCATTGCATTTGCATGGCATAAACATAAGCATGCATCATTCATGTTTGTTATTTTATGTGATGCAACACATGTAATTATTCTAGGGTTTGTTTGATTTATTTCATGAAGTATTTGATAGATGGTGTAACAAAAGGGTAAGGTAGCCAATCATGACCTACAACACCTTAGTTATACTTAGGGTAACATTTGGAACAAGGTTCATGTTGACCAAAATTACAAAATTGCCCTCCAAGAAAAGTTTGACCACCATTTGACCCTAGAAGGCCCTAGTTTGACCAATTAAAAAGTCTAATTTAGAGACCTTGCATGGAAGAGCACCCTTAAGCAAAGTTGTAGAGAATTTCATGAGGAACAAAAGTTCTAATATGGCCATCTCATGAAAATGATCAGAACATGCTCAAAAATGGCCCACAAGTTAGTATTAGGGGCTGTTTGGGGACTTAGCAAATTTTGCTAAGTGTTGAGCTGAAAACTATTTCACTGTACCCCACTTTGACACCTTATAACTCACAAACCAGGCCAAACCAGCTTTCACTCATATTGACAAACTTGTAGGTCACATGTAGCTCTACAACATTGTCGACATCACCATCACCTAGTTCTAAATGGTTTAGGAGATATGGTGCCTGGAAAAATGGGTTTCAGTCGGTTAGTTAACTGAAACTCGGTTTCAGATTTCGGGTGCCTCACTTTGGAGCGTTGTATCTCACTAACCAAGCCGAATTGGCTCACGACCCTATTGGCAATGTTGAAGTCCTCATGTAGCTCTACAACATTGCCAACATCAACCACGCCTGGTTCTCACTGGTTTGGGAGTTAATCGGCGACCAAACTGCTCTGTCAGTCGAGCGAGGTAACCTCCATTCAGTAAAACGGCGACGCCATGCAGCTGGCTCGCGTCGTGGCGCCCAGGCAGAGTCCGGTGGCCGCGTGGCGCGTGCGTGCTGCTGTCGTCTCCACGTCGCGAGCTCACGCGCGGGAGTGAAGTGGGAGTCGACACCTCCATCCCCAGCACTCACGCCACTCCCTCCTCCATTCCCTCGCTCTCTGGTCCGACGAGCAGTGCCACTCCGACCCCGCCGCGGCCGGGCGAGCTCACCACCGCACGGTAGCCTACCTAACTTCACCCACAGCTCCGCCTTAGGCTCCCGGACCTTCCCCTACATCGCGCTTGATCCATTTCGTAGAGGTGAGGAGGTATTGTCGATTTTCTCTCCACTGGAGCTCACCGGAGTATCGCCGCCGCCACGGTCCACCGTGGCTAGCTCCCCTCCCTCATTCTACTCCTGTCATGAACCTCGTTCTCACCTCCGTCATCTGTGGGGATGCTTGTGGCGAGACCTTACCGTAGGATGTGACCTCGTCGGAGCGGAACACGACGACCACGGTCGTCACGCTCACCGTCCCGCATCACGGCGTTCCGTGGCCGGGGTGGTTAGAGCCTCTCTCCATCTCCCTTCTCTACCTCAATCAGTCCGCCTAGTTGCAGTGAAGCTCGTACAGAGCTCAGATGTGACCGTGCAGCCTCACCGGCGGCAGTACACCGCCACCCGACCCTCACCGGCCGCCGCTCACGACGGCGAGCCCCTCCCACTCCAACTCGAGCCTTCCTTCTT
The DNA here is from genome assembly GCA_038087645.1 of Saccharum hybrid cultivar R570. NCBI lineage: Eukaryota > Viridiplantae > Streptophyta > Magnoliopsida > Poales > Poaceae > Saccharum > Saccharum hybrid cultivar. Next base: position 249,484 of record JAQSUU010000695.1, on the reverse strand, counting down.
GCACGAATCGAAGCACCTTGTGACGGAGAACGCGAGGGTGTGCTTGGTTTCCCGAGCGAGCTCCCCTCCGACGAGCTTGAGCTCGCCGGAGCGCGCGGTTCGCCGCGCCCCTGTCTCTCTCTCTCTGACGGCGGGTCCCGCCTGGCAGACCCACGCGCGCGGGCGGGAGCGCTGCGCGGGCCGCGCACGCGAGTGTGTGGGCCGATTTTTCTCCGGGCCGGCCCAGTCGTCCGAAATGAAATTCATTTTTATTATTTTGTCACTGATTTTTGCACAAGTTAGAAAAATATAGATCTAGGGTTTTAATGATCCAAAAATCATGAGATAAATTTTATTAGGGTCCACATGATGTGTAGTATTTTAGAAAAATATAAATCTGGAATGTGATATTTAATTTTTAGGAGAATTTAATAGATCCTTTAAATGTGTTTTGGAATGCATGCAAAATTGTTAAATTTATAACTTGAGCTGTAGTGTTCCATAAATCATAAAATTTGGTGGGTAGGTTACTCTATGCTAGTCCTAGCTCTGGTAAAAATTTGGGCATCAGTGCTTAAGTACTTTTCAAGTTATAATGCTATCTTGTTATTTTAGGAAATGCTTAAAGGAATTTTAGTAATTTTTCTACATGTGCAATGTTCTTATAAATTTTTGGAGAATGTCTTGGTATCTTAGAGTGTCTAAGAAAAATATGAAATCTGTTGTTTGACACTTTTCAATAGGGTTTCTTATTTATACAAAAATCAGCCTTATTAGCTTGTGAATTTTGTGTAGGGAGTTCTTGTGAATAAATTTAGTTCAAATTTTGACAGCAGTCTCTTTTTGGGTCAAAGAGTCCTCTGTAATTTTTGTAGAATTTTGGGAGCAGTTTACATATATGTTTAAAATTCTACTTAATTACTTAAGTAAATTGAGAAATGGGTTTAAATAAATGTTCTAGGTGGGCACACCTTACTTCCTGGTGTCTTTGTGATATTGTGAACTTATAGTAGCATTAGTTTGGTTTTAGAGAATGTTTGCTACATCAATAAATATTTAACCTTTGTAATTTTAGGTTTTCTGGACAGCTAAGTAGTAATTCTAAATTTGGCTTTGATAAAATTGGTTGCTGGACAACTTGTAAATACCAAAGTTGGAGTAAACTTGATGAACTAGCTTGTGTTGAAATTTAGAAGCATTTGGCTTAGTAGTTTGAGAGTTACTGTTGTTTAAAGTGGCAGTTCAAAATATGCTACTCTCTGTTTTGGAGAGGACAGATTCTGGAACTTGTGAAGTTTGACATGGACAACTTAGGAGTTTGGAGTTGAGGTCTGAAAATGAATTGTAGTACATTTCTTAGGCTTTCCAGATTGCCTTAGATCATATCTTTTGGACTTATAAATCTCCAGTTGTGATAAAAACAAGTAGCTGCTGTCCAGAATGCTTACTGTGGTGTTTTGCTGATTGTTATGGTGAGATATCCTAAGACATGCTACTTTTGTAATTGTTAGGTGTTAGGGCCTTAACTGAGGATGAGCAACTTTATCTTAGGTTAAGTAGCTTAGGTAAGTACTTCTCCACCGGAGAAGAGATTTGCACGTACTAATAAAGTAACTTGATTAGATTATTGTTTTTATTTCTGAAATGCATTTCATTCCGAGCATGTTGCACCCATTTATGCATCCATTATATTTATTGTGCATTCATGCAATAGGTACACCGGAGGGGGTAACTCTCCTCGAATTCGAGCCGGTAATTCCGGAGGAGAACCAGGAGCAGCAGGAGCCCGAGGAACCAGCCGGCGACGAAGCTCCGTCAGAAGATCTACCCGAGTGTCCGGACCACAGACCCGCAACATTTCTCAAAGGCAAGCCCCGGTGCATGCTGAACCTACTGATTTATAAATTAATCTTGCGTACTTTTAATTGTTTACTGCATTAAGTTGTAGGAGTTATATGAAAACACTTGCTGCATTGTACCTGTCCTTGTCCAGCTATCGTACTTAATCCTATATTAGGTTTAGGCACGTGTCAATGCTTAGCCCTGCTTAGTACGGTAGAAGTCGGGTGATTTCCGGTCATCCGCGAGATGTAGGAAGGAGTCCCGAGTGGCTTTATGGCTATCGTGGATGGAACCATGCTTAAAACTGAAATTGAGACCGGGCGGGAGTTCGATAGTACAGCCGCAAGACACTTCACGTCTTGGGTGTGGAGCTATGCCCGCCTGAGTCGTTTAAGGACCGATTCGCTGTACGTCCTTGAGTCATGTTGAACGCAGTCTAACACTTAGTTGGCCGGATAAGTCGTTCCGACCGCGAAGCCGAGTAATGTGGTTCAGGCCGGGAATCGAATGGTAGGTTGCTTCTTGGAGGAGAGAAAGGATGTGCTTGGGGACATTGGCGTGAGACCAAGGGGGGGTTAGAGTCCCTATCACCTGGCAGAGTGTCGCCCTTGGGGTCGCGACATTATTCGGACCCGTGATTCCTGAATCATATGAAACGGTGGCCTGTGCGACCCTGGCAGGGGTCTGCACGGTGAGTGTTAGAAATACCCCTCCAGCTGGATAGGAATTCGATTCGAATCGCCGTCGCTCCCGGTTAGTGAGCACTTGACTTGAGCAGCGGCAACGTAGATCTCATTAAATAAACTGGTGGTTAAGGGAATGATACAATGTTGCCACAATTCATAACTGCTCTGGATATAATGATGATAATTGTTTGATTATAATCAAGTGCATGTTTAGTACAGGTGCTAAGATAGATGACAGGTAAATGCTAAAAATAACTGCTAGTACAGGCTACAAGAGTTTAAATTACTTATGCCTTTATGCAAAATGTTATGTCAGCTAGCCTCTTGTGTAAGCCTTGCATAATCCTTGGTGTCACTTTATTTTCTGGTTTTCGACGGGTAAGTCTAGCTGAGTACATTCCAGTACTCAGGGTTCATTCCCTCCTGTTGCAGATGACATGCTTTATCAGGGATTCTGCAAGACATGTCTCCACCCTGCGGGTGACGATGACTAGATCACAAGGGCGTGATCGTCTTTATGTACTTTCCTCATGCTTTTGCGGGTTGTCGATCATCCAGACTGGCAGTATTTAATTAACTAGTGTGTGTGTTATGCTTCCGCTACTTTCAAACTTGGTTTGTAATATTTGCTACTCCGTGGTGTAAACTTATTTCAGAACTACTTGTGAAATGTATCGTATGATGTTGTATGTTGAATGATGCGATCCTGGTTGTAAGCAGTTTGGTTTGAAATCCTTCATGATTTCGATTGACTACCGGGATTATATGGGCTCAAGTTTGAAAATTTGAGCGCTTCGGTGCTTGTTTTCGTACTTGTGCTCTTATAATTTGGTCGGTTCTGTTACAGCTGGTACCGGAGCATAATTCAACATTAAACACATCATATGAGTATTTAAAAACAAAAATATTTGATTATGAAAAAGGGTTAAAACACTAAAAATTATTTTTTTTTTGGTATGCCAGTGATCACATCCCTTAGCCCAAATAAGGACTCTTAGGTGGCTTATTATAAAGACTAACTTGGGGGCCTCGTTTGTTTTTATTTCGTCGTCCATACGGCGTGATATTGTATGGATGCCATCCACTTGGGTGGTAATGTATGGATCAATTACCTCGACGCTCTGGTAAGTGTGAGTTGTGAGAGCATGATCGTCCAACCGGCGGTCTAGGGGAGAGTAGTTGTGGTGACTTATATATTTACATGTTTAAACCATGTAACTATGTAAAAGCACTTAAATGTGGGAACCTTTATATATCGGGTAGCTTGATACTGAAGTATATACATTTGGGGATGTATATATGGAAAGTATTTAAATTACTGCTTTCTTGTGTGCTTAATGGGAAACTGTTGGGCTGAAATGAGGTTTTCTGCAGGTACACTAACAGCGTAACGAGTAGACCGATAGTTTCGCTTATATGAGAGAACGTATGGATGCCACCGCCTAGCGTTAGAACTTTAGGTTTCTACTAAGGTGAGAGGGCGTACGAAACGTGCATGCATCATGTTTAATTATATCATACATATCATTTACTCCCTCCTTAAAAATTTCTGTACTCCCGACTAAAGTAAATTTCGTATCCCCTAAATGATCCTCACTTTAAGTCGTATCTTATCTTGTTGCTACAGATGGCACGTACCAAGAGGACCGCTCGTAAGTCCACTGGGGGCAGGGCACCGCGTCACCAGCTCGCTCCACGTGAGCCACGCCCTGAGCCTACTGAGGTGGAAAGGCTGAGGGCAGAGCTGGCAGAGGTGACTGCTGCTAGGGATGCAGCACGGCAACAACTGGAACAAGTGATTCATGATCGTGATCAAGAAACGCTTGCAGTCCAGAGGTTGACAGTAGCAAACCGCAACTGTCAACGCATGTTGGTCCGTGTGATGGAACAGAGGGATGAAGCCTGGCACGAGGAGAACGTTCTGAGAGCTCGCCAGTTTGAGCTCGAGCAGCAGTTAGAAAATGCTGAAGAATACAATGACAACCTTCATGAAGAAGTGCATCGCCTGAATAACGAGCTTAATCCCCTGCTACCTAGAAACAACAATATAGATGAAGATATGGGATCAGGCATCTTCATGGCTGAGGATGATGATGAAGTGGAGGTTGATGGACCACAGGATGCCCCACCTGCAGAAGCACCAGAGGAAGAGCCAGAAGAAGAAGAAGATGAGGAGTTAGAGCCTATCAGTGATGAGGACGGCTGGGAGATCCATGACACCGACTCGGAGGATGATGCTTAGAGTAGTCATCACGTGCCTTTAATGTTAGGATCGTCTTTTGGGCCCTCCCTGTGAAGGAGTGAGGCCTTGTAATAACTTGACTTTGGGATGTAAGGCTGAACCGTATGTTTTCTGAATGTAGTTTGAACCTGTTAATTTTGATCACAACTTGATGTCTTATTATGTTGCGTTCGATGATGGTGTCCCGATTAGCACCCTTCGGTGCCGCGACGAAACCGAGAGCCTCCTATGGCGCGCGACATAAGGCTGTGCTGCTTGGCACGCGCAGGTATCGAGGTGGCTAGTCATGATCCACCATGGAAATCTTCATTAAGAAGTCTCTTTGTGGTCAGTTTGAAGTAGCCTTTCACAGTCAACTAAGAATCTTGAAATTAAATTCAAGTACCGGCAAAAGATCAAAAATCACGTAGATTTTAACGTAAACGGTTCAGTAACTACTGTACTCCTTGTGTGTGAGCCTTTATCAAAGTACACCTCGTTGGATTCTCTCGCATGATTGCGCCAATTGATCCGCTTGAATGGATTGTGCGGTTGTGATGAATTATTGTGCCATGAATAATTTGAGAGGTCTATTTCATGAAGTCAGTTGGACATATTTACAATAATTCATCTACAAATTTCCCACATCGTCAGTGCTCATTGGTTATGCATTTTGCAGATGTCGTACAATCTTCGTCGGGGTCGGGGCAATGAGGATGAGGAACAGCCACCCCCTCCGCCACCACCTACCCCGGCTGAGCTGATGCAGACAGTGGTCGAAGGGCAGCGCATGTTGGCAGATGCTATGCGCCAGCTGGCTAACCGGGAAGCTCGTCCTGGCCACCAGGGCCCAGAGCCAAATCAGTACAGCGATTTCAAGGACTTTCTGGATACTAAGCCCCCTCTCTTCAAGGAAGCGGAAGAACCACTGCAAGCTGATGAGTGGTTAAATACTATTGAGCAAAAGTTTCGTCTGCTTCGCCTGACTGATGAGTTAAAGACTGAATATGCTTCTCACCAGTTGCATGGTCCAGCGGGCATTTGGTGGAGCCACTATCGTTCCACACTGCCTGCAAATGTCCCTATTGCTTGGGATCAGTTTAAGGCGGCATTCCGGGGAAATTATATTCCTCCCGGTCTTATGGCAATCAAGCACACCGAGTTTATGAGGCTGTCGCAAGGAAACAAAAGCCTGACTGAATACTTGCAGTCCTTCAACAACCTGGCAAGGTATGCCACAGAGTTTGTGGATACCGATGCCAAAAAGATTGCTAGCTTCAAAAGGGGCCTCGGTCCAAAACTGATGAAAACTATGGGCACTAGCAAATGTACTACTTTCAATGATTTCATCAGCGATGCTCTGACTCAAGAGAACAACAATGCTATCTATTCTGCTTCTAAGAGCCGCAAAAGGGCCATTGAGGCGAGTGTTTCACAGTCTCGAGCTCTAGCTGCCCCGAGAGCTCCTCCTCGCCCTCCTGCCGCAAATGCTAAGTTCCGTCCTCCACAAAAGAAGGTGCCAATGAAAACTGGGTTTCGTAAGGCATATACAGTGGCTCCGCCAAAGAGTAATGCGGGCCAAGGCAGCTCCAGTATTCCTCCTAGCAACATGCCTTGCTGGAACTGTAACAAGCCAGGCCATTGGTCCAGGAACTGTCCGTACCCTAAGAAAAATGTCAACCAAGGTAGTCGTCAGGGACACGCCCATTATAACAGCATTGAGGAAATTCCATCTGGTGAGGTGGTCACCGCTGGTAAGTTTCTAGTTGACCAACACCCCGCAGTGGTACTTTTTGATTCAGGTGCTTCGCATTCCTTTATCAGTCCTAAGTTTGCATCTAAATTTGCACACAAGTTGCATACTGTTGAAGGTGTGGGTTATTGTATTAGTGCTGCGAGTGGGAATATTTCCACAAACAAAGTAGTGGGGAACCTTAAGTTTGAGATAGAAGGGCGAAGTTATTCGCTTGCCCTATTGGTTTTACCTGGTTTAGACATAGATGTCATCTTGGGCATGAATTGGATGAGTCAGAATGGGGTACTCATTGACACATCCGCTCGGGTAGTTATGCTCAGAGATCCTACAGATCAAAAGGGTTTTCTAGTACAACTTCCCACAAAGGTTGAATTATCAGGGGAAATTCATGCTGTGCAAGCAAAGGCGTTGGCCGAAATTCCAGTAGTAAATGAGTTTCCAGACGTTTTTCCCGATGATTTGCCGGGACTCCCTCCGGATCGGGATGTGGAGTTTAAAATTGAGTTGTTGCCTGGCACAGCTCCCATCTCTAGGAGACCCTATAGGATGCCTCCAAATGAACTCACTGAACTTAAGGAGCAATTGAATGAACTTTTGAAGAAGGGGTTGATTCGTCCTAGTTCATCGCCGTGGGGATGTCCGGCTATCTTTGTAAAGAAGAAGGATCAGTCATTGCGAATGTGCGTAGATTATAGACCTCTCAATGCAGTCACTGTCAAAAATAAGTACCCTCTACCGCGAATCGACATCTTGTTCGATCAGTTGTCTAAAGCTAAAGTTTTCTCCAAGATTGATCTAAGATCTGGCTACCATCAAATTAAAATCCGACCGGAAGATGTTCCAAAGACAGCCTTTTCTACCAGATACGGTCTTTATGAGTATCTTGTTATGTCTTTCGGCTTGACAAATGCCCCCGCACACTTCATGTACTTGATGAATTCGGTGTTTATGCCTGAATTGGACAAGTTTGTGGTGGTATTTATTGATGACATCCTGGTATATTCGGTGAATGAAGAAGATCACGCTGAACATCTGCGTATAGTCCTCACAAGACTGCGTGAACATCAACTATATGCAAAGTTCAGTAAGTGCGAATTCTGGCTTCGAGAAGTACCCTTCCTTGGGCATGTGTTGTCCGATGGAGGAATTATGGTGGACCCCGCCAAGGTACAAGAAGTACTAAACTGGAAGGCTCCTATCTCGGTTCACGAGGTCCGGAGTTTTCTTGGTTTGGCTGGCTATTATCGTCGCTTCATCCCGGATTTCTCTAAATAGCCAAGCCAATGACTCGGTTGCTGCAAAAAGACACCAGGTTTGTCTGGACTCCTGAGTGCGATGCGGCTTTTCACCAACTGCGAACCCTCCTAACCTCAGCTCCGGTTTTGGCACAACCGGATATTGAGAAACCATTTGATGTTTATTGTGATGCCTCAGGCATAGGTTTGGGAGGTGTGTTGATGCAGGAAGGCCGAGTAATTGCATATACTTCTCGACAACTTCGGAAACATGAGGCGAATTATCCAACACATGACTTAGAACTCGCCGCAGTTGTCCATGCTTTGAAAGCCTGGCGACATTATCTGCTGGGCAATGTCTGCAATATCTATACAGACCACAAAAGCCTTAAATACATCTTCACCCAACCCGAGCTAAATATGCGTCAGAGAAGATGGCTCGAGTTGATTAAAGATTATAACCTTCAAGTGCACTATCATCCTGGCAAGGCAAATGTGGTTGCGGATGCTTTAAGCCGTAAGTCTCATTGCCATTCCTTAGTTGAAACTGATTTTCATCGGTCTCGCCTTCTACATCCAGCAGTCTTGTACAACATCACTGTCAGTTGTACTCTCAAAAACAGAATTATTGAACTCCAAAAGACTGACACTGGTATATTCCACATCAAGCGTAAGATGAATGAACAAGAAACTACACAGTTCAGGATAGACGAAGAGGGTGTACTATGGTTCAAGGATAGGTTAGTTGTGCCTAAGGACCGGGAGCTTCGAAATGATATTATGTCTGAAGCACACTCCTCTAAGTTGTCCATCCACCCTGGCAGCAATAAGATGTATTATGATTTGAAGCCATACTATTGGTGGACTAAGATGCGGAAAGAAATAGCTGCATATGTGGCTAGGTGTGACACCTGTTGCAGAGTTAAAGCTGTGCACATGAAAGCTGGACTACTTCAGCCACTTTCCATTCTAGGCTGGAAATGGGAAGAGATAAGTATGGATTTCATTGTCGGACTCCCTCCTACTGTCAAAAATCATAACTCTATTTGGGTAATTGTCGATCGTTTGACCAAATCAGCTCACTTCATCCCAGTGAGAGTGGACTATCGTCCCACTGACTATGCCGAGTTGTACTTCAATCAGATAGTTCGGCTCCATGGAATACCTCGTACTATCATATCTGACCGTGGTCCCCAGTTCACTGCTCGCTTTTGGGAGCATTTGCATCACCTTCTGGGAACCAAGTTAGTGAGAAGCTCTGCTTATCACCCCCAGACATCGGGTCAGACAGAACGAGTTAACCAAATCTTGGAAGATCTGTTGCGAGCATGCGTCATTTCATCCAAGGGTTCTTGGGAAAAATGGTTACCTTTAGCCGAATTTTCGTACAATAACAGTTATCAAGAGAGTATTAAGATGGCCCCATTTGAAGCTTTGTACGGTCGAAAGTGTCGAACTCCACTAAACTGGGTAGAAGCTGGGGAAAGAAGGTATTATGGTATTGATTTTGTTCATGAAGCTGAGGAACAAGTCCGTACCATCCAGAAACACATGGCTGCAGCACAAGCGAGACAGAAAAGCTATGCGGATCGTCGTAGAAAACCACTCGAATTTGAAGTTGGAGACTTCGTTTATTTGAAAGTTTCTCCAATGAAGAGTGTCCAACGTTTTGGTGTGAAGCGGAAACTTGCACCAAGATACGTGGGTCCTTTCCAGATCATAGGCAAGAGTGGAGCTGTTGCATACAAAATCCAGTTGCCTCCTGAAATGAGTGCCATATTCAACGTCTTCCATGTATCTCAGCTTAAAAAGTGTCTTCGAGTTCCTGAGGAACAAGTTCCTTTAGGTGATATCAGGCTGGAATCCGACCTAACCTATGAAGAAAAGCCAGTCCGAGTGATCGATACTCAGGAACGAGTAACTAGAAGTAAAGTGGTTAAGTGGTACAAAGTGATGTGGAGTAATCAGGGAAGTGAGAGTGATGCTACGTGGGAACGGGAGGATTATTTGCGGGATGGTTATAAAGAATTCTATGAAAAATGGTACGCTTTCCAAATCTCGGGACGAGATTTTTATAAGGGGGAGGGCTGTAACACTTCAAGTGTTTAGTCCTTAATTGCATTGCATTTGCATGGCATAAACATAAGCATGCATCATTCATGTTTGTTATTTTATGTGATGCAACACATGTAATTATTCTAGGGTTTGTTTGATTTATTTCATGAAGTATTTGATAGATGGTGTAACAAAAGGGTAAGGTAGCCAATCATGACCTACAACACCTTAGTTATACTTAGGGTAACATTTGGAACAAGGTTCATGTTGACCAAAATTACAAAATTGCCCTCCAAGAAAAGTTTGACCACCATTTGACCCTAGAAGGCCCTAGTTTGACCAATTAAAAAGTCTAATTTAGAGACCTTGCATGGAAGAGCACCCTTAAGCAAAGTTGTAGAGAATTTCATGAGGAACAAAAGTTCTAATATGGCCATCTCATGAAAATGATCAGAACATGCTCAAAAATGGCCCACAAGTCAGTATTAGGGGCTGTTTGGGGACTTAGCAAATTTTGCTAAGTGTTGAGCTGAAAACTGTTTCACTGTACCCCACTTTGACACCTTATAACTCACAAACCAGGCCAAACCAGCTTTCACTCATATTGACAAACTTGTAGGTCACATGTAGCTCTACAACATTGTCGACATCACCATCACCTAGTTCTAAATGGTTTAGGAGATATGGTGCCTGGAAAAATGGGTTTCAGTCGGTTAGTTAACTGAAACTCGGTTTCAGATTTCGGGTGCCTCACTTTGGAGCGTTGTATCTCACTAACCAAGCCGAATTGGCTCACGACCCTATTGGCAATGTTGAAGTCCTCATGTAGCTCTACAACATTGCCAACATCAACCACGCCTGGTTCTCACTGGTTTGGGAGTTAATCGGCGACCAAACTGCTCTGTCAGTCGAGCGAGGTAACCTCCATTCAGTAAAACGGCGACGCCATGCAGCTGGCTCGCGTCGTGGCGCCCAGGCAGAGTCCGGTGGCCGCGTGGCGCGTGCGTGCTGCTGTCGTCTCCACGTCGCGAGCTCACGCGCGGGAGTGAAGTGGGAGTCGACACCTCCATCCCCAGCACTCACGCCACTCCCTCCTCCATTCCCTCACTCTCTGGTCCGACGAGCAGTGCCACTCCGACCCCGCCGCGGCCGGGCGAGCTCACCACCGCACGGTAGCCTACCTAACTTCACCCACAGCTCCGCCTTAGGCTCCCGGACCTTCCCCTACATCGCGCTTGATCCATTTCGTAGAGGTGAGGAGGTATTGTCGATTTTCTCTCCACTGGAGCTCACCGGAGTATCGCCGCCGCCACGGTCCACCGTGGCCAGCTCCCCTCCCTCATTCTACTCCTGTCATGAACCTCGTTCTCACCTCCGTCATCTGTGGGGATGCTTGTGGCGAGACCTTACCGTAGGATGTGACCTCGTCGGAGCGGAACACGACGACCACGGTCGTCACGCTCACCGTCCCGCATCACGGCGTTTCGTGGCCGGGGTGGTTAGAGCCTCTCTCCATCTCCCTTCTCTACCTCAATCAGTCCGCCTAGTTGCAGTGAAGCTCGTACAGAGCTCAGATGTGACCGTGCAGCCTCACCGGCGGCAGTACACCGCCACCCGACCCTCACCGGCCGCCGCTCACAACGGCGAGCCCCTCCCACTCCAACCCGAGCCTTCCTTCTTGCACAAATCGAAGCACCTTGTGACGGAGAACGCGAGGGTGTGCTTGGTTTCCCGAGCGAGCTCCCCTCCGACGAGCTTGAGCTCGCCGGAGCGCGCGGTTCGCCACGCCCCTGTCTCTCTCTCTCTGACGGCGGGTCCCGCCTGGCAGACCCACGCGCGCGGGCGGGAGCGCTGCGCGGGCCGCGCACGCGAGTGTGTGGGCCGATTTTTCTCCGGGCCGGCCCAGTCGTCCGAAATGAAATTCATTTTTATTATTTTGTCACTGATTTTTGCACAAGTTAGAAAAATATAGATCTAGGGTTTTAATGATCCAAAAATCATGAGATAAATTTTATTAGGGTCCACATGATGTGTAGTATTTTAGAAAAATATAAATCTGGAATGTGATGTTTAATTTTTAGGAGAATTTAATAGATCCTTTAAATGTGTTTTGGAATGCATGCAAAATTGTTAAATTTATAACTTGAGCTGTAGTGTTCCATAAATCATAAAATTTGGTGGGTAGGTTACTCTATGCTAGTCCTAGCTCTAGTAAAAATTTGGGCATCAGTGCTTAAGTACTTTTCAAGTTATAATGCTATCTTGTTATTTTAGGAAATGCTTAAAGGAATTTTAGTAATTTTTCTACATGTGCAATGTTCTTATAAATTTTTGGAGAATGTCTTGGTATCTTAGAGTGTCTAAGAAAAATATGAAATCTGTTGTTTGACACTTTTCAATAGGGTTTCTTATTTATACAAAAATCAGCCTTATTAGCTTGTGAATTTTGTGTAGGGAGTTCTTGTGAATAAATTTAGTTCAAATTTTGACAGCAGTCTCTTTTTGGGTCAAAGAGTCCTCTGTAATTTTTGTAGAATTTTGGGAGCAGTTTACATATATATTTAAAATTCTACTTAATTACTTAAGTAAATTGAGAAATGGGTTTAAATAAATGTTCTAGGTGGGCACACCTTACTTCCTGGTGTCTTTGTGATATTGTGAACTTATAGTAGCATTAGTTTGGTTTTAGAGAATGTTTGCTACATCAATAAATATTTAACCTTTGTAATTTTAGGTTTTCTGGACAGCTAAGTAGTAATTCTAAATTTGGCTTTGATAAAATTGGTTGCTGGACAACTTGTAAATACCAAAGTTGGAGTAAACTTGATGAACTAGCTTGTGTTGAAATTTAGAAGCATTTGGCTTAGTAGTTTGAGAGTTACTGTTGTTTAAAGTGGCAGTTCAAAATCTGCTACTCTCTGTTTTGGAGAGGACAGATTCTGGAACTTGTGAAGTTTGACATGGAAAACTTAGGAGTTTGGAGTTGAGGTCTGAAAATGAATTGTAGTACATTTCTTAGGCTTTCCAGATTGCCTTAGATCATATCTTTTGGACTTATAAATCTCCAGTTGTGATAAAAACAAGTAGCTGCTGTCCAGAATGCTTACTGTGGTGTTTTGCTGATTGTTATGGTGAGATATCCTAAGACATGCTACTTTTGTAATTGTTAGGTGTTAGGGCCTTAACTGAGGATGAGCAACTTTATCTTAGGTTAAGTAGCTTAGGTAAGTACTTCTCCACCGGAGAAGAGATTTGCACGTACTAATAAAGTAACTTGATTAGATTATTGTTTTTATTTCTGAAATGCATTTCATTCCGAGCATGTTGCACCCATTTATGCATCCATTATATTTATTGTGCATTCATGCAATAGGTGCACCGGAGGGGGTAACTCTCCTCGAATTCGAGCCGGTAATTCCGGAGGAGAACCAGGAGCAGCAGGAGCCCGAGGAACCAGCCGGCGACGAAGCTCCGTCAGAAGATCTACCCGAGTGTCCGGACCACAGACCCGTAACATTTCTCAAAGGCAAGCCCCGGTGCATGCTGAACCTACTGATTTATAAATTAATCTTGCGTACTTTTAATTGTTTACTGCATTAAGTTGTAGGAGTTATATGAAAACACTTGCTGCATTGTACCTGTCCTTGTCCAGCTATCGTACTTAATCCTATATTAGGTTTAGGCACGTGTCAATGCTTAGCCCTGCTTAGTACGGTAGAAGTCGGGTGATTTCCGGTCATCCGCGAGATGTAGGAAGGAGTCCCGAGTGGCTTTATGGCTATCGTGGATGGAACCATGCTTAAAACTGAAATTGAGACCGGACGGGAGTTCGATAGTACAGCCGCAAGACACTTCACGTCTTGGGTGTGGAGCTATGCCCGCCTGAGTCGTTTAAGGACCGATTCGCTGTACGTCCTTGAGTCATGTTGAACGCAGTCTAACACTTAGTTGGCCGGATAAGTCGTTCCGACCGCGAAGCCGAGTAATGTGGTTCAGGCCGGGAATCGAATGGTAGGTTGCTTCTTGGAGGAGAGAAAGGATGTGCTTGGGGACATTGGCGTGAGACCAAGGGGGGGTTAGAGTCCCTATCACCTGGCAGAGTGTCGCCCTTGGGGTCGCGACATTATTCGGACCCGCGATTCCTGAATCATATGAAACGGTGGCCTGTGCGACCCTGGCAGGGGTCTGCACGGTGAGTGTTAGAAATACCCCTCCAGCTGGATAGGAATTCGATTCGAATCGCCGTCGCTCCCGGTTAGTGAGCACTTGACTTGAGCAGCGGCAACGTAGATCTCATTAAATAAACTGGTGGTTAAGGGAATGATACAATGTTGCCACAATTCATAACTGCTCTGGATATAATGATGATAATTGTTTGATTATAATCAAGTGCATGTTTAGTACAGGTGCTAAGATAGATGACAGGTAAATGCTAAAAATAACTGCTAGTACAGGCTACAAGAGTTTAAATTACTTATGCCTTTATGCAAAATGTTATGTCAGCTAGCCTCTTGTGTAAGCCTTGCATAATCCTTGGTGTCACTTTATTTTCTGGTTTTCGACGGGTAAGTCTAGCTGAGTACATTCCAGTACTCAGGGTTCATTCCCTCCTGTTGCAGATGACATGCTTTATCAGGGATTCTGCAAGACATGTCTCCACCCTGCGGGTGACGATGACTAGATCACAAGGGCGTGATCGTCTTTATGTACTTTCCTCATGCTTTTGCGGGTTGTCGATCATCCAGACTGGCAGTATTTAATTAACTAGTGTGTGTGTTATGCTTCCGCTACTTTCAAACTTGGTTTGTAATATTTGCTACTCCGTGGTGTAAACTTATTTCAGAACTACTTGTGAAATGTATCGTATGATGTTGTATGTTGAATGATGCGATCCTGGTTGTAAGCAGTTTGGTTTGAAATCCTTCGTGATTTCGATTGACTACCGGGATTATATGGGCTCAAGTTTGAAAATTTGAGCGCTTCGGTGCTTGTTTTCGTACTTGTGCTCTTATAATTTGGTCGGTTCTGTTACATTCTTCATAGAACTTGTTACAGTGAGTTCGACTGCTGTGAATCAGGGCCCCTGCTATTGTTCTTTTTTTACTGTGTCGATTAGTCCTTTCGATTCAATAACTTGAACCGTTCAGCTTGATATACTTTATCTCTATTTGCAATATCAGATTGTGTCTCCTTCTTGCTTGTGTTCTCAATTCGCTTGTAGGAAAAGCCTTATTAACAAGGTCAATCATGTTGTGCATGGTTGATAACCAACTGAGCAGAGCGATTGCAGTCGTTTGAATCATACTTGATTAGAAGCCTCAACTAATCCCACCACTAAACAAAACAACTCCCCTGCACACAAGTATATCCCTGTAAACAACGGGATACTGCACACAAGTATATCCCTGTAAACAACGGGATACCCTCAATGCATCTACCAACATCAAACTACCAAAGCTATCAAACCCATCAGCCAAACTACTCGAAATACTATGAAACAACCCAACAACAATACAACAACGCAAACCCATATAGACTACACCAGCAATCCTACACAATAACCCACCCTCAAACAAAAAACCAGCAACAAACCATCACTAGCTCTGCCTCTACCTCCTCAACAACCCTAAACCCAAATCAAGAGTAAACCCACCACACAAATAACTACAGTCAACAACACAACATCCACCTTTCGGATAATCCTAGCCATCTCCATCAGTTACAATGAGGGCCACTGAAATAAAAGACAGAAAAGAGCACCAGTGAAGAGTGCACCATGTAGCAACAACAATTTGCACTGCCATACTCATCGGCCTCATTGTTTAGAACATATTGCTTTCGGCATACCACCGAAGGTTTGAGTAACATTGGAAGTACCTTCTCAAGATCGAGTGACAACCAACGTTCTAGGATCTAAGTAGGGAAGAAAGTTCCAAGCTATGTGGATGAATGGATGATATAGTGGTGCACAACAAGCTATCAAAGGACCACATAAATTACCTCGAAGAAACCTTCTCAAACCAAACCTTTGCACCACCGGCCTAAAATTGAACTAAGAGAAGTGTTTCTTTGATGTTATACATGGCATGGCTCGGGATCGATAACCGACAAACTTTTGGACTCCTCTGAAGATTTCAAAGGTGGCTTGTTATCCTAACTTTTAGCATGAAACTGTTTAGAAAAATAGTATGTGCAATTAGTTTCATGGCGACTGTGAGCATATGCATATGAAACTACTTTAGCTGTTGAGAGATAAAAACACATAAAGATAGAAAAATCTCAAAGTACTTTTCTACTTATCACCCTCACAAAATTTGAACCTTACTAATACTATTGTTGGACCATAAATGTATAACCTGCTTGTGAGTCCAACAGTCCAACACTACTGTAGTCACGCTCGCGTGCTGCCAAACAGCAGGTCCGCAGCAGACTGAATTTCCCAGAGATCGGTTTTCACCGAAAACCGACAAACGACGATATGCATTGTACTAGAAAGTTACTGAAAGCTCAGTTTCCTTAAAAAAAAAGTTACTGAAAGCTAAGCAGTGAATTGTTATTCGGCAAAAACGTGCTATATACAGTACATAGGTCCGGTCCAACTCTCGACTTGACGTGTGTAGTCGTTTTCCATCCAGGTCATTACTGTGTGTTGGATTGGAGCATGCATATGGTTGGACAACGATCAGCATCACAAGACCCCTCTCGCGTTGAAAGACTACTACCAACATTTTTTCTAGTTAAATTCCACAAAACGACACACTAATTGCACACCATTTCCAATATCTCGAGTGTTCCCATACTTATTTAAATGAATATAAAAAATGTGAGACGATAGCTATCTCCATCGGTTCGTTAGATTCTTTGTCCGTCAAGGAAATGTCGTTAGACGATAGATGCTTAACAATTCGCCTAGTATATACACAATAGTACAAATTAATAGAGGTGTGTTTATTTGTTTGTTTGAAACTAATGTTTTAAAATGCGTGTGAATATTTCCACAAAAGAAGTGAGTTTTTTTTTCTCAAGACTTTCTCACATTTCCTTTTTCTTCGCAGGGGCTTGGGTTCAAATCTACTGGTACTTACCTCGGTTTCGACAATTTTTCTCACTTACTTTAACTAAAGTATTTATTGTACAAATAATAAGATGTGTTTAAGAAAAATGTTATTATTTCTAATGTTGAGCTCCTATAAGATAATCGCACTACTAGAATATATAATGATTAACAGAGATGGTCAAATAGTATTTTCAGAGGCGAGCATCTTGTCAGCCTCTGCTCAAAGGTCATTATGTATCAGCTACAACAGAAGCGATGCTAAATGACCACCTCTAAAAATTGGTTAAAAATAAAAAAAAGGTCCATGAACCTGACACCGAACCCGTTGTGGAGCCCACCACCGAGCTCGCTAGTTCACCTGTCGTCAAACCCGCTGTCTGCTACCTGTCGCCTACTCGTGGCTCCTCCACTGATGTTGGCGCCCTCTTCCGCCATGGACACCCACCAATCGCTCAAATCTCAGCCGCCTGTGCTAGGTCTATGGAGACCTTCACTGCACTCCCTAGATCTGGGCTGATTACGCCAAATTAACCCACCGTCATGATGATATGCAATAGGGAAGAGGGCGAGGGAGATTAAAGAGAAGGAGAGAAGAATAGGAACTCACCTTGGTGGTCGTGTCTATGCCCGAGAAACATTGTCACATACTTTCCCGGGCGCACCATCGCCTTGAGGCTCCTCGCCCCATCTTGCTACCTCCTCACATCGCCATGATGCTGCCTCATACCTCCTGGCCTCGGTCTGCCGCCTCCTCACAGAACCGCAGGCGTGGAGCCTCCTCACCCGCCAGGCACTATCGTGCATGCTCGGGCGTCAATACGCTCGCCGCACAAGATCCTTCCTGCCACCAACTATGTGGTAGAGGGAGGGGGTGGTGAGGGCGATGGAGGGACGAGTGAGTGAGAGAAAGGGATGGTGAAGAGGGAGGGAGGCCGCCAATGAGAGATAGATAGTGGAAGAAAGAGAGTGTGGGACGGGTGGGTATGAGAATGAGCTAGGGTTCCCTCTTTCTCATATAGCGTGGGTTGATATTGGTTGAGATGGGTCGGAGACCATTTTTGTTGGTGGGGCTCTTAAGAGGTCCACCTCTATTTAATTGATTTTAGGAGACGGTTTTTTTAGTGTCTCCGAAAATAACGGGTTGCCTGCCTTTGAAAATTGCTATTAGAGATAGGGAGATTTTTGTGTCCACAGCTGTTAATAAAATCAATTTTGTTGTAGTGTCGACTACCCTAAACAACAAATCCCATATAAAGAAACTAAAATTTGCTTTAATACTCTAGTCGTTTGAGCAATTGCTTATTATATGAAGCATAATCTAAAGTAACCCCTAAATTTAGATTTAAAGTGCCCACCTAAAATTATTATAGTAACCATTTTAAATGTGCATCTAAGTTACCAGTTGCTCCATTATTAAAAAAACACTACAATATCTCTCAAGTCCAGAACTAAATAACCTGCCAAATATCTGTTGTTATAAGAAATGTTTAAATCACCATAAGTTATGTCTATATATATGTTTCTAAATTAGTATCTATAGTATATAAAAGATTGATTAAAGTAGAGATACATGATGTAGTGTAGTACCATCATGCAAATCAAGTAATACACATGCATGCATAAGCGATAGATTGATATATGTGTTATATATGTTTGGGCAATCATGAAAAATATATGTTCCCACACATACACTGACACTAACGAAGTATTTAAAATTGATTAAATATCATGATAAATAATTTATATAAACTGTCAATTTAGATAAATTTATATATTTTAAGTGAAACTTTGTCATGACATATCGATGGTGTTTGGTTCGTTGGCGGGTAACGTAAATGGTAAAAAACGGGTCACGCGGGGAATGCGCAGGGGATCTTGATTCGTGATTTGTTTGGTTGCATAACTAGTAAGGGAAACAAATTATGGCATCAGCGAGGGGCGGTATCGACCGTGAATGGTCCGTCATTTGATTGCGGGTACCTCATAACGGACTTATATGAAGAAGCAGTTGTATTGCTATCCAATCCCCGCCCCTCTGTAATCTGATTACATTACGTTGCGCTGAACCAAACGCCATCTATATGTGTATGGGTGCCTCTTATAGAAAAATGATTGTTATGTCAAAAGAAATTCGAGGGGATGCAAACCTTGATTGATCAGTGGACGGTGGTGGGGTGAAGCAATCTCACGTGCCTTCCCATAACCCAAAAGTTGATAGCGTCATGCCTTGTGACGTGACATGCAAATTGCATCTAAGATCTTTTATATTACAGGCAATCCAACGTAACATAGCTAGACATTAAATATCTCACTGAGCGAGAGAGGAAAGAAAAAAGCTAAATGACCATAGAACTACTTCAGTGTGACACAAGCTAGATTAGAGTGCGTGGTGTACGTAGCTTAATTAATAAGATTAGATCGATGTGTGCTACAAAATTGTATAATTAAGAAGCCTAATTATACATATTTCCAACGGTAGACATTTTTGTAGCTAGGAAATATACATATTATGCGCAAGAGAAATAAAGGAAAAAAAAAGAACTGCATTTTTTGAATCTAGCCACACAATTGCACGTGCTACTCAGGCCCTTCGTTCATTCATGTACGGCCACGTGTACGTCAATCATTTGCTTTTCCGGTAGCTGTGGTTGCAACCCTGCTGTTGTCGATGCACACAAGTAGTGGCGGTTACACTACTTACTACGTACTATTTGTCGACACACCTAGCCTTGCTAGCTTTCCTATTTGCATTGCATTGCGCCATCATCATCACGCTAGTACTTATCATCACCACCATCATCATATATAAAAAGTTGAGTGTTTTGCTGTCCCAACTAATGACCCCTAAGTTGGCCACGTCTATGCTTGTCCATACTTAGCATCTCTAAAACCTAGCTTTCGTTTGCGTCGTGGCTGTGTCCATTGGACCTCCTCTCACACACTAACTGGGAATGGGCCGGGAGGCTGCTATAGCTCATGAAGCATCGATGCGTCACCGTTTTTGACATGTCCATCTCAACCATCGGAGGAGTCGTTGCTTTTGCAGCCATCGCCGAGAGAGAAATAATAGAGTAGTGTTATTGCATTGGCATTGTTCACGTGGTGTCGACACGTGAGCACGCAGCTGGAAGCTTGGAACGACTAGCATATATACATGCATCAGCTAGGTGATGCGAGACGGAAGACGAAACAAATGCATCATCGGTATGTACAACGGATGGGTTGATAGTACTCTGCTGGCCATCCGCTTCAAGGGAGCTGACATACACCACATGTCGCCGGTTAGCCCACCTTCATCCGTTGCTATCCAGTCAGAACTAGCCGATTAAACACGAGCAGATAGGATCCGATTTCGTTTCGCCGGGTTCCTAGGCCTCCACCGTCCGATGAGTCGATTTTGTACTAATTGAACAATATAGTTGTTTTGGTTGAGTATATCCTTCATAGATATAGAGGCCGGATTAATGAAATCTATTATCTAAAAATAATAATAAAGACTCATATAATAGGGCATGGAAATTTGCATTGGCAACTTAATTATATATATACTAGTACAAGAGGATGCAACTATGAATGGGACTTGTGAGTCAAATTAGCATAACTTTAATTTGACCAAGTTTACAGTGAACAGTTTTAACATCTATGTCTCCAGCTAAATTTATTTACTATAAATATATTTCATAATGAATTTAATGGTAATTATCTTGTACTATAAATGTTAGCTCTTTTTACTTAACTTTGATCGACCTCGAAAAGTGAGAATTGCATCTTTTTTTGATGGAGGGGAGTATTTCCCAACATGAGTTGCTAAAACAAAGGATCCAATATTACCTTTTATGTAACCTTCATGAGGAGCTATTGATATCTATATCTTGCATTGTCAATCACTATTACCTTTTTATGTAATTGATGGTCAAAATTTAAGACTTGAAGGTGGCCATATTTTTATAGTGAATCTAGTGACATCACTCAACAGCATGCTTCCGCCGTTCTTCCTCTAGTTCCATCGCACTTCGCCGCCTTCATGTTGATTTTTTTTTGTCCTTGCTCAGTTAGCTTCCCTAATGTAAATTGGAAATGATGTAAATTGGAAATGCTTAACTCACTAGTACAGAAAACATTTTTAGAGACGGCCCAAAGTGATCTTCAAAGACGTTTTTAAAACCGCTACTATGCCAGTGATCGTAAAAATAAGTGATTTTCAGATGCAATTTTAAAACCGCCTCTAAAAATTGATTTTCAGAGGCGGTTGACTTAAGACAGCCACCCTTAAAAATCGATTTTCAGAGACGGTTGACTTAAGTCAACCGTCCCCAAAAATAATTTTCAAAATTAAAAAAATCATTTAGAGTCTAATAAAAATAAGAATAAAATATTTCTTATGTAGCCCAAAGGGCTGAGGACCGGCCACAGCTCACAAGATTTATTTTTTACTTATTTTGAATAAGTGCCGACACGTAGGATTCGAACCCACAACTTCTCTGTCGTGTAATCCCTCCCCTACCAGCGCACCACACAGTCATTTATGTCTTGTTCTACGATGTTGTCTGTCTATTTGTACTAATATGTATGAATATTGTAATTAATATTTTAACTCATAAACAATCTTAAACGAGAAAACTTTCAACTACAAAGTTTTAGATGTCATCGAGCACTACAACTTTGATATAGAATATTTCTTCATCCAAGGTCATTTGAAAAATCCAAAAATATGAAATTCAAAATCTAAGACTTAATTTATATATTTGGAAACCTAAACGATCTCAAACAAAAATTTTATCAACTACAAAGTTTTGGATCTCGTCGTGCTCTACAATTTTTATATAAATTTTGTCTTCATCCAACTTCATTTAAAAAAGATATGAATTTATTTGTGTTGTAGCTATTTTTAAGGACAGTTGACTTAGTCAACCGCCTTTAAAAATTAATTTTTAGAGGCGGTTGACTAATAAAACCACCTCTAAAAATCACTTATTTTCAGAGATGGTTGACATAAGCAACCGTTCTTGAAAATAACATTTTTAGAGGCGGATTTCTTAATAAAACCTCCTTTAAAAATTGATTTCTAGCAACGGTTGTATAGCTACAGTGCCTTCGCGAAGGTTAATGATGGCATGCTAAGACAACTGCTTCTGTTAGAAAAGGAAGGCACCTCTAAAAATCGTTTTTGTACTTAGTGACTCACAAATTCCCAATTATGGCATGATCAGAATAAAACGGCCATTGTGGGGATCCTCCTCCCCGCCTCCCTAGCATATATCTTATATACAAAAAAAAGCAGAAAAACAGCCATTGTGAGCTTGGACTCGTTTGTTGATGAAATAGGGTGTTCAAGTTGGCTTCTTGCCTGGTTCTTTGGTTGGAAATAAAATTAATAATAAAATTAATAAATTGAGGAGAGAATTGCTTTGATAGAAGGACTAGTTAAGAGTTAAGACCAATAATATATGAGTTGTTTGAGTTGGACTAGAGTTA
Organism: Saccharum hybrid cultivar R570; assembly: GCA_038087645.1. Classification (NCBI taxonomy): domain Eukaryota; kingdom Viridiplantae; phylum Streptophyta; class Magnoliopsida; order Poales; family Poaceae; genus Saccharum; species Saccharum hybrid cultivar. The sequence goes on along the minus strand of JAQSUU010000695.1, from coordinate 227,178 downwards.
AGGCAACCTTCCCCTCTTTCACCTTTTCAACACATACTAAATTCCCTCACATGCTTTTATCTCTCTCTCTCTCCTCACATCCTAGGCTATAAAAGGACTTGGCAATTGCCATCCCTCTCCCACTAATTGATCATCTCCTCTAGATCCTCTCCTCCTCCTCTCTCTCTTCCCAGCCAACACTAGGTCGATTAAGCGAGCTAGAGTCATCATCATACCGATACCGGCCTCAACTCCCCTATCTCTTTCTCTCAGCTCAGCCCGGCCTCACAACCAATTCCAATTTTAGTCTTTCGACAACGTACAGCAAACAACTAGCATGGCCGCAACGCAGCAGAGCAGGAGCAGGAGCAGCGCCGCCGCCGCCAAGGCTGCTGCTTGCTCCGAGGTCGTCGACGAGGAGCACGGCCGCCGCCGCCAGGGAGGAGGAGCGCAGGAGGAGGCCGAGAATAAGCCTGAGCTCCGGCGTGGCCCGTGGACCGTGGACGAGGACCTCACCCTCGTCAACTACATCGCCGACAACGGCGAGGGCCGCTGGAACAACCTCGCCCGCGCCGCCGGTAATTATCGAGCACGCCGGCCAGCCAACATGCATCACCTCTCTAGCTATCTCTCGATACGACGGACGATTGGATCGACCGATGACTGATCAATTGTCCATGCATGCAGGTCTGAAGCGGACGGGCAAGAGCTGCCGGCTGCGGTGGCTGAACTACCTCCGGCCCGACGTGAAGCGCGGCAACTTCAGCGCCGACGAGCAGCTGCTCATCCTCGACCTCCACACCCGCTGGGGCAACCGGTAATTAATTACGATATTAGTCAACTTCCGATCGATCCTTTGTCATCATTTGCTAGACGTGTGGAGTCGGCACGTACGTGAACAGTGCGGTCGATGGCATGACACGACGCACACGGCACACATCCAGATCGTACAAGTCTTCTCGATCAAAAGTGGATACATGATACATGTTATCGAGCAGAATCGATTGATCGATCACAGCACACATTTCACTTTCACTCCGGCCAGCTAGCACTGTTCACGAAAGCTGCACGAGTTTCAAAGCTGCACGCCTCTACTTTCTTTTCTCTTTTTTTTGAGACTTTTCTACTTTCTCTCTCTAGAGTCTAGTCTAGACTTGCTTCTCTGTTCTCTCTCCAGAAAAGTTCTTTCAGTTCCATCCCTCGCATTCCCTCTAATTGCATTTGCATTTCCATCCTCCTGTGATTTTTTAAATTTCTTTTCTCCCCCATGGCCATGCCATGCCATGCCAGGTGGTCAAAGATAGCGCAGCACCTGCCGGGTCGGACGGACAACGAGATCAAGAACTACTGGAGGACGCGGGTGCAGAAGCACGCCAAGCAGCTCAACTGCGACGCCAACAGCAAGCGCTTCAAGGACGCCATGCGCTACCTCTGGATGCCGCACCTCGTCGACATCGACATCGCCGCTGCTGCGGCCGACGACCACCACCACCTAAGCCTCCTCCACCACCACCAGCAGCAAGTTGCGGTCGCCGGTGCTGGCAACGGCGACCTTGCTGCTGCTGGCTACGCCGCCACCAACGACGTCCAGCTGCACGCGCTGTCGTCCGGCATGGCGGCGATGACGACGACGACGTCATCGTCCGACTCGTTCGCGTCGGAGTCGTACGAGGACGGCGGGGGCCTGTTCGCGAACGTGCGCACCGGCGAGATGTTGATGAGCGGCGGAGATTGGGCGGCGCAGGAGGCCAACAACCAGGGGCTGTGGCCGTCGTCTGATTATGATCAGTCGATGCAGGTGCAGGCTGCTGCCGGTGGCGGCCAGTTTCAGGACCCGGAGCTGAGTGGATGGGTGCAAGGCTTCTCCGAGAGCATTACCGATAACTTTTGGGCCTTGGAGGAAATTTGGAAGATGCAATGAGCAATTTTACGTTTTTACACATCCAAAGACTGAAATATACATACGAGTATGCATGTAGTGATGTTGACATTAGATATAACTCAAGAAAGAGAAATCGTATATAATACTCTCTCTCTCTATATAGTTAGTATATTCTAACTACAAAGATACTATACGATATACGGAAGTTGTATACCCCGGCCTTTTATGTTTTTTTGGTCGGTTTTTTTTTTTGCCTCTTAAGGTCCATTCTATTATAGAGGTTGGAAAAGGAGGGTATTGTTTATGCAAGTTGAACCAATATGGTGTATGTGTGCAATGTTAGTATGTAGCGGTGGTTGAACCGGGGAGGCCCATTTGTTACTGTTTATTAGCCTCCTCTTCTAGTGACAAAAAGGGCAAGTATATATAGAGAGAGATTTTTATTATATATTGGTATTCAGACTTTTGGGCAATTATTTGCGCGTACAAATTGAAATGTCTCCTCTTTCTGTTCTTGTAAAGTTTAAACTATTTCTCTCTCCACTGATGATGTGTACGTAATCCATTTACTTAGAAGAGAGGTAACTTTTTTTGGTTAACAAAGTTTGCAAAATCTATACTGAAGTACTACTCCTATATACTATTCTATATGAAGAGGCCTATGTATAATTAGTCCCATCAATGTCCCCTAGTTTCATTTTTCTTGATACTCAATATTATGTCTACAAATCACAGGAGATAATACAAGAGATGTGTGCACCATTATTGCAGTGGAGATAGACTACTATGCTAGCTAGCTCAATATAATATCCTCAACAACAAAAAAGTCATATATGTCATATATGAGTAGATAGGATAACTGACTACACTCATATTTGCCTTGCTCACAATGTGCAAGACGAAAGCAATAGAAGCTCGCTAGGAATAGAAAGATAAGCCAAAGCGAAGACTCGATCACTTTCGTACGTCTTTGCATATATGCATCAAACTAACCAAGTAGTGTCTATCACAAATCACAAACACTGCATCTATGTATCTATGCATGCATGACTTGCACTGTACCTAGCTAGCTCCAATATCTAGTACATAGATTCTCTCTCACCCCCCCCCCCCACCCCAATGCAAAACCATTATTTGTTCAACCTCCACTGAAACCCTTTAGCTTCGTCCCACGTGTGAGAATCCACAGCCGTAGCTTTGCATGGTCTCTAAAGCTTTTTCGGTTTGTGGAGGGCATTCAGCACATGTGTGCTAGCTAGCTGCAACACAAGAGCTGATAGAATTGCTTCTGGACTTGATCACGCATCAGTAATGGCATCAGGCCGGCCGGCGGCCACTACTCTTTCCTGAGCAGATTTGGGAGGAATAAAGCTTGCTTTCTGGTTGCTTGAAAAGCTTGAGCACCCAAAACAAACCCCTAGATTTGGAGCTTTGCATATGCACTTGCTTGACCTTGGTCGACAAGCAATTGAAGGTAGAGTGTTAGGCATTTGCATTGCTTAGGCCAGGATGTCACGCACCTGTCCCCTTCTCAACCCCGCTACTAGCTCTATGGCATGGCGGCATCACCTTTTCTCATCTGTCTTGGATACATGCAAAAGCTAGCTTTGCACGCATTTGCACTTAAGGAAGAAGAGAACAATTTTTGTCATACAAATTAAACGCGATATATATCAACACACGGTGAGAGATGCACTGAAGGTTCGCCATTAACTGGCGTGTGATGAATAAACATGGTTCTCTGAGTCACCTTATTAGAATTAGGCTGAAATATATACAACATGATCAGCCGTAGATTTTTAGAAAGAAATCATATTGTTTTTTCAGAATTACCTAAAAAAGCTGTAAGCCGCGCTCCACTCCTAACAACGACCGATCTTCTTCCTTAATTTCTTCTCTATGTCAGTTAACCAATTCTCAATCTTATAAATCATGGATGTAGGTGGTGTACGTTAACCCAATAGCAATATGAACGGTTCTCGAAATAGTATTGGCATGCTGACAACAAAAAATGTGTTTAATTGTTTTATTAAAGGCATGCAAAATTTTTGGCGGGACACTAAACTTCGCTAGTATATATGCTATTTTCACATGGCACTTCTTGTTATTGAATAGGCACCATTATAAAAAAAAATGTAGTTATGTCTTATGTTATATCATGTCGTGTCACCATCAAAATACTAAATATCTAAGGGGACAGGGGTATGAAAGTCCATTAAAAATGGGTTCCCCATTTCAGATCTCTTCGTTACCAAACCCGCCAGAAGTGTTCTTACCACCTTGGGCCTTGTTTGATGAACCCATATCCACTTAAATCCATGTGTATTGAAGCGGATTGGATTGAACTTAGTTTAATTTTTATCTTAATCCACTCAAACACAGCATATAGATTAAAGTTAATACAAGTGCATCTAGACAAGCCGTTAAGAGATGATGACTAGTCCATAAGGAGCATTGGCACCGTATTCGAGGAGAGGCAAACTGCATGGCAAAAGCAACGGTGATGGTGGTGATACATAAGGAAGAAAGAGGATAGCACCCACCAATGTAAAGCGTTGGAAGAAAAAAAACATAAGAGTAATGGGAGGTGATTAGAGCATGTGCTCAATGAAAAATGTTTAACTATGTATGTTTTTATTTCGTATTACCCCTGCAGCCTGCTGGACCTTCTCAGGGCATCCCGCCCGAACTATGTGTATGAATCACTGGCGTGGAGGCTAGGAATAGTTTAAAAAAAACTAGGAAAAAGTCTACTTGACCTCTTCAACTATTGGGAGTGGTCTAGTTTACCCCTCAACTATGAAACGGCCTAATTTACCCCCTGAACTTTGCAAAACCGGCCAAATCACCCCCTCGAGCGGTTTTGGACGGTGGTTTTGCCAGTCCCTCCACAGTAACAACTTTGCAAAACCACCGTACAAAACCGCTCGGGGAGGTGATTTGGCCGGTTTTGCAAAGTTCAGGGGGTAAATTAGACCGTTTCATAGTTGAGGGGGTAAACTAGACCACCACTATAGTTGGGGGGGTCAGGTAGACTTTTTCCAAAAAAATAAACTATCCTGTTCCGCAGCACTACTTTAGCAGTACTTTTCAGTGAACGAACAGTGTTTTTCCTCTCAGCGAAACGAACAGGGACTGAGGGACATAGATAATGTACCACGACCACCACAAGATTTTAGGTCAGCCCCAACATGCCATGGTGGTCGGGAGCCCTAGGCTCCACACTGCACCAGGGATCCCTCTCATCCCAAATGGTGGTTCTGCAAGAGGTCCGATAAGTCTACAGTGTATGCAGAAGGCACGGATGCTCCATTTCAAAAAAGACTTAAGCCGATGTTGAAGTACGCATTGTAGTAGGCAGTGAGGCTAGCTCCAACAAATCTTTTTTCTCCATAACCATGACGTGATCGAGGTAAGTGGTGGACCAATAAAGCAGAAAGTATTATCCTGCGTGGGGAAGAACAGATGTCTCTGTTCATGGTTCCTACATGAAAGTCGACTTTTTACTGATCAGCCAATGATAAACGATTCTATAGGCTTGTGTTGCGGCTGCCCTTAAGATGCGTGCGAGCCAGGCTCTTGCAGGTGTTCACGTGGTAATTTTTTTCTCTCTCCTTGGGTACGTGTTGTTTCAAGCTAATGACTTCCACACCCGTAGGGACCCACCCTCAGATGATGATGACACTACCGGAAACCGGCTGTTCGCAGATTGTCCGAAAGTTTGCCGAGTGCATTCTATCACCGAACATAAAAACACTCGGTGGACGTGAAGCACTCGGCAAAGTGGTTGTTTGTCGAGTGTCTAAAATTTAACACTTGGCAAACAGCCAGTTTGCCGAGTGCTAGACACAAAACGCTCGGCAAACAAGAAATGCCTGATTTTTTCTTCTTTTGCTAATCTGATTTCTTTTTTTTATCTTCAGTTAAAACTTGTAACTAGTTTTTCTCCGTCGTACTAACTCCAAATTTGATGATTTTTTCTAAAATCTTGCTCTATCAATTTATTGTGTTCTTATAGCTATTACTTGAGTTATCTTTTCTTGTGACTTTCAAAATTATGAATTTCAAAAAATGACAACTTCAAAGCATATTTTAAAGCAGTAAATTAATTCAAATGAAAAGGCTATGAAACTTTGTAGTTAACAACTTTTTTATTTGAAATCATCTTGTCAACGAATACTAGGTTTGAATTTGCAAAATTTTGAAATTTGTTTTTTTAAAGTACCTCGGATGAGGAAACAACCAAAATAAAAGTTGTAGATCTCGAAAAGTTATGAAACTTTGTAGTTGACAACTTTTTGATTTGAAATCATTTTGTCAACGAAAACTACGTTTGAAGTTCTCACATTTAAAATTCAAATTGTGTAAACGACCTCGGATGGAGAAACTACCAAAATGAAAGTTGTAGATCTCGAAAAGTTATGAAACTTTGTAGTTGATAACTTTTTGATTTGAATTCGTTTAGGGCCTCAAACAAGCAATCTATATTCGATTTAGTATAATATGTAGGGAACTGTGGTGCAGTGGTAGAGGAGGGTACGCGTAAGGGGAGGTCGTGGGTTCGAATTAGGCCGCGTAGCGCGCGAATTTTACGCAAAAAATGCCGTGACTTTTTGCTATTTTTTCGGTTCAAATTTTGCCAAGTTTTTTTTGCCGAGGTCGACTCAGCACTCGGCAAAGGCTTTACCGAGTGCCCGATAAAAAGCACTCGGCAAAGAACTATTTGTCGTCTAAATTTAAGCCAAATAAGCTTCGTCGATGATGGCACTCGGCAAAGCTTTTGCCAAGCGATTTTTTTTTGGCTTCGCTGAACGCCGGAACTAGCTGTGTCCGGTAGTGTGATGATGTGGGGCATGCACACGATATAATAATTAAAACCCGGGAACAAAAAAAAAAGGAGAAGTAGAGGGACAGGGTGGTCAAAGTCAAACGGTACAGGCAGCACGTGCAGAAATTGAACTGTGTCTGTGCTGTTGAAGTTGAAGTAAACACATCAGCTAAGCCAGACAAGAGAAGTCACCGCGGCGTCGAGGGGAGCCGCATCACCAGCAGCTGCCGCCGGAGGGAGACCACATCAGCCGAGACCCGCACATCACGGGCCGGACTGGGTCCCACTGCAGCATGCTGCCACGTCAGGCGGTACATACGGTCAACGGTGTACTACTGTCAAAACAAAAAAGCATCTCCACGTACGCATGAATGATTAATTAAGTGATGGCACGATTAGTTAGGGCTTAATTGACGGCTGGTGACCTGATGAGGTAAAGCTTGGGGTGGTACGGTCAAACCCGTCTACCTCCGGTCGCGCCGCTCTTTCCGCGGTGGTCGGCGCGGTCGCCGTCGCCGTGCGTACGGCTAGGAGAAGGAACACGACGCTGCGCAAGTGCTCGATCGACTAGCTCATGTCGTAGCTGAGTGGATCGATCATATCCAGGGCCCGCCCGGGCCGGCAGCTACCACACTTGTACTTGCACGACCTTTTTTAAAAGCTCGAAGCAGATAAAGTCGCCGCCAATCATGTTGCTACCTAGCCGTACCTGTTATTGCACCATGGCTCAGCAAATTAGTATGGCCACTAGTTTTAGTTCATTTGAATATTTGACCCATTGAAGCTTGCTAAAGTGGACTAAAATTGCATACCACGTAATTAGTTTACTAGTCTAGCGGAAAAACAGACTCAACTAAGTGATCTATAAGGTTATGTTTGGTTGAGGTGCGAGCAGGAAGTTTGTCCTAGTGTTTGGGTGGAGAACCGGTTAGATGAGAGCCCCAGAGGGAATATTCCCTGGAGATATCGTGCCTAGGCATCCTTGGCTCATTCCTCACAAACGCCATTCTCTTTCGTTTGCGCGTGCTTTTCTTCCTCTTCCCTCCTTCCATTTGGCCATGCCTCATGACCTCTGGCAGCATGCTTCGTGCCTTCTCAACAGCAGTTGTTGCGCTTGACCTATGTCCGGAGCCAGACCGTTGGAGAAGATGGATTGTCGGAAAGCTCTGCCTGACAACCCCAAATGAGAAACTGGAGTCCCAGAGGAGAAGGCGGTCATGGCCACGCTTCGCCTGACCTAATAATTAAAAGGCAATGCCAACAAGGACAGGCAGTCAGCCCTTGCACGTAGGGACACATGCCACCCTTCCATTTGGTCAAGCCTCGTGACCTCCGATTCGAGCTCGGCCACACCCCTGCTCATGTGGGTAACCTCGCTCGGCCCTGGGCAGGGGTGGGGGGAAGGGGGGTGGGCTAGCTCAATGCCAGCATGCGAGGCGAACGACATGGCAATAGCTGGGATGGGGGACGACTAAGACCTGGGTGGTGTGGACTAGGGCGAGGGCAGCCATGGATGAGCTATAGGCTATAGATGGATCTGCTACGGTTGGGCGATGGAAGAATGAAGAAGAAGATGAGAGAGGATGACATGTGGGTCTCACCTAACGGGTGTCTAACGGATCAGAAGTGATGATGTATCCTTTACATTTATATCTCTCCAACTAAACACGGAGCAGGGACATTCCCATCCAATTTACCAAATGTAAGGATGGAACCATTTCGTCACATAAAACTAGGATGTCTCTGACCCATCCTATCTTGTCCCAAAACCAAACACACCTTGATACGGTACATCTTTATCAGTGGCACTGGCATGATCTACTCCCTCCATCCCAAAAAGGCCTCTAGCCTAGTGGTTGGAGCTCCTCAGTTGCACCCGAGCAGGCCAGGTTTCAATTCCCACGGGGATGAATTCCTGGGCTAGGTTTGAAAAACAAAAAAAATAGATAGGGGCTCCCCTGCCGATGGATGAAAACAAAGACGTCGGATACATGCTAGTCAAGTTTAACTAGTTTTATAGAAAATATTAGCAACATTTGTATCACTAAATAAATTTATTATGAAAATATCTTCCACGACTTATCTAATAATACTAATTATGCATTATAAATATTATTTTTCTTTTATATATAATTAATTAAAGTTAAAATTATTTGGCTTCTGAGAAGTGAGAATAACATTTTTTTGGACGGAAGGAGTACATGATGTTAGCCGATGATTCTCGGTGGGGAATTTAAAGAAGATGCTGCAGATCTGGTCCGACCAGAGACTTGGATGTATGCTTGGCTGTATTTACTCTGAGGTAAATATTTTTCTCGTGACAGGGGTAGAAGCAATTCAGCTAAGGTCATGTTTAGTTCCCAAAAATTTTCAAAATTTCCTGTCACATTGAATGTTTGGACACATACATGGAGCATTAAATGTAGACGAAAAAAAACTAATTACACAGTTTGGTAGAAAACCATGAGACGAATTTTTTGAGCCTAATTAGTCCATAATTAGACACTAATTGACAAATACAAACGAAAGTGCTACAGTAGCCAAAGCCAAAAAAAATCGCGAACTAAACACACCCTAACTAATATAGTTGGTCTGCTTCCTTTTGCTGCAACACAGGAGAAGATGACTGTGAGTACAAAATCGAAAAAGAAATAAAAACATTGCCCACAATTCGGGAAATCGGTATCGGGAGACAAAAGGCAGGAAGATAGCATCGTTTTGGTTACGCAGTGTTGTCACTGGGCCTGCAATTTGAGGCTGAGCCCATGAATTATTGGCCAAGGCCTTGTTTCCTTGCCATTGGATCCATGCATGTATGATCCTGCAATTAAACTGTATTAAAAAGAAAAGTAGCAGCAGTTTTGACCACACCGAAATGTAGCTTCTTTAATTTGTACCCCTCCTTGAGTCCTTGTTCTAATAATAAGTCCACATTGTTTCAACAGAAAAGTCCACATGAACTACTCCAGACCTCCAGTAGTACTCCCCCAACGAAGCTATAGCTAAAAATAAGCTAGAGAGACAGGTAAGCTTGTACCAGGATGAACAAGAACCGGCCAAACAAAAATGGATGCTGCTCCTGCATGCATGCATGCATCCTCCCATTCGTCTCATCCACTCCAAATTAACCTATATGAACACACTGCCTCACAATTCCGTTCACTCAATAATTGACCATATTAGGAGACAATTAATAAATAGTACTATCGTATAAGAAACTGCTCTGATCTCTTTCTGTCGCCATAATCCCAGCCATGGGGCAAAACTGCCATCGTCCTCCTCCGTCTGCTGTTGCTCTTGTTGCAATAACCCTGCTGCTACCATGTTTCGTCTCGGTTGCATCCTCGCCGCCGCCGCCGCCGTCGTCCGGCAGGACCAATAACAACATCAAGCTGCCGACGGACGGCGGTGCTGCTGGCAGCTTCACCGAGTTCGTGGCGGAGAACGTGGAGCTGTACCACAACGTGAGCACTGAGCAGCACAAGTACTGGGCGGGGGGCAAGGTGTGGGACCCGGAGCTGTTGGCGGCGCAGGGCATGGTGGTGCGCTACGTGGTGAGCCCCGACGGCCATGGCAAGTTCAGGAGCATCACCGAGGCCATCAAGGCCGTGCCGGACGGGAACAAGAAGAGGATCATCCTCGACATCAGGCCGGCCACCTACAAGTAATAATTATGATAAGAAATTTGAATCTTCCACTTCTTCTCTGATAAAAAAAACAAACAATTTTGAAAATGCACGCATGGCATGGCATTGAAATTGGCATGCAGAGAGAAGGTGCTTGTCCCGTACACGAAGCCGTTCATCACGTTCTCGGGCAACCCCAAGAACCCGCCGCTGATCATGTGGAACGACAGGTCGGCGACCCACGGCAAGGACGGCAAGCCCGTGGGCACCTACGGCAGCGCCACGGTGGCCGTGGACGCGGACTACTTCGTGGCCTCCGGCATCCACTTCAAGAACAACGCGCCGATGGCGGCGCCGGGGTCGGAGGGCGGGCAGGCGGTGGCGCTGCGCGTGTACGGCAACAAGGCGGCCTTCTACGACTGCACGATCGACGGCGGGCAGGACACGCTGTACGACCACCGGGGCCTGCACTACTTCAAGTCGTGCCACATCCTGGGCACCGTCGACTTCATCTTCGGCTTCGGCCGGTCCCTGTACGAGGACTGCGCCATCATGTCGGTGACCAAGGACGTGGCGATCGTGACGGCGCAGCAGCGGAGCAAGAGCATCGCCGACGCCCTGGAGACGGGCTTCTCCTTCCTCCGGTGCCGGATCGGCAGCACCACGGGCGCCGGCCAGATCTACCTGGGCCGCGCCTGGGGGGACTCGTCCCGGGTGGTGTACTCGTACACCACCATGGGGAAGGAGGTGGTGCCCGTCGGCTGGGACAGCTGGACCATCCAGAAGCCCGAGAAGAGCGGCATCTACTACGGCGAGTACCAGTGCTCCGGCCCCGGCGCGCTGCCGCACAAGCGCGTCGGTTGGTCGCTCGTGCTCAACGACGCGCAGGCCAAGCCCTTCACCGGCATCCACTTCGTCTACGGGGACTCGTGGATCCTGCCGCCGCCAAATCTGGCGTAGTCGCGGAGAGAGAGCCCAAGCAGCATCCCTCCCTCCTCAGTCCTCACACCGGCTGTCCGGCCCACTGGGCTGATATATATAGAGAAGCCCTCTTTAGTTTGCCAGCTGGGTGGGATTGCTTCGCCTTTACAAATTGGGGTTTGGGGCTTGAGCATTTATAACCCCCCCCCCCCCCCCCCCCCCGTTTTGTAGTGAAATGACGATTCCACCCTTATTTTTTCAACTATATAATTAACTTTTGGGCAAAAGGACAAGCTTGCCCATGTAATTTTGTCCCTGTGTTTTATTTTGCTCTTGATATTTTTACCCTCATTTTTAGATCAACAATTTGGCAATTTTGATATAGGCTATAGAGGTGCTCGTGGATGACGGGTGAAAGGAAGATGAGGCTGAGGGGTATTCGGGTACTTTTCCATTGGTTTAATTTATTTTTTCTATTTTTTATTCATTTAATCTATCAACAACAACTAATGTCATCCAAAGCAGGGGCAAACGGCAGCTTCAAAAAAAACACACAAAGAGTAAAATCACAAAGTTAAAGAAAATAGAGGTAAAATCACCATTAGACTCTATAGCAAGGGCGGAACACCAAAGGCCCCGTTCGCCTGGGCTGATAAGCCGGCTGAAAAATACTGTTGGCTGATTTGTTGAGAGAGAAAAACACTGTTCTGGCTGAAAAACACAAGCTGAAAAAGACGGATTATAAGCCGGATGAACAGGGCCAAATTCTCAAACAAAATTGGAGAGTGGACGGTGTGGCCTTCTTTAATTCGAAGGACCTCTTTGACTCTCTTTGGCCAACGATTTTACAACCGAACGAATATATCGGTGTACGTGACTATCAGGGAGATTACAGTCATTCAGTAACTGGTATTTTTTTGTTTGTAAGTTTGTTCACAAGGAATGATTCCATTTTGGTTTTGGTTTATTGAAATGAACTAGCAGGGGCAGGATTTGAAGCTACAAAGTGGAGTGGTGGCCGGCAGGTACGACTCGCTAACTTACAGGGACGTAGCAGCTCCAAAATTCACGTGTTTTTTTTGTAAGAGAAAAGGAAGTTTAGAGTTTGGAGGCGGCCGAAATACGTAAAGAAAAGCTAAAGGTCGACAAATAGTACTGTAGTGTGCAGAGTGGAGAGAGGAGCAGGCCTGCTCCAGCACATCCACCTCCATCCTCCCACCGACGGGCCACCGTCTTTCGTTTCCGGCCCACTGGGCCGGTCGAGGCCCTCTTTAACTCGCTGGCTGGCTTCATGGATGGATGGATTGTTTGACCTTTCCTTCTTTTTCTCCTTTTTTTTTATATATGTTTTGATGCTGTCACGCTGCTGATGCCACGGTGGCCTGCCTTCATTAATTTTGGAGGATCTCTCTCGGGTCAACAATTTTGTAACTGATTCGTTTTGGTTTGTTGAAATGAAATAGATACAATTCGACAGGGTCGTAGCAGCTCTCAAGGTCATATGATTTATTTTTCTTTTATTAAAGAAATGAAGGAAGTTGACGTCATATTTGAAGTTTGTACTACTACTTTGCAGGCCGCCCAAAATACGTAAAGATGGTTTTGACTGTCGGTTAGGGGTGTGTTTAGATGTGTAAAAAGGTGTAAAAAGGTGTAAAAAAAGTATTGTAGCACGTTTTGGCTTTATTTGGCAAATAGTGTCCAAACGTTGACTAATTAGGTTCAAAACGTTCGTCTCGCAAAGTAGAACCAAGTTGTACAATTAGTTTTTTATTTCATCTACATTTAGTACTCCATGCATATATCGCAAGTTTGATGTGACGGGGAATCTTTTTTCTACACAGTGTTTTTTTTGGAACTAAACACAGCCTAGGTCGAGAAGCAGCAGCAGTGTGCCCTGTGAGTTGAGAAAAGCAGAGGTTGCTTTCGTGGGTAGTGTGGTGTGCGTGGTGGCGCGGATGGAATGGATGATGGCAAAGCATCCATCGAATCCAGCTCCAGCCCACTTTGAATTGAATGCGCGTCCCATCCAGCATTCAAATGCTCCATCAACGCACAGGCACAGCTAGCTAGAGCTAGGGACTGCTGCCACGGGAGCTCCGATTTTTCGCGTGCATTTGCCGGCCGCTCTGCATGTTCTGGTCCTGTGACTGTAAAATTCCACCTATCACGTCAAATTTTTCGACGCATATATGGAGCATTAAATGTAGGTAAACATAGTTTGTCTGTAAATGTCGGGATGAATCTTTTAAGCCTAGTTAATCTATGATTAGACAAATTTTGCCAAATAACAATGAAAGATACTACAGTAATTTTTCACCTATTTTTCACGAAGTGAACACACCTGAGGGAGTATACGTACGCTCGCACGTAATGGGATCGGAACAAGTACTACTACTCATCTCCGTAGGCGCCAACACATGTACGTAGGACACAGCGTAGTAGTAAGGCCTCGTTTAGCTCGTGAACCATTTTTTTTTTGTCTCGTAGGATGTTTCAGCTGACGTCGAAAATGAATTTTGGATACAAATTAAAATTTTAATTACATAACTCGTATGGAAACCGTAAAACGAATTTATTAAACCTAATTAAGCTATCATTAGCATATGTGTTATTATAACACTTAAGGCTAATCATAGACTAATTAGGCTTTAAAAATTCGTCCCGTGATTTTGAACTAAACCGTATAATTTGTTTTTTCTATCTACATTTAATACTCTATGCATACGCATGTGTCTGCACGTTCGATGGGATGAGATGAAAACATTTTAGGCGAGAACTAACCACAGCCCAGGAACAAACACGATGGATCATGGAGACATTCATAGAGAGATAGCATCACTTTCTTAATAATCTTAAGCGAGTTTTAATAATAATAGCAGCAGCAGGAAATTTAGAAGAAGTAAAAAAAATATAAATAACAGATCGTACATGAAGGCGGGCACGGATTATTCTGGAGAAAATCGAGCACCTATCGGTCGAGCCAGCTCTCCCGTCCGTCTCCGATGGATACATGAGTAGATCTTCTCCTCCTCCTCTTTAATTTGTGTTTTTTCTTCAGTTCCTCTGACGATGCGTGTGGTGGTGGCTGTGGACGAACGAACGCGAAGGACACAGTATTTATAGTATAAATTAAATAGTGGCCGCCATGGCCGCCGCCGCCCGGCCCGGTGGGTGGGTAGGTGCACCGTGCACGTACGGCGGCCGGATCGATCATCGTTCACCCATCAGTTCTTGGCGGCCACCCCCTCGGCGTGCACCACCTGGTCCCCCGTGCTCATCTCCTTGAGCTTCTCCTCCACCTTGTCGACGCCGTCGGCGGCGTCCTTGCCGTCCTTGCTCCCTTCCTCGGCGACGGCGGGCGCTTTCTTCTCCTCCTCCCCCTCCGCCGCCGCTTCCTCTTTCTTCCCGTCCCCGTCCGCACCCACAACGCCGTTGCCGTTGCCGTTGCCGTTGCCGGCAGCAGCGGCACCGCCAACGCCACCGACGTTCCTGGGAACGACAACGCGGCCATCGTCGGCCTCGAACGCCTCGACGGGGAAGCTCCTGGAGAAACCCCCGATCGCCTTGCAGTGGAGCTTCCCCTGGGGCGGGTCGTCGACGCAGATCTCGTGGAGCGTGACCCAGATGAGCATCTCCTTGGCCTTGACGCCCGTGATCTTCTTCAGCCGGCCCTTGTCCGCCACCGCCGACACCTCGGCGCCGTAGGTGACGTGGCGGCCGGCCTTGGCGAAGTAGTGGTCCACCTTGCGGCGCTGCTTGAGCCACACGAAGCCCGTCTCCTCCACGTACCCGCACTCGATGATGTCCTGCAGCGGGAGCAGGCCGCTGGGGAGGCCCGTCTCGTGGAGGAGCAGGCGGGTTTTCTCTTGCCCGGCTGCGTCGCCCAGGTAGATCTCCGCCTTCGCGCGCACCTCGTCCGGGATCGTCAGCGTCATCTTCGGCGGCGGCGGTGCTGTAGGTGTGGGACTGTGGGTTGGTTGGTTGGAGAGAGTGGTGGAGTGAGGAGTGAGGAGGAGGAGGCGAGTGTTGCGTGTTTGGAGAAGGGAGCACGCGGTGCGTGGGCTTATATAGGACTACCACTACCAGTACCAGGGAGAGCGAGAAGGGTGCGAATTCAAGAGAGCGTCCCAGCTAGCTCACTGGATTTGGGATTTGGATTTGCATGTGCAATTGCTTTGCTTTGCTTGGAGGAAAGCAAGCAAGCTAGGAGGCGAGCCGACAAGCAGAGAGTAGGGGGATGTGGTTGGGGGTTGCAAGTATTATGCTTTCATTACGTTGGATTGGATGGACAATAAATTTCGGTTGGGTTTTGGTTTGGATTTGGATTGGTGAGTGCTGATGAACAGGTAAGTGTCCAAGTCGGCAATAACGGCTCTGTTCATCTGGCTTATAATCCGTCCTTTTCAGCTTGTTTTTTCAGCCGAAACAGTATTTTTCTCTCATCACAAATCAGTCAACAGTGTTTTTCAGCCGGTTTATCAGCACAGCCGAACGGGGCCAACGTTGTAATGCGTACGGCGGTCGCAAATTCACCTATTTGTTACTTAATCCTAGTGCACTGGAATATACTCCATCTGTTCCAATCTATATATATATATAGATCATTTTGGCTTTTTCTTTTTTAGATTCGAGGATGTCCTCGTTTCCATTCATTGAACAGAAATACAAGCATTTGAGAGTTTGAAGAAGGAAGAAAAGATAGAGCACAGGCGTGCCCTTAAACCTCCGGCGGGATCTACCCAGATACCAGGCTGCGCTTGACCTCCAGCGTAAGAGGAAACTTAAGCAAAACAGAAACGGCATAAAAATGCAGACTCTCTTGAAGAGCTAAGACTTTCCTAGCCAGAACTTGCAACCAACAGTCTAGTGAAGATAAACAGACAGATAAGAAGCCAAAAGTAGACAGCACCCCTTAAAAGAACAGGGCCGAAGATAAGTAGTCAACGCTAGCTTGATACACCCTTTATCACTTCTTGCCCTGGCCATCATCCTGATTCTCCTGCAAAGCTTCATCCTTGACTGTCACTTTGCTCTTCTTGGTTGCTAAGACGATGTTCACAACCACTTGTACAAGTTAAGAAAATGCTATTCCAAACTTTTTTAAAAGTTTTTTTGACGGAGGACTTTTTTAAAAAAGTTTTAATGGTATGTTAGTACTTAATTAGAGTTTTGATTTTTGTTTTCTCTCTCTTCTATGGCAGTTGTGCCATTTATGAAGCAAATTAGACCAAAGTTTTGAAGGTATTAGGATAAATTAATTAGGGTAACAAGATTGTACCCTTATTTAGTGGTTCTTCCTTGATTTTAATGGACTATTAGTTAGTTTTATGGATGATAGATCTACATCTAGATCTAGATCTAGGGTTTGGGTTTTTTTACTAATAACATTCATATTATCTTTTGTTTTAGAAATATGATTAAGCTTGCAGGAAGGATAATTGGTAAAATATTAATTGTTGCTAATTATTTTCTTTAAAATTATTTATTATAAATCAAGAAATTGGAGAAACGGGATTGAGTTTGCGTGATAGTGGGCAAAATATTAATTGTGGCTAATTATTTTGTTTGAGATTGTATCTTATAATCAAGAAAGTGGAGAAACAGGATTTAGTTTGCATGAAGGACATATAGTGGGTATAATATTAATTGCTGCTAATTACTTTTTTTTAAAATATTTATTGAGCTTGTTCGCTTCGCTGAAAAGTCATGGCTGAACGTACTGTTCGCTGATTTGTTATGAGAGAAAAACATTGTTTCGGCTGAAAAAATAAGCTGAAAAGTATGGATTATAAGATAAGCGAATAGGGCCATATAATCAAGAAAGTGGAGAAATATATGTTTCTAGTTAGGTGGATAATAATGAGGTTATTATATGTAGGAGTATGTAGACTAGAGATGGGTTGGGTGCCGTGTAGAAGTACTGCAGACTCCTGCTAGATCTGCATTTGCTTTGCTTCGCTTGGAAGCAGCTTGCTTAGGGGAGGCAGGCGACGACAAGAGAGTTGGGGGAGATGTGGTTGGGGGTTTTTTTTTTTTTTGAACTTGTGGTTGGGGGTTGCTATAACATGTTTTCGTTATTCATTACGTTGGATGGAGAAGGACGAATTCGGTTGGATCGGTTTTTATTTGGAATCAGTGAGTGATATGATTTGTCAAGTGTCCAAGGCTGTGTTTAGTTGTGTAAAAAGGTGTAAAAAGGTGTAAAAAAATATTGTAACACGTTTTGGCTTTATTTGGTAAATAGTGTCCAACCGTTGACTAATTAGGTTCAAAACGTTCGTCTCGCAAAGTATAACCAAGCTGTACAATTAGTTTTTTTTATTTCATCTACATTTAGTACTCCATGCATGTATCGCAAGTTTGATGTGATGAGGAATCTTTGGTTTGCACAGTACTTTTTCTGAGGAAGTAAACACAGCCCAAGTCGACACGTTGTTAGGGCATCCCCACGGGGATCAAATAGCTAGTCTAGGTGAAGAGGGACAGAGGAGCGCGCGCTAGTCCTGCAGGATCTCACAGCATGCAAGGGTGTCACGTTATTTTTATTGTTTCTGCGGCTCAAATCGGCGATTTGCTCGGCGCCGTTGAGGACGCCCTTATACGTCGTACATAGGAGTACTCTATGGGCCGGTTTACTTTCCAGATAATTTTGCAAAAATTTTCAGATTTCTTGTCACATCAAATTTTTAGACACATGTATGAATCATTAAATATAGATAAAAATAAAACTAATTACACAGTTTAGACGAAATGGACGAGACGAATCTTTTAAGTCTAATTAGACCATGGTTAGACACTAATTGTCAAATAGCAACGAAACTGTGCTACAGGGTCATTTTATAAAATTTTTTGCAACTGAACAAGCCCCATATATAGATAGGGCGACCGCAAATTCGTCGTCACCGTTACTTAATCGCTACGGTGACCGACATGGCCATTTTTTTTCTTTTTGAGTTTCACATGACCGTTTTAATTTCACAGCCTGTGCCTGTGCTCCCGCGGATCCCCACGATGCCTGTCCGTGCCGTGGTGTGGCTGGCTGCCCCAGGCACAGTGCACAGTGAACTTGCGGACGGATGGGGCGGATCCAGCCGTCCATCGGGGGCGATCCGACCGCCGCACGAACGCGCGTAGCCCAACCGCGGTCGCCCACCGCCCACCTGCCCTGTCCCTGCCACTACTGCCATAAATGGGGGACGGTTGGTTTGTTGGGACTTGGGAGGAAAGAAGGAACGAGAGAGACAGCAAAGAAATGTGCTGCTGCTGCTGCGTGTGGACTGCGGATCCACAAATCCAATCCATCCGTCAGTGGCGTGGTACATCACTCGCTGTCTCGTCTCCTCCGTCGACCCAGCGTCCTCAGGGAAACATGCGGTCGTACACAATCACACAGTTTAATTCCATCTCGATCGGGGGTGTTTAGTTACTCTAAATTTTTTTTCACCCCGTTATACATGCGTGGAGTATTAAATTTATATGAAAAAACTAATTATACAGATTACGATAAATTTGCGAGACGAATTTTTTAATCCTAATTAATCCATGATTTGATAATGTCCTCCTACAGTAAACATGTGCTAATGAAGGATTAATTAGACTTAATAAATTCGTCTCGCGGTTTCCAGACGAGTTATGTTATTAGTTTTTTTATTAATATCCGAACACCCTTTCCGACATCTCATGAAATATTCGATATGACACCCTAAAATTTTTCACTGCAGCAACTAAACACCCTTGGTCAGGGGGAGGTGGGGTTGTCCGCTGGCAAGTCGAGCCGCCGGTGCCCCATGGCGTGGACGACTGCTTTAGACAACCTAGGCCGAAGAGGACTCAGGCCTTGTTTAGATTCCAGAATTCACTCTCAAATTTTACTATGCAAAAAGAAGATTCTCCATCACATTAAAATGCCGGCACATATATGGAGTACTAAATATAGATGAAATCATAAACTAATTGCACAGTTTTGCTGTACTTTGCGAGACGAACATTTAGAGCCTAATTAATCAATTTTTGAATAATTTTTTGCACTAAAAAAACAAAAGTGCTACAATGCTCGGGGGTGGCACTGTACCGAATCGGCCATCCCGAGTCGGTCATCTAAACAAGGCCTCAGACATCTCCACCAGTTTTATGAAACAATTCCTATTTTAATTGTTTATTAGGAAAAAAAATAATATAAGTCCCATCCAACCGTTTAGGAAACAATCGGAAAGGAAAAAATAAATTAAGGTTGCTATTTATTTTATTAACTCGCTAAACTTGTTGGTTTACCAAGTAAATTATAGAAAAACACCTGGAGTTGCTCTTAGCAAATAGCTAGGGGCTGTTTAGTTCCTGAAACTTTTTGCGAAATGCTACTGTAGCGTTTTTCGTTGTTATTTGGCAAATAGTGTCAAATCATGGTCTAATTAGGCTTAAAAGATTCGTCTCGTGCATTTCGTCTAAACTGTGTAATTAGTTATATTTTTTTTATCTATATATAATACTCCATACATGCGTCTAAAGATTCGATGTGACGGGAATATACCGTTTTTTGGGAAATATTTTGGATCTAAACTGGCCCTACTCTAATAACAAAAGGTACTGCATGCCGCCTCCTGTCAAGTTAAATGCACGAGCGGTTAATGAATTTTGCCAAAGGATGCCACTTAAGTTCATTAATAACTTTGGAAACACATTTCTAGTCTCTAAATTTAAACTTGTTAAGCTGCGAACTACAGTGATGGGTATGGCCTAGAATTGGACCCCTTGTTTTTGGGACGATCCAGAAATGGACCCGCGATGCACCATTTTCTAAGTTTAGGAAGTTTTCAAAGCCTTTTTTTTTGTCATCTAGCTAGGTTATACTGTACCTTTTGATCAAATCAAGATCGTAGTAAGCAGACATTCACCTCTCTACGATTGGGGATTCCTAATCCCCCCACACTCTTCGGGCATGCTCACGGTCGAGTCACCAACTCCCAATTAGCTAAATGATACGTATCTCTTGTGTTAAGCTTAGAATCGTTGGACTAAGGCCGCGTTTAGATGGCCAAAAAGGCCTAAAAATTTTTGCGCAGTAACTGTCACATCGAATCTTTAGACGTATGCATGGAACATTAAATGTAGGTAAAAAAAAAACTAATTACATAGTTTATCTGTAAATGTCGAGATGAATCTTTTGAGCCTAGTTAGTTCATGATTGAACAAATTTTTACCAAATAACAACGAAAAGTGTTATATGAACTTTTCCCTAAAAATTTTTGGATCTAAACACGCCCTAGTTGGAAAACAAGAACTGTGGAGCATTCGTTTTTTGACCGAGCTAGTAAAGGCTATTGAACTCTATTCTAGGCGCGCGCGAGATTGTGCGTGTCAACTGTCAAGCCGTCCCCAGGTCAATGCAATGCATGCGATGCAATGGTGACGGTGTCAGATACGTTTATGGTTGCAACTGGAACGAACGGCGACCTCACAACCAACTCTGCATTGAATTCACTCCGTTTGTTCGAGTTACTTTTCAGATGTAGAATAATATTTTTCTCTCATATTATTTCAATATAAATATTAGTATAAGCTAAATTTAAACATACTCCCTTCGTCCCATATATATTTGTTTGTTTGCGACTCAAAGTTTTTCCTAACAATATTTGCTCACTATGACCTGACAAAGCTCGACACAGAACAGCTGTGAAGAATAAAATAAAAAATCAAAAGGAACATAGCAGCGACGCTTCCTGTCCACTCATTAATTGATTTGTTATTAAAAAAAAGAGGGAAATCAGCCATATCTTGTCCCGTCGTTTGACTCTCGATGGTTCTAGACTCAGGGGTGTTTAGATGAAAAAAAATAGAATTTTGTTACTGTAACACTTTCGTTTGTATTTGGCAATTAGTGTCCAATCATAGATTAATTAGGCTCAAAAGATTCGTCTCGTGATTTACAACCAAACTGTGTAATTAGTTATTTCTTTTACCTACGTTAAATACTCTATGCATGCGTCTAAAGATTGATGGATGGAGAGAAAGTGTAAAAATTTAAAATTCGGAAGGAAAGTAAAAGGCCTTAGAGAAACGAACGGCGAGGGAGTTACTGGGAGGTGGGGCTGATATTTATAAGGGTATTTTCGTAATTTTATATGTACCTTGGTTTGCGTGCTAAATCCTAGAAGTGTAAACATATATGGGACGGAGGGAGCTCTAAAATGCATGGAGTACTAAATGTAAACTAATTGCATGCATGTTGGCATAGATTAGAAGTAATTTACGAGACGAATCTATTAAACCTAATTAGTTCAAGATTAAAAGTTTTTTATCAAATAAGACGAAAGTGCTACAGTGTTTGTTAAACTTTACCGCCCAAAGCAAACGGGGCCTAAGTCGGAGCGAAGGATGAGAGCCATGAGCCCAGGATGCATGGCCGCCCGCCCGCCATGATGCACGCGCGGCGCTGCCACGTACGCAGGCCACAGCCAGGCTGACCGCTGACGTGCCGCGGCATGCATGTATGCCCGGACGACATGTACTGTACCAGTGTACCTGTGCGTAGTGGATGGACGGACGGGCGAGCGAGGGCGATGGATTCAATGCGACGCATGCATGGTTAATGATCTTGGAGGGCAGGCCGCAGGCCAGACCAGAGGCAGGAGAGGAGAGGAGACTAGCAGAGCGCATGGCAGTTGGCAGAGGCAGCACCGCCTCTCCGCCGTGCCATTGCCATGCGTCCGTGCCCGGCCCGGCCCTCAGTTATCGACTCTGACGCGGCGCGCAGGCAAGGCAATTCAACACCGTAGTACTCCTCCATTCCTACAGACTGGGAGGGATCCGGAGCCGCACCTCGGCAGCTGCACGGTCAAAAGCGTGTGGCAGTTGGGCGCGCGGTTCGTGCCTGCCTCGCCTGCACCTGCACTGCCACTGCAGCTCCATTCATCTCTTCCGCTGCCGCATGGACCGTGCAGGCGTCCATGCATGCATGTGCCTGCACTAAGGGCTTGCCCAACGCGATGATGTGGCGTGCTGCCTCAAACCCCAGCTCGGCCATCTGCATCCATGTCATCTGTTCTTGTGGTCTCGCAGAGGAGCAGAGGCTCCTGCAGAAGCAGCGTTCGCCTCCTCTGACAAAAGGCCGAGGACAACACCCAAGCAAGCGTTGAAGCGTGAGAGTGACTGCTTGATGACGTATGGAGGTGGCAGCACATGCTAAAGCTGATAGTATGTGGTCCCAATGCAACAAAATAAATTAGTATATAATTGAAGTTTGAGCTGCTATTTTACTGTTTGCGTTGGACGATTAACTGCCTCACCGTGCTGCTTCATCGATGTGGCTTCTCTTTTACGTGAAACAACTACTGAACGTTCGCCTCCGTTGGCCCTGCCCTAATGCAGCCGGCCAAACGGGGCCCACGACGCCACGTGCGCTGCGCCAGCGCCGGCCTGCCGGGCCGCGCTTTGCCGCGCGGCGTACTACGTGACCAGATCACCGGATACCCACGCAACCGTGGCGTCATCGGCTGTTGCGTTCCGTCGGGAGACGGATTAGACGTGGTGTGTGAGATTTTTTTTTTTTGCATTTTGGTCCTTTTCTTAAAGAAACATGGTACGTAGTACTTCCTCCGACTCAAAAAACATGTAATTGTAGGTTTAGGCACGGATACCAATACCCCTTGCGAAATTACCTAAATACCCCTGGGTACAGTTATCAATACCCGCAGCCAGCCTACTCCCGTATCTGGTTTGCAGCACACTGACGTGAGGCCTGGTTCGTGCATGAGGGTTGTGGGGCCAGGGAACGCGAGGTTGAGAGGCCTAGCACTGGGGAAGTCTCTGGAAGGAAACGAGTGGAGACAATATCCGTACGTTAGCTTTGCATCTGATTTTTATCCGCATGCAGCAGTAGGAGCAGAAGAAGCTTGTAGGATTACATTTTTATTGAGACAATTTTTGAATCGTAGGATTATATTTTTTCTAAGACGGAGGGAGTATATTTCATACTACTCTAAATGCTCTTTCTCCATAAAAAAATGACGCAGCTAGAAGTACTTCTACTACATGGCAGGAAGTCCTCACTTTCGGGGTTTTGTACATGGCACCTTCGTTTTTCGATGCACTTTTTTAATTTGTAAAACGAGGAATTTGGATGTTTACGTACGGATCATGTTTCGGAAATTCTACTACGTACGCGACCGGGGCGATCTAGCGCGACGACGCCACCCCGCTCCAACACTCTTCCTCCCGTCCAGAGCAATGTGCTTTGTGTATGAGAACGCTCTTTGGATGTCTACGGATCATATGCGAGACGCTCTTTGTAGCTTTGTTGGACATCCAGAATCAGAAATACTAAAATCTTGATAGAAGCAGGGAGCATGAGGAGGAGACATTACTTTAAGCTCTACTATGCATTTGGCAAAAATGTGATTTATAGAATAAAGAAAGAAAAAAAGAGAGACTTTTCACGATGGTCGACGGTGGGAACCCGGCCGCCGTCAGTTCTGACTAGAGATGGCAACGGGTACCCGAAACCCGAGTACCCGACGGGTATTACCAGATAAAGAGGCGGATATGAAATGAATTTTCTACCCGTGGGTACGTTATTGGGCAAAATCCTATACCCATCGGGTATGGCGGGTACGGGTGCGGGTGTATACTACCCAGACCCGTATACCCGCGGGTAAGACATACCCGCAAAAATAACTAGCCAACCTCAGTTATTTTAGCGCATATAAGTCATGAATTTGGCTCATGGAGACATCCACTATATTTCTAGTAGATTGCCTTTGTTGTAATGATGCTAATAATGTTTGTTAGCATGTCTGTAACTTGTTTGAAGCTTAGAATGATTTATTTTTGCATGTGACTATTTGATATTTTTAGGTAATTTTCGGGTATGCTATCGGGTACGGGTTACCCGTCGGGTGAGAATTACCCGGCGGGTACGGGTATGAAACTATTTTTTTACCCGCATACGGGTACGGGTAACCCGACGGATAAAAATTTGCGGGTTCGGGTACGGGTGGACACTACCCGTCGGATACGTACCCGTGTTCGGACCACACGCACACCACGATGCGTACGCAGAGAGAGAAGGATTGATGAGGCGAGGTGACGCGTCATGGTGTACGACAACTGTAGCAACACAGAGCTGCGCTGCCTTACGGTGGCTGCTGGCTCGGCTCCTGCTTTGGCCATCATTCCGGGACACCGCGTCTCCGCTGTCCCACATTGAAGGCGGCCGGCAGCGCATCGACATGCACACGGCCGGCCAGCGCTCGCCACCTCCCACGGCACGGTAGCGCGCGATACGTACGGTTACAAATTACAGTCCATTCCAGCGCGATCCATCCGTGCGCCACCACGGCACGGCACGTGCACGTCCACGGCGACGCCTGCACTGGACCTAATAGCCTGCTAACGGTTCATGGCCGCCCCGCCCCGCTGTCGCATTGCATCTGCTGCTAGCCTGATAGCCCTCTCATGGTGACCCGTGTCTGGCTGTATGTAGTCCGTGTGGTCACTAGGGATCACCATGCCACGGCTCACGGTCAGATTCAGGCTCCTTTCGTCTAACCGCCCGGGACGGCGACCGTTAACCGTGTAACCCCCGGTATCAAGAAGCTGAATGCGGCCACAACCGCGCATGCACATCTAACAACACCTCTTCCAACCTCCTTTCTGTCCCCGTAATTATAATACAGTCCAATCAATGGATGCAAGGGATGATATTCGCGGAGCACGTACATACTGCGCCGCGGCGTCGTGCTAGATCTACTAGTTCCGGCCGCCGCCCACGGGCATGAGAATGACACCGCCGTCGTCGACCTCTCCTCACGCACGCAGAGCCTCAGCTGCAGGCGGCTCGCGGCTCATGGGCGTCCGCCGCTGAGTTGGGGTCGCCGCCGCCACCGCCCATGCTCATCAGGGTGGTCAGGTGCGAGACCTCCTTGGGCACCGACGCCGTCAGCACCTGCATTGCGTGCCGACAAGGGCAACACCACCACCATCATTCATTCTTTCGTCGCCCATCAGCAGCAGCATGGATCGAACATCGAAGTCGAAGTCGAACCCGAACCGAACCCCAACGCCCAGCGTTGGTATGTTACGTAGGAGTAGTACGTACCTCGTGGCCGTCGTCGGTGACGAGGACCTCGTCCTCGATCCGGATGCCCATGCCGCGGTACCTGCCCGGCGCGCGCTCGTTCAGGACCGGGGACGCCGGGATGTACACCCCGGGCTCGATCGTTATTACCTGCAAAAGCACAACGCGCACGCATAAGGACCAGAACATGCTTTGTCAGTCAGTCATTGCTGGAGCTGGACCTCCAAAACTCCAAAATGGCGATCGAGCTGGCCCCAACAACGGATTTAATTGGTGCGTGCAGCATGCCTGGCCGATCCGGCAACGGCAGCGCGCACTACGGGTGTGTTTGGTTGTGTCGCTCTAGATAGCCTGGCTAGAAAAATAAGCCAGGTGGTGGTAGCCTGATGCACCCTCGACGCTGCGCGGAGAGGAGAGCTCGTCGTCGGTGAGCTGGGAGGTGAGCTCGCGAGTGAGATATGAGAACGACGGGGGAGGTGAGGGGAACGAGCACCAGGGGCTGCCTCGGGCCTAGCCAGGATTGAATCAACGATTTGATCGTTCAACCTGAGCCAGGCTCCAACTGTACTTTTGGCCAGCCCAAGCCAGGCTCCAGCCCCTTTACAGGCAACCAAACAAACCAAAATTGGCTTCAGGGAGCCAAGGCCAGGGTTGGCCACCTAACCGAACACACCCTACATGTCTACACTACATTGCAGTTAGCGAGTGATGGTAGTACGGAATCGCTATATGGTGCTATTGCTGAAAACAGAAAACTCGGCGCTGCGGCTTCGAATTCTGTGAGGATGAGCTACTGTTGGGCTGTGATGGTGCCAGACAGAGGCCAGTTGGGTGGTTGTACTTGTGTCCCGGATACGATCAACGCGTGGACACAGCAAGGAAAAAGGGAGGGTAAATGAGATAACGTGGGTAGGATTGTAGGAACGGGAGGGAGGAAATAGATCGACTTACGACGCCGGGCTCCAAGGGCTTGTCCTTGGGGAGTGTCATGGAGTCATGAATATCCATGCCTAACGAGTGACCTGGAAACAGGGACAACACACAAATGGGGTCATGTTAAGTTTTGGTCCCCCGCGGACCGCGGTACCACCACCAAATGCATTCAAGACCAAATCTAGAGAACAGATGGGCATCCAGATGGCGGGACCTACCTATTGCGGTTGGGTTCAAGTAGTTGTATTGGATCGATTTCCCCTTCTCCAGGATCCCCAGTTCTTGGAATCCCTTTATCAGCAGCTTTACCTGCATTTGACATGGTTTTTTTGAGATATATGGGTCTTCTCTGAAATTTTCATGGTATTTAGTATATTTTATTTACGGAAATGGAAAGAATGATACCACCAAAGACATACCGAGTGATTGTGTATCTCGTTAATGCTTGTGCCTGGTTTACAGAGCTTTATGCACTCCTTATTTGTCTCCAGTATTAGGCTGTACAGCTCTTCCTGGGGCCAGTCAAGATGAGGATTCAAAATCCAAGCTCAAATCTTCAAAACACCACACTATACCAACTGTTTCTGTAGTATATATAAATAGGGCAGTAAAATTTGAACATTTACCTGAGCAGGTGAAAATCTGCCGCAGGGTGGCCACGTTCGAGTCAGATCGCTAAGGTAGCCATGATACTCGCAGC
Organism: Saccharum hybrid cultivar R570; assembly: GCA_038087645.1. Lineage (NCBI taxonomy): Eukaryota > Viridiplantae > Streptophyta > Magnoliopsida > Poales > Poaceae > Saccharum > Saccharum hybrid cultivar. Next base: position 200,235 of record JAQSUU010000695.1, on the reverse strand, counting down.
CAACATCCATGAGCAGAAGATCCCCTGTTTTGATCTGTCAAACAGCTGTGTTATTGACTTTACAAGAAAATAGCTCTGAGATGTGGAATGAGCCAACATGAGACAAAAAAAGCACTTACTTTTCTATCGTTTCTTGAGTAGTGTATAATGCTGCCATTTGCTCCTCCACCAACAACAGGATGGAACCTAGGAACACAAGGTAAATAAATTGTCTGATACTAGGACCTTGCTCACTGAACAAAAAGAAAGGTTTCTTGATCCACACCTATTCATAGGAACACAACTAAATTATCAATTAACAAATGAATGGATAGCAAGGATACATGGCAGAAAGCTTACGCCATTCTTTGGGCACCTCTCATTTTGCACTCGTATTCAATCTTAGCTGCCAACTGGCTTTCCTCTCTGTGGGTCCTCGACAGCAACATTGTTTGTAAAAGAGACTGTGGTCAAGTAGAGAGAATCTATCAGTGCTCCAAAAAATTCAAGTTGTCACACATATTTAAGTCAATTGTTAAATATACTCCCTCCATCCCTGAATAAATCCATTCCTAGACTTGTCTTAAGTCAAACTTTTAAAAAAATGACCAAATTTATAGAAAAGATCGCCAAGATTTATGATACCAAATTAGTATCATTAGATATACCATAAACTATATTATCATAATATGCTCATTTGGTGTCACAAATATTTGTATTTTTTTCTATAAAGTTGGTCAAACATAACAAAGTTTGACTTAAGACAACTTGCTCTTGTGTTTCAGGCTTGATGCCTTGCGTCCTGCATGCATACTGCAAGTCGCTAACTGAACTAGAAATTCCAGACATACTAAATTTTCAGTGGGCTTTGTTGGAGGCCCAACCAATAGTAGGAAGACACAATAAGTGGGGTGTCTGGGTGCACAAACCTGAGTTCCGGAGCCAGCCAAGAGGCAGGGAATATGCGCAGGCAGAATGGAATGGATAATCATTAGGGCATCGTGTATAGCCTTGGGTTTACCAAACCAAAAGGGACTAATATTTCCGATGAGCTCTTGTTGGATGCCCAACCAATAGTAGGGAGATGCACACTGTGGGGGTGCTTGAGTGCACTAACCTGAGTTATGGAGCCAACCAGGAGGTAGGGAAAATATGTGCAGGACAGTGTGGTATTGATAATCATTAGACAAACAGTGTACCTTTGGTTTTACCAAACCAAAAGGGACTACAAGTTCATCCACTTATCTAATTAGCTCAGGTACCTTGTGTCCCTGTCTAGTCCTCTACCAATGATTTTTCCCACATCAACTCCAAAAGTTCACCTAAGAAATAAAAACCATCTTGTCCCTTCCCCAACCAGAATAACTCAAGCTCCTATGAATTGTATCACAAGCAAGCTAGACTAATATTAGGAACTGGAACATCAAACACCCTATGTCCCGAACTGATTAATATTCTATGTCCTAAGACTGGATGCCAAAGGTAAGCGTTTAACCAAATACCTGAGAAACAATAGACGCTGATTCCCTCATCAACTTAATTTCTGATTTTGACTTGACCCACCGTAATTCATCGGTGTAATTTGTAAGATCTTTAACTTTATTGTTCAGTGATGCCCTACGGAAGGCATCCAAGTTCTTATAAGAAGATGTTGTCTTCACATTGTGATACACCCCTTTTGATCGCTCAATCAGTTCAGGAAGGATCTGCATTTTAGTAGCAATAGCATTAATGTGGTCAGGTGGAGAATTCAGTCAAATCTACACCAACAAAGTATTATAACTAGCAGGAAGTAACAACTAGTGATAGAAAGTGATGCAGTAGATAATGCTGGAAGAAAATCAGAGTGCTTACCTTCTGCATCTGACTAAGTGGAAATGCTTTATCTGCTTTAAAGAAATCCACAGCAGCCTCAACTCCAGCAGTTTGACCTTGCCAAACTACATCCTAGCTCAATAATACATTAATAAGAATTGTGTGGCTTACATAAAAAAGCTATCAATAAGGACTCATTACCTCCTTATTTGTATCTGGCATGAACATGCACAACCCTGTTTCTTCACTCAAAACTGCTACACCACCGGGTTGCGTACAACCTGTAATATACAGGTAATCACCATTCTGTCTGAATGGATATGGCACTACATCAGTCATCATCTGCTGATCAGCGGAAGCAATAATGGCCAAGCTTTTCTCTGGTAGCACCTCCAAAAGCTTTTTTCTTCTAGAGATGTACTCCTTGTTTGTGATGCCTGGTGTGATCTCTCCATCAGCTAATAACTGGCTCATATAGTAGCAATGTTTAAGAAAACACATAGGTTTAACAAAATAACAAAAACAATAATAAGAGCAGAATTTAACAAAGACTGTATTTTAGTGGATGAGAAGTCCACATATCAGCATATTCGACCAAACAGCACCCACTGTGGACCAGATTATACTCTAGTAACTTAAAAGCCATATTAATTAGTTTATTTGATAAATAAAGTGGCGTCGACTCAGATCATAAACCTATATAAGATTATAAGCAATGATAATCTTCTACCCCAACTTCAAGTTCTCTGTATGAAAGGATTTTGGCACTCATGGCTAACTTAAGCTTGAAAATGAACCAGGTGCCAGGTCTTAGATATACTAATAGATACTAGTACATTAAAAGAGGAACAAAAGGTGACACAATCTCATTTAGAATGGCATAAAAAAGTCATTCCGTTTCGGGCTTCCATTTTAGATGCATGTGCTTTTTTGGTGGCCCTGCACTCCTGCTGCATCTCTCACAAAAACTCAAATTTTCGTAATAAGATGAGAAAGTATACATGCAAACTGAATTGCATTCCTTGTAAAATGGTACTGAAAGTGGTACAAGCCAACATAGGGCAGCCTTGGAAAACAGGTGACTTAAAACATATTTTAAGAACTAGCAAGTAGCAACTAGTTAAGTCTCCAAAAACACAATGCGACTAGCAGTGACAGAGCTTCTCAAAGGCCAATAGGGGCCATGGCCACCCATGAACTTGTGTAAACTCCATTAGTTGCAGCCATTTTGGCTTGATAAAAACTAAAGATTAGCCTTGTTTTTTAATGATTGGCCCCTGCTGGATTTAGGTCCAAGCTCCGCCACTGGCGGCTAGTATCAGTGTCTAAACACTAAATACCAAATATGCAAAGCCAGGGTCAACATGCCTGCAAAATCTGGTACCAGCAGCAAGTAAGAAATGAGATTGGCAATACCTCAGGATGAGACTGGGGTGTTGGTTGACCAACATCGACTATGCCACCAGCTGTGTATGCAGCTCGCTGAACCAAACCATGGGAAGCAGATAGAAATCGAGATGCCACCTGGGTGCAATGAAAAAAGAAAGATGAATCACTATCATGGTGCTAAACAATACAGAGACATTTGTTTTTCATCAATGCCATCTAACTGCAGGTAAAGTTCACATTTCACAACAATTTAGGAGGAAAAACAAAAAGGATAATGTGTAGATCAGCCTGTGAAGAATTTGCCACTTCTCTCATCAGGAAAGGACACTTCTGTCTAACAATAAGCTCGGGCACTAACCAGATACAATTTGATTGTTCAATGCTTGTAGCACTGTAGCAGTAATCCAGTTGACAATCAGGAAATATAAGTGTGGCTGTCAAAGAAGACAAGATAAACCTTGCCTTTTATAAGGGAGGCAGGAGATATGCAATCCACAGAATTTCAGCCCATGCTAACCAAAAGCATCATCTAAATCAAAACTTGACAAAGCTTTACTGGCAAAAACGCTGAAACACATAGGAAATTTCCCTCAACAACCAATTCAATTATCCACTGAAGCCAAATCATCCCAAACTATCTTAAACAGACTTCATTTCTGGCTATACTATATGTGGCCTCCATTTCTGGCATCACCAAGACTTCTACTAGGCATAAAACAAGACTTATCCCTAGACAGGGGAGAGATGCCCTGATTTTGCCCCTAACAGGATGGTTAGCATCTAGCAAAACTGCAGTAAAATTCCTTACTTCAAGATGGTTCCTTCGAGCTACTCACTCCCTATTCCGATCCCCAGAATATCTGAGTTTCTGTTCTTTGGACCCCCAACAAGCCCAACGCATCCTAAGAATTAGAGCTTCATGAGAGCCATCATAAGCAAGGAGCATAACCTTATTGTCTTGGTTGAAACCTCGAGCATATAAGTCATGCAGCACATCATCTCCCTGTTGTTCTTGTAGTTGCCCAATGGGTGCCATGCAAGCTGGAGCTGTGTGCTAATAACTCTTCCAACACTATACTTTCTAATAATCTGACCCTTGATGTGTGCGCCATCAACCACTTGGTTTGAGTTAGACTCCGAGCTCCAGGGGCAGTGATAAGTCAACAAAATGGGCAATCAAGTCGGAAGCCGACTTTGCCTTATCATCATCCAAGTACTCTTTCCCCAAGGCTAGCTGTTGCAACAAGCCATCTTTCCCCAAGGATAGCTGTTGCAACAAGCCATCTTTCCCCAAGGCTAGTTGTTGCAACAAGCCAACAAGCACCGTCATGTCATACAGCATCTCTTCGTCCCACACAACCTCACTAGGCATTTCATCAAACACCTCTTGTGCAGCACTCTCTCATACAGCAGGGGCCCTGGAGACTATCTGCTTAGCCTGTGCTATTGCGCCATCCTTAAGAGGCATTTCATCAAACCTACGGCATGGTGGTCCACTGATTACCCGAGGAGCTAGAGTGCTAGACACTGAACACGGAACACCCATGTCGAGTCGACGGAATAGTGTGAGCAACTGAGCAAGGCACCTAAATCCTCAAATCGAAGAAAACCCGTCAATTCTACCGCCGCCGCCGAGAACTCCGAATCTACAACCACCTGCTCCCTCGGAGTACCAACTCGGCCGCCGCACACATGCACGCCGCCACGGTGCTACCCAAGGCGACCAGCCAGGCCACAGAATCCCACCCTCCCCTTCTCCCAGAAAATGAAAAAAAAACAGAAAAAGGACGAGAAGGGAGGAAGGGGCGAGAAAGTGATGGGAGTGGGGCTGCTTCAACCATGCTTACCTCGGTTGCTCGCAGCAGCCGCGCCGCCATGGCCATTGGCAACAGCTTCCCTAAAACCTGTGCTCGAGTTCGCTTCGTCTCTCCTCTCTTTTCTTGGTCCCCCTCCCCTGCGTTCCCTCTCTAGCTCAAATTCACTTCGCCTTCTCTCTCTAGTTGTCACCGATCTTAAAGCACATCTACTCCCTCTGTCAAAAAAAACAAAAGTCATTCTCACAATTTTCAACTTTGGCCAAATATATGTAACAAACTATTAATATTTATGGTATATAATTAATATCATTAGGTAGCCGTGGAATATACTTTCATAATAAACTTATTAAAGATATAAATGTTGTACGCATTTTCTACAAACCTAGTCAAAGTTGAGAAAGTTTGATCAGGATGATTCCTATGGCGACTCTTTTTTTTTTTGGGACGGATGGAGTAAGTACTAACCCAGCTTGCTATGCCTTTTGTTTTCTTGGCTTCTTGCTTGAGATTCGAGAAGACGGAGAATTGAGAATTCAAAATATCAATTGCAGTTTACCTGAATTTGAAGAAAGTGGTATTGGCAAGCATTTGTTCAAAGAATCACAAATTGGAGCACAAAAAAGGGTTGACCTGAATTTGAGGAAAAGTGGTATTGACAAGTATATCTTCAAAATCAAAATACAAAAAAGGTAAGTGGCTTGGACAGTCCAGTTTTGGGATTAAAATTTAAGCAAAGTTCACCGGCAGTCCTTCAATCTTATTTCGATGTGTCATATCGGTCCCTAAACTTGTAAATCGCCGATTTAAGTCATCAAGCTTATTCACCATGTTATTCCAGTCCCTAAAATCACAAATCACCCATTTAATTAAGTTCAACATGTTATAAGACCCAGACATAGATTGAGTATCTAAACAGGACTTGCGAGTAACATAGATCGAGTATCTAAATAGGACTTGCGAGTTTGGGGATCATAATGGAACAACTGAACAAGTTTGAGGAGATTTGTAAGTTTAGTAACCGTGATAACCCAGCCAAACGAGTTTAATGACATGAACAGTCAATTTGCTAGTTCACAGACCTAAATGATGAGGACCACCAGTGTACTTTATTCAAATTTCAAATACTAAAATACTTCATTCTGAGTTATATATAAAATGTTTTCAAGTGTGTACCTAGAAAAGCCAAAGCATGAGGGAGAATCCCAATCTGTTTGGCACAATCAGATGCAAAACACTAATGACCAGCAAACACGGTCAATGTGGTTCAAAACCCAACTTGTGTACAACAACTTAAAACAGAATACAATCACTTGAAAACATTTCATAGGAAACTGGAAAGAAAATCCTTTATCCGATCAATGTAGGGTGACTGGGTGGGGATTATGTGGCCCATGTCATGCTCAACAACGGAGCAGCAATCCTGCTCAAACAGACCAGCTAGTTCAGCGCTTGCCCTGTTTGCTATCTGCTTGTCATGACCATCCCCATTGCCGAAACAATGGAGCGAGGGGAGCTTGATTGGTTCGTTGCCGAAATCACCCACGGGCGCTGGATATCCGGAGCAGAACATCCCAAACCTGAACTTTGGAGAGCCACAGATCTGCTGCTGCTGCCTGCAGAATAAGGCAGCCATGGCAGCTCCCTGAGAGAAGCCCAGGATTCCGTCGAAGCTCCCCATGCGAGACATTGCATTTTCAAGGTAGGTGTATGATTCCTCAAAGCCTTCGGTTTGTTGCTGGTACTGAAGAGGGTCAAACGGCACATCTGCAGCCCTCCATTCTTGCTCAGGGTTGCTGTTGGAGTTTGGAGCAATGAGCCATGCGAATTTCCGTTTTGGTGTCACAGACAGAGGTGAAGGTTTGTCTGAGCAGTGGCCCTGGATTGGTTGATATAAAAAGGGAAGCTCATGAGGTGCGTGTACAAAGACAAGCTCAGCGATGTGCTTCAGCTTCTTGGCAAGTGCTGATGTTCTTCCCTTAAAACTGGATGCGTTCTGGCGGAAACCATGCAAACAGAGGATCCTCAACCTTTTCAGCTGCTCATTACCTGTGTAATATTTCATTTACTTAGAGCAAGGTCAACCCTAAAAAATACAAGTAAATATATCTAATCCAGAGAACTGCATGCTTAATAGTTCAGACTGAATGCATTAGAGAATATCAGAATAAACAGATCAGCTGATTCAGTGGACCAAAAATGCAAATGACTCAAATCACATATGACTTATCTATCTTGTTCAAGCCCAGCGCCCCAGCCCATGCATTTGTTCTCTACTTCTGTAGCTTAAGCGCCATGTGCATATTTGAGTAAGAATATAAATAATTATCACTCAGAGAGTGCAATGGAAAACTGATACAGACCTTACCGTCACTCCAGGGAACTTTGGAGGTCACATTGTGATAGCTTATGGATGGCTTTTCAAAGCTTTCAGATAGTCCTATCTGTATTTGGCAGTCTTGTCTTGTTGATATTTGGCAGGGTTCTTTTCCATTCTTTTGGCATAGCTCGCATGCATATTCCTTAGTAGAATCCTGAAGTTTAAAAAAACAAGTTTAACTTTTTAAAGCAATTATACAAATTAGCGTAAAATCAATGTGACAATCAACAAAACTTTCATGCTGCATTAAAAAATATTGCATTTGACTCAACCTGACATGTTGGGCACACTAAGACCAACATTCTGCAATGGCTGCAGCGACAGCGTGACGAATAGTCATCAAAAGAAGAACCACATATCAAACATGCTCCGAGTATGTTTTCTTTAAGGCTTCCCACAGAGATTCTATGAAATGACATTGTGACAGATTAGTGAGAAGAAAAACAAATGAAATTCTGAAAAGGAAGAGTTTGAGATACCTGTGGTCAAATACAAAATTCTTTCCTTCAAAATAGCCACCATCTGGGAATTGCTCCAGATAACGCTGAATGCCACCATATAGCTAACATAAACATAATAATAAACAGTCATGACTCATGAACAATACAAATTACTCAAGCATGGACAAGTACTCAAGATTAATGACAAGCCAAACAGAGTATAGCACTTATTATTACCTGAAAAACGTTCTCAAATCCTTCACCTTTTGAGCGAATATAAGCTGATGCCATCTCACAGCGTATACCTCCTGTGCAGTACCTGTAATAAATACCAAAATGTTAGTTAGGCTTCTTGCTTGGTGCTTGCAAAGTACATTAGTCTAATTCAAGGTTAATTCAAAGATCCAGCCTAACATACATAAGAATTGATTTCCCAAGCAGCTGCTCAGCATGCTCGTCTATCCAAGAAGGCAGGTCACTGTATTGCCTAATTTCCGGGTCTAAGGTCTTCGCATTTGGCACATTGAACCTGCCGATCCGAGTCTCATACACATTCCTTGCATCCAAGACAACCACTTCCTTCTTCTCCACAGATGCCACAGCATCCAAACTAGTCCCAGCTAAAAGCACAGTCCAAGTTAGAAATTATACCAGATTTTGGCAGCCCAAACAACCATGGACAAGCGTCAGTCCGAGAATCCACTCACCAACATTCTGGAGCACAGAATGGAACTCAGCCGCCGACAAGTGTCTCCCAGCACTAGAAATCTCTGGTGGTGCCGACGTGGGGTTGGAGCACAGGGTGTTAGTCGTTGGATTCGCACTCTTGGTAGTAGCTGAATCCTTACTCTCATCGAGAGAGGATGACACTAGGAGTTGGGACAATTTTCTGGTTTATTTCTCACACAAACTCAAACAATGTCATGCCAACCTGAGGGGTTGGGGATACATATTTATAGGCTGCTAGCCAGCCAAGCATATGCCAAGATGCTAGTCTAAGATGCTGTCCTAGTTGCCAACTGCTGTCCTAAAAGCAGATGCTGTCCTAGATGCTAACTGCTGTCCTAAAAGCAGTCAAAAGATGCTGGACACAAAGATCATGTGCTGCAGTGTGCAGCAGCCCTACAACCACCAGCCACAGAGACTTATCCATCACTCTCCCCCTAAGTCTTGTGTGGCTCCTTGTGAGGTATCTGGGCCATCCCGATCCTGGCGCGAAGTTCCTGAAACTTGACCCGCCCGAGAGACTTGGTCAGGAAGTCGGCGAGCTGGTCTTGGGTGTTGATGTAGTTGGCCCGGACACTCCCTTCCTCCAGGCAGCTTCTGATGAAGTGGTACCTCACCCGGATGTGCTTGCTGCGCTCGTGGAAGACAGGATTCTTTGGCAAGGCCAAGGCGGACTTGCTGTCCACCCTGAGCTCCACCGCCTCTGCATCTCTACCAAGGAGATCGCCAAGCAGCCGAGCCAGCCACAAGGCCTGAGTAGCAGCGGTAGTGGCTGCGATGTACTCTGCCTCGCAGCTGGACAGAGCCACCACCTGCTGCTTGACCGACTACCAGCTGATCGGACACTTGCCGAGGAAGAACAGCGTCCCGCTGGTGCTCTTGCTCGTGTCGATGTCGCCGGCGTGGTCGCTGTCGCTGTACCCGATGAAATGCGCCGCACCGGGGCACCTCGGGTAGTGCAAGCCGTAGTCGGAGGTGCCTGCGACGTAGCGGAGGATCCTCTTCACGGCCTGCTGGTGCTCCATTGTCGGTCGCTGCATGAACCGGCTGACGTAGCCGACGGCGAACGCCAAGTCCGGTCGCGTGTGGACAAGGTAGCGAAGGCTGCCCACAATGCGCCGGTACTGCGTCGCGTCCACCTCCTCCTCCGTACTCTCCCGACTCAGCCTCAGCCTCTCCTCCATAGAAGTGTGGGCTGGGTTGCAGTCGGTGAGACCGCCTAGCTCCACAATGCGCTTGGCGTAGGCAGTCTGGCGAAGAGAGGTGCCGGAGCTGTCCTGGTGGACCTCAATCCCCAGGTAGGAGAGAGGGCCCAAGTCGCTCATCTGGAAAGTCGCCCTCATCTTCTCCTTGAACGCCTCGATCTCCACCTCCTTGGTGCCGGTGATCACCAAGTCGTCGACGTAGACGCCTACCAGCAGGGCCTTTCCTCCGCTGCCCCGCCGGTAGATGGCCGCCTCGTGTGGGCTTTGCTCGAAGCCCATCCCCTTCAGCGTGGAATCCAGCTTGGCATTCCACGCCCTTGGTGCCTGCCGCAAGCCATAGAGGGCCTTGCGCAGGCGGAGCACCTTGCCCTCTTTGCCGGGAATCATAAATCCCGGCGGCTGATGCACGTAGACCTCCTCCTTCAAGTCGCCGTTAAGGAACGCCGACTTGACATCCATGTGATGGACACGCCAGCCCTCCTGGGCAGCTAGCGCAAGGAGGAGTCGCACGGACTCCATCCGTGCAACGGGCGCGAAGGCGTCGTCGAAGTCGATTCCTTCTTGCTGGACGAAGCCGCGCGCCACCAGACGCGCCTTGTGCTTGATCACCTCTCCGGTCTCGTCCTTCTTGAGCTTGAAGACCCACTTGAGAGAGATGGCGTGGTGGCCGGCTGGAAGATCGGCCAGCTCCCACGTCTTGTTCCGCTCGACGGCGTCCATCTCCATCTGCATCGCGGCACGCCATGCCGCGTCCCTCTCCGCCTCGGCGAAGGAACGAGGCTCGCCATCGTCCTGTGCGAGGTGCAGCTCCGCCTCAAAGTCGTGTTGTGCCAGTCCGGGGACCGGCTGCTCGCCGAGGAGGTTGTCCACGGTACGGTAGCGCAGAGGCTCGCCGCCGTGGTAGGCGTCGATGCGATCCTCGTCGTTGGACAGCGGAGTGGCGAACTCCACTGTGCGCTGCTCGTCGTGGGCCGAAGCTGCCGGTGCCGAGCCTGAGGAGGTAGGGTCTGGTGTAGGAGAACGAGGCGTGGCCGGCGGTGCTGGTGGTGGACTCGCCGGAGCCTGTGGACTTGCCGGAGCTGGTGGTGGCGGTGGTGAAGGACTCGCCGGAGGTGGTGGCGAACGAGGTGGTGGGGTAGGCGAGCTCGGTGAGGACGAGCTGCTAGCTCCCCCCGCCTCCTTGAAGTGGACGTAGTCGACGACGAAATCGCTGGTCGTCGGAGTCGAGCCATCATCCACCATCTTGCCCCACGTCCAGCTTCGCCCCTCGTCGAACACGACGTCACGCGTGATGCGCACGCGTCGTGTCGCAGGGTCGAGGACGCGGTAGGCCTTGGAGCCCTCCGCGTAGCCGATGAAGACCCCTGGCGTGCTCCGGTCGTCGAGCTTGCCGACGTGGTTGAGCTCCTTGACGAAGGCTAGGCAGCCGAAGACGCGAAGGTGGCTCACCGCGGGCTTGCGCCCGTGCCAGGCCTCGTATGGCGTCTTGTCGTCGAGGGCCTTGGTGGGGGAGCGGTTGAGCAAGTGGACGGCGGTCATCACCGCCTCACCCCAGTAGATCGCCGGCATCCCTCTCTGCTTGAGGAGGGCACGGGCAGTGGCCACCACCGTCTGGTTGCGGCGCTCGACGACGCCGTTCTGCTGCGGAGTGTACGGCGCGGAGAAGTGGCGGTGGATCCCCTCATCGGCGCAGTACGCCGCGAACTCGGCCGCCGTGAACTCGCCGCCGTTGTCCGTGCGTAGGACCCGAAGCTTGCGGCCGCACTCCGCCTCCGCAGCAGCTTGAAGACGCTTGATGGCGTCCGCCGCGGCTGCCTTGGCGTCGAGCAGGACAGCCCACATGTAGCGGGACATGTCGTCGACGAGGAGGAGGAAGTAGCGCCGGCCTCCAGGTGTAGCCGGTGTCACGGGGCCACAGAGGTCACCGTGTACGAGCTCCAGCTTCTCCTTGGCGCGGAAGCTTGCCTGGCGAGGGAAAGGGAGCCGCCGCAGCTTGGTGAGGACGCAGGTGTCGCAGAACTGCTCCACGTGGTCGACGTGCGGCATGCCCCGCACCATGTCCTTGCTGCCGAGCTGCCTTAGGGCCTCAAAGTTGAGGTGCCCAAAGCGCTCGTGCCACCTCCAAGCGTCGTCGTCGCGGCGGGCTGCAAGACAAAGAGGTTGCGCCACCTGTGCGTGAAGGACGTAGAGGCGGTTGCTCCTGTTGACCTTGACCAGGAGCCGGTGTCGATGATCCCAGATGCGCAGCACCCCGTGCTCGATCTCCACGCGCGATCCGCTCTCATCCAGCTGTCCCAAGCTGATGATGGAGTTCCTCAACGCGGGGATGTAGTACACACCGGTGAGCAGCCTGTGCTCGCCAGTCTTGGCGACGAAGACGACAGAGCCGACGCCCTTGATCTCCACAGCGGAGGCGTCGCCGAACTTGACGGTGCCTCGAACGCTTGGGTCGAGCTCGGTGAAGAACTCCCGCCGCCCGGTCATGTGGTGGGTGGCGCCGGTGTCAAGGCACCACCCGTCGGCCTTGTCGTTGCCGGAGCTGTCGTCGAGGAGGGCGTGTGCTTTTGGCTCGTCAAGGTGGAGGAGAGCCGTTGCGGCCGGTGCCGCTGGAGGTAGTTCGATGCTCGCATGAGCAATGAACAGAGCCGGCTGCTCCTCCTCCGCCTGCGCGACGTGGGCCTGGCCGCGTCGTGGCTGTCGACAATCCTTGGCCCAATGACCAAGCTTGCCGCAGTTGTAGCAAGGGTCGCCTCGTGCTGGCTTTTGCTTGCCAGCGGCGCCGCCCTAGGCGCCTCCACGATCATCACCCTCGGCACGTCCTCGCGCCCCTGCCTGGGCGTCTTTGCGCGGCTTGCCACACTTGCCACGCTTGCGGCTGCCTGTCGTGGAAGAAGGATCCCCCTTCTTCCTGTCACCTTGGCCGGCAGCCCACTGCTCCCGAGTGAGGAGGAGCTTCCCGCCAATGGTGACGGGTCCCGAGAGGCGCTGTGGCTCATCGCTGTCAACGACCTTGAGGCGGCCCAACGCCTCCTCGATCGTCATCGTGGAGAGGTCCAGCAGAGACTCGATTGAGCGAGCCATCTGCTTGTACTTCTCGGGGACGCAGCGGAAGAGCTTCTCAACAGCTCTCTCCTCGCCGTAGGTGTCGTCGCCGAACTGCACCAACTTCTGCAACAGAGTGTTGAGACGGAGAGCAAAGTCATCAACGTCCTCACCTGGCTTGAAGGCCAGGTTCTCCCACTCCTTGCGAAGTGCCTGCAGTGTGGACTTGCGGGCGCGGTCGCTGCCGATGCGTGCTGTAGCGATGGCGTCCCAAGCCTCCTTGGCAGTCCGCTTGTTGGTAAGCGAAAACTGCATCTCGGGCGGGACTGCAGCAATGAGAGCATCCAGCGCCCGTCGATCTTGGTCGTAGTCGACGTCGCCGTACCGGACTGCATCCCACATATGCCGCACCTGGAGCTTCACCCTCATCACCGCAGCCCACTCAACGTAGTTGGTCTTGGTGAGGGTAGGCCACCCGCCGCCGGGGCCGACGTCCCTGACGACAGCCTGGTACTCATGGTGACCACGGTACCGAACCGGGGAGAGAGAGCCGCGCTGCCTGTGAAGGCCGCGCTCTCCGTCGACCCGTCCGCCGACAGCCTGGTACTCGTGGTGACCACGGTACCGAACCGGGGAGAGAGAGCCGCGCTGCCTGTGAAGGCCGTGCTCTCCGTCGACCCGTCCGTCGACAGCCTGGTACTCGTGGTGACCACGGTACCGAACCGGGGAGAGAGAGCCGCGCTGCCTATGAAGGCCGCGCTCTCCGTCGACCCGTCCGCCGCCGCCATGCGCGCCTCCTCCAGGAGCGCCACCGCCGTGCGCGCCTCCTTCAGGAGCGCCGCCGGCGTGTCTGCGCCTGTCTGGGCTGCCGCCCGCGCTCGTGGGCGTGCGCGGCTGCCCACTGCGCCGCTCGCCCTCGCGATGCCTCCCTCTCCAGCAGCTCGAGGTCCGCGTCGGCGCTATCATCAGCAGCGATGGAGCTGCTGTTGCTGCAGCGTAGAACCTCGACCTCCGCTGCTGCTGCACGCGCTGCATCCGCCGCCGCCGCTGCTTCCACCTCCGCTCTAGCTGCTGCTAGCTCCGCTGCTGCCAGCCTCGATGCCCTTGCCGCTGCTGCAGCGGCGTCTGCTGCCGCTCGCTCGCGCTTCTCTGCCGCGGCGAGGTCGGCCTCCTGCCGACGCCGCGCGCTCGAGGCGACCGAGCCCTGAGACTGGCCTGCGGACATGGCGCGCTATCGAGGGGGCTGCTGTGTGGAGAGCAGGGGCAGCCGGAGCTGCTGCTGCTACCGGCTGCGGTTGGGGCTGCTGTGAGGCCGGGGAAGGAGAAGAGCAGGAGATGCTCAGGCTACAGGATAGTACGGCTCGGATACCACTTGTTAGTCGTTGGATTCGCACTCTTGGTAGTAGCTGAATCCTTACTCTCATCGAGAGAGGATGACACTAGGAGTTGGGACAATTTTCTGGTTTATTTCTCACACAAACTCAAACAATGCCATGCCAACCTGAGGGGTTGGGGATACATATTTATAGGCTGCTAGCCAGCCAAGCATATGCCAAGATGCTAGTCTAAGATGCTGTCCTAGTTGCCAACTGCTGTCCTAAAAGCAGATGCTGTCCTAGATGCTAACTGCTGTCCTAAAAGCAGTCAAAAGATGCTGGACACAAAGATCATGTGCTGCAGTGTGCAGCAGCCCTACAACCACCAGCCACATAGACTTATCCATCACAGGGTAACTAGCTCCTGCCAATGCAGCAACAATTCAAAACACTGATGGATGGCACTACCGACTGGTCAAAGGTGAAATCATTCTGCTGGAAGCAGTGGCAAGAACCTTGACGACCCGGACGGAGAGCGAGGTGAAGCCGCACTCCCTGGCGACCCTCTCGTCGACAGGCTCGTCGCAGGACGCCAGCTTGAAATCCGTGCCCTCGAACAAGGCGTTGGAGCTCATCTCCGTGATGTGCTTCTCCAGCGCGGCCATCCGCCCTCCGAGCTACCAACACCAAAATGCAGGGCCGGTGAAGTCGTGATGAATTCATTTATGAATACTGCAAATCCACAAAGCTCGATCTTCCCCGCACCAAAAAGGCGCCGCTTACGATGCCAAGAAGATAGAGCAAGCGGGGGCATGTTCTCACCGTGGCGTTGACTCCGTCGGGGCCGACCCGGACGCGGCCGACGAGCGCGAGGCCGCGGCAGTGCGCCTCGTAGAACGCGGCGAGCGCGGCGGCGTCGGGCACCTCGGCGTACTTGTAGTAGAGAAGCACGCCGTAGCGATCTCCGCCTCCATCTCCTGTATGCTGCTCCTGCTGCCCCGTCGCGTCCATAGCCAAACAGGCAAAAACCCTAGCTGCGGCGACGGCGACGGCGGCTCCGGCGGCGTAAAAAGGACGAAACGAAGATGACGAGAAGAGGCGGACAGGTCGGGCATTCAGCTAGTCGTAAGAATATATGGGCCGGCCCAGCATGCATATGCAAAGGCCCAAATTTCATCTCATTTAGTTGAAGGCCCAAAACTTAGCTCGGCCCACCTAGGACCTTATCGTTCTCCTCGCCCGCATTCCATTTCGCTCCGCGTCCCCACACGGCCACACCGAAAAACCGGGCAAGAAGAACCTCGCTCTCCGGCGTCTCCGGCCACCTACCCATGGAGGCCACCGCGGTGCCACGGGCTCTGTCCCTCCTCGGACCATCGCCGCGGCCGCCGCCGCCTCGGATGCGTATGAACTGCTTGCGCGTAGCCATTGGAGGAGGTGTGAGGCGGCGGGGGGCCGTGGCAGTCTGGGCGAAGAAGAAAAGGGGGAGGGGCGGGGACGGCGAGGCGCAGGAGCGGGTGGACACGCACAGCTTCGCGGCCAAGGAGGGCGAGGCTGCCGGACTGTTCCCCGAGGCCGTCCTGCTTAGAAAGGTTGGGTCTTTTTTTTTCTTCTTCTGTTCATTCAATTCCCTGCTAGGCTGCCTCTAGATGCTTCTATCTAGCGTTTAAGCCTCGGGGACGAGCAACAGGACATGGTTGCTTTCGCGTTTCTGTTTCTAGACTAGATTCTTCCCTGAATGCAATGGTTTTGGTCAATGACTTGGCAGCAGCCAATAATCTGTGTAAGTAGGCCTTAATGTTGCGAATGGTGGATATGAGATTTTTTTAGGGATAATCTAGTGTTATATGCTTGCGTCTGTGTGTAAACCTCTACAATGCTTTAGTTTTCTTGTACAGTAACCATTGCCAATCAATACAATCTTCTATTCATGACAACAGAAACAGAGCCATTTTCCTATTGAAATGAATTTATGAACGAACAGTTGCCTTCCAGTGTTTTCAATGCTTGTGTTTTCTGCTTCTTAATGTAATAAGACTCTGTAAAACTTTGGCTTGCTCTTCTTCTTATATGACATAGCAGAGCTCCTGCTAATTCTTCAAAAAAAAAAAGTAGTACTCCACTAGAGGAAATAGAAAATAAATTATGAAGTTTGCCGAAGGCATACGAAACATTATGGATTTAGTCATTTGCGTTAGAAACAGGAGATACTCTTAAGCTTTATGTGGGGAAGATTGAAAGCTATTGCAATAGGCTAAACAACTACATGCTTTTCTTATTTCTGTTGTTTTGTAGAAAATGGTGAGAGAGGATGGTCAAGTGTCACCAGAATTTGCTGATGCAGACGAAGGTTCGCTTTTCTGCTATAAAGTTCTTGTAGATGTCCATTTTGGTACTGTAAAGATCCTTTTTATGGTTCATGCGAATATTTTTATCATTCTAATCCCCCTTTTTTTTGCAGAAAAGCTGTATGATTTTCTTAATATTCAGCTAGAAAGTGATCTCAATCTGAAAAGAAGTAAGAACTCTTTCCTTTCCTCTTCCGTCCAGCTTTTTTTTCTATTTCTTCATGCTGGCATTACTTGCTGTTCATTTGTGCTGGCTTTCTGAGTTCAGCTTGAACCTCGTCCTTTTACAGTGCGGCACTATGAAGTAGTTTATCTAATTCATGAGGACCGTGTTGAAGAAGTTGAAAGTGTTGTATCAAAAGTA
Source organism: Saccharum hybrid cultivar R570 (assembly GCA_038087645.1). Taxonomy (NCBI): domain Eukaryota; kingdom Viridiplantae; phylum Streptophyta; class Magnoliopsida; order Poales; family Poaceae; genus Saccharum; species Saccharum hybrid cultivar. Next base: position 183,417 of record JAQSUU010000695.1, on the reverse strand, counting down.
CAAGGTGCATCTTTCAACACTCGTCACTCAGACATCACTTGTGTATTGGTGAAATTGTTTTAGCACACTGGAGTCCTTTCTCTCTCTAAACATACTAACTAAATGAGTTAGTCTTAATCACCTAAAGCTTAAGGAAAACTAATGTACTTATATGTCATGTTCTGCCTGTAGGTTTGACACTCTTATAGGGATGTTCCCTGCTAAACTTGCTACTATCTATCTGATTTGCTTTTTCTGCCTTTGTGGTTTCCATCTCTATGTGCAATCTCTAAGGTAGGAAGGAAAATGTTGTTTCTCTATTCATTGTGGTGCACATGTTTCTATAATATTTGTTTCAATCAGCCAATGTACCTGAAGCCTATATTTTCTACATTTTATGGAATAGTCTAACAGTTTATCAATAAACTACTGAAGAGTTAACATACAAATATTCTCTTTGTTCTCTTGTAGATTTTATCAGGGAGAAGAAAGGAAGGATATGGAGGCTTAACAATTGGGGGCTGCGCAGGCTTGCTTACAAAATAAAGAAAGCAACACATGCCAATTACATTTTAATGAACTTTGAGATAGAGTCAAGATACGTCAATGAATTCAAGACCCTCCTAGACAAGGATGAAAGGATCATCAGACATCTTGTTATGAAACGGGATGAGGCAATTACTGAAGACTGCCCTCCCCCACCAGAATTCCACAGTCTGCGAGCTCAACAATATTTTGATGATGACTATGACGATGAGGAGGAAGAGGATGGGGATGCTAGGAGTGGGATAGAGTCTGCCAATTATGATGAGGATGGTGTTGAAGCCAGTGACGAGCCCGAAATTATTTATGTTGATGAAGCTGATCAGGATAATTACGAAGACACTAGAAGAAGGAACAGAAAGCTAAAGGTGAAGAAGTATACATCAGAGAAGGTATTGAGGTAGCATTAGTGTTTCTCCAGTTAGTTTAAGTCTTTTTAGTTCTTATTACAAAGGACCACCTGTGTCTGTATGATGAGGAAGTTTCACTTAGGTGCTTTTTCTGGTGCCAAGGACCACTACCATGATAATGAGATAGGTATATGTGCTATGGCTGGTACAGCCCTTGTAAATGCCTTCTTTAGTGCATCTTTGTTTTTTGTGTCACTTTCTTTGCCAAGAAAACCAAAAACTTAAATACTATATTATTAGTTCGAAATACAGCCTTATCTGACTGCAAATAAGGTATGTGTACACACCGAGACCTCAAAAGATGCTTGCCTCAACCATTCAGTGGGAGTTGCGTGAATCTTTTAGCATTCCAAGGGGTAGCTAGTTGGAAGCAGCCCTTAGGTTTATGCTTTAAATTTGTGCATCTCTTAAGTATTTGGAGCATAAAAGCTCCTCCAATCTGTTGATCTGCAAGTTGCTGGCAGGCTTTGCTTTTTTGTTTATTTCTCTTTATTTTAGATGGCTAAATTCATGTGTGCTATAAACCTGCAGTTTTGTATTGGTTGGAGAGTCCGTATTTCTTTTGTTCACAACTGAACATGCTAGATTCTTTTTATTACACCAAATAAATCAGCACCTCCTCATCACTAGTTCACCGGGTTTTTTGAAGTGTACTTTACTAATTTTTCAAGCCAGGGAGCAGGGGATAACATTCCAAACATTATTTACTGGAGGAACTTGTACTATTATGTATTGACAAAACATGATCACATTGCTGACTTGATTCAGGTCATGTGATGACAAGTTAGGGATGCAAATGATGATTGTGAGGGGACCTTATGCAAACTTAATTAATGATCAAACCTAAGGAATGTTCGATTGTTTTGTATTACTTGTCCCACAAGTCATAGATAGGTTGAGGTCTATCAAATGATCAACAACTAGTATTAAGTTTGGGAATCTTGCTCACTTCTCAGCTAACTTGTAGCATGTCACCTGCAAATCTTGAGATAATCAATGCATCTGATCTGCTATTATTGAAGGAAACTCCTTGACTGATCAGCTTATTGTCACCATTTCGTTTCATATCTTTCATATTATCACACCGATGAGCATTTATTTTGTCATCTCCAAGTTTTTATGGGATGGTTTATGTTTGCTTGTTTTACATCTAGCTGCTCCATATTTGCAACCTCTTTTTTTTATAAAAAAAGTAAGAGTTATGGGCACCTCATTTTCTTCTGCCGCAACTTGCTTTATGTTGCATATAGCACTGCTATCTTGGGTTTCAGATAATATTGTGACCATGACTTGCATTAGCTGTGTATAGCCAGGGACTTCTTGTCTGTACCTCACTGCTTGAGATCACCATAAATCTGCTAGTAATTAGAGGAATCTTCTTGATTGATCCGCGACTGCCTGTTGTTGCTGTAATCTACTTCATGTCGCTGTACGGACCACCGGCTGTTTCGCGTTGAATAATCACCGAGTAGTTTGTAAGTTTGTACCATGGTCCATTTTCATGACTGATCATGACTCATCAGCCTAAGGGTCTCTCAATCAGTGTACTGCTATAGATGGCACATGCTCCTGTGTGTTCAATCAAACAGTGTGCCTATGATCTTGTAGCATTTATCGCTGCCAACCATTGCTGGCGGTTGGGCTCTATATATCGCACTGCTGGTTTCAATACCGTTTAGTGGATTGTGAGGACACAATGTGTGAATGAAAACAACAAGAAAGTAAAGGTTGCGCTCACGTGTTCCAAACTTCTGTAACTTCTCACTGCCTTTTCATCGAGAACTGGCTGCGCCAATCTGATGGATCGATCTGAAGTCTGAACCCATCGTACCTCCTCAACCATCGTAGTACCCATGTTACCATTGAAGTTTCATTCTGACTTGTACAGAGGATTCAGTTGGATTGCTTTTCCAGTTTGTGCTGCGAATTAAAGCCGTTTTCCCTCTATGCGGTGTGCTTAGATTCTTGTATCACACTACCTAACTACTCCCTCTGTCCCAGTATGCGTGACGTTTTAGCACTGCATTAAATTGTCTAGATTCAAAGATTCAACGATGAATCTGGACACAGCCACCGTCCTAGTTAAGAGCATCTTTACTGCACCACGTCCTTCCCCAAAACGTCTTGTAAAATGGGACGGAGGGAGTAACTGTTTCTCACGAACTAGAAACTGACTGATGTCTCAGTTTTCCCCCTAAGTTTCGTTTAGAGAATCGATGGCCGTGTGATGAAATTTTCAATTTTGGTGGTTTCTCGATTAGAGGCATGGATGTTTGATCCCTCAACTAATGTTCGTCCTTGGCTTATCATTCGAACTGACTCAAAACCAAGTATGCCATTGTTGCTTGCCATCGATGTGGTTTGGGGCTCAATATGTATAGAGATTTGATCTTTAATTTTAATAGTCTTTAGTCCATAGCAGCGTTTGTAGTTCAACGGTTAGGATAATTGCCTTCCAAGCAATAGACCCGGGTTCGACTCCCGGCAAACGCATATTTTTTTTTACCTCGAGGAGGCACTTTTTGTTTCTTTTATTTATTACTGTTTCTGCGTCAGAGCCTTGATATGATATCGGAATTGACAGCATAGGCATGTTTTTCGCCTAGATAGATTCTGGCGGTGTTTAGATCACTTCAAACTTCCAAAAATTTTACAAGATTTCCCGTCACATCGAATCTTTGGACGTATGCATGGAGCATTAAATGTAGGTAAAAAAATAACTAATTGCACAGTTTGTCTGTAAATGTCGAGACGAATCTTTTGAGCCTAGTTAGTCCATGATTAGATAAATTTTACCAAATAACAACGAAAAATGTTACAAGAATTTTACACCAACTTTTACACCATCTAAACACTACCTCTGTTTTTTCGTCAGAGACTTGATATCAGAATTGACAGCATAGGATAGTATCCGATATGAAAGTAAGGGCCGGTTTAGTTACAAAAATTTTGGTAAAATGGCACTGTAGTATTTTTGTTGTTATTTGACAAATAGTGTCTAATTATGATCTAACTAGGCTTAAAAGATTCATCTCGTCTATTTCGTCTAAACTGTGTAATTAGTTTTATTTTTTATCTATATTTAATGCTTCATGCATGTGTCTAAAGATTCGATGTGACGGAGAATCTTGAAAAATTTGGCAAAATGAAGTGGAACTAAACAGCGCCTAAACGTAAAACGCACACCACATTTTACCTTTTAGTTGATTGCTTGCAGTTCCAACCCCGTTTCCCCTTCTGTCACAGTCATTGTTTTCTACATCTTTTTTATTAAGAGAGGAGAAAGTAAGATACACGATGTACGCAAAAAGTAAGATACACAACGCACGTGCCCTGGCCGCGCAAGAACAAGAGAAAAGATAAACCTAAATTTTAGGTCTTCAACCTAAATTCTAGGTCTTCAGCATGGAACACAATTACTCATGGACTAAACAACAACAATTTAGGATACTAATTACACCTCTATTTTCAGCATTATGGTAGCATTCAATTTTCTCAACACTTGTCTTTCTATGAGTGTCGATACGTTTTTCAAGCCAATCCGAGGCTGGAGCCAATCGATCTTTATCATGTGTTCTACTACGTGTCATTATATTGTGGGCCCAACGTACACAACACTTCCATCCAAAGTTTCAGGTCTTTATCATCTGTTGGATTGAACTTCATGCATGGCATTGTGCTGGTCTCATGGACTTCAAAGGCCAGATAATTTCATTGCATTTGGATATGACAATTAGTTTGGATTTAAAAACGTCATGTTCCTATGTGTGTTGGATATGTGAATTTTGGAAGCAGTAATAAAGTAGCAACTGGTCTTGCTAAATAATTAATCCCCAGGCGTTTTGTACGAGAGCATGCTTCATACATGTGGTGCTGACGTGTGTTCTTTTATATTTTTCGAAAAAAATTAATTCAGATGGTTTTGATTTTTCGACAATGTGACATGCTTACTGACGAGGATTCAGGATTGTGCTTTGGAAGTTGGGACACTCTCTCCATCCAAGAAAACACGTTACTTTTAGGGTTTAAAATTTATCCTATAAAACGTGTCACTGTAGCTTATAGAGACAGCTAGTGGGACCTTCGGTATCAATTGCATCCCTAGTGCATACGTGTAATCATGTGATTTGTTTCCCTTCCAATTAAGTAGATCATTGAGTGTGGTTAACTAATAAGGAAGATTGTATCATTTCTCATTAACTAGGTAAAAGCCCGTGCGTTGCAACGGATCAAAGATCATATCATGTGTGTTGTCCTATTACGGAAAAAAACAATACTTTAGATAGTGCAAGAACTTAAGAATATATGATTACAATCTGTAACGCAATGGAATTAATTACCACATATCATTGCTGTTGTGAAACTACGTTTTAATCTGAAGATATGCTATGAATTGCAGGTAACAAAAAGGTGAGCACAAAGAGTATCTCATCTATGTAGGTTATTGAATTTCAAAACTTACACACTGATGGCCAGCACATATTGTCAACAACCATTCTGCAAATACACATGGCTACAATTTGTATCAATTGATTGTTCAACATTTATTTATGCCAGACCATGCTTTCAGGGGTATGGCAAGGTGTCACTATAGTCAGGTTTTTTGTCGTTTGAGAGATCACCCTTATATCCCACATAACAGAGTTACAATTAGCCAGTTGTTTGTGATTTTTCTTTTTTTTTCATGATCTCCAGGAACAGGAACAGGACTTGGTATGTAAAATTTGAATGAACGTGCGTGAGATCAAGCTGCAGGTATCTTGAGATGAAAGGCGTTGGGCCTACTAATGCACAACTCCCCTAGATGTGTCGCGCCTGCTACTGCACAGCTTCACCAATAGATTTCAGCAAACAAACCAAAGAAGCGGAAACAGGAAAAATAAAATCTTTATTTCTTGGCTGGCTGATAATTTATTTAAGTGCTAACAACTGTTTTGAAAATTATTTCCATGATATCTTTCTTGTTGCTACAAATCATTCATGCCCAGTCCAATTTAAATCATGCTCTATGCAAAGAAATAATAATAATTTCCCATGTGTGAAACTCAAGTCCAGCTCACGGTTCGAGGCTCGACGGGGACACAACAGTGAGTGATCCAACTAACATTGGGGAAAAAAAGATATACTCTACTAACAAGAGTGAGCCAACTAACATTGGGAAAAAAAACTAAATTGTGATGAAAAAATGACTTATATATGCACGGCCAAATGAGTTTGTAGCATACTCAGAAATTAGGATATACTTTGCTAACAAGCGTGAGCCAACTAACTTTGGAGGAAATAACTAAATTTAGTGAAAAGGCAACTAATATATGCACGGCCAACATGAATTTGCAGTGTATTCAGAAATCAGAAAAAAAAATCACAAGACAATACATACGGTCAAATTGTTTTTATAAGACAAAATGTCACATGGGTATGGAATTGCACGTCAACACAGGCATGGCACACTACAGGATTCAACAAGTGTTTTATATTTCTATCCTTTTCTTATAAGTTAATATACTAACTTGTAGGTCTTGCTTCATCTTTCTCATAGTGTACACAATTTTCTAACAGAAAGATGCATCCAATCCAGGAGATGGCAAACTAAATACATTCCATTCAATTCTCCTAATTATGCAGCAAGGGAGAAAAATTACCAGGATAAACCTCCAGAAGCATGAAGGATCCACTGGAATGTTATGTAGGCTGAAAATTCCACAAATCTGAAGTAATTAAACCAACCGCACAAAGGGCAGAGCAAAATAACTTGCACTTAATCTTACTTTATTGCTGAGAGTGCATACCATCAGAAACCTGCATGGAATTTTAGTGGACAAGATGGCAAGATACAGGGCATTGCATAACAATTAACTTGGTGAAATTAAAATAGCTAAATCTTCTCAGTCAGGTAGGGATGTCTGCCACCATGGGGCTGATCACCAGCATGTTGATCGTCCACTTCTCAGTCAGTTACTGGAAATTGGGCAGAAAGTGATTCATTTCATTGAATATTAGAACCGAAACAAAATGAGCTCGGATGTTTGTTCCTTGTAAAATGGAGAAAAGAAACAATGCAGTTAGACTTCATTGCCTTCCACACTCCAATAAGGAAGTGATCCACATGCTTGAGCTTCCACAAAAAGTTGAAAACCTTGAGATACATCTGCATAAACACTGTGTCTAGGGGAACCCTAGCATCATACTCCAAATAGAAGACATCCCAGCCGCAAGCACCCTCTCCATGATCCATCATCTTTACCCTTATCCGGTCAAAGATATTAGGGTCATCATACTGTGCATTGGATGCTCGGATTGCAGTCTCAAGCAACAGAAAATATTTTTTACAGCATCTAGTATGTCAATAAACAATAATCACCAATGATAAGGTAACGCCAAATACAAGCAGGAGACCATGAAATTTCAACCCAAACATACATATGCAAGAAAATAAAGGGGGCCAGGGAAGATAACATACCCTTGAGCCTCATGACCCAATATCCTACGGAACACGGGAGTGCCCTATGAGAAAGAAATTAGAAGTCCCCAATAACACGCAACTCAGCTCCGAGTTGCTGCGTCAAACATCTCAATAGAATGGGATGAGTGATCAGTAGATACCTTGGCCGACCAGAAGTAAACGTCAGTGTGGAAGAGCGAAGTGAAGAGGATCTTGATGCACACCTCCATGGCCTGCGGCAGCGCTACCTCCTCCACCTCAATGGACAGCGACTTGTTGGCCACTTGGCCTCCCATGCCACCATGGCCGCAGGGGTCCAAGAAAATTACCCACAGAACTGTTAGTCCAATAATCTAGTCTAGCAATAAAAAAATGGTCATTGCAAATTGCAGCATTCGTAGATCATATAACAAAACAGTAGAATGACTAACTACTTCCAATCTCACATTAGGAAAAGATTGGTCGCCATTATTCCTACAGAAAAAGAAAGAAAGAAAGAAAGAAAGTAAGAACATCCCCACCAAAGAATTCAGGAAGACGATACGTGAAACATCCATTCTTGGACCCCAAAATTACTTTCGAACCCAAAAAAAAAGACAAATCGTGAGTGAGACAGGGAGTGGCAGGTTAGTACCTCTACACTGGATCACCTTCCCCGTGGTCATCATGGCCGCGAGCGGCATGGCGAAAGCAGCGCCACACTTTGATGGCGAGGAAAGCTGTGCGACAGACGATGGACCAGAACCTCCTTCGCGTCCTCATGCTTCACCGGGCGAGTCGGCCGCCGCCGGAAGGCCATCCACAACTGGTGCCACCGCCTCTACGCCGCCGTCGCCCATCCCAGCACGGCCGCGCTCCCGCGAGAAGGCCCGGGTGAAGACGACGTGCCAGATCTTGGCGCTCGAGAAGATGCGGCTCACTGAGGACGAGGAGGACGTGCCCCCACCGGGCTTGCTGCCTCCTCTCCGCTAATTTGTGCACCCGTCCAGGCCCTGCCTCAACGGACCTCCGCGATGTGCGCCCGCTGCCGGATAGCGGCCACACGCGCTCCCACCGCCGGCCGCGAGTTCGTAGGCTTATCCAGTGGAACCGCTTCGCCAGGAGGGTGCACGATTTAGGGAGGAGCGGCATTCGATTGGACACGCCCGGTGGCGGCGCGATTTAGGGAGGAGACGTGGGAGCAGTTTCTTTTTTCACGGACGGGAGGATAGTTTTAAATCTCCCGCTATAGGCTTTTTGAGGCAGGGTGCCGCTATTTGTGTTCATGTACAATTTAGCCGCTATATCCCGCTATAGCCCGATATAGCTCCGCTATTAGCTGTTTTAGAGATATACCGCTAAACACCTTAGCCCGCTATTTAAAACATTGGACGGGAGTCGAGCGCGGGCGTCAATTTTGCGCGAGGAAGGCGGGCGGGGCGATTAGCTTTTTACGGAGACGATAACACGCCGATCTTTTTAGCAGTAGAGATTAACACAACAAACACATCAAAGATCTGTCGACTCTCGGTCTTTCGAATGTGCTTACAGGAACGTGGGCGTGCTCATGCATTCATAAAGATGGGTGCGCATGTGTATATGTCAATGTTTTTGTTTATATTATGATTTAAAAAAGTTAGTACAACAAACACTACAGAATCGCTGAAATAATTATAATTACGGGGACACAGGCAAATTACCTTGCGCACTAATCCGTCTTGGAACTGCTAGACTAACATGTTTTTCTTGGTGAATTAATTAATAATTGTAGTTAACGGGTATGAATTATATAGAAATTATTTTAGTTCACATAGAGAAGTGGAGACAATATCTGGCGCAATCATGAAAACACATACCTAGAAGTTTTAAATTTATTTGAATTAATATACATCCATAGTACATCTATAGATGTATATTGTAGCAAAAGTTAATATGCAAAATCATTTTCTAAAAATTCATATGAAAATAAGAAATTTTATGTGCGTATCTATTAAAGACAAAATCACATAAATTTTATCTTATAGTGTACACGATACGATAGTACACCAAAAATTTAGTGAACATGGTAAGTTGTTAGGTATACCCTTTTATATGCAAGTCGGAGATTTGCAAACCTAAGGCTCTTGGCGGTCTGGGCATGAGAAATATCTTCGTATAGTCAACAAAAGCCTTGTCCTTCACTCATCCTAGATGATCGCTTTTCAATTCAACTGTGGCAGAATCGTCCGGTTTAGCACGCTTTCAGGGGCGTTTGTCTTCCACTAGACACTAAGTGTCCTGAAAGTGAGCTAAACCAGATAATTCCGTCGAGCACACCCAACGGGAGAACTCGAACAATCCACATTTTACACCCGGGATCCAATAATAAGTACAAACTTACAATACTTAGTCCATTTCATACAACATAGTCTCAGAAATTATTTATTACAATATCATGGTTCAAAGTGCGATAAATTAAACAGCGGAATTAAAATAAACATCTAGCGGAACGAAATGAGAATCCGTCTATACCCACCAGAAGAATCCTCCACACAAGACCTATCTGCTCAAGGTGCACCTACAACAGGGGTAAAATAAACCCTGAGTACACAATGTACTCGCAAGACTTACCCGACTGGGAAATGTATTTTTCGACTCTCAAAGATTATAATAGGCTTTATGACTTGTGGGTTTCTTGTTTGCAAAAAACAGCACTAAGAGTGTGTTCTTAATTTCTTACTTTTAATAGCCGTATTTTATTTCTTATCCAATCTTCTATGTAAGCACCTAGTCTATAATCAAGCAGGGTTGAGCAAACGGAACCATTTCTTCATCTTTCAACTGTCAGTTCTTACTACGATGCCAGAGCGTAGTCAAGCCGTACCGTCACGTAGAAACGGCGATTCGCGAATCAATATGCCCAGTTGGGTACCCCGAAAAACACACGCCTCGCTTGCACCCTAGGCACAAGCGAGACCAACCCGTTCCACTCCTATCACGGGTTCCAGGTCCCCGTCCAAACTTGGACTCCAAGCCCCACACTTGAGGCCCGGCCTCAATGTGTTGCTTAGACCTCCACATATCTCCGCCTCCAATCAGTCGGTCCAGAAAGAGTCAGAGCCAATGACAAGAGAGTAACAAGCATTCCCGCTCCCATAAGCAAGTATGTGCTTGGGATAATAAATCTTGACTTAACCAGGGTCCATGCAACGAACGGTCCTTAATTGACACGGACAGGAAAACAGTGCAACGCAGTTATGCCCCGTGGCCGCGGGACATAACTTGTTACACCCACCAATACCCATACCTCATCCCTGCCCAGTCGCCATTTCTTTTCCATCATTTTATCGAGGTTATAACCATCTATTGTGTGTAATGACAGGTTACCCACGCTACCGATAAACCTAGACAAAGCAGCTACATGATCCTGTACTAGTAAGACTCATGGGTAGATACATATATATGCATGTGGGTATCATAAAATTTCCTGCAACATAAATGTACAATATTTAAATATATATATAACGATTTGCAAAATAAGGGTTATGCACCGGGGCTTGCCTTGGGCAGGTGCAAAGTCAGAGGTGTCAGTCACGGGCGGCTCCTGGAACTCCTCCGGCACGAAGATCTCCTCCTCGTACTCCTCTATGACCTCCTCGTAGTCCTGCTCCTCCACAGCCACGTACTCAACTTCCTCGTGATCTACATGCATGCAATGATAATACGGCATTTAATACGGTGACAACAGTAGCTCTTATAACAACAACAACTAACTATTTAGCTAACTCTAATGGCCAACGTGCCAAGCCATCCACTACCCTTAATAAGCAAGAGCTAACCGGTCTAAATGTTTCCCACCAAATAGGTTGCATCACTTTCTTTTGTAAGCATATAATATTACAGTAAGCTATTAAGCTACTGAATTTTTTTTATACTTGATTAGGAGAACTTTCTTTTGTAATTCAACGTATACTTGATTAGGAGAACTTAGCTACCCCATCTAGCAAGCTATTAAAATTCCAAAAAAATTACAGTAAGCATATAATATCACCATTAAGCTACTGAAAAATTTTTAGGGTTAAAGCTATTACGGTTTTGCCACAACAATTCCTACACGATTTAATCTCTTAATAACAATCGTTTTGCATCGATTTAATAGACTTAGCCTCACTACAGTTATACGTGAAGAGATTTCATCAACTGCTAGAACATGAATTTATCAATCTAACAAAACTGGTCTCGTGATTTTTGGACGCTTAATTGATTTATTACAACTTTCCAAAGTTCAGTCAATCACATGAAATAATAAGCCACATTGATTTTCTTACAAAATGGAAAACTTCAATCTGATACCGTGGCCCAACCCACGTGGCCCACCTGCGCACGGCACACACGCGCGCAACCCAACCGCACGAGTCGGCCCTAGACGACGCGGCCCACGCACCGACGCAGCCCAGGCATCGACGCGGCCCAGGCAGGGGAAGCCCGCGCGCGCCCTAGCACAAAAGCTAAAAAGCCCCTGGACTTCAACTGAATTATGTGACTGCTAACTCCACTATTTCTGTAACAACCCAGATTTTTCCAGAAACCAAAAATATGAGCTTTCAAAAAAAATTTGTAAATTGTGTGAAGCATGTAGACGTTAGGTCAAACACGAGTCCAACCGCTAACGAAACGTTGCATACATATATAATTGTTTGAAGAAGTATGCCGGAGCTCTTTTTGGTTGTTTCGTGTTTGAGTCTTGTTTTGTTTGGAGGAGCACAAGAGTCCATATCAAGTTCCCTGCTTAACTCGTGTATAAATTCCCTTCTCAATTTCTCATGGTGTATCTCTCGCACCTTTCGTGGAATTCTCCTCCGATCTATTGTTGAATCCCACTTGAACTCCCGTTGTTCTCCTTTAGAAACTCTCAATCTATCCCCAGACCCTCCCTCTTCGATGCTCGCCCAATTTCTACACACATCATGCAAGCTCTTGTGCCCTTTGGTGTGGCAACGTGTAGCTCGCGAAGTCTACTCAAGCAGCGACACGTATACTCTGGCACGCTCATGTGCTAAGCCTCTTTAATTAAGTTCGTGAGCCATGAGTTCTCCAAAGCCCTGCAATTAGTGTTCAAAGCTAATACCCTCTATACGTATGCGCATACATATATATGCAGTATATATACACGTATACTAATGCCTTTAGCCGCAAGTACCAGAGTCCAGCATCCTGCAGGCCGGCCCAATCGCTTTGCCCTCCCTGCGACCCAGCTGGCCCAAGCTGCCAAACACACCCACTCTGCCGACGTGGTGCCTCCGCAGTGGCTGGTCAACACCATCTCCGGATCGATGAGTTGGCTGCTGGGTGTGTTTCTTCTGCATCCATGACAACCGGACCCCACTCTCTCCCATGTTAGCTTGACTGGACCGGACCGGAAACTGAAGACCGCGTCGCAACCCAGCGCCACGCAGAAGCCACCGCCGTTCGCTCCCCTTTTCACGTACGGACGCAAGATGCCGTCGCCGCCTCGGATACTCCCTCGCTGCATGGCCCTGTGCAACGTCCCCAGCTGGGACCCGCTAGACAGCCTCGGGCAAGGAAAAGGGAAGGAACGCAGTCGCCGCTCCCGCTCCCTTCGTCGTCTTCTCCAACTGCCCGTTCTCCTTTTCTGCTTTTCCCGGACCCCACCCGCTAGCGACGCCGTTTACCCCGTCTCCCTCCGTATTCCATTCCGTTCCCAACAGTGTCACCTTCTACCGCCGTACCGAGCCACTCCTCTGCTCTCCGTCCGAGCGTAGCTCGCCACCCTGCTTTCCGTCAGCCGCCGCTGGAGCCTGGACCCACCGCGAGCCAAACCCCGCGCCACGAGTTGTGGCAAGCGCGCGGGGGCCAGAGTACCGCGACCTGCCTCTCCCTCGGATGCCCTCGCCTCGCCCCTTTCTTTTTCGTGAGCCCAACGTCAGCCGGGAGGGCCACCGACGCCTGGACGCCGTGCTCACCCAGGAGGCCGCGCCCGCATCGCGACACCATGGATAGCATCAGAACGGCACCGCGACCCGCATCCCCTTCTCGAATCTGCTCGCATCGCCACCTACCCGCGCCCCGGATGCTCGCCACGCGTCCGGCAGCGCACGAACGCCGATCGTCGCCGCCCGTCCCATTGGACCGCCCCTCGCGAACCCTAGCACGCGAGCTACAAATACCACAGGCCAAGCCGTGCCCTCACCATCTCTTTTCCCCAAGCCGCCGCCGCTCTGGGTCCTTCGCATCTTGCTTCTCCACGACGCAGGGGCGCCGTAGCAGCTGCACGCCGCCGGCCTTCTTCTCCCCAAGCCACCATGAGCACTCCCCCGCCTCGCCGTGCTGCATCGCCAAGACCCCATCGCAGAGCCACGTCACCACCACAACGCGACCAGCGCCTCCTTGCCAAGCACGACGTCACGCACAGCACCGGGATCATCCATCGGCACCAGCGCCTCCTGAAGCCGCGCTCCACCACGGCAGCCGGAGCCTGCACCGCGTCAACCTCCTCGTTCACCACGTCGAGCTCCGCCTGCTCCGGGTCGCGTCGAGCCGAGCCCGACTGCTCCTCAACCAGTGGGCGTAGACTCTGCTCGTCCCCGTCATGCATTCATCCGAGCAACGCCGGCCCCGTTTCCTCACTTCAACGAACCACGGTGAGCACCGTCACCTTGCCGAGACTGCGCTCCCTCTCCTCGACTTGCTTACCGGCCATGGCGTTCCAACCACAGAACACGTAGGCCGAGGCCACTCCTGGCCTTCGGACACACAAGCACACCCACACACACACGTGACTAACCCAAGCCAAATCGAACCACCGGAGTTCCAAGAACCCCGGTGTGGTTGCAGACTGCCATTGAAACGATCTCTAAAGCCGTGTCTCGTCCACCGTTAGTCTTGCCCGAACGGATCAAGCCTTGATCGCCCCATCGCGGACTGTAGGACTTCTCTTTTGGATGCACTAGTGGTTCCATGGAACCCTAACTGACGTTCCGGCTACCTCGGATTACGAGGTCATGCCGTTGGGACTTATTGGGACCCACACTAAGGCCTTGAGAAGAAGTCTTGTTGCACTACCCTTGGACGAGCCCTCTTGAACCCCGCGTGACATAGCTTGTGCCATCAATGTGTTGAGCCCGTTTCCGACGTTCCGGTCACCTTGCTTTGCCGTGACCCCGTCTACTATGTGCTTGAAGGGTCGAGATGGCAGACTAGAGGGGGGGTGAATAGTCCTTTCTAAAACTTAAACGCGTAGGCTAACCAAAACAAATGTGGAATTAAACTTATCGGTCTAGCCAAGACTACACCCCTCTATCTAAGTTCTCTAGCACCTTGCAAAGATCCTAATTAAGCAACTAAGGTGCTAAGCTTACCAAGAGCTCACCTAATCAATTCTAGAGCAAGGTCACACAAATCTATACACTAGTACTTTGCCAAACGAGGGAGCTCCTACACAACTAGTGAAGCAAAAGCACAAAGCTTAAGCTCGCTAGCAAAGCTCAATAACAAGGCAACTAATGCCAAATTAGAGAGCGCAAAACACTTAGCTACACAAACTAAGCAATGTGACTAACAAGGTTACACAAACCGAATTAGCCACGCAAAGGGGATACTTCTAGCTACACAAGCAAGAAGATAACTAGCAAGCTACCCAAGCAAACTAGTTACGAGAGCAACTACACAAGCATAAGTATATATGAAAGTAAATACAAGCTTGTGTTGCACGAAAGCAAACCACCGAGAAGAGTAGACAATGTTGACACGGTGATTTTCTCCCGAGGTTCACTTGGCTGCCACCAAGCTACGTCCCCGTTGTGTCGACCAACACTTCGTGGTTCGGCGGCTAATCGGTCACACACCGAGCCTCTCAAAAGGCACCGCAAGAACCCACCATAAAGTGTGGTAGCTCAATGACACGCTCAACTAGAGTTGCTCTTCGCGATCCCCGCGGGGTGAGCACAATCCCCCTCACAAAGCTTCTCCGGAGCCTCGCACAATCTTCTTGCGAGCTTCGACGGAGCCACGAGCCACCAAACCGTCTAGGAGGTGGCAACCTCCAAGAGTAACAAGCACCACTGGCTTGCAACACGATCACCTAGTGCCACACGATGCAATCTCTCAAAGCAACGCACTAGAATCGCTCTCTCACTCGATCCGATGAACACTATCAAGCATGAGTGAGTTAGATGGCTCCCAAGCACTACCACACAAGTCACAAAGACTATAGTGTGCTCAGCTCCCGGCCAAGACCGGCCAAGGCATCTATTTATAACCCCACGGTCAAATAGAGCCGTTACCCCTTCACTGGGCAGAATTCGGGACGACCGGACGCGCCGGTCGTAACTGACCGGACGCGCTCAGCCGCGTCCGATTCTCCAACGGTCACTGACCCCAACGATCAAACCAGCGACCGGACGCGCCGCTGCCAACGACCGGACGCGCCGTTCAAACTGACTGGACGCGCTGGTCGCACAACGGCTAAGTCACGAAGCACTGACCAGACGCGCTGGTCCAACTGACCAGACGCGCCGGTCGCCCAACGGCTAACTGCGAAGCAACGACCGGACGCGCTGGTCCCGAGAATGACCGGATGCGCTGGTCGCCTGAGCAGCGCTCAACGAAACAACGACTGGACGCGCTGAAGAAACATGACCGGACGCGACAGTGCCAGCGTCCGGTTATAGTCCAGTAAGCTCCCTGAACGATCGGACGAGTCCGATAATCAGTGACCGGACGCGCCTCGCGTCCGATCATCGAACTGAAAAACACGCAGACACTGAACACTGACCGGACGCGTCCGGTCATGCAAGGACCGCGTCCGGTTCAGCGTCCGGTCACCTCTGTGACCTCCGTTCGCCTCCGTTTCTTTTTCGGACTTCCGGCGTAGTGGAAAATAGGCATTTTAAGTTCCCAAAAACGCCTGAATCCCGCGCTCGCAAGCTCAGCGGGAGGGAGAGAGGAACCCAAACCCTCTCTACCGCTCAAACTTCATCGCCTTCGTAAATGTGCCAACACCAACAAGTGATCACCACCTTGTGCACGTGTGTTAGCATTTTCATAATCATTTTACTGAAGGAGTTAACCACTCAACTTGCCACGCCACTCGATCCTAGCAACGATGCATAGTTAGATCACACGAGTGGCACTAGATGACCGATATGCAAACAAGTTTGCCCCTCTTGATAGTACAGCCATCTATCCTAAACCCGGTCATAAACTTCTCTACACACCTATGACTGGTGAAATGGAAATGCCCTAGGTTATACCTTTGCCTTGCGCATTCCACTCCATCTCCTCCGACGTTGATGCAACATATGCACCAACCATATCACAAATGATATGATCCACTTCATATCATCACGTGACCGTATTGGTTCATCGATCTTGACCTCACTTGCTCTTCACCGTTGCCTCGGTCCTTCGGCGCCAAGCCATCACACAACTTGCCCTTCACCCTAGCAACCGGTCCATCAAGCCAAGCCTCATCTTGATCTTCTCCACCTTGGTCACATGACTCCATGTCATGTCTCATATGCAATGAGCTCCTTCATGACACCATCACCTGTGGACTAATCTCCTGTGTATCTCACATAACCACATATTAGTCCACCTAAGTTGTCACTCAATTACCAAAACCAAACAAGGACCTTTCAGTGCTGTAACCCGATGGACCTTCATGTTATTGAGCCCTAGCCGATGTTCTGCTGAGACCCTGGAAAGAGCCCCGCCTATAATTCTTTCTGTGTACATACATCTACCTTGATCGGACCTTGCTCTTACAACCTATCTGTCTGTATGTCTGCCATACAGGAATCCACCTATCACCCAGCTATGGAATGTGCTACTCCGCAGTCAAGTCGAGTTGTGTTGTCTTTTGCCGTGTTTTGGATCTTATCGGTTGTTGTTGGAGTTGTTGCCTGTGTGCCGTGCCTTCGAGCTGGCTGAGGGATCGTACCTCGTTCGGACGTTACGATCGCGGGATCCGTCTCACCATGACCGTGATGCCGAGTGTAACTCGTTCCCTCGCATTTTAGTTGACTTCATAGTACTATGAGTGTTAGCTCCTACCTTCGGCCCTAGGACATAGTCATGATGGATTCGATATTCAACATCGATGGTGATGCGGATATTACCCGCACACTTGAGCCTTTCATGACCAAGTCCTGTGGGAAATGACATGAGAATAAACAATCATGGTATGATGAATGCCAACTCGTGTTGGTATAGCTTGTGGCCGTGAGTTCGCCTCGCCATGACCATGGAGCTATGCCTCTCTGTTGCTTTTACCATCTTCTTCGTGTTCAAGCCCATGTATGCTTGTATCCCGTCGACCATTGCGTTTCTTCGATTCCCGCGGTGACAACCGCACCGCTACGAATCAGAGAAATGTCACAGTGCCAGTGCACCTAGGTCGGGTACCCTACAAGAGGTTTGCGCACTTGGTGTTCTTGTCGCTCCTTCCAATGCCCAGTCTTCTGTCGTGACGTGTGTGCTGGAAGGAGCAAACCTTCGTTCCTTGCTGTTAATGCCCTATTAGCCGCTCTGTTCGATCCCGCCTTGTCCATGGCGATTGGATCAAAGATCAGACTATCTCTTTTTAGCTAGCGAAGCTATAGTCTATGTTGTACCTCGGACCCGTGTGTGTCGACCCGATCGACCGTCTAAAACCATCTTTCCTGGAGATGTGTCTGAGAACAAGACATGGATGTGCCTAGCTAACCCCCGCTTCTTTTGTTTTGCTGAGCAACTCTCTTCTCGGCCCCCGACGATGTTATGTCGTGAGGATCGAGAGAACCCGTTGATGTCCAATCTCTTTGCGCTACCGCTTTCTACCATAGCGGGCGAGCTAAAGTACATTGGAGCCAAGTCATAATAGTGTTATCGTTCTTGTTTGCTACTCGTGTCCAATTGTGACTTGCGGGTTAAGGCTATAAGAGCCGAACCCCATCGTTCTTCTTGAGGCCCGACGTCCAATCCCCGTCAAGTCAATGACGCCGGATCGAAAGATCGTGAGCCATGGTGTTTGCTCTGGATAAGCTCTGGCTTAAACCGTTTGTCCTAAAGCCATACTGGCTTGGCCATGACTTAAGCTTGTGCTTAGCAAACCACCACTTGTATTTCTTTGGCCCGAGGAGAGCGGACAACCACCGAGAGGGCTAAGCCTCATGTCTTTTGTGTCTTGTTGGTGTTGTTGGATCTTCCTGCGTCTTGTCGTCTTTTTGGGTGTTGGGTGTTCTCTTGCCTTGCGTGTCGCTTCGCGGAGTGGCTGACGATCGGATCAAGAGAACGTGGGCGACGACAAGGACTATGAAAAGGAGTCAACTGAGGAGGAGAGGACCCCGCTGACTGAACACCAACGGATGGAGAATTGTACCTCTACTACATCTACTTCGCAGGTGTCATGGCAACATCCTCTTTTAGAGAATCCTATTAGACATTGCATAATATCTAGAACTGCTAGCGCTTATAATTATTCCTTTGATAGTACTTTGATGCATGCTACTACCTGAGCCATTATTACCCTGATGCAACCCACTCTACCATGTCACCCTGCTTTGCACTTTTGCTCGCTTATATATGCTTACTTACATGCTTGCTTGCATATTACACCACTATATTTATTATTAACTCCACTTCGCACTATATCTGGGATGTGATGCTGGTGGTGAACCCTGGGAATGGTTTGGCTATGGGTGCCGGACTTGGTGGTGTGTGAGCGTGCTGCGTGTGTTTTGGGTGCGTGGAGAGTGAGGGTTGTGTCGACTGAGCTGGAATAATGACGAGCCTAGGGCGAGTCTTGCCATGTGGTGCTACCTGGGCACTTGGATGTGGAATACCTGTGGCGGGTAAAATGGTAATTGGAGGTGTCCTTGGGTGTGAACCTCGGAGAGGTGGAGCCCGGGGTAGAGGTGTTGTGGTGGCACGTAAAATGGAAACCCTGACGAAGACATTCTGGCTTGGTCAATCCCTAAGGACTTACTAGTACTCAGACTCACCGGGAATCATTTACATCCCACTCGCCCTATATGGTGTGGGACGGTCAGACTACTTGGTAGAACAATGCCACTACTGCTAGGCGAACGTGTGCAAGGAGGTACGGGGTGCACGGTTGCCCCCACACCCTTCCGAGACTTTAGGAGGCCTTGTGGACATGGCTCTTGACATCCGGAGGGCCCCGGCTCTGTCTATGACTCACAGTATCAGCCATCCCAGACTAGACTTGGGATGTACCAGGGCTGAGAGGTAGGGTGGCATCGTTCTAGGCAAGCAAGCGGCCGAAATCTGCCTAGACGGGGCACCATCGAGGATGGCTATCTTGTGGGTATGTAAAACCTCTGCAGAGTGTTTGGTTGATCGATCGATACATATGCCGACTTGTCGGCTATGGACCTTTCCTGGGTTTCGCTTAAACTAGATAGGAGATGAGTCCTTCTTTTCTCCCTCCAGGGTTGGGGTATTTTCCAGTCGTGAGCCAGGGGCTGTGGGCCATTGAGACAAGTGCCGAGAGGGAGTCGGCCTGTCAACCTGAGTGTGTGAGATGAGATGTGGTGATGGTGGTGTGGTTATGGTTGGGATGGGATGGTGGATGGATATGGATGGATGTAGATGTGTGTGGCTGGGAATGTGTTAAAAACTGGATATTATTATTACATTACTACTGTTACTTACTTCTCATGCGCTAAGGATGCAAACCACAACCAAATGTTAGGATCGCCAGATCCTCTTGTTTTATCTTTTCCACTAAAGCTCATCGGTGCTGACCATGGCCTGCACACATCTGGCGGTGTGCAGATTTTCCTGCTTCCCAGAGATGCTGACTTTAGAAGGATTAGAAGGTCTCGTGCCTACGCTCAAGTTTGGTTCGGAGATGGAATCTACGCTGCACTACGCCAACTCTGATGATGACCCTTGAAGGAGGAGCCTTCACTCGATAGTCTTCCGCTAGATTTACTCTGTAATAGGTGTGTTCCCCAGTGATGTAATATCTTGTATTCTTGTAATCTTACGATGTATGACTGTGATATCGACTGATATATGATAATATGATGAAATCAACTATTGGTTTCACCATATTATAATTCATTCTGTGGATTTTCCCTTCGTGGAAAATTGAGGATGTTTCAATTTCACCAGTCATGGTTAAGCATTAAGGTCCTTGATCTATCCCTCCTTCGCAATGGGGAGGTCCCCAATGCCTCCCCATCCACCGGCGCAGCAAGCAGCGGCACCAGGCGGCTACACCGGCCGACCAGGGAATCCCAAAGCTCCACCGGGGAGCCGACGCTCACCTACGGGACCCCGCGCATGAGCAGGGGACGGTTGGGAGGTCGGAGACGCACTGGAATGGCTCTACCACGGCGGCGCCGATCTGCAAGGGGTGGCAACAGTATTCCGGTGAGCTGCGGGCTTACGGGAAATGGTAGACACCACGGTGAGCACCAGTGACTCACCACGCACCTATTCGAGGGGGTGGTTCAGCCAGAGATGTCCTGGGCAGGCTTGGCCGCGTGCGCGCGGCGAGCTTGACGGCGACCCACAGTGGCACGGTCGTGCCAGCGGTGAGGTGGTGGCTCGAGGGCTACGACTTGGGTGCGCACGACGAAGAGGGGTCCCAAGCGAAGCTATCAGTGCCACCCAATCGACGTGCGGTGGTCAAGTGGGGAGCTGCTCGTGCTAAAGGCGACCCTGGCCTTAATGGCATGGTGGGAAGGAAAGCTCCAAATTAGGGCTCGGTGGTGTACGATTCGAAACGGGGTGGGGATGGGCGGCTGAGGCACAGGCCTATGAATCAGCGTGCAAGGTGAATTGGGCCAAGGTGGCACCCCCACGCCGAACACGTAGCGCGGGACCGACTGCCAAGGTGACAGAGAGAGAAGAAGGTCAGCGCCGGGGTCACCTTTGCTACGAAAAGGGGGTCGCCAAGATGTGCGTGGCAGGCCGAGGAGAGCATGGTGTGCGCGGGTAGCCACCGACCGGCTAGCAGCGGCGCAGGGGCCGGCACGACATGACACGCGTTGACCCAGGTGGCACACGTCGTCGAGCACGACAAGGAGGGGGCAGCATAGTAGCATGGACGGCTCACACCCGGGCGGCCGAAAGAGCCCCAACCATAGCAGCGTGGAGCCGGTAGCACAGGCGGCAGAGGGCAGGCAACCAGCGGCTAGAAAACTGGCCAGCGCGGCCAGCACGACGATGTCGCCACCCGCGCGAGGTGACCGCGCCCAAACGGCTAAGCAGCCCGACACAAGTGTCGCACACGCAATTTAAAGCACGTGAAACCTCTAACTCGGTTAGACTCGGGCTCAAATGTAAGGTCCTAGATGGCTAGAGGGGAGTGAATAGCCTATAAAAATTCTATAATAAACACTAAGCAAACTTGTTAGAATAACAAACGGCGTAAAACGAGTTTTGCTTAGCCTACGGTTGTGATGCAAGCCTCTTAACCACAAGTCTAGTATATTATGATCTCTAGTTCACACAAGGGCTAAGTCACTAAACTTACACTAGAGAGCAAGCTAACAACTACTAGCAAAGGCTAACACTAGAGCTACACAAGATAACTAGTAAAAGTAAATGCGAGAGAGAGGATTATGAATCTTATACCGATGGTGGAGTGAAGATGTTGCCAATCACCAAGATGATATACAATCAATCAATATTGACAACAACACAATATGAAGACCAATAACCGGGAGATAAGAGACACAATATTTTTGTTCACCCGGTGTTCACTTGTGCACCGACAAGCTACGTCACCGGTTGTGTCGACCAACACTTAGATGGTTCCTTGGTGTGACCCTCAAGTCACTTGCCCCTCAAGGCACGCCCCTCAAGGCACTGCAAGACACCACTCTCAAGTGAGGTAACTCAATGACACGCGCAATTCACTAGAGTTGCTTTTGACGCTCCGCCGAGGAAAGCACAAGAACCTCTTACAATCAACCGGAGGTGGCCAAGAACAATCTCCTTCTCTTGCCAGCGCCTCCAACAATCTCCAAGCCAGCTAGGAGCGGTACTCTCCAAGAGTAATAAGAAATCCACCGGCTAAACCACCCACAAGTGCCACTAGATGCCCTCAAGCTATCAATGCACTTTGGGATCACTCAATCTCACTTTAGATTTGCAATCAAGCAAGAGAGATGAGTGGGAGGGAGAAGCTCTAGCTCAAAGGATGCACAAGAGTGTTAGAAATCACAAGAGACCTCCCCAAGGGCCGGCCAACAAGTATTTATAAGCATCCCAAACAAATAGAGCCGTTGTACCCCTTCACTAGACGTTTTCGGGATGACCAGACGCGCCGGTCGAAACTGACCGAACGCGCTCAACCACGTCCGATCCTCCAACGGTCACTGCGCCAACGGTCAAACACCACGACCGGACGCGCCGCTCAACCGACTGGACGCGCCGGTCGCACAGTACCGCGCGCCCGCGAAGCAACGACCGGACGCGCTCCAGGCAACGACCGGACGCGACAGTGCCAGCGTCCGGTTGGAGCCTAGTAAGCTCCCTCAACGACCAGACGTGTCCGATCGTGTGTGACCGGACACGCCGCTCGTCCGATCGACCTTGCGAACTGTAGTTCCCTCTGGGCGCCTGACCGGATGCGCCGGTCCCGCGAGTGACCGGACACGCCGGTTGCAAACCCTAACACCCGCGTGCCTGACTGCTGCGTTGAACTGACTGGACACGTCCGGTCAAACCGTGACCGCGTCCGGTGCAGCGTCCGGTCACCTCTGTGACCTCCGTTCGCCTCCGTTTCTTTTCCGACTTCTGGCGTAGTGGAAAATAGACATTTCAACTCCTCAAAAACGCCTGAATCCCGCGCTCGCAAGCTCGGCGGGAGGGAGAGAGGAACCCAAACCCTCTCTACCGCTCAAACTTCACCGCCTTCGTAAATGTGCCAACACCAACAAGTGATCACCAGCTTGTGCACGTGTGTTAGCATTTTCATAAACATTTTCGAAGGTTTTCCAATTAGGTCACTAGGCCCTACATGCAATGCACTTCATGAATTCACCTAGTGGCACCCGTGCGTCGAATAACCGATAAGACTTTCCCTCTTAATAGTTCGGCTATCGATCCTAAACCACTCACACCCTCTATGGTGTCTTGAGTGTAAAACAAAATGGCCCTATGGTTATACCTTTGCCTTGAGCCCATTTTGTTTTTCCAAAAGATATGATCCACTTCATATCATCACATGACCGTCTCGATCCATCGACCTTGACTTCACTTGCTCTTCACTGTTGCATCGGTCCGTCGGTGCCAAGTCTTGCTCAAGCTTCACCATCGCATGGTCCTTCGCTTCGAAGCCTCGACTTGCCCTTCACCTTCACAACCGGTCCATCGAGCCAAGCATCATCTCGGTCTTCATCGTCTTGGTCACATGAGTCAATGTCATGTCTCATATTCAATGACCACCTTTATCTAAATCATCCACTTAGATACAAAGGTTAGTCCTAGGTTTCATCAATTAGCCAAAACCAAACTAGGGACTTTCATCAAATAACTATACACTACCTGAGAGGGTACTTAAGACTACCCAGAGCAACCAAAACCTGACCTAGCTCCTTAGCTAACATTCTCGAAAAGAAGTCGCTGACGTAGCATCGTCAAACTGCTAACAAGCTTATGATCCTAAGCATATTTTAGGTTGTCCAAATTCGATTTCCAAGCTACTCGAAATACTAGCTAGCCAAAATACTTTTCCACCGCAAGGGTTGCATTGCACTCTACAAAGCTAGTACTTCAAATCTTATTAAAGTGTTGCATACATGTTCTATAACAGTTTTGCTAAATAAAATTCATTTTTGAACCTTAAGTAATACAACACGGTTATTGCGGCAACTTCCATTTAACATTTTCATTAACTATTTAAAATTACTAAAATGATATACGAACTTTGACATATGCTAAATCACATAAATATGATGCTCATGATATGCTTAGGCGAGTTGCTTACGCGGTAATACCGAGGGTGTTACACCAACCCTCTTCTATACAATATCCTTAAGGCAAAATATATATTCCCTCAGACATCTTTTTGGAGAGCCCCTTCCCATGGTCCTAGATCAGTCTTTTGGGGATCCATCCTGAATACCAAGCATATCCTACATGGAAACTGCTCCTTTCAAATCCACGAAGGCAATTGTAATGTTTGGATTGAACCTTGGTGTGAGGACTGGGATCACATTCATGACCATCTTATCCTTCCTACCATTGTCCAACCCCTTCCCAACAATGTGCATGGCCTCATAGACCAAAACACTTCGACATGGAATGCCCCACTCATCAATAGTATTTTCTTTGAAGAAGCAGCAAGCAGAAGTCTACACATACCAATTGTCAAATCACACGACAAAGATAATCTTATCTGGGGAATTCACAACAAGGACATTGCACTACTAAGGAAGCCTACAAGATCTTGAGTGCTCAAATTGTTCATCTCAAATCGAACTTAGGTCCAAGATCCCTAACAAACAATTCCCAGATCCTTCTGCGAAGCATATGAAACATAAACATCTACTGCCAAGAATTAAAACATTTGCTTGGTGCCTTCTTCGACAATCTCTTGCTTTAGCTGAACGAGCAAGTCGCTACTCTAGCCAAATCAACAAAACTTGCAACTTATGCAGCAAGACTGAAACAGATAAACACCTATTTCTGGTTCTCTGCAGATCCTCTTCTTAGAACACATCTTTTAACTCAAGACCAAGATGGTGTATAGGAAATAATTGAAACCATCCTACCACAAGGATCTTCTCCGAATAGGAAATTTTCACTTCTCTTTGGTACTTATGGAAAGCAAGGAATGATCTAAGATTCAATAACAAAAAATGGACCATAGAGAAAGCCCTAGTTTGGTTGTGAATAATTGATGAAACCTAGCACTAACCTTTGTCATGAGTTGTGATATGAGCTTGGTTGGTGCAATCCAAGTGTGGAGCATGTGATGAGGTCCATGGAGATGGAGATGGACATGTGTTGATGATGATCAAGCTCAGCTTGGAAAAGAAGAAAGAGAAAAACAAGAACCAAGAAGATCAAAGCAAAAGTATAAGATATGTTTTTGTTTTACACTCAAGACATCATAGAGGGTGTGAGTGACTTAGGATTGATAGCCGTACTTTAAAGAGGGGAAATCTTTGGCTAAACGGTTTATCAAGTGCCACTAGGTGACATGACTTTTGCATATGCTTTTAGAAACCTAATGTGCTAACAATTAACCCTTGTAAAATGCTTTGAAAAATGTTAACACACATGCACACAAGTTCTATACTTTATGGTTAGCAAGTTAGAAACAAGGGTGAGCGGTCACAGACTTAGAAAAAGAAAAGGAGGCATGAGTACCTGACTGAACTCTGGCTCAGGGGTGACCGGACTCACCCCTGGCGCGTCCGGTCGGTTGGCACAGAGAGGAGTAGCTTCAGCTCTATGACCGGACGCTGATGGCGATGCACGACCTGATGCACAGGCGGTGAGTCCAGTCGCAATGTCAGTGACAGTGTTGTGGCTTGGCTTGTGGTGCAGAGAGGACTAGACTCTGAGCGCGTTAGGTCGTGTCTGATCGGACACGTCAGGTCATTGAAAACTCGCTCGGGAAGCTTAATGGAAGTGATCGGACTCCACGTGGTGGAGCGTCCGGTCATACTAACCGTGAGTCAGGTCGTTGAGTGGCTGGCTCGGGCGTGCGCAGGAGCGGACGTAGCGGCAGTGTGTCCAGTCATGTGTCTGGTGCGTCTGGTCCGTGATTGAGTGACTGCGCTGACCGTCTTCAACCATTGAAGATCAACGCGCGATATTTAAATGGGGACACGTGGACAGCCTGGAGTGACTGGACACTGACCGACCGGACGCAGGGGTGCGTCCAGTTAGTGCGGCCGGTCACCCCGAGACTACCCAACGGCTCTTTGAGCTTTGGGGGTCTATAAATAGAAATACACCAGCTTGAGGCTCACCCTCTTGGTACTTTGACATACTTGACATCCTTGTGAGCTTAAGCAAACACCTCCCACTATCTCCATCCTTGATTCATCATCATAGTGAGATTGTGAGTGATTCCAAGTTCATTTACTTGAGTGATTGCATCTAGTGGCACTTGGGGATCGTTGTGGCTGCGGATTTCTTGTTACTCTTGGTGGTTGCCGCCACCTAGACGGCTTGGAGTAGCGGTGGAGGTCCAACATGTGTTGGTGATTGTTCGTGACCGGCTCTAGTGATCTTGTGAGGGGTATTGCACCTTCCCTGGTGAAGCGCCGCAAGGTAGCTCTAGTAAATTGCTCGTGTCATTGAGTTGCTTCACTTGTGGGTAGGTTCTTGTGGTGTCCAATTATGTGGACAAGGTTCGTGCAACACCTCTTAGCCACCGAACTACCAAGTATTGGTCAATACAACGGGGACTAGCGTACCGGCAAGCACGTGAACCTCGGGAGAAAAATTGGTTGTCTCTTGCCCTTTGGTATTCTCCCGGTGATTGAATTGGCATTCATATTGTGATTGGTTCACTCCTCTACGCGGCGGTATAACTATCTTGCTCACTCCATTACTTTCCCGCAAAATAGTTGTAGCAAGCTCTTTAGTGTAGCTAGTTTTGAGAGTAGTTTAAGTTCATCTAGTAGAGCTGTTTAGTGTAGCAAGTTTGAGAGCTCTTAGTGAGTAGCAACATAGCCATTTGTGTGCCTATTGATTATGGCAACTAGCATTGTTGGATAGGTGGCTTGCAACTCTTATAGAGCTAGAGCAAAATTGCATTACGCCATTTAGTGTAACCACTTGCTCTAGTGTGTTTGTAGAAAATTTTTATAGGCTATTCGCCCTCCCTCTAGCCATTTAGGACCTTTCACATAGCATGCAAGAGTACACCATGAAACAAATGCAGATATTTCTGTGGCTACCAATCCTCTGTATGCATCGATAAGCACTTCAACTACTAACTTTCACCTCCAAGTTGTCCCCAGAAGTTGCACCTTGCTTGCCATTCTTCTAGGTACTAGATGCTTTGTTGATGCAGCCACTAGTCCGGACGATGGGGCAAACCATAAAAGAACAACATGAATCAGAGTCTTCTTCTTCTCTCCAACAAAAAAGTTCATTCTATATATTCAGGCTCAAATTCATCGCATCTACTCAGTTCTCATGGCTAAAGCTGCTGCTCTTTCTCTAGCTGCAATAATCTCAAAGCTCCTTAATTTATAGGAAACAAGTTTCCTCTCTGACAATGAGTTGATAGTCAGCATCCTAAGTGGCCACCTCAATCGAGCTAAACCTTGGAATATTAAGCCTTCTATGGCTGATTTTAGACTCCAAACCCAAAGTTCCTCCCATCAGGTGCTCAAGATAAGTAGGGATGTCAATGTAACAACTCACAACCTTGCCTCTAGAGCTAGATTCCCCTTTGCTCTTCTTTCAAATTTTCCTGCTCAAGTTCAGCACATGTTTCTATGTGCTCCTTTAGATCCTTTTTCTATCTTCCTGGGAGCCTTTCTCTCCCTTCTATGTAAGTTGTTCTTAAATTTAATATATTATGTTTCTCACAAAAAAAACAAATTGTCCCCGAAGTTTCCCATTTTCTTCTCTATGTGTGTAGTCTCTAAAGTTTTGATGTGATGTGAAAGTTTAAAAGATCTCCGATTGAAATGGCACACGAGGATAAATTTTTTGAAATGCACTAGGCAATGTAGCTATTGATTATATTTAATAAAAATAATAAAAAGGAACAAACCTAGTCTCTTGCTAGCTTTCTTACCCTTAGCTCTGCTTTTGTGGACGATCCTTCGACAAAAGAGTTAGACAAAAAGCAGAGTTAAAATTCAGAGTTCTACGATAAGGAAAGTTAACCCATGCCCATAACCTATAGAGAGCAAGTTCAGTACCCACCTACAAAGAAGCAACTAAAATCTTGACTGAGGGTTTGAGGCTACCTAATAGCAAAATATTCCTAGTAACAAGACAGAGAATTCACTATTGAGGGCTTGTTCAGTAGAGCTCCTCTTGCTCCAGATTCTCTTTGGAAGCTGATTCTCTCTGAGAGAAGTGATTCTATGGCTAAAAATATTTCTCTAGGATAAACTCTATGCATACAATGACTCAGGAGTAACAAGAAGAATACTTTTTTAGCTCCTAGCTCCTAGTCATTTAGTTAGAGAATCATTTCATAAAATCAACATAGAATTATTTTTAGTAAAAAAACTGTTTGACAAAGCTCCTTTTGATTTTAGCTACAAGCTTTGCCAAACAGCTCCTAAGGTACTAAGGTTTTACAATAGATCAGCAACAACCAAGGGGCCAGTAACTATGAAAGCAACTAAATGAAAACCACAAGAATAACAACACAAAAGCTAAAACCTAATATTGTGTTATGGTTTTTATTCACTTTTCACTACCCTCTGCTCGATCTTTGCTTGATTGGTGAAAGAATCATCTTATTGCACCATACATTACACATCACATGTAAATTAAAAGTGACATTGATCCGCCTAACCTTTCGATTGGACGTTGTTTAGATTCCCAGGAAACAAGAAAAATTCAACTTACAACTAATTAAGAGGAAGATAAGGTCATCGTGTTACAAATATACATATGAGCCATTCATTTAATTAGATCATTTGATTAGGGATCATCTACTACTTCCTCATAGGTAATAGGTGGGATATATATTTATTTAATTTTCTATTTTGTAAAATTAAAAAGATTTATATATTGAAATCTTTTTCTATAGAAACTAATTGATGCATACGCGATTTGTATATTAAATGTGGTAAATCATTTTATTTTACAACTTTAGACATGACATAATTTGATTATCATAAATATAACATGACATCTAATATAATGTAACATATTCTAATAAAAGGACCTAAATGATGCCTTGGGGTGGGGGTGAATAGGCTATTTATAAACACCGTTAAATGCATCAGGCCCATAAACTTATAAGTGTGTGTCATATGACCCAATAAACTTTGAAACTGTATTTCTGTCCCCTTAAGACTCGTTAAGTGGTACACCGAAACACCGTAACAAAGTCCTATGCATATATATCCATCCTTTTGCGACATTCGATGACGTACGCGGTTCCATATTTAATCCTGAGAATTTGTGGTGTGCAGTGGCACTTATGACTATCCCGGCCTTTCCACCATTCATCACTCCTCCAGCAACAAACAACGGAGAAACACTCTCTAAACTTTCGTCTATATATGTGCGTTTAGGCATTATACTGCTATAGTCTTTAGTTGTCATGCAGTGGTGCAATGCAATAGCGGCTAGCTAGCAACAGAAGCAAAGCACGTAGCTAGTAAGTAGGCCTCCATGGCGTGGAAGATGTTGCCTGCGGCTAGCGAGCTCTTTCCCGCGCTCGTCCGGGCCGGCACAACCACTCCCCGTCCCCGGCCACCGCGAGCCGCACGCAACTCGCCCACCGTCCACAGGCACGCCCCTCCCGCGGCACGTCTCGCCGGCGGCGCGGGGACAACAACGACGCTGGTAGTTGACGTCGACGGCGCCCTGCTCCTCTCGCGCTCCCTCTTCCCCTACTTCATGCTGGTCGCCCTCGAGGCCGGCGGCTTCCTCCGCGCCCTCGTCCTGCTCCTCCTTTACCCCGCCATCCGCTGCTGCCGCCTCGGCGGCGGCGGCGACCTGGCCGTGCGCACCATGGCCGCGGTCGCTTTCTGCGGCCTGCGCGCGCGGACGTTCCGCGCCGGCCGCGCCGTCCTGCCGCGGTGGCTCCTGGAGGACGTGGCGGCCGAGGCGCTCGACGCCGCGCGGCGTGTCGGCGACGACGACCCGGCAAGGGTGGTGTGGGCGAGCGCCATGCCGCGAGTCATGGTCGAGCCCTTCCTCAGGGAGTACCTGCAGGTGCCGGCCGCCGCAGCTGTCGCGGCGAGGGAGATGAAGACGACGTGGGGGTTCTACACTGGCCTCATGGAGGGAGACGAAGACGGCGAAGCGGTGTCACCGGTGACGAGGAAGAGGACGACGGCGGTGGCGTCGGCACGGGACGGCGGCGACGCCGTGGGATTCTCCGCTTCAGGCTCCGTGGAGTTCCTCTCCAGCCCTCCCGCGTCCATTTGCAAGGTCGTAGCTTCCGCCTTTGATTAGCTGCTCTATAATTGATTGATCCCAATCCCATGCACGACACGACACGGCACGACAGCGATGTATCCTTCTTGGCTCCTTGCTGACTAGCACCGCCGCTGCACGATCATGTCTCTCTCAATCACTGCAGGAGGTGTACGTGGTGAGCGCGGAGGAGCAGAGCAAGTGGCGGCGCCTGGCGCGGCGCGACTACCCGACCCCGCTCGTCTTCCACGACGGCCGGCTCGCGATCCTGCCGACGCCGCTCAACACGGTGGCCATGTTCACGTGGGCCGTGGCTGCCCCTGGGCGCGGCGCTGGCCGTCCTCCGCCTCGCCGTCGCGCTCGCGCTGCCGTACAGGGTCGCCACGGCGCTCCTAGCCGCCACGGGCCAGTCGTGGCGCCTCCGCGGCTCGCTCCCCCCTCCGCCGCGAAACGGCTGCAGCGGCGGTCAGCTGTACGCGTGCAACCACCGCACGCTGATCGACCCGGTGTACGTGTCCATCGCGCTGGACCGCCCCGTGCGCGCCGTGTCCTACAGCCTGAGCCGCGTGTCGGACCTGCTGTCCCCGATCGGCGCCACCGTGCGCCTGGCCCGGGACCGCGCCCGCGACGGCGCCGCCATGGCGCGCCTCCTGGCGCGCGGCGACAGCGTGGTGGTGTGCCCCGAGGGCACCACCTGCCGGGAGCCCTACCTGCTCCGCTTCAGCCCGCTCTTCGCCGAGCTCGGCGGAGACGCCGGCGTCGTGCCCGTCGCGCTGGCGGCCGAGACCGCCATGTTCTACGGCACCACGGCCAGCGGGTGGAAGGCTGTCGACCCCTTCTACTACCTGTCCAACCCCAGGATGTGCTACACGGTGCAATTCCTAGACAGGGTGGACACGGCGGACGTGGTGAGCGGCGGGAAGGCCGCCAGCGCCGACGTGGCCAACCGCGTGCAGCGGCTCATCGCGGAGGCGCTCGGCTACGAGTGCACCATGCTCACCAGGAAGGACAAGTACCTCATGCTCGTCGGCAACGATGGCGTCGTCGCCGCACCGCGCCGCGCCGCCAATAAGAAGTAAGCTAGCGCGCGTGCCGACATGCACATATATGAGTATATGACCATAGATATCGATTGAAGCTGTTTGTTTTGATGTTTTGTTCCTCCCGCCTTTTGCGAGTACTCCGTCCATCCTAAAATAAGTGCACATTTTGTAACTCGAGGAGTCAAACAAATCTCAAGTATGACTATAGCTAGAAAATAGTATTAGGATTTGTATCTCTGAATAGGATTAGTATAAAAATATATGATATGATTAACTAATGATAATTATTTGATATTATAAATCTTAGTGTTTTTTATATCAATTTGGTCAAACTTAAATTTGTTTGACTCTTCAAAATGTGAGATGTGCACTTATTTTGGGACGAAGGGAGTATATATATAGGATGTACTAGCAGAATAATGTAGTGATTCATATGTATAAGAAAATGTATTGTACTTAAGGAAAGAGTATTATGTCACATTCACCATTATTATATGAGTATACATATATATACATATAAGAAGATGAGTTTGTTTGTACTTCAACGTATAATATTAAAGTTTTCGTTATGGGTTGCTAAGCACCTTACGATATAGTCAGCCTCATGCATGGGCTATAAGTTAGGTACGTTAACGACAAAAGATCACATATATACTCGGTGTTTACTTCAATTTCTCTCTTTTATTAGTTGTTTATTATTCAGGGCAAAACATCCCCATGTAATGTAGACAAGCTAAAGTAATAGCCGTCTAAACCTGATGATATTTGATTAAACAGACACGGCCGGCCATCTTGTACGAGACTTTAAATGCCGTTGTACTTTAGGTGAACAGTGGACATCTTTCAACATGTACCACTAGCCACAGGAACAGTCTGCAATTGTTT
This sequence comes from Saccharum hybrid cultivar R570, assembly GCA_038087645.1. Taxonomy (NCBI): domain Eukaryota; kingdom Viridiplantae; phylum Streptophyta; class Magnoliopsida; order Poales; family Poaceae; genus Saccharum; species Saccharum hybrid cultivar. The sequence continues at coordinate 151,093 of JAQSUU010000695.1, read as the reverse complement.
GGTACTAGAAGAGAAAGAGATTCATATGTACCCTTTAGACTCCAAAAGAGTAATTTGTGTTTTACCAGCCAGAGTCAGGTACCAATTATATTGTTGCAGTGACCTCATCTCTGAAGGCAGTCTGGTTTAGTTCCAAATTTGAGTTGCTTTGTCAGGTTGGTCACCCAAGGGGGGTATGCTCGCCCGACAAGTTAAGTTTGTCACCTTCGTTACGTTCGAGTGAGAAAAAAAATGGCTCAACAACATGGGCACGACATCTAAATGAAACTGAAACACTTCTATTTCTGTAATTCAGTTGAATGCTGTGCTGTGGCAATATGGCATTCAGAAAACAAGACGGAAACTGTAGGATGATTGCATTTACACGACCATCCTTTTCTGGGTAATAGTAATTCCAGGCATTCTTTCAAAAAATAGTAATTCCAGGCAAGCACATGCAGTAAGCAGGAACGTCAGCGTCAGCGAAAAATGTCTCTGTTTCTTCACCTCTTGTTCTTGTGACGTCTCCCAAACTCGCGAGAATTCCGGTCCGGTGGCACTCGGTTACTGTAGCTCAACCATCTCATCCCCTGGTACAATGCATCCACACATTTCAGTTTCCAGATATATAAGCATTCAAGTTTCACTAGCATGGCTGCGGATTCTGGAATAATGGTAGCATGGGCACTAATAAGGATAGGTTTAGCGGCAAATGATGACTCGGCATTTCTGTAGCTCATAAAGTATCACTGTTGCATTGGACCGAAGGACCGCTCGAAGAAGTTGCAAGAAAAAACGATCAGATGAGACCAGGACAGCTACAAACTGCCAACGGCAGGTTTTTTTTTTTTTTTGAAATTAACGGCAGGTTTTTTTTTGGGAAGCAAGAAGGCAAGATTTTGGACCAGGAAGGATGCAGCCAGCATTTATTTGTACTGCGACATTTGCATATATTGCACTCATGCGTACGGAGTACCATCTAGGGGGGGTCTAGTTTGGCTCTTCTTAAAATAGGTACTATGTAGGAAAAGCGATGTATACATACAGCCAGAAAAATGAGTAAACACAGGATGGTGTTTTAATTAGGCATCAGTTTGGTCTACAATTATGCAACTTCAGTTGGTTTTTTTCCTTTGTCATAAAACGAGCAGTAATAATATCATTTAATGAAAAAATATTTCATGAAAAAACCAAATGAAACTCCGCGTGTGTTACCTATCCAAAAATAATTCCTCTAAAATCCACAATCAAAGTTAAATAGGTTTGAGTATTTTGACTGTAGCTTTCTAAACCATCACATGCCTGTAAACGAGTAAGCTGCAAGCACATTGTGCAGTCTCTGGTGTCCGCTAAAAAACAAGTTTAAATCAATGCTGAAGATGTTTCCTGATGGGAACAATAAATTCCCTGGACTTAAGAATCTGGTAGAAGACAATAACGACAACAGCGGTGCTATTGGGAATTTGGGATGATAGCAACCGTCCACAGAAATTTGTGCTGCATACTAGTAATTTCTCAAACTAGAATCGATAGGAAGAAGTATATTTCATTAATAAGGCGGCATCATCTAGTGTGTAGCCACAAGTTTTATCTAAGGGGTTGTTTAGTTGGTGAAAAAGTTTGGGTGCGGCTACTGTAGCACTTTTCGTTTTATTTGGCAATTTATGTCCAATCATGGACTAATTAGGCTCAAAAGATTTGTCTCGTGATTTACAACTAAACTGTGTAATTAGTTTTTTCTTTCGTCTACATTTAGTACTCTATGCATGTCCCGCAAGATTTGATGTGACAGATACTGTAGCACTTTTTGGGTTCACTTTTCGTGAACTAAACAGGCTCTAAGTTCCTCAATCCTGATCACAACATCTGGCAAGCTGAAAAACCTGGACGAAGCCAAATGGAAGCCCAGACCAGCAGCGGCAACATATTGATGACCAAGGGCCTGTTTAGTTCCCGGAAAATTTTGGAAAATGTTCGTTGTTATTTGACAAATATTATACAATCATAGACTAACTAGGCTTAAAAGATTCGTCTCGTGAATTTCGTCTAAACTTTGTAATTAGTTTTATTTTTTATCTATATTTAATACTTTATGCATGTGTCTAGAGATTCGATGTGACGGGGAATCTGAAAAATTTTACAAAATTTTTTGGCAACCAAACAAGGCCCAAGCCCATGTTTAGATCACCTCAAAATTCCAAGTTTTTTCACTCTCTCTCCATCACATCAATTTTTAGCCGCTTGCATGGAGTACTAAATGTAGGTAAAAAAAATATCTAATTACACAGTTTAGTTCAAAATCACGAGATGAATCTTTTGAGCCTAGTTGGTCTACGATTGGATAATATTTGTCAAATAAGACGAAAGTGGTACTATTCATCAGGTTGAAAAAATCTTCGATCTAAACAAGGGTCAAGTTCAGAAGCATCTTAACTGCATAAACAGTATGAGAGCATGCAGCTGGTACATTGAAGATTGCAGGGTGAATTCAGTGAGTGATGTGGACTTTGACAGGGGGCAGCCTAGCACCGACGGACTCTGTCTCGCGCCCGACGGTGCTCCACCGCGCCCCCACGGGCCCTGTCTCGCCCCGACGGCGCTCCGCCGCGCCCCGATGGCGTGCTCCGCGCCCGACGACTGACTCCGGCGCGCCCTGTCTCGCCCTGCCTCGCCGCCACCACTCCTCCCGCGGCGGCCCTGAATCGGACTCCCCACGCGTGGCCACTGAGTTCAGTCGTCCCCTTCCAGTGGACCCCGCTTGGATGGAAATGCAAAAGGATGGAGAGAGACCCAGTTTTGCGTCGCGCGTTGCGTTCAACCCATTTTGCGTCGTGCATTTGCCTGCTCGGTTGGGGGCAGCGACGGAGCCAGCGGCCGGTCAAGGCGGGCTTCAGCCCGGCCTAACGCTCCCGGGCACGTAGCGCCCCCCTAAGCCCCACCTTGATTTTTTATCTTTAATCATGTAGATTAGGAAGGGCTGAGAAAAAAAAAGAATACTTGCTGCTTATTGCTTATTGGGCCAATAGAGAAAGGCCGAAGCCCAATCCTGAGATGAAACCAACCCTATCTCCCCACTCCCCGTAACCCACACAGACACAGGTGAGGTGCCACATCGCGGCGACGGCGGCGGCTTCGTGCTTCCTGTTCGTGGCCTCGCGTGGGACGCGGGCGGCACGGCCGCGGCTCAGCGCAGCGGGCGGTGCCGGCGCAGGCGCGCAGCTCCTGGACGGCGGCGGTGGGCGGCCAGGCGAGGCGAGCGCGGCCGCGGCTCAGCGGGCGGTGCCGGCGCAGCTCCTGCCTCCTGGACGGCGGCGGACCGGCGGTGGGTGGTCAGGCAAGGCGAGCGCGGCCGCGGCTCAGCGAGCGGTGCCGGCGCAGCTCCTGGACGGCGGCGGACCGACGGTGGGCGGCCAGGCGAGGCGAGCGGTGCCGGCGGCCGCAGCGCGCAGCGTCGCGTCGCTTCGAGGTCGACTCCTTGTCCTTCCGCTCATCATCGTCGCACACTCGCACCAGGAGGCACTCCCTCGATCTGCAGCTCTGCAACTGCAACCACCTGCCAAGTCGCCAGACAGCAAGCGCTACACTGTACACTTGACGCTGCACTTCACTCCCGAAGCATATCCATCCAATCCAGGCGACCAAACTACGACGAAGCCTCAGGTGATTGTGATTTCTTATTTTCTTAACTGTAACATTGAATACGATGCGTCATGCGTGATTGAATGTTTGATTTATGATAAGATTTCAACTTTTAGATCTTCAGCATGTCGAAAAGACCCATGACTTTGAACAACTACTTTTCAAGTGGCAGTGGCTCTTCAACTCCACATACTAATGAGAGTACAAATCAACCAAAACCAAAGAAACCGAGGGAAGAGTTTAGTCATTCAAATCTAATTGCTGATCCTGGACAACGTAAACCAATTGCTTGTTATGAACCAGCAATTAGAGACCAATTAAAGAGAGCATATGCTTTGAGTGCAGAGTTATTAGTATGTATGGCTGCTTTTAACCCAAGGAACTCCTTCTCTAATTTTGATGTGGATAAACTTGTGAGGCTTGAAATTTATGGTGAGGATTTTGATATTGGTGATCTTGCTGTTTTGCCAAATCATCTTACACAGTTTGTTAACCGTGCTAGAAGAACTCCGGACTTTCTTGGATGCACTGAGCTTGAAAAAGTTGCTGAAATTATGGTTAAGACTAAAATGCACACATCTTATAAATTGGTTTATCGTCTCATTGAGCTAATCTTGATACTACCGGTGGCAACAGCTTCACTTGAGAGGATATTTTCAGCCTTGAACATTATAAAGACAGATTTGCGCAATAAAATGGGTGATGAATGGCTCAATGACTTGATGATATGTTATACTGAGAAGGAGATATTTAGAAAGATTGTTAATGAAAAGATAAAAAACGGTTTCAAGAGATGAAAAAACGACGTATGTTATTGCCTAAAAAATAGTGGTATGCTCTATTCTCTTCTAACTTTATAATTTGGAGGTCCATATATGTATGACTAATCAATTATGTCTATTTGTGTAGGTTGCTACTTCGGAGGAATAAGGTGGGGCAACGTCACATGCTGTTTATTAATTTCGCAATTGGTCCTTTCGGTATGAATGAATTTTATCTTTTTTTTTCGTGATGTATTTTGTGAATTTCGTTGTTGGTCGATGTTTTCAATATAAGATTGATTCAAGCTATTATATATCTGTCTATTGTGAGGGGCTATAGTAGAGATAAATCGCCGTAGACTTTTGTTCAGCCCGCCCTTAATTTTTTCTTGGCTTCGTCGCTGGTTGGGGGCAATTTTTTCGACGCAAAAACACTATGCGCACCTCAAAATGGGTATAGGTCACGTTATGGGTACGCCGTTGGAGTCAGTCAGTTGCATTTTTTTGGGGCTCTAGCAATCACTAGCAACGACATTGTGACCAGATTGAGGATACCATTCACAATTAACTGCACAGATGGTTGCCACGTTCGATGTTGCTGTCACGGAGCAAGCAGAATTCAGCCTGTGTGTGCTTGTGCAGGTGCAGCAGGGAGCTGAAGAAGCTTTGCTCCTTGTTGACGGCGAGAGGGGAGGTTGACCAGACCAGCGAGGATCGCATTCTGGTTCAGTGCTGGGCGGCCTGTCGACGCTGCTCGTCGGCCTAGTGATTGGCGGCGGCGGCGCATGGCACAGAGCCTGGTAGATCAAGTAGTTATTGGGTCAGCCTTTTGGTCAGATTCAAACGTGTTCGATAGGGTGGTCGACTCTCATCATCGTGCTCGTGCAGTAGCATCAACACAAATTACAGGCTGACCAAACAAAGGTCAAATCAGGCGAACTATGAAGCCATAACAACCCAAGTACCCAACACAGATTATCTGGTCAACATTTTCATAGGCCTGCATTATGCAACCTACCTGCACGAGGAAATCCAACTGAAAGTACCAGAGGCAAGTTCTACTCCCAGTGGGCAACAGTACTTAACTACGGAGTAGAAATAGAAACTAATTACAACCCACAAGTACAATTGCCTCCACAATCATGCATACAGGAGTTGAGTCAAACCATAGTGACCAAAAGAGACTCTGGTAGTGTTTAGATGGTGTAAAAGTTGGTGTAAAGTTCCTGTAGTACTTTTCGTTGTTATTTGGTAAAATTTATCCAATCATGGACAAACTAGGCTCAAAAGATTCGTCTCGACATTTACAGACAAACTGTGCAATTAGTTATTTTTTTACCTACATTTAATACTCCATGCATGCGTCTAAAGATTCGATGTGACAGGAAATCTTGTAAAATTTTTGGAAGTTTGATGCTGCAAAAGCTCCTCAGTTCATTGTGTTACGCTTTGTTTAGATCCCTCAAACTTCCAAAAATTTTACAAGATTCCCTGTCACATCGAATCTTTAGACGTATGCATGGAGTATTAAATGTAGGTAAAAAAATAACTAATTGCATAGTTTGTCTGTAAATGTCGAGACGAATCTTTTGAGCCTAGTTTGTCCATGATTGGATAAATTTTACCAAATAACAACGAAAAGTGCTACATGAACTTTACACCAACTTTTACACCATCTAAACACTACCTTACTTGTCAACCTGCAAAACATTTTGAATGTAAGCAAACGAGGAGCATATCATGCTATGAAATTATGAAGTTTCAAAACTAAAGCCATTAGTATGTAAGGAGCTTGGTGCAGGTATATTTCTAGGCAAATACACATAACGAACTTGTCAAATTAAGTGTTCTATCATGTTTTGGAGACCGGTGCCATGATGACGTGAAGAAATCAGTGACATATACTCGGTCTTGAGAAGGTCACATTAGAGAAGTATATTATATGGGTTTAAGAGTGAATGAAAGCTTTAAGGTTCCAGCATGTTTTTTTTCCAAGAACTACATTCCATTATATTCAGGAGGATAAAAGGTTAGCAACCGATACAAAGGCAAACAAACTGAAAGAACAGAAACATAGACAAAAATACCAGAGCCAAACAAAAAGCAACGAAAATGAAAACATAAGACGCCAAACAAAACACATGCTAATACAAACTCTAACAAGAACTCTGAATGCTAACTGAAGTCGCATGCTATGAAACTCATTGCAGAGGGACAATGCTGTGGGTGAGGTAACCCTTTGTGAACGTTTTTTTAGATAATGGAAGAACCCTCTGCAGGCATATGTGTTGGCTGTTCTGCATCGGATATGAATAGCAAGTCTAATGTAAAACTTGGATCTCTGAGATGCCTTAGTCAATGCACCTCCAAGGTTGAAACACAACGAAACTGGTGAAGGATTTGTAGGCTAATTTGGTAGAGAAGACACCTCCAGCTTCAGTTGCCACTTGTGATCATCTGGGATACCTGGTTGCAGAACCACTTCAGAAACAACAAGCTAAAGAAAATCTACCAGAATCACAACAGTTAGATCTCCTTTGATGCACCGCATAAACAATTGGGATGCAAAGCCTGGCACACCAATTGCTAACTGGCGGCTCGTCAAGATAATATTGCAAACACATGAGGTGCAAGATATGCCACTGACTTCCCATGCAGTCTGCAGTCCTAGCAAAACAAAAGTACTTCACACCGTGGCCCAATTCAGAGATAGTTAAGACGGAGAAGAGAGCTCTTGAATTAGCATGCATCGGCAAACTGAAACTTGCCCATGTCTTGTTCGGTTTGGGCCTGTTAACTGTTAAAGCACGGTTGCAAGAAGATTGACAGATTGGAATGAGAAGCATCTATCCTTGGGTCGCTACATAGGTCCTTCCTAAATCAGCAGCACACGTCCTGCCAATATATGTGATGCATGTTTTGAAATCTATGAAGATTTATGCTAACGATTCGTATTTTTTGGCAGGGAGATAAGAAGACAAGATGAAAGGTCATTTGTTACATGGGAGCAAAATGGTGTTTCAAGATCACATGGAGGGCTTGGGTTTCAAGATTGGAGCTATTTAATCAAGCCTTCTTGCAAGACAGGCACGGTGACTAATTTAGGTGACTAATTTAGTTGCCAGAGATATCATGTTCAGGTCACAAGTGTCTCTGCTACGGAGGTGAACTAACTGATATCATGTTCAGGTCACAAGTGTCTTTGCTACACAGAGGAGTTGAACATGGGCTTGAGCTATTGAAGAAATTACTAATTTGGAGAGTTGGTTCAGGCAGCAAATTTCAAATATGAAGAAACTGGTGGATTCCATGACAACCATCACGTCATATTTAGCCAAGCAAAACCTAAAGCAGGTTTGAGATGGGTGTCACAGCTTATAAAAAATGGTCATGAATGCCACGAAAAATCTTATCTGAAATATTTGCTATTATTATGATGTGTCAAAGATTCTAAACAAATTTGTACTTGATCAGGTGCAGGATGTATTTACAATTTTAGGCAGAGTGGCAGACATTTATGAGAAGATAGGAATTTTTACAGCGTGCCAGTGTTCTAAGGCAGCAAGGCAAGTATAGTGCCATGGATATCCCTCATCGCATAGGCGATTTAGGCGGATGGCTGCCTAGGCGATGCCATGAGCGCTTGTATACATCAGAAAATTTTAGAAGATAGACGGGCCATTGCCACTCTTATATCAGCCAGTCCTTGCAACTCAGTTAGCCCATCACTCCACTGCATCTGGTCCTCATTGCATAGGCAGCAACTTAAAACCATGCTGTTCACAGTGCCCGCAAGTTTTGCTTTGAGCAATGGGGTCACAAGATAGTAACAATGCTGATGGAAATCGGAAATATGGAATATGGTCTACTGATGTACCACAGAAAGTCAAGGTGTTTACATGGTGTCTTGCTTGCAATGGTTTGCCTACCTAGGAGAATCATCATTGGATAACACCTCCTCCAGATGACAAACGTAAAGTTTGTGGAGTGGGAGAACCAAGTATTACTAGATGCTGTCCAAATGACAAACTATTAAAGGCTCTGCTCAGTTTCCAGTGAATAACAGAGATAATTCATGCTCGTATGAGGCACGTCGTTTGTTTAGTTAAACTCTTCTATCTTAATACAATGATGTGCAAATCTTTTGTGTATTCGAGAAAAACAGAGATAATTTATGCTGTTCATCAGAAAATGAAAAAGGAAAAGGGAAACTTGTTGAGGGCAAAAAAGAGAATTGTAGGAGTGTTAGTAGATGCATTGGCCATGGTGTGACAGGAAAAATGTGAACCACCATAAAGGATGGTGTGAACCAATGTAGATCCTCCTTACCAGGAAGATTCAGGGAAGGATAGCATTGATATTGCTCAGGATGGCAGGGGTTATGTTCTTACTGTATTGTGTACTATCCAATGGCAATGCCGCGGTGGTGGAACCGTGGAAGGTGAAGCTTTAGTATGTCTAGAATGGATTGTGTTGATTGCCGGCAGAGTGGCAGGTGAGTGCATGTGGATGGTAGTATGATACTAAATAGTTTTACAAATCTAGAACATGTCATGCTAACAATCACCAGTTGACCTGGTAATAATATAGAAAAGCTCTTTCTTTTTCAAGGAACAGATACAGGAGATCTAAGCAACCCACCATACTCACTGGGAACTTACCACTTAATGCCCCGATGCGACCTTGTACTTAATTTGAGCTCCTTGTGATACTCTCTTAAAGTTCAGAATTTCAATGCAAGCTGCCAAGCTGGAACTTTCATTCTCAGCGTGGTGAACAATAGTGAAGTTTTCGAGCACTCGAGCTTTTGATAAAACTAACTTTACGAAGTGCAGCTCATTGTATGACAGGTACACATCGATCAATTCCATAATGCGCAGGCACCGAAACAAATCTCCACACCCATGTGTATTCCAAAATTCTTGGGTTTCTTCGAAATAATGATGATGAAAACCATGCCATGAAACAGGGAACTGTTTTCCATATAGAAATTAGTGAAGTAATAACAAAAACGAAGAGAAGAAACCTTTTTTTTTTGAAACTCATAACAGATAGTTTACCTTAATCTTAAGCCCCCTTAGGTTTGGACAACATCTTAAGAATTGCAAAATTAAAACAATATGTGCTGCATCACCCAGATCAGCATCTGTTGTTAAGAATTGCAAGTTCTCAAATTTGGTTGGGATTTTGAATGGCACCATAGCTTGAAAATCAACCTAGAGAGGACATAAAATATGGAAAAACATGTCAGTTAGATGAAAAAGGATCCTATATTTGTAAAAGTTCGAGATCGCTCCAATAGCAGAAAATGGAACATTGCAAAAAAAAACAAAAGATATAACCTGTATGTCCTTATTCTAGAATATTCCTCTCGAACAAGAAAAGCACAAACTCCAAAAAATACTTCAAGGGGAAAAGTAGTATCCTTTTTTTTTTTGGAAATAGAGAACTACATTTATCTACGTATTCATGAAACAAATATATTAACACAGAAAATAGGCGAAGTTTGTTAGCAATATCAATAAAAACATTATCTTAATAGAAAGAGTTATATGTTATGAAAGTTTTTTTTTTCATGACAAATCTAGTAGCACCAATACTGTGCTGTCAATTTTAGACATACATGGTCAAATATAAATAATGTTTGACTTCAGACAAACCTGAATGGGCTTTTATTTGTGATTAAAGGAAATAAAAACTTTGGTGAGAATACTGAACACACCAGGCTGTCATGGCAATTCAAATTTATAAACCTTAATATTGTGAGCATCGATAAGAATTCAATGGTAGGAAACTTCTCTATTGGGGCAAATAACAAAGACGTGACAAGCAATCATTATCTTCTTACCAAGGGATTACTATCAAGCAACTCCAGCTTCTCCACCTGCGAAATGCTCTGTAAAATATGCAGAAGCTTCGACCCCCCTTCTTGAGCATAGCAGAAAAATGGCAATTGAAGCTTGGCTTGAGCAAGATCGGGAAGCAGACTCTGAAACTCCACCATCCAATCAGCGGAACGTGCACGAATCTCCAATTGGCGAAGGCGAGGTGCAGCAATCTTTAGCTTCACACCAGCCACCTCTGGACCAACAATTACTACCAATTGCTCTAATCCCGGGCAACCAGAAATCAGAGCCGCGAGCGCGTCAAACTGAGCCGAGTTCAGATGGGGCGCCAACTCCACAGTGTAATGCACACGAAGCCGTGTGAGATGGAGGAGTGGGAGTGAAGCCACTAAACCCGGGGTAGAGTCTGGGAGCAGACAACCTTTAACTTCGAGGTACTCGAGGTTGACGCAGGAGAAGACGGAGGAGTGCAGCTTGTAGGACGGGCGGTTAAGGACGAAACCTTTGAGGGCATGACGAGGGGGCGAGAGATGGATGAGCAGATCGTCGAGGCGCGGGTGGTCGGCCTCGGGAAGCGGCGGCGAACTCCCATCGAGAGCAAAGTCTTCCACCTGGGCAAGGTGGCGCAGGAGGACGGACTGGGCGGCGGAAACCACGCCGAGGCCGCCGAAGGAGCAGCGTCTGAAGTCGAGGACAGGGAGATGACGCCTGCGGTGGCGCCAGGCGCGGGAGAGCGCGGACGTGCGGACGGCGTCGCGGATGTCGAGGCGAAGGAGGATCTTGAGGATCACCTCGTCGGGGAGGTCGGTCAGGCATAGCGGCCTGGGCGTCCGCCGCTTGGATCTCGTCGCCATTGGAGTCGCCGCCGCGGCGAACGGGAGAGAATTGGGGGCGTCCGCCGCTTGGCTTTTACGGTGGCATTTCTCGTCTCGTACTTCCACCTTAAAAAGAAGAAAACAACTACGGATTTGGTGCCAGTTAAAAGTGTTCAGGTTTAACCAAGTTTTTTGAATGATACTTATATTTATGGATTAAAATTAATTTATTGCAAAAATACATTTCATATTAAACTAATGGTATTTACTTGATAGCATTAATATTGATTTTTTAATCTATAATTGGTTAAAACACGACACTGTGCTAGAATTGTATTCTTTTCAGGACGTCGTTTCTTTAACTCAAAATTGTTTAAATCCAACTGACAATGCCTATAAATTTATATTATCCTAAATGAAAATGATTATATATTTATAATATTAGTTTTCATATAAAAACTCAAAGGTGCCCTTGTATTGAGGACATATATATCTCGTGTTAGAGCAACTTCACTAGATTGAACATTCCCTAAAATATCAATACAGGAGATTGAGAAAACAAAATTAAAAAGAAAAGGGGATGCTTGCTGCAGCAGAATGAGAAAAGCTCCACCCCTTTCTCATCTGCTAGGATATAGGGTCCACATGTAAGTGATGCAATCCTTCTCATCTCCTTGCGAATCTCTTGGTTCCGTCTAGGCGGCATGGTTGCCAGCCTCGTCGAATCTCCTGGTGTGTTGCGCAACAGCGTGCTGCGGTTGGGGCATAGCATCGCGAGGCGGGGCAGCCCATCGGCCATCCGACTCGGCACGGCGCAACGAAGCTGCTTCTCCCCATCGGCCATTCAACTTGACGTGGAGCTCGCCAACACGGGGAGCAACGCGGTACAGAGTTCGCCGACATGGGTGCGGATCTCACCGGCGTGGGCGCGGCATGGAGTTAGTTCACCGGCATCGAGCGTAGTGCGGCGGTTTGCTCGACACGAGGAGTAGCATGCCATTGAGCACCGTGCGGTAGGTTGGGACCCGTATGCCAATGGGAGGGATAGGAAAGGGGATTGAGAAAAATGATAATTGATCCCCTCTTTTGAGGGGGGGGGGGGGAAGGGGTGAGAGGAGATTTTTGATGGATTGAGAAAAACGTTTGGGGAAAAGGGACTGAAAAAAGGATTAGGTGAAACTCATTTTTTTGCATCTAATCCCCTTTTTGTTGGTTGTTGGTTATAGAGAAAGTGGATTGGCTTTTGCGTGAAGATGCTATTAGCAACTTAGCATGGATGTTGGGTGGCGAGAGGGTTCAGTGTTGGGCGGCCTACTGGCAACCGTTAATGTCGCTCGCCGAACCGGTGAGCGGGGCGGATCAAATAGTTATTCTGTCCGATTTACTCAAATTCAAACTTGTTGGATAGGCTCGATCAACTCTTATTATCATGGTAGTCTCGATGCATAGTTTTATAAATAGTCTCTAAAGAAAAAAAAAAGAGTGCACTTTAAATCCAACCCTTCTAATGCATGGTTTCTTAAGCACATTCATTCATCACAAAGAGAGATCAATCAGATATGGCAAGCATCTGTCATCTCACAATAGGGGCTGTTCTGCTGGTCCATAAGCCGACTGATTTTGATTGTTTCAATAGTGTTCTGGGAGAGAGAATAAGTCGTAGTACGGCTGATAAGCCGGCTGAAATGAGTAGCAGAACAAAAAAAATAACACTGATAAACAACCAAAACTGAGTCTTGATAGTCATCAATGCTTGTTGTTGATAAACAAACCAAAACAGTCAGCCTTGGACCCCGGTGGTGGGAGAGCTCTTGCGTGTTGTGGAGCACGTACATGGCACGCAGGGGCCCGATCGTGGCCGCCACCCCCGGGCCCTGGTAGCCCTGTGATGGTCGTGGCACCGTCGATCGACCTCACGCTCACGAGCGTGCACGTTGGCCGTGTATTGCGACCGACAGTCGGCGTCCCTCAACAATAGCATTGTCGCGACTCGCGAGCACTCCTGCCGCGAGGTCCAAGAAGTCGGTAACGCCCACACGCGCGGCAAGCTTGCCAGTCTAGTCCCGCGCGGCCTGGCCTCAAGCCTCGCGAGCGCTGTGGCGGCCAGGAGCGTCCTCAGCGTCGGCAGAATAGGCATTCGGCGCGTGAGGAGGAACTTTCTCGTGGGAACATGCATCATATCCGTGCGGAGGCCATAGAAACGAAGCAGATGGCCGTGGCCAGCCACGAGTAGAGGAGTGGGCATCGGTGTGGGAGGGGCAAAGGGCTTGGAGGCAACGCCAATGATGATGAGAGGGCACGCCGACGCAGCAGGGCATGAGGGGCTTGAAGGTCGCGACCGCGAGGGCAAGGAGGGGCCTAGACACCGGCGCAAAGGAGGGGGGCACCAACGCGCGTGGGGTGAGGGCCTCGGAGGTTGTGACCATGAAACGGGGGAGAGGAGGTCGAGAATCTCGGGGATCTCTCCCACAGCGGCTTCTACTTCCACGTCCAAAAGGCACAAGAAGAAGAATCACGAGTGGAAGAAGTTGCCTCAGAATTGCATCGTTTGCTGGTCTTTCTCAGCTTTTTTTCACCATATAATAAGCCAAGGAGAAGTGGCTCCAAACAGACCAATCATTAGGGATGAAAACGGATCGGACACGAACGGATATAACCGATATTACATTTGTTTTCATATTTCTATTCAGATTCGGATAATATCAACTATGTCGGATAAGATACTATTGGGTATCGACATCACAAACATATGATTTGAGTATTCGGATACGGATACAGATACGGTATCAGATGTTGAATGTTCGGACTCGAATACGGACAGATCTGAACCTCTCTAAACGAATTTAGTCTCGAATACGGTCAAAAAAATATCCATACCGAGCAATGTGAAACTGTTTGCCAAGCTTCCTTTAAAGCCATGCAGATGTAAAATCTATTAGTCCTCAACTTTCTTCTCCTCTTGTCCTTTGAAATCTTTGCTCGACATGACAACCGGAGAATTGCTGATAGGATTACGGATCCGACCGGGCTGGCTGCGAAGGTTGTAGGGGTGAGAGATTGGTGGGCGAGGTCTGAACAAGCGAGAACGGCGGATTGGCGCCGTGGCCGCGCTACAGTGCCGCGTTTACTGTTCACGCGAACAGTAAACGCGATTAGGGCTGAAGGAGGGTGGTGGCTAGGGTTTGGAAACTCCCGGCTCCCTAAGGAAAGCCGAGCAATAATAGATTGCTCTTGCTTAATTATTTCTCAACCAACGTTACAAATATATAGCCTATGAGATCCTAATTTAGGGAAATAACTAAACTATTTTAAGAAAATATATAAATAGATAATCAGCCCACTAACGGGCCTAGCGCCCACTAACAGACCTGGTGCTGAGCCCGACATAACATCTCTCCGCACCTGGAGAAACAACTCGTCCTCGAGCTGAAACCTGGTAGAAGCATTGTCAACCAACACCGGGCTCATGCTGGAACACTGCATCAGTCGCCACCGCAGCTGGTACGTCGTCGTCGAGGAAGTCAGCCGACTCCAAGTAGAACAGTCGCTTACACTGATGGCCGCGGACGTAGGGCTCATCACAATTGTAACAAAGCCCTTGACGACGGCGCTCCAACAGCTCCTCCGGTGTGATACGACGAAACGAGGGAGCTGGAGCGGGTAGGGGCGCGGGAACAACCAGTGTAGCGCCTGTAGTCACCGAGGGACCCGCAACCGGGTGGCGCGGCGTCGGCAGACCCGGACGTGGAAGGGAAGGCGCCACGAACGAGTCTGCAGCTGGCTGCATGGCAGCTGCTCGGCGCTCGAAGGCCCGCGCCAGGTACATCGCCGTCTGGAGGTCGGGCGGGTGGTGCATCTCCACGTCGACCTGGATGTGTTCGGGCAGTCCGCCGACAAAGAGCTCCGCCTTCTGGCGCGGGTTGAGGTCGCGCGCGTGGCAGAGGACCGCGTTGTAGCGGTTGGAGTACTCCTCCACCGAAGATGTGAACGGCAAGCGCGCAAGCTGCGCCAGGCGCGTGCCCTGCGTTGGCGGCCCAAAGCGAAGTTGACACAGGGCGCGGAAACGCTCCCATGCGGGCATCCCTTCGTCCTGCTCCAAGGCGTAGTACCAAGTCTGAGCATCGCCACGAAGGTGATAGGAGGCGAGCCATGTGCGGTCCGAAGCCAGGGTGCGCTGGCCGCGGAAGAATTGCTCGCACTGGTTCAACCAATTGAGGGGGTCGACGCCGCCATCGAACGTCGGGAACTCCAGCTTGTAGAAACGCGGGGCGGTGTGAGCGCCCGGGCTAGCGGCGGCGGCCGGCACACCCTCGTCCACGGCCGCGGCCACAACAGCGTCGCTCCCGAGGTGGAGAGCAGCTGTGGACGGGGCGCCTCCGTAGTAGAGGTTCCCCGCGGTGTCGCCGTAGAAGACGCCCGAGCGAGGGGGCGGGGCCCCATTGCCGCCCGTAGGCGCGCTTGGGGAGGCCACGGTGGAGGTGGCCATGGTGGAGATTGGGGAAGTCGTAGAGCCCGCGAACGCCCACTCGGGGATGGGGGGCGGCGAGGTCGGCCATCGGATCATGTGGAGGGGTAGACCCGAGCTCGGCGGCGGACTAGCGCCCGAGACCGGCACAACGGTGGAGGGCGCAGGCAGCGGTGAGTGCGGCGGGTGGGGCGAGGGAAGCGGTGGCGGGGGCAGCGACGAAACCGGCGGAGTTGGCTGCCGCGTGAGCCCCGACCACGCAGCCTGCATGGCGGTGATGTTGTGGTTCATCTGCGCCATGTTGGCGGACATCTCAGCGACCACGGCGGCGAGGGACTCCAGGGTCAGGGGAACGGCAGCAGAGGACCCCACGGCGGCATCCACCGTGGCGCCCACGGCAGCGGACAGGGGACGGATTGTGGTGGGTGGGATTGGCGGCGCGACGGCGGCGGTGGTGGAGGCCATGATCGGCGAGGCTGCTGATACCAGGTTGATAGGATTACGGATCCTACCGGGCTGACTGCGAAGGTTGTAGGGGTGAGAGATTGGTGGGCGAGGTCTGAACAAGCGAGAACGGCGGATTGGCGCCGTGGCCGCGCTACAGTGCCGCGTTTACTGTTCACGCGAACAGTAAACACGATTAGGGCTGAAGGAGGGTGGCGGCTAGGGTTTGGAAACTCCCGGCTCCCTAAGGGAAGCCGAGCAATAATAGATTGCTCTTGCTTAATTATTTCTCAACCAACGTTACAAATATATAGCCTATGAGATCCTAATTTAGGAAAATAACTAAACTATTTTAAGAAAATATATAAATAGATAATCAGCCCACTAACGGGCCTAGCGCCCACTAACAGACCTGGTGCTGAGCCCGACATAACAATTGCATTGCAGTAAACTTTAAACGTGTCAGAGTTTTATCTTTACCCAACCCAAATACGTGTGTTTGGCAATTGCAAGGCTTCTCTGTGAAATCTGAGGAACGATAATAAACTACTTTACCAAATGCTAACTATGGGGCCATAACAACTCAAGTACCCAACACAGATTATCTGGTCAACATTTTCTTAGGCCTGCATTATGCAACCTACCTGCACGAGGAAATCCAACTGAAAGTACCAGAGGCAAGTTCTACTCCCAGTGCACAGCAGTACTTAACTACAGAGTAGAAACTAATTACAATTGCCTCCACAATCATGCATAGCTGCATACAGGAGTTGAGTCAAACCCTAGTGACCAAAAGAGACTCTCTTTACTTCCCCTTCCCTAGAAGCTGCAAAAGCTCCTCAGTTGTCAGTTCCAATGCCAGGTCGTCAGGCATAACTTCCACACTTCAAGCTAGCACGCTGTGTTACTTGTCAACCTGCAAAACATTTTGAATGTAAGCAAACGAGGAGCATGTAATGCTATGAAATTATGAAGTTTCAAAACTGAAGGCATTAGTATGTAAGGAGCTTGGTGCAGGTATATTTCTAGGAAAATACACATAACGAACATGTCAGATCAAGTGTTCTATCATGTTTGGAGAATGGTGCCAAGATGATGTGAAGAAATCAGTGACATATACTTGGTCTTAAGAAGGTCACATTAGAGAAGTATATGGGTTTAAGAGTGAATGAAAGCTTTAAGGTTCCAGCATGTTTTTTTCCCAAGAACGTGCAGGCTACATGCCATTATGTTCAGGAGGATTTTTACAAACACGCAGGAGAGTTGTGTATCATTATATTAAAGAGAAAAGGGGGTAATAACCCTTAAAGAAGTCACACACCGACACCACTCATAATGGTTGGTAGCTGATACAAAGGCAAACAAACTGAAAAAACAAAAACAAAAACAAAAACAAAAACAAAAACAAAAACAAAAACAAAAACAAAAACAAAAACAAAAACAAAAACAAAAACAAAAACAAAAACAAAAACAAAAACAAAAACAAAAACAAACAAAAAAGAACAAAAGTGAATACATAAGACGCAAAACAAAACGCGCGTTAATACAAACTCGAACAAGTACTCAGAATGCTATCTGAAGTAACATGCTATGAAACTCAATGCAGAGGGACAATGCTGTGGGTGAGGTAAGTGGTAACCCTCCGCAAACCAATGTGTTGGCTGTCCTGCATCGGACATGAATAGCAGGTTTAGTGTAAAATTTGGATCTCTGAGATGCCCTAGTCAATGCACCTCCAAGGTGTCTCTTATGTCCCTTCAGGGTTGATGTTTGTAGGAGGGTACTAGCATGGGGGAATTTCTCCTTACCTCCGCATGTATAAGCTGCCAATTACATCAACAATAAGATTGGTGGGAAGCTGCGGTAAAGACAATACCAAAGATAAAAGACGTTACTTCAACAGATTATGCATCTACCATGTGGAATTTGTGGAAAGAAAGAAATCGGCGGATTTTCCAAAATGATTGCTCCATGCCTCTATCGGCACCATGCACAAAAGAGGACCTTGATCAACGACAACATGTTTTTCAAAACTAGTTTTGGAGGCCTTCGTGTGTGCTTTTTGTTTTTGTTTCTCTGCGGGTTGGCTCTCTCAAGAGCATGTGGTTGTCTTGTAGCATGTTGAGGCGTGATTGCCATTGAGGCAAAATCTTCTGTTTCCCTAACTTCAATGCAAGGCAGAGCTCCTGCCACTTTCTTTCATAAAAAATGACCCTCCAAGGTTGAAACTCAACGGTCAATGCAACTGGTGAAGAAGGGTCTGTAGGCTGATTCAGTAAAGAAAGTCAGAAAGAGAAGACACCTCCAGCTTTGGTTGTCCACTTGTGATCATCAGGGACACCTGGTTGCAGAACCACTTCAGCGATGATATACTGTAACTGAAGAAAATCTACCAGAACCACAACAGTCAGATTTCCTTTCATGTCCCGCATCAACAAGTTCAGATCTCCTTTCATGTCCCACATCACCAAGTTGATGCAAAGCCTGGCACACCATTTGCTGATTGGCAGCTCATCAAGATACCATTGCAAACACATAAGGTGCAAGATCAGCCACTAACTTTCCATGCAGTCTGCAGTCTCAGCAAAAACAAGGTACTTCACACCGTGGCCCAGTTTGGAGACAATTAAGATGATGAACAGAGCTCTTCAGTTGGCATGCATTGATAAATTGAAGCTTGCCCATGTCTTGTTCGGTTTGGGCCCCTTAAAGCATGGTTGCAAAAAGATTGACAGATTGGAATGAGAAGCATGTATCCTTGGGTGCTACAGAGGTCCTTTCTAAATCAGTAGCACAAGTCCTGCCAAGTGCCAACATGTGATGTGTGTTTTCAAAACTGTGAAGATTAAAGCAAATGATTCGTACTTTTTGTCAGGGAGATAATAAGACAAGAGTAAAGGTCACTGGTTACATGGGAGCAAAATGATTATGCCTAAATCACGTGGAGGGCTTGGGTTTCAAGATTGCAGCTATTTAATCAAGCTCTTCTTGCAAGACAGGCGTGGTGACTAATTTAGTTCCCAGAGAGTGGGCATACAAGATTGTTAAAGGCTAGGGGCTGTTTGGTAGCCGGCCGCAGCCTGCCACCGCCGCGGAGCCCGCGCCACACTTTGTGGCGAGCGTTTTGGCCGCTACACCTGCCACGGAACAGTGCACGTAGAAACTGTGGTGGCTGCATCACGAGGCGAGCAACCAGGCAGCAGCCTTTTTGTCTGTGGCTGCCTAACTTTAGCTGTGGCGAGCGGCGGCCGGGAAGCAAACACGCCCTAAATACTACCAAGCAGGTGAACTAATTGATACTGTGTTCAGGTCACAACTGTTTGCTACACATAGTAGTTGAACATGGGCTCGAGCTATTGAAGAAGACTAGTCGGGAGAGTTGATTCAGGCAGCAAGTTTCAACTATGAAGAAACAGGTGGGTTCAGTGAGAACCATCACGCATATTTAGTAACAATGCTGATGGAAATTGGAAAATATGGTCCACTGATGTACCAGACACAGACTTGCTTTCAATACTTTGGCTACCTAGGAGAATCGTCATTGGAGAGCACAAAGTGACCATAATGCAGTTGTGAGATGCAGTGAAGCATTGCTCTTTGATCTGCAACGCATGAGGTGTCACAATTACCAAGTGAAGCTGCTTTTGGGTTGTTGGGACTAGAATGGTTATTGGTTCTTATTGCAGTGGCACCATGCTTCATGATTTTCTCAAGAAATTAGAACAAGCACTCTTCAGTGAGAAATGCTAGGAGAGACTAGAAACTGCAGTATCATTTTGCAAAAATGACATCGTACATGCTAAGGAGGCGCCGATGCGTAGTGGAGTTCTAAAGCGGGCCGATAATGTAAAGAGCGGTAGAGGTCGACCTAAACTAACTTGGGACGAGTCCGTTAAGAGAGATCTTAAGGAGTGGAATATCTCCAAGGATTTAGCTATGGACAGGAGCGCTTGGAGATTGGCAATCAACGTGCCTGAACCGTGACCTCTTTTTGTCTTGTGCCCTTTATGTCCCTTTATGTGTCTCCCTGTTTCTCGTCTCTTTTGGGTTTCATCTCTAGCCTACCCCAACTTGCTTGGGACAAAAGACTATGTTGTTGTTGTTGTTGTTGTTGACATCGTACATGCTAAGGGAGATTGTACTATTAAAGGTCAGTTCAGTTTCCAGTGGATTACAGAGATAATTCACTCTGTTCATCAGTAGGTGAGAAAGGGAAAGGGAAACCTGTTATGGCAAAAAAAAAATGATAATTGTAGGAGGGTTAGTAGATGCATTGGCCAAGGTGTGAAAGCCAAAATGTGAACCACCATAAAGGATGGTGTGAATCAACACAGATCCTCCTTACCAGGAACTCGATACAAGGAAGGTTAGCATTGGTGTTATTGCTCAGGATGGCAGGGGATATGTTCTTACTGCATTGTGCACTATCAAGTGGCAGTGGTGGAAGGTGAAGCTTTGGTGTGTCTATAATGGATTACGCTGATTGCTGGCAGATGAGTGCATGTGGATGTGGTTGATTATTGAATCAGACTTGATCCTAATGACCACATGTTACTTCCTACTTATCCACAAGCTATATCTTGTGTTTTGGAACATGATACATTCAACTATATGCAAAGGGCAGTTTAAAAAGAATACTTACAGTGCATAAAAGTTACATTCTATACCCAAAAAAGGTTACATAAACTTGCAAGAACGTTACATCCTAGCAACCACATGTTACACCATCGACAAGTTACATCCACAAACTAGAAAAATTACATCCTTGTCGTTTATCAAAATTTACTTGCAAAGAATATATGTTTATGACTGGAAATGTACAAGAGAGATAATCTCTCATTTTTAGAGGCAGCAGGATCAGTTTTTTCATGTTAGGAAAGTTGGGGAGCTTTCCCCTCTAAGACTAGATAGAAAAGGTTCTCTATTTAGACATTCCCCTTTTTCCCCCTTGTCTCAATGTTCTAAGATATGCTACAATGTTTGATAACGTTGCAGTTGCATATGTAAGCAGATGATAGTATAATACTAAATAGGTGTACAAATCTAAAAGATGTCATGCTAATAATCACCAGTTGACCTTATATAATAAATAAAACCTCTTTCTTTTTTAGGGAACATAAATGGGAGATCTAAGCAATCCACCATAATGACTGGGAACTTACCACTTAATGGCTAATTGCGACCTTGTACTTAATTTGAGCTTCTTGTGATGCTCTCTTAAACTTCATAATCTCAATGCAAGCTTTCAACCTGGAACTTTCATTCTCAGCATGGTGAACAATAGTGAATTTTTCTAGCACGTGAGCTTTTGATAAAACCAACTTTATGAACTGTAGCTCATTGTACGATAGGTACACATCGATCAATTTCATAATGCGCAGGCACCGAAACAAATCCCCAGACCCATGTGTATTCCAAAATTCTTGGGTTTCTTCCAAAAGATGATGAAAGCCATGCCTTGAAACAGGGAGCTGTTTTCCATACGTAAATTAGTGAAATGATAATAAAAATGAAGACAGGAAACACATAATAGATAATAGGTTTACCTTAATCCTAAGCTCCCTTATGTTTGGACAACATCTTAATAAGTGAAGAACTAAAACAATATGCGCTGCATCACCCAGATCAGCATCTATTGTTAAATAATGCAAGTTCTCAAATTTGGTTGGGATGTTGAATGGCACCATATCTTGAAAATCAACCTAGAGAGGGGAACAAATATGAAAAAAAATGTCAGTTAGATGAAAAAGGATCCTGTCACGCGCCTAATGGAGGGGCCTGGCCCCCATGCTATTGGGCCAGGCAAGGCCCAAAGGAGGGCGCTCGGCCAACGCGGACCTGGCGTGAACAGTACCCGCGGGTACTGTAGCGTCACGGGTACTGTTCGCCCGCGGACGGTAGCGCCGCCGCCCTAGGTTAGAATGGATAGGTTTAGATTGCTTAGGGGCTAAGTCTCTCAGGACTATAAATACAGGTGCTATGTAACCTTTCAATCTTAAGCAAAAGTTTAGGGTTTATCCCTTACCCCTTCTCCCTCTCTCCTGCGCCTGCCACCTCTCCTCCCTCCCTGTGCGCCGCCCCCTCCTCTCTTCCTCACGCCATCACCACCACCCTCAGCCCTAGCCGCCGCCCTACACCTCCCCAACCCTGGGGACGTGTTACAGATCCTATAATTGGAAAAGCACCCCAATAGCAGAAAATGGAACAGTAAAAAAGTAAAAGATATAACTCATGTGCTCATTCTAGAATATCCCTCTTGAGCAAGAGAAGTACATACTCCACCAATCAACTCCAAGGGGAAAGGTAGCATTTTCTGGAAATATTAAACCACATTTTTGTACATTCTCCATGAAACAAATATAACAACACAAAAAATAGACGGAGTTTGTTAGCAATGGCAGCAATCATAACTACTTCCTCTAATTAATCAAGTCCATTAGGACATCCATAAGGTCTTCGATACGACACTTCTACTAGCCATATCTATAAAAAAACATTATCTTAATAGGAGCAGTCATATTGTTAGACTTAGGAAAAACTTGAATGGGTTCTTGTGATTAATTAGAGGAAATAAAGCTTCGGTGAGAAAAACAAAAGGCCCTTATGGCAATTCAAATTTCTTAACAAAGCTTAATATTGAAAGCATGGATAATACTCAATGGTAGGAAACTTCTTTATCGGGGCAAATGACAAACATGTGGCAAGAAACCATTATCTTCTTACCAAGGGACTACCATCAAGCAACTCCAGCTCCTCCACGTGCGAAATGCCCTGTAAAATATGCAGAAGCTTCGACCCCCCTTCCTGAGCATAGCGGAAAAACGGCAATTGGAGCTTGGCGTAAGCAAGATCGGGAAGCAGATTATGAATCTCCAACATCCAATCAGCAGAACATGCTCTAATCTGACATTCGCGAAGGCGAGGTGCAGCAATCTTTAGTGTCACACCAGGCACCTCTGGGGCAACTTTTACTGACAATTGCTCTAGCCCCGGGCAACCAGAAATCAAAGCCGCGAGCGTGCCAAACTGAGCCGAGTTCAGATGGGGCTCCAACTCCACAGTGTAATGCACATAAAGGTACTTGAGGTTAGACAGCCCCGGGAAACCCGGGGTAGAATCTGGGAGCAGACAACCTTTAAGCTCGAGGTACGCGAGCTGGACGCAGGAGAAGATGGAGGAGTGCAGCTTGTAGGACGGGAGCTTAAGCATGAGGCCCCTGAGGGAATGACGAGGGGGCGAGAGATGGACGAGCAGGTCGTCGAGGCGCGGGTGGTCGGCCTCGGGAAGCGGCGGTGAACGCGCATCGAGGGCAAAGGCGTCCACCTGGGCAAGGTGGCGCAGGAGGACAGACTGGGCGGCGGATACCGCGCCGAGGCGGCCGAAGGAGCAACCTGTGAAGTCGAGGACAGGGAGATGACGCCAGCGGTGGCGCCAGGCGCGGGAGAGCACGGAGGCGCGGACGGCGTCGCGGATGTCGAGGCGACAGAGGATCTTGAGGATCACCTCGTCGGGGAGGTCGGTCAGGCATAGCGGCCTGGCCTCCGCCGCTTGGATCTCGTCGCCATGGGAGTCGCCGCCGCGGCGAACGGGAGAGAATTAGACTGTCAGCACTCATCATCGTCCGTATTCATTCTCTAAAACAAATATTCCAGCCTGGTCACTGCTTTCTCCCGCACCATCCATACTCTATATCATCCTCTATCTGCTGCCCACTTGTCAAGATTTTTTATTAAAAATCCCCCGCCGGCCTTCCTCCCTCCCATTCAGGACCCTCCTCTCTCTCTCCCACTTCCGTCGGCCCCTCCCCTCGCTCCCCCTCTCTCTCCCCAAGGCGTCTCTCCGGAGGCGAAGCTC
Organism: Saccharum hybrid cultivar R570; assembly: GCA_038087645.1. Lineage (NCBI taxonomy): Eukaryota > Viridiplantae > Streptophyta > Magnoliopsida > Poales > Poaceae > Saccharum > Saccharum hybrid cultivar. Next base: position 127,290 of record JAQSUU010000695.1, on the reverse strand, counting down.
CCTTGCGGCCCGCAGCGGCGCTGCTCCCGCGTGCCCGAGGTCAAGCAGGTGAGGAGCAGCGGCACGGGCTGTCGAGCGCGGCGCAGGTGGCCGGCGAGGGTGGACGGGCGGCGGCGTCCTCGGCTGCGGCGTGGCGGGCGGGCGGGCGGGCCGGCGCCCGTCTCCTCCTCTGCTCGTCTCCTCGCGCTCGTCTCCTTTTCTTCTCCCTCTCTGCTTGCCCTATTGTGGAGATCCCGGAGCCGGCCGTCGTGCTCCCTGCTCGCCCTCTCTTTCTGGCGGCGACGGGCCCCACGCCTCCTGCGCCTCCTGCCCGCTGTGAGGTGGGGCCAGCGCGGGTGTAGCGGACGTCCGCTATTCCGCTACCTTTGGCGGACGAGCACTCCTAGCGGACGGGGATAGAGTACCCGCTGCAATGTCCCTTCCGCTATCCGCGTACTGCAGGATGCGGTAGCGGACCGCGGTGCGGGTAGTCTTAGAGGCGTCACTAGCTCAGTGTGCTTTGGGCGTTTTTCCTTTTCCTTTTTTTTGGCTTTGGATGTAAATTTCCTTGCCTTTTTACGGTAGCATTTCTCTCTTTTTTTTATACAATGGTAGCATTTCCCTTGTTAAATACAGAATATATTAGTTGTTTCTTCTAACTCAAATTTATTTAAATCCAACCGACAATACCTATAAATTTATAGAGTAAATTACATGGTCGGTCCTTAAAGTATTAGACGGTTTTCATCTGGCTCCCTAATGTATTTAAGTGATCTCATTTAGGTCCAAAATAAATATAAGGATGGTTAGAAGCTGATGTGGCTGTCCAAGTGGACATAATTCAAGTAGAAAACCCTAAGTTGAGCGCCCAACGGTCCTTGGTGTGCCAACGCTCGACACGGCGGCTCTGCCAGCTGGCAGTGGGTGCGCCGGCGGCTGTAGAGTGGCTGACGGTATATGCTATATGCAGGCGCATACGTTGGCAGCGACATTCAACGCACCATGGCATATCTAGCCATGGGCGGCGCCCATGGCGGCATAATTCATCGGCGTGGCGAGGCTGTTTCGGCGAACGAGGGCTACGACGACTGAAAACGAACGGCTGGTGAGCAGAAGGGCATTCTGCGGACATAGCCGAAGCGTCGGTTGAGGCGGAGGAAGTCCAAGTAGGGTTGGCCATGTGCGAACCGGCGGGACGGCGGCGTTCCGAGACTGGCACGGCGGCGTCATGTCATCGGCGGTGAGGTTTCTGGCCAAACCAAAGGGAGCATCGTAACAAGGAGGTCAAGGGCAGTCCACCGGTGCAAGGAATTGATCTAGTTCCAAGGATCGAGACTTACCCCAAATCGTCTCGGGATCTAGTGCCGCGACAGCTCACTGCACGCGAAGGCGGACGTCCTCGTCATGCCCTACACGGCAGTCGCAGCCCCGGCCTCGCCTCAATGCCGTTCGGCTACAAAAGCCACGGATGAACGCCGAGACTGCGCCCGGCCACCATTGTTGTCGTGACCGAGCTTGCGGATGGTTGCGTCATCTCTGCTCACCCCCTTCCTTTTCCTTGCAACTTTTTGGCTCCGCCCTTATGCCACACACATGCCCTTTGAACAATTTGGACTAAGGAGGCGCCGTCCGATGGAAACGCCATGTGTCGCCGCCGCCGTCAACCCGAGGTCCGTCGTGCACGTGAGCAGGCCGCCTCGCTCCTCCGTCGCCTTCCGTAGACCCAAGGTACCCTAGAGCTCACTGAAGTTGCAAACTCCATCTTTGTGCCCTGTGTGTTGTGTTCACCGGGACACTACCGTGCGCCGCTGCTGCCATTGCTGCCCGTGGCCATGGTCAAGGCCGCCCATCAGCTCAGGGTTTTGTATTTAAATGATGTCCACGCGGGTGACCATGTCAACTTATAGCCCTCCTCATGCCTAATTTGGACCTAAATGAGATCACTTAGATACATTAGGTAGCCAAATGTGCGATTTCGTAGTTTGGGGACTATTGATGGTTGTTAAGTGTCATTTTAAACCATCAACCAAACATGAATTAATGCATAAATACGAAATATATAAGTAGAATAAGGTTTAACTGACAGAATTCCACGAGTTTTGATATATCTGTGTTTTTCAGGGATTAAACAGGAAAAAGAGGCAAGAAATGGTGGACGTCGGTGTAAAAAGCATATTCCAACGCGAAACCAAATGGAGAAGATTCTAGAAGACTCAAGAAATCAGACCCTCCAAGGTGGGACCCACCTGACATAGAGCCAGGTCAGCCGACCTAGGAGCCAGGTCGGCTGACCTAGGGTGGCCCCACCTGTCAGCTAGCTTGTGTCATCGATCCTCCACCGCCTTGAAGATTGCATCTCAACCATTGTTTAAGTCGGTTTGATCCAAGGACTCACGTTCATCCCACCAGCCTATATAAACAAAGGCATGCCCCCCTGTTCAGATTATCCTCATCTGGGTTGAAACCCTAATTTCTCCTCTACATCCAGAATTCCTAGATAGGATCAAGAGAGAAGCTCCAAGAGAAGATTAGTTTTGCAGTCCACCAAAGATTAGGACTAGTCTTATTTAGAAATAGAGAGATAGAGTGCTGAAGAAGAGTTTGAGGGGAAGCTCCGGCCTCTCGGTGTCTCCTCTCCGGCTTGTACCTGCGGGATCAAGTTCCATTAACATGGGGGCTGGCTTCTGAGAGTCTTTTGGTATTCAACTTCTAATTCAAGTAAGTCTTTGTTATTATTATTCATCTGGTTTACGACTCTATTTTGAGTGCTCTAGTCTTGGTCACTACTAGATTAGAGTAGTATTCGTGGTGTAAGCGTGGTGCTTAGACTTCGGTTACTCGTAGATGCACCCTGCATTCTGGAGCCGTGGTAGTTCGCGAGAGTGACTCTTATAGCCTTGTTGATATATATATATATATATATATATATATATATATATATATATATATATATATATATATATATATATATATATATATATATATATATATATATATATATATATATATATATATATATATATATATATATATATATATATATATATAACTGTTTGTACGACCTAAGTAGGACCCGGTTGCCAGGTTAAAGTCATCTTATGTGGTGCTTTCTCCTATGCAATGTTCCTAGCCTGAATAGTAATCATATAGCTTATAAGGGTTAGAACTAGACGACCATAGTGACCTTCTTTATAATCCCTATAGTCTCCGTCTTTGCCGCTTTCTCAGGGGTTAAGTTTAGTCTTAGTTAGTATCACACGTTTTCCCTGTGGTAAAATATAAATAACGATACTCTAGAATACTCCCGGGTGAAGTGCTACATCGGTATACTATCGATACGCTTGCGGATACCTATATTTCTTGTATGCATTTAATTTATACCAACAGGGACCCAGACGAGAACCATCCCATACTTTAAGGACCAGCCATGTAATTTACTCAAATTTATATTATCCTAAATGGAAATAATTATATTATAAAACTAGTTTTTATCAAAATTGAAATGTGTCCTTGTATTGAGGATATATATATGGGCACTACTAGCGCACGCCCCACTCTCTCTCTCTTCCTCATCTTCTACTATTCTTCTTCTTTCCCACCCCGTCCTCCTCCCCCACCCATCGCCATGCTGCCCATGGCAACCTTCTTCTTCCCCACCTCTGGCGTCGCCTTCCCCACTGCCTCCTCACCCTGCCCGGCTTTGACACCGCCGTCATCGCCCTCGCCCCGCCTACGCCACCTCTCACCGCCCTGCTACCCGCAGCAACCTCCTTCTTCCCCTCTCCCCTCTCGTAGCCGTCGCGACCTTTAGCGAGCTCTGGCCATGGCGCCCCAGCCCCCAACCTGGTCCGGCTGCCTCCACTGCCGCTAGGGCCCCTAAACCGCCCGTCGGCCTCCCCACCACCTGGGCGGCCTTCCTCCCCTGAATCCCTTCCTTTTAAGGCTGCTAGAGTTGGGGAAGAAGGGGTGGCGAGCGCCAGAACCCTAGTCACTACGCCGGAGCTGGGGGAGAAGACGGCGGGCGCGGGAACGAATCGGACGGCCTTCTTCTTCCCTGCGCGAATCAGGCGGTCGTCGGGGTATGCGCGTCAAAGCTCCATCGCGTGCGCGCTCGGAAACCAGACTTTGGAGATATATATATATATAATATATATATATATATATATATATATATATATATATATATATATATATATATATATATATATATATATATATATCGTGTTAGAGCAACTTCACCAGATTGAACATCGCCTTCCCCTAAAGTATCAATATAGGAGATTGAAAATACAAAATTAAAAGAGAAAGGGGATGCTTCCTGCAACAGAATGAGAAAAGCTCCACCCCTTTCCCATCTAATAGGATATGGGGCCCACGTATAAGTGATTCAATCCTTCTCCTCCTCTCCTCGTGAATCTCCTGGTGTGTTGCACAGCGGCGTGTGCGGTTGGGGCATGGCGTGGCGGTAGCATGGTGAGGCGGTGGAGGCCTATCGGCTATTTGACTCGGCACGACATGGTGAAGCTGCTTCTCCCCATTGGCCATCCAACTTGACATGGAGCTCGCCGTCACGAGGATCAGCATGGTACGAAGCTTGCTGGCATGCACGTGGATCTCACTGGCATGAGCTCATCGATGCCGAGATCGGTACGGCAGCTTGGTCAGTGCGAGGAGTAGCGTGGCGTTAGGCACGGTGCGGTAGCTGGCTAGGGCCCATATGCCAGTGAGAGAGAAGGTAGGAAAGGAGATTGAGAAAAAATGATGCTTGGTCCCCTCTTTTGAGGGGGGGGGGGAGAGAGAGAGAGAGGAAATTTTGAGGGATTGAAGAAAACTTTGGGGGGGGGGGGGGAAGGAGATCTGGTGGAGCTCATTTTTTTGCATTTAATTCCTTTTTTGTTGGTTATAGGGAAAGAGGACTTAGCAACTTAGCATGGAGATGAAGCTGAAGCCTTGCGCCTTGTTCTTGACGGCAGTGAGAGGGTTCAGTGTTGGGCGGCCTGTTGGTGGTCGTCGACACCGCTCGCCAGCATGAAGAGCAGTGGCGGATCAAATAGTTGTTAGATCCGCTTTAGTCGAGTTCAAACTTTATTACCACAGTAATCTCAATAGAGAAAAAGAGTGCAATTTAAATCAAACCCTCCTGATGCAGGGTTCCTTATGGTAGTTCTATGTAAAATGAAATTTAATAAGCATTTTCATTCATCACAAAGAGAGAACAATCAGATATGCAAAGAAACCGGATAGTACCATCTCGCTCATAGTATCTTTTGTCTAAAAAAAATAACGTTGATAAAAAAGCCAAAACAGTGGGTTCTGATAGTCATCGATCGATGCTTGTTGTTGATAAATAAACAAACCAAAACAGTAAACACAGTGAGCCTTCGACGCCGGTGGTGGGAGAGCTCTTTGTCTTGCGTGTTGCGGAGCATGTACATGACACGCAGCGGCCGGATCATGGACGCCACCCCCGAGCCCCCGGCAGCCGCTGTGATCGATGGATCGACCTCACGCTCGCGAGCGTGCGCTTTGGCAGTGGATTGCGACTGGCCGTCGGCGTCGCTCAATAATAGCATTGCGCCCTTGCCGCGAGGTCCAAGAAGTCGGTCACGCCCACACCTGTACGGATAATTTCTTTGGCCTGGATGCGCATGCGCGTGGCTCGAACTACTTCGGCCATACTTTTAATAAAAGAATAATATTTTTCTCTCATAATAAATTAGCATAAGCATCAACGTATACCAAATTTCAGCGAAACGAACATGGTATGTGACTGGGAGGCTGTCAACTCACCAATGGAATGTACACACTCTGTACTTAGCAAATCAATCAGCTCAGTTTACAATCTCTTGATGTGAAGGTAAAAACGCTGCTATAATCAGTTCAGACTGAAAAAGGTGCAGATTGTCAGCATGTGTCGGAACAGTTACTACTATATAGCTATGAGCATTTACCAGTAACTTAATATCAGCCATGTTTGGGACAACTTATCTGAGCCCCAATTTAATCAAACTACTATAGCTTTTTCCTATCGCTGGCTTTCATAATAATTTCAGGATAAAGAAGCTAACCGTTTGTCTTCTCAGTGAACTGAGGAATGGTAACTACTATATCAAATGTGAACTATGAAGCCATAACAATCCAAGCACCCAACACAGATTATCTGTCGGAGAAAAGAGGAAACGGTCAACATTTTCATAGGCCTGCATTATGCAACCAATCTGCACGATGAAATCCAACTGAAAGTACCAGAGGCAAGTTGGTGTGCAACAACGCCAACTACGGATTAGAAACTAATTATAATCTAAGCTCTTAAAAAAACTAATTATAATCTAAGTACAGTTGCCTCCACAATCGTGCATTGTCCATACAGGCGTTGAGTCAAACCCTACTGACCAAAAGAGACTCTCTTTACTTCCCCTTCCCTAGAAGCTGCAAAAGTTCCTCAGTTATCAGTTCCACGCTTCAAGCTAGCACATTGTGTTACTTGTCAACCTGCAAAACATTCTGACTGTAAGCAAATGAGGAGCATATAATGCTATGAAACTATGAAGTTTCAAAACTAAAGGCATTAGTACGTAAGGAGCTTGGTGCAGGCATGAATACACATAACGAACATGTCAGATTAAGTGTTCTCTCATGTTTGGAGACTGGTGCCAAGATGATGTGAAGAAATCAATGACCTATACTCTGTGTTGAGGTCACATTAGAGAAGTATATGAGTTTAAGAGTGAATGAAAGCTTTAAGGTTCCAGCATTTTTTTTTGAAGAACTACATGCCATTATATTCAGGAGGATAAAAAGGGTTTGGCAACTGATACAAAGGCAAACAAACTGAAACAGCAGAAACAGAAACAAAAATACCAGAGCCAAACAAAAAGCAACAAAAATGAAAACACAAGACACCAAACAAAACACACACTAATACAAACTCTAACAAGAACTCTGAATGCTAAGTGAAGTCACATGCTATGAAACTCATTGCAGAAGGACAATGCTGTGGGTGAGGTAACCCTCTGTGAATGTGTTTTTTTAGATAATGGAAAACCCCTCTGCAGACATATGTGTTGGCTGTCTTGCATCGGATATGAATAGAAAATGTAAAAATTGGATCTCTGAGACGCCTTAGTCAATGCACCACTAAAAGTTTGAAACTCAACAAAATTGGTGAAGGATTTGTAGGCTGATTTGGTAGACAAGACACCTCCAGCTTCGGTTAGCCACTTGTGATCATCTAAGATACCTGGTTGCAGAACCACTTCAGCAACAATAAGCTGAAGAAAATCTACCAGAACCGCAACAGTTAGATCTCCTTTGATGCACCACATTAACAATTGGGATGCAAAGCCTGGCACATCAATTTCTGATTGACGGCTCGTCAAGATACCACTGCAAACACATGAGGCGCAAAACTTCCCATACAGTCTGCAGTCCTAGCAAAACAAAGTACTTCACACCGTAGTCCACTTCAGAGACAGTTAAGACGGAGAAGAGAGCTCTTGAGTTAGCATGCATCGGCAAATTGAAACTCGCCCATGTCTTGTTTGGTTTGGGCTGTTAATTGCTAAAGCATGGTTGCAAGAAGATTGACAGATTGGAATAAGAAGCGTCTATCCTTGGGTGCTACATAGGTCCTTCATAAATCAGTAGCGTAAGTCCTGCCAACATATGTGATGCGTGTTTTAAAATCTGTGAAGATTTATCCTAATGATTCTTATTTTTTGGCAGAGCTAAGAAGACAAGAGGAAAGGTCATTGGTTACATGGGAGCAAAATGGTGTTTCAAGATTGCCTAAATCACGTGGAGGGATTGGGTTTCAAGATTGCAGCTATTTAATCAAGCTCTTCTTGCAAGACAAGTGCAGTGACTAATTTAGTTGCCAAGAGTGGGCGTATAAGATTGTTAAAGGCTAAATACTACCAAGCAGGTGAGATAACTGATATCGTGTTCAGGTCACAAGTATCTCTGCTACACAGAGGAGTTGGACATGGGCTTGAGCTATTGAAGAAATGACTAGTTTGGAGAGTTGGTTCAGGCAGCAAATTTCAAATATGAAGAAACAGGTGGATTCCATGACAACCATGACGACATATTTAGCCAAGTAAAACCTGAAGCAGGTTTGAGATGGGTATCACAGCTTATAAAAAATGATGGCCATTAATGCAACAAAAATCTTATCTGAAATATTTGCTATTATTATGATTTGACAAAGGTTCTAAACATATTTTTACCTGATCAGGTGCAGGATGATTTTTTACAATTTTAGCCAGACATTTATGACAAGATAGGAATTTTTACAGCATGTCAGTGTTCTAAGGCAGTAAGGCAAGGTATAGTGCCATGCATATGCCTCATCGCCTAGGCGATTTAGGCGGAAGGATGCCTAGGCGATGCCATGCATGCCTGTATGCATCAGAAAAATGTTAGAAGATAGATGGGCCATTGCCACTCTTAGATCAGCCAGTCCTTGCAATTCAGTTAGCCCATCAGTCCACTGTCCACCTGGTCCTCATTGCATAGGCAGCAACTTAAAACCATGCTGTTCACAGTGCCCACAAGCTTGCTTTGAGCCATGGGGTCACAAGATAGTAACAATGCTGATGGAAATCGAAAAATATGGAATACTATATGGTCCACTGATGTACCACAGAAAGTCAAGGTGTTTTACATAGTGTCCTATGTCTTGCTTACAACGGTTTGCCTACCTAGGAGAATCATCATCGGATAACAATTCCTCCAGATGACAAACGTAAAGTTTGTGGAGTGGGAGCACAAAGTATTACTAGATGTTGTCCAGATGACAAACTATTAAAGGCTCCATTCAGTTTCCAGTGAATAACAGAGATAATTCATGCTGTTCATCAGTAAATGAAAAGGAAAAGGGAAGCTTCTTTGGGGGGGGGGGGGGGGGGGGGGGGGTTAGTAGATGCATTGGCCACGGTGTGATAGGAAAAATGTGAACCGCCATAAAGAATGGTTAACTAATGTTGATTCTCCTTACCAGTAAGATTCAGGGAAGGATAGCATTGATATTGCTCAGGATGGCAGGGGTTATGTTCTTACAGAGAAGAGATATAATTGGTGCATGGAACAAGGTAGCAGGACAGTTTTTTTCTTCATATTAGGAAAGTTGGGGAACTTTCCCTCTATGACCAGATAGAAAGGTTCTCTATTTAGACATTCCATTTTTTATCATGTCATGGTTCTATGATATGCCACAATGTTAGATAACGTTGCAGCTGCATTTGGAAGCAGATGATAGTATGATACTAAATAGTTGTACAGATCTAGAATATGTCATGCTAACAATCAACAGTTGACCCGGTAATATAGAAAAGCTCTTTCTTTTTCAGGGAACAGATACAGAGCAACCCACCATACTCACTGGGAACTTACCACTTAATGTCCCGATGCGCCCTTGTACTTAATTTGAGCTCCCTGTGATACTCTCTTAAACTTCAGAATTTCAATGCAAGCTTCCAAGCTATAACTATCATTCTCAGCGCGGTGAACAATAGTGAAGTTTTCTAGCACTTGAGCTTTTGATAAAACCAACTTTATGAATTGCAGCTCATTGTATGACAGGTACACATCGATCAATTCCATAATGTGCAGGCACCGAAACAAATCTCCATACCCATGTGCATTCCAAAATTCTTGGGTTTCTTTGAAATGATGATGAAAACCATGCCCTGAAACAGGGAACTGTTTCCATATGGAAATTAGTGAAATAATAACAAAAACGAAGAGAAGAAACTCATAACAGATATTAGGTTTACCTTAATCTTAAGCCCCCTTAGGTTTGGACAACATCTTAAGAACTCAAAAATGAAAACAATATGTGCTGCATCACCCAGATCAGCATCTGTTGTTAAATATTGCAAGTTCTCAAATTTAGTTGGGATTTTGAATGGCACCATAGCTTGAAAATCAACCTAGAGAGGACAACAAATATGGAAAAAATGTCAGATAGATGAAAAAGGATCCTATATTTGTAAAGTCTGAGGTTGTTCCAATAGCAGAAAATGGAACAGTACAAAAAAAAAGCTAAAGATATAAGCTATATGTCCTTATTCTAGAATATTCCTCTTGAGCAAGAGTACAAACTAAAAAAAATACTTCAAGGGGAAAAGTAGTATCATTTTTTTTGGAAATAGAGAACTACATCTGTGTACATATGCATGAAACAAATATATTAACACAGAAAATAGGCGAAGCTTGTTAGCAATATTAATAAAAACATTATCTTAATACAAAGAGTTATATGTGATGAAAGTTTTTTTTCATGATAAATCTGGTAGCACCAATAGTGTTGTCAATTTTGGACATAGATGGTCAAATATTTTTTTCTCGAATACACAAGAGCATTGTGTATCATTGTATCAAGAAGACAGAATGTCAAATAAAATACAAGAGTGGCCGTTCCCGGCCTGACCGAAACCGCGATGGGGCTACATTTTGCTTATGACAACACTGGGATCCACAGGGATCAACCTAACTACAGGCGCAACCCTCTGCAAGCTGGAACAGCTCGTTGAGGGCCTCAACCTCTGCAGTCGAGAGGTCACCCTTGAAGTAGGACTCGTAGGAACGCTTGGGCGCAGAGGAAGGCAGCGCCGAAGGTTCCAGGAGCCCTAACTTCTTCTTGAGCAGGACTTCACCGCGCTTGGACGCCGGGATGTGGTCCATCTTCTGAGATGCAATCCGTCTGCTCCGAAGGGGCAAGGTTCGCTTGGGCGGCGTCTTCTACTTGGGAGGGGAGCTGATGAGGGGTGGATCACTCACCACCACCACCTCCTCGATGAACCTGGCTAGTCGAAGCGCGGCCTCTCCAGGGGACGGCGAGTCCTCCTCCATCAGCGCCACAGCGCCCGCCGACGTGCCCCGCACGGGAGACGATGGAGGCGACTCGTGGTCCGACGTGCACTGAGGGGCCATCGACGTAGGGTCCCACAACGAGGCTTGACCCTCTGGTAGGCAGCCGGGTGCCTGTGCAGCCCCAGGTCGGGTGACGAGCAGGGCGGCAAGCTCATCCAGCATCGGGTCGACCGAAACGAGCAAAGCGGGGGAACCAGCGCGCTCGCAGAGCGCCTCCGCCAGAGGGTTAGGTTTGAGGACGCAGCGCGTGGAAGTCGAAGCAGTGGCGTCTTTGTTGGCGGCGGTCGGCTCGTCCCTGGCGATGTCAGCCGTTGGCTTACCACCGCGGCGCCGACGTCGTCTACGGCGGCGACGGGTCCCATCTGCGGTTGGTGTACAACCGAGGGGTGCGTGCTGGGAGGGCGGTCGGTGGCCAGCATGAGCGAGGCGAGGTCGACCCCCGCCAAACGACATCACCTTGGACCGACAACAGTCCCTAGCGAGGTGGCCGAGACTGCGGCAGCGGAGGCAGCGCCGAGGTACCCGACAAGTCGTCACGCAGTGTGAGGAGAGGCAGTTGAAGCATCTGCCACGGAAATGTGCGGGAATCTTCTGAGCTTGCGCAAGCGGGCCGGAGCCATGGCAAGGCTCAACCGTGGCAGATGCATGTCCTTCCTATTATCGGGGTAGAATCTCACACCACCCGTCGGCGTTGGGGGCAGAGACCCGTCTTCGCGCGCCGAGGTGTTGGCGGGCGGGTGCCTGAGCCTCCACCGGCCGGGCTGGCAGGCTGTGCACCAGCTGAGGGCGCGGCCGGTCGCGTCGCCTCCGCCGTCGCGCAAGCCTCTGCCCGGCGTCCGCACCGCCGCACCCCAGAGCAGCAGCCGGCTGGGCGCGCACGAGGGGCACGGTGGCCGGCTGGCCGGGCGTAGAGCGGCCTCCAGTTTGGTTGAGGGACGGTCGCCATCAGACTCATCGCTGTCTTCGTCCGCCCATCGGCGGTGCTTCGAGTGTCCACCCAAGGATGGGTAGAACGGGTCCGCGGACGGGGAGAGCGTGGAGCCCGGCGTCGGCGGGTGCGGTGACGAAGAAGTGAAGGGTCGAGATGACGGACTAGAGGGGGGTGAATAGTCCTTTCTAAAACTTAATCGCGCCGGCTAACCGAAACAAATGCGAAATTAAAACTATCGGTTTAACCAAGACTACACCCCTCTATCTAAGTTCTCTAGAACCTTGCAAAGATCCTAATTAAGCAACTAAGGTGCCAAGCAAAGCAAGAGCTCACCTAATAAATTTTAGAGCAAGGTCACACAAACCTATGCACCAGTACTTTGCCAACCGAGGGAGCTCCTACACAACTAGTAAAGTAAAAGCATAAAGCCCCTAAGCTCACTAGCAATGCTTAATAATAAGGCAACCAATGCCAAATTAGAGAGCGCAAATTACTTAGCTACACAAACTAATCAATGTGACTAACAAGGTTACACAAACCAAATTAGCCACGCAAAGAGAAAACTTCTAGCTACACAAGTAAGAAGGTAACTAGCTAGCTACACAAGCAAACTAGTTATAAGAGCAACTACACAAGCACTATATATATAAAGTAAATACAAGCTTGTGTAGAGAGGATGCAAACCACCGTGAAGAATATACACAAAGTTGACACGATGATTTTTCACCGAGGTTCACTTGGTTGCCACCAAGCTAGTCCCCATTGTGTCGACCAACACCTCATGGTTCGGTGGTTAATCGGTGTCCACAACCGAGCCTCCCAAAGGCGCCGCAAGAACCTACCACAAGTGTGGTAGCTCAAAGACACGCTCTACTAGAGTTGCTCTTCGCGATCCCCGCGAGGTGAGCACAATCCCCCTCACAAAGCTTCTCCGAAGCCTCGCACAATCTTCTTGCGAGCTTCGACGGAGCCACAAGCCACCAAACCGTCTAGGAGTTGGCAACCTCCAAGAGTAACAAGCACCACCGGCTTGCAACACGAACACCTAGTGTCACTCGATGCAACCTCACGATGCAATCGCACTAGAATCACTCACTCGCTTATTGATTCGCAATCTAGCAAGCACAAGTGAGTTGGAGGCTTCTCAAACCAAGCACACACAAGGACAACACATCCCCAAGGTGCTCAACCGCTGCCAAGGCCGGCCACCACTTCTATTTATAACCCCACGATTAAATAGAGCCGTTACCCCTTCACTGGGTGTTTTTCGCAGCGACCAGACGCGCCGGTCGATATGACCGGACGCGCTGCACTGCGTCCGGTCACCCGTGGCCATCCACGTGTCCCCCTGGATTCAGCCGCGACCGCTCGATCCTCCAATGGTCACCCCGCGCCAACGGTCAAACGCAACCGGACGCACCAGTGACACAGACCGGACGCGTAGTTCGCACACCACCTACGCGCACGAAACACGTCCGGACGCGCTCCACGCCATGACCGGACGCGACAGTGCCAGCGTCTGGTTGCTGTCTAGAGAGGTTCCAGAGAGCGACTTTGTCGACCGGTCGCGTCCGATCGCACGTGACCGGACGCGCCACCGCGTCCGATCAGCTCTGAGACACGCGCTGTTCTTTGGGTGCGTGACCGGACGCTCCGGTTCCGTGAGGGATCGGACGCGCCGGTTGCAAACCCTAGCGCCCCACGCCGCGCACACCTGCTGCCACTGACCGGACGCGCTGGTCGTGCCGAGACTGCGTCCGGTTCAGCGTCCGGTCACCCCAGTAACCTCCGTTCGCCTCCGTTTCTTCGCCGAATCCTGCCTCGTAAGCTCAGCAGAAGGGAGAGGGAGTCTCCACACTTCACCTCTCAAACGACACCTCCTTTGCAAATGTGCCAACACCACCAAGTGTTCACCACCTTGTTACTTCTTCACCTCTCAAACGACACCTTTGCAAATGTGCCAACACCACCAAGTGTTCACCACCTTGTGTACGTGTGTTAGCATTTTTCACAATCATTAGCCACTCAACTTGCCACGCCACACGATTCTAGCAACGATGCAAAGTTAGATCACTCGAGTGGCACTAGATGACCGATATGCAAATAAGTTTGTCCCTCTTGATTGTACGGTTATTTATCCTAAACCTGGTCATGCACTTCTCTACACAACCTTTGACCGATGAAATGAAATGCCCTAGGTTATACCTTTGCCTTGCGCATTACATTACATTCCATTCCATCTTCTTCGATGTTGATGCAACACATGCACCAATCAATCATCAAATGATATGATCCACTTCATATCATCACGTGACCGTATTGGTTCATCAATCTTGACCTAACTTGCTTTTCACCATTGCGTTGGTCCATTGGCGTCAAGTCTTGCTCAAGCTTCACCGTCACACGCGGTCCCTCGCTTCGAAACCTCCGACTTGCCCTTCACACTTGCAACCAGTCCATCAAGCCAAGTCATGTCTTGACCTTCTCCACCTTAATCACATGACTCAATGTCATGTCTCACGTGCAATAAGCTCCTTCATCATCACATTTGCAAGCTTTGTAACATCTCCAAGTCATTTCCACCTCCATGGCATATGTTGCTCACACATATGTACCGGTAGACTAATCACCTGTGTATCTTACATAAAATACAATTAGTCCACCAAAGTTGTCACTCAATTACCAAAATCAAACAAGGACCTTTCAAGAAGGCAGCGACGACGCTCCGGTCCGCAGGGGCGTGCCAACGCCCGTGGTGGCGGTGGCGTGATGCGGCGTCGCCGACGAAGCCAGCTCCGCGTCCACGTCCTCGTCCTCGCCATCCATGACGTCCTCGATGACGACTGATGACACATCCACCAAGGTTCCGGCCGAGGAGGCCGTGGCCGGCGGCCGCCGAGGCAGAGGAGCGTCGACGCAGCCCCCCGAATCGGCCCGGGTAGGGCCTCCAGGCTGCGAGGAGGAGGTCCTGGCCGCCGGGTCCGGGTCCGGCAGAGCCCCGATGGCCGCCTCCGGCGCGGGCGCAGTAGCGGCGGCCGGCCTCGGTGGCTCGGGATCCCGGGCATAGGGCCACGCGTACCCAACAGCGGTGGAGAGGGGAGGAGAGGTGGAGGGGGAGCGGGGTGTGGTAGGCGGCGACAGCGGGCCTGATGGGGCGAGGCCGCCTAGGGTTTGCCCGCGAGCTCCTTCAGGCGGCGTGGAGGAGGCCTAGGCCGCCGGATCCGGGCCCGGCGGAGCCCCGACGGCCGGCTCTGGCGCCACCGCCGCAGCGGAGGCCGGCCCCGGCGACAGCGTGGGCAGCTCGGGGACGGGGGGCCACACAGGCCGCTCAACGGTGGGGAGGGGAGTAGAGGGGGAGGGGGAGAGGGAGTGGGAGGAGGGGGTGGCAGGGGCGGGTCCGTCAGGGCGGGGTCGCCTAGGGGGAGGGGAGTTCAGCTTTTCCGGAATCAATCGACCAATCTAGATATGAGTAAGATCATGGTTGTCAATGCATATATGTACAAAAGAAATAGTAT
Organism: Saccharum hybrid cultivar R570; assembly: GCA_038087645.1. NCBI lineage: Eukaryota > Viridiplantae > Streptophyta > Magnoliopsida > Poales > Poaceae > Saccharum > Saccharum hybrid cultivar. Next base: position 111,990 of record JAQSUU010000695.1, on the reverse strand, counting down.
ATGATCCATTGCATTTTTATCTTTTAGAGAAGCGAGAGATGGTCAAATATAAATACTGTTTGACTTCAGACAAACCTGAATGAGCTTTATTTGGGATTAATGGAGATAAAAACTTTGGTGAGAATACTGAATACACCAGGCTCTCATGGAAATTCAAATTTCTAAACAAACCTTAATATTGTGAGCATGGATAAGAATTCAGTGGTAGCAAACTTCTTTATCGGGGCAAATAACAAACATGAGACAAACAATCATTATCTTCTTACCAAGGGATTTACGATCAAGCAACTCCAGCTTCTCCACCTGTGAAATGCTCTGTAAAATATGCAGAAGCTTCGACCCCCCTTCCTGGACATAGCGGAAAAACGGCAGTCGAAGCTGGGCACGAGGCAGACTCTGAAACTCCATCATCAAATGAATGGAACGTGTCTTAATGAACAAGTCGCGAAGGTGAGGTGCAGCAATCTTTAGCGTCACACCGAGCACATTTGGGTCAACAGTTATTTTCGATCTATGAAGCCGTGGGCAACCAGTAATCAAAGCCGCCAGCGCGTCAAACTGAGCCGAGTTCAGATGGGGCTTCAACATCACGGTGTAATGCATTTTAAGCTTCTTGAGATTACGCAGCCCCAGGAAACCCGGGGTAGAGTCTGGGAGCAGACAACCTTTAAGCGTGCAGCGTGGGTGGTCGGCCTCTGGAAGCGGCGGTGAACGCGCATCGAGGGCGAGGCCCCGTACCTGGGAGAGGTGGCGCAGGAGGACAGATTGGGCGGCGGATGCCACGCCGACGCGGCGCAAGGAGTCAAGGAGCAGCCTGTGAAGTCGAGGAAACAGAGATGACGCCAGCGGTGGCGCCAGGCACGGGAGAGCGCGGAGGTGCGGACGGCGTCGCGGAGATCGAGGCGACTGAGGATCTCGAGGACCACCTCGTCAGGGAGGTCGGTCAGGCACAGCGGCCTCTGCTGCGGGGATCTCGCCGCCATTGGAGTCGCCGCCGCGGCGACGGGACAATATTGGGGTTGTGGCCTTGTGGGTGCGGGGTGCCACTGTGTTGAGTGTGGTGTTCTGTTTTAGGGTTTCTTTGTTGAGCCCATCCAAAATTCAAAATTCTAAAAGTGTCATATCGAATGGTTGCGGCACGGAGGATTAAATATATACAAAATAAAAAACTAATTACACAGTTTTGTTTGTAAATTGCGAGACATCTAATGAGCCTAATTATGTCGTGATTAGACACTAAACTGCTACAGTACATACATGCTCTAATGACGTATTAATTAAGCTTAATAAATTAGTCTCACAGTTTACAGGCGAGTTCCTTAATTAGTTTTTTTGTTAGTATCCGAAAACCCCTTTCGACATCCCACGAAACATCCGATGTGACACTCAAAAACTTTACACCCAGGAACTAAACACCCCCTTAGTGCCATTACAATTTACAAACTTTCAATTTGTAAAATACGCCAATAAAGTTCACCTTATTGGAAACTTGAAATTCGATATCTACCACATCCATGTCCTGTCCTACATCTCTCACGGGGCTCACTTTCAGACTGTGTATTTTCGTATCTCCCCGTCTATCTTTGTCCCTTTGGGCGTGGATAAGGCACATCTCTATTCATCTCCGTTCATCTCCCCATGAACCCTCTCTGCCCGCACGCCATTATTGCCGTCACCTTCCTTTCTCGCCACCGACACCCGTTTGCCTTTGCTGACGATGAGGGGTAGCCCATTGAGGGAGCAGCGTCGATGGCTCTAGCTCGACGGACTTGGGGATCCAGAGCTCGTGGCAAGCCCCACTCGTGGACTGCCTGAGATGTGGCGTCCCTGAGATTAGCAGTGGGGAACTCTTGGCGAGACAATCGTCAAGTTCCCGAGCAACATCAATGTAAGGAAATTTGCCTTCGACTTTGAGTTTTTTTTTTATGGTTTTGAAGCGGCTAGGATTTCATGGGATGCAAGATGACCCAACAACATGTGGCATCATCGTGTCTGAGGCACAATATAACATACTTATGTGATCTGAAGGAACACCAATTTCAGGTGAAGAAGATGAGACATGGGTCTGTCGACAGCATTGTGGACCTAAGACGAGCTGCACTGGGAGTGGTATATGAACCGCTACGACGACAGCTCACACTTTTGGCATGAAAACGCTCCGCAGCGGGGTACTGCAAACCGTGCGGAACACCCGTCCGAGCGCTATTTCCAGCGGCTTCGCGTTCCTCCGGTATATCCCATGGCCCACCTCCTGTGCAACGGTCCCCGCCCAAATCGTCGATCCGGAAGCCGTGCGGCGTCACGCCCCAGCCTCGCCGTCGTGCCCCAGCCCCGCCCCAGCCCTGCCCCCGCCCCCTCCCGGCCCTCCCCGGAGTCGCGCCGCCGCCCTGCCCCTCCCCGGCGTCGGTCCCCCGGCCCGCCCGTCCCCGGCCGTCCGGCCCTCGCGGCAGGGCGGCGGGAGGCGGAAGGCGCCGGTTGGGGCCGGATCTGGCGCGAGTCCGGCATCCCCAAGGTCCAAGGCCCGGGTTGGCGCGCATCAGCCTCCGGCGTCAAAGAAGGCCGCCGCGAACGCATCTTCTCTGATTGACGACGCACGGCCCGACCTCAGCCACCACCCCACCCGCCTGCTTTACCGCTTCACGGCGACATCACTGTAGAGGGCAACTCCGATGGCGCCGGAGCAGGGGGGGCCATCCTGGACAACGAAAGTGTCCCCCCTACATCGGGGGACCTCAGAGTTGGGGCTCACGAGCAGGAGGCCCGGCCCAGTATGATTCTGTAGAAGCGGCGGCGGGGAGGTTCAGAGATCCAGGGAGCTACATCTGAGGAGAGCTCCACCGCGTGCTCCCGCCGGCGTCCTGCCCCACTCAGGTGTGTGCACTTCGCCACCCCAGCAAGTTAAGGTCCATTGACAAAGTACTTTATTGCTAGGTTCAGATCTAACCTTTTGCCATTTAATTGAGTTCCAAAGAATCAAAATGAAGCAAAGATTATAGTATATTGTTAATGACAATCTAATACACTGCTATACCAACAAGAGCTCCCTCCCTAGTATGCAATTTGACTGAATCGAACCTTTGTAACAATATAGATTCAAAATTTTCTGAACCTGTTCAGCTTTTCAAAATGGTCTTGATGGCAGGAACATCTTCCTGATAAATGCTAATATGACCCATTAAATATGTAAGGACATTCTGAATAAATATGCAAGTAGTATACTTGATTTATCCTATGAACGTTACAGCAGCATCTTACTGTAAATTTGTTCTACATTTTTTTGATACAAAGTTTTTGTATTCACAAAACAACACATCTAGAACTAACCACAGTTGCCATGAAGCTAAGCAATATCTGAACTTTGCAAATCTAGCAGCTACGAACTCAAACACCAAAAGCAACAACAATTTTCTAATTGGTTCCTCTCAATGCGTGAAGACAACATATACTTTTGGTATTAGAGGCATCAGAAAGAAATTCATTATAACTGAATTGAACACATCATGATACTTAACAAAATAGAAACTCCTAGCTAAATACTAGTGCCCTTGTAAACAGGGAAATGATTTGATACCTAACTCCATCATTAAAAAGAGTGTCAACAATTTAGTAGTCCACGAAAGTCAGCTTCCACAAGAAACATGTCACAAAAACTTTTGATGGCAAAGAATGAAAGAACTGATCCAGCCAGAGGAAATGGTTGCATATATATATCCTACTGTAACTATATATCAATATCAACGCAAGTCCAAGAAAAATGGTGTAGTGGTTATAAATGTATCATATATGTTTTTACAGATTCCCATGTCAAGTTTCATTCAAATTCATATCCAACATACTAGAAGGACTGAACTGTATTTAAACTCACCTTTCTTCAACTAATTTTGGAAGAACAACATCCTTGTAATATTGAATGCGTGCCCAACACTTATTTACCTTTTGTGCATCTCATTTCAGGATGGACCCTAGCTAGTCCAATGTTGGTGAAGGATCACAGGGGCAAATTTCTGGTGGCAACATGAATGCATACCAGCCTGCCTGGAACCTGTATATGTATGGGTACCAAGCTCCTCCAGGCTGGTTCCCCAAGGATTCCAACCCCGTCCACCCAATGTTGCAATGGTGCATCCAAGTGGCTGTGTTCCAGAAGGTTTTCAACAGGCTGAAATAGCAGGAGCAAATGTTCAGTACTCTGAGGCAGATTTGGAGGAAGTGGAAGTGCCAGCTCCCAGAGGGAAAACAAGGAAGAAAAAATCAGTCACTAGGACAAAGTTGGGTAACTTCAATCCAGATGAAGATAAAAACCTTGTCAAGTTATGGCTTGAAATAAGTTGTGACCCAATTACAAGTACTGGACAAAAAAGAGATCGCATGTGGGAGAGGATCATGCACCGGTACAATACGAGGAGAGCATCCAATCCAGAGAGGACTGTCAGGTCCCTACAGAGCCGTTGGGACACAATCAAGGCTGAAGTTACCCTGTTTGCAACATACTATGTAGATAGCATTCGAGAGAATCCTAGCAGGATGTCGGATGCCGATAAGGTATGATTTTTTTATAGAGTAAGTTGACATTCAGTGTTTATGTTTCAATCTATGCTAACACATTTATTTCTGGTGCAGACCACTCATGCAGTAGGGAACTTTGCTGCTGTCCAGCAACGCAAGTTTGGTTACCTGCATTGTTGGGAGCTTATGAAGGATGCGCCCAAATGGCAGGATCCAAGTGCCAGAGATATTGCATCAGCTGCCCGAGGTGAAGGATTTGGGGGAGAAAGTACCGCAGCAACTCACACCGTGGACCTTGAAGGGGGCCAGTCTAGCCCGGTTCGATCAGGAGCTGAAGCGAGGAGGCCTATGGGCAGGGATGCAGCCAAAGCAGCGAGGAAGAAAGCAAATTCCGATGCAGCCTCAACATCTTCAGCAATAAACTAACCTAGAGTCAAGGGCCGGCGGCAGGCGGCTCCGAGCGGCCAGCGGCTTTCTCATGGCGGGCTCTCGGCGGCGAACACCTCCACGGCCTAGGGTGGGGAGGAGGACAAAGGGGCGCTGGAAGCCAGCGGGTGGCAGCGCCACGGCGGGGTCGCGCACGGCTGAGGCGCGCCTGCGCAGTCGCGTGGGCGGAGCGCTGCCGCGTCCTTGCCCATGCCGCGCGGAGCGAGGACCGCGGGCGCGGAGGAGGAGCGCGGCGTCCTTGCCGGGGCAGAGTGCTGGGAGGAGTAGGAGGGAGCGGACGAGGGCACGGTGGGCGGCGGCGCTGGCCCACTGCTGCGATGTTGCCTGCGAGATCGGAGGAAGAAAATGGAGAGGGCTGGGAGGAATGGATAAATAAAATCCTGACGTGTGGGACCCACGGAGTGGTAGTTGATATAGAGGATGTGATAGAGTATGTATGAGTGCGGGAAAACTGTGTATAGATGAGTGACTAGGACAGAATATTCCTTTTGGAGTACGAATTTAGAGTACCACGAGTGCGGATGGCCTAAAGCAAAAATTGGATGAAGTGACAGGATGTTCAGAATATGGCAGTGCTTGCATTTGCATGTGCTTGGAGTTGAACTTGTCGCTCCTTTTTTTTAAAAGTTTGTTGCTCCTTATTGATAGACAAAGCCATATATTGGACAGCGCAAGTGGCGCGACCACAACGATGCCCCCAACATTAGGGGCTCCTAATCAGTAATGAGTCATTCTCCACTCCGGAAGTCCTTCCTGCTGCTTGTTTTACTTTTCTTCTCCAGCGACATGCCTTTTCAATTCTTATTCTCATCAAATTTCTCAATTATAATAAATAATAGTGTGCGCTCTTGCCTAGTGATTTAATGAATGCTTAAGAAGGTTATTAAATACCTATTATAGTTCTTATTATTGAAAATTGTAACCTATCATATAAGGGTCTGTGTGGTTCAGGGAGCTAAAGTTTAGTCCGTGTCACAACGGATGTTGACCGGGGTTGACCATGAGATTTTCGGATACTAATTAAAAAAACAAATTACATATTCGATGGATAATCCGCGAGACGAATTTATTAAGCCTAATTAATCTATCATTAGCACAGTTTGTTACTGTAGCAATTAGTGTTAATCATGGACTAATTAGGCTTAAAAAAATCATCTCGCAGATTATCCTAAACCTATATTTTTAGTTTCGTAAATAGTCTATATTTAGTACTCCGTGCATATATCTAAACATTCTATGTGATAGGAACTAAAATTTAGTCCAGTGAACCAAACAGTCTCTAACAAAACCTAATTTAGTTATTTTATTTGTCTAGATATATGAGCCTCATTTTGTGGGCATAAAATCCTAGGTACGGTCTGGCCCTGGGGTTGGGCAGGTTGTGCGACCGACCTTGGCTTCAGATTTAGATAGGCCTCACCCCATATACTCTCTTTGTCCCTGAAAGGATGGATTCCTAGAATCCGTGCCAGTCAAACCTTTTTAAGTTTGACTAACTTTACAGAAAAGAGCAACAATATCTATGACATAAAATAAGCATTTTATGAAAATATATTCTATGATAAATCAAATGATATTAATTTGGTACCATAAATCTTAGCGCTTTTTTCTAGAAATTTGGTCAAAGTTTAAAAAGTTTGACTTAAGACAAATCTAGGAATCCATCCTTTCAGGGACAGAGGGAGTAGTACATTAGTACTATTATTAGTATATGCCGTATATATACAAGTATAAATAGTATACGTGGGCTTCTATTGGCTACACCCAATACAACAACAAGCGCAGGTCTGGGAAGGCTTTCCCTTCGCCGCTTTCTATTTTCTATTCAGAGCTCGGAAGACAAAGCGACTCGCGAAGGTCGCTGCTCGCGAACTGTGCCTGCCGCCGGACGTAACGTCACAGGTAATCGAGCGGATCAACCATCCTATCCTATACTTTTATAAAGCTAAACCTCACTAGAGATTTCTCTTAACATACAAACTATCCACGTCAACAATCTACTAGAACTTGCAATTATAGTCAATTAGCACATATAATTATGATAGTTATCTCTTCATCCACTAACCAGTATTTAGCTGTCCACATCAATATATCAAATCATTCATCAAAATTAATTTAAAATAGTTTCATTCATATAACTATAAATATAAATAGTCTAATTCTTTTTAAATTATCTGGAATCCTCACAGCAACGCGCGGGGTATTCTCCAAGTTCTTCTAAATTGATGTGTATTTATGAGACTATATATATAGAAAAATATATAAATATTATTTTTAAAAAGTGGACTATAGGCCTCTACATTAATTCTTCTAGATATATAAACTCAGGACCGGCGCTGGTGTTTTTGTTGTCGAAGTCCCTCTTGCTGCACTCTTTCCACGGGTTCCGGACAGCGTAGATGACCACCTGGGCTCCTCGGTTGTTTTTGGAAATCCAAGTTGTTTTCTGATCTAATTTGATGGAACTCGCTTAATCTCGTGGGAAACTTATAGATTTCGTATCGAATAGGTTTCCTATTAAAATAAGATCACCATCTCTGTATATACCAGAGGATCGCAGCCGATTGAGATTATCTAACACAATCGATCAAAAAACCAATCTACTATCCTTTTGACCCTCAAAAAAAAAATCTACTGCCCTCTTCTAACACCTCAAGCCTTTTCAACCCCTTACGGTCCAGCACATCTCTTAACGAGATTTATTAGCGTTCTAGCTAGGTATAGTCTTGCCAATCCTAATAAAACTCCAGTTGTGCTCTTCTCCATTGTCTTGTCTCTTCTCAGGAAGTGTTCACGAGCTTTTCTGGCAAAGAATGAGTGTCAAAACTATATAGCCGACATGACGGCGAAGCTTGCTGATTGGACCTCCTTCACTGCATGTCTTGACTGCGTGCAGGCTCGGGCGATCAAACCCTTGGTGATGTGATGTCTAACCAGAATTCGTGTTAAGAATATATATTAATAGCAAAACCAATGTGAAATCGATTTACTACCGTCTACCTGCCATGGCCCCCACGTCGTCCTTCCTGGGCGACACGGGAGGTGTCGCTAGTGTCGCCGCTTAGGCCAGGCCGCCCCGCCTGCTCCCCTCACCGTCGTCATCGCTGTCGCCAGAGCGGCCCGCCGGAATCCCGAAGCCCATAAGAAAGGTGATGGCACATCTTCATCTTCTTCCTTGCCATCTCATTTCCCTCCTCCCCATCCTCCAACATTCCAACCATGGATATCCGCATGTTGGCTTCCGCTTGCGACGGATCTAGTGCTGCCATGGCCGAATCTGGTGCCAGGTGTGTGGATCTGCCTTATGTCTAGCTTCAGCGGTGGCGCAGCGAAGATGGCGATCATGGCGGTGGCAGGGTTGTCCCATCCGTGTGAGGAGGGACGGATCCACATGTGAAAGGTCTTTTTTTGGTTTTGGTAATTGAGTGACAACCTTAGATGGACTAATATGTGTTTGAGTGAGATACACAAGTGATTAGTCCACAAGTACATGTGTGTGAGCAATACATGCCATAGAAGCGAAATGGCTTGGATATGTTGCAAAGCTCACACATGTGATGAAGCAGCTCATTGCATATGAGACATGACATTGAGTCATGTGACTAAGGTGGAGAAGATCAAGACAAGACTTGGCTCGACGGACCGGTTGCAAGCATGAAGGACAAGTTGAGTGATGACTTGGCGCCGATGGACCGAGGCAACGGTGAAGAGCAAGTGAAGTCAAGATCGATGAACCAATACGGTCACATGATGATATGAAGTGGATCATATCATTGTTGATCATGTTGGTGCATGTGTTGCATCGACATTAGAGGAGATGAAATAGAATACACAAGGCAAAGGTATAACCTAGGGCATTTCATTTCACTGGTCATAGGTGTGTAGAGAAGTTTATGACCACCGGTCATAGGTGTGTAGAGAAGTTTATGACCGGGTTTATGATAGATGACGTACTATTAAGAGGGGCAAACCTGTTTGCATATCGGTCATCTAGTGCCACTTGAGCCATCTAACTTTGCATACGTGTTAGAATCGAGTGGCGTGGTAAAAAGAGTGCTACTCCTTTGGAAAATATTTGTGAAAAGCTAACACACGTGCACAAGGTGGTGATCACTTGGTGGTGTTAGCACATTTGCAAAGGTGAAGAAGTTGGTAAAGAAAAGGAGGCGAAACCGGGCTCGGGGTACTACCTGGGTGGCACCGCCACCCCCTATCCGAAGCACCACCACCCCTGTGGCGGTGACCGCCTGGTCGAGGCCGAGAGCAGAGGGTTGGAGTTGGCACCGCCACCCCTAGGGCGGTGCCTACCTGGACTGGGCCGAGAGGAGCTGGTGCTGGGGCAGGCACTGCCAGTGGCGGTGTGCACCGCCCTTGGGATGGCGGTGCACCGCCAGATTGTGTCCGGTGCCACCGCTGTGGGCACCGCCCCTTTTCAACCGAAAGGGAGGAAGCAGGGCTGGTCACCGCCATGGTGATGGCGGTGCACCGCCCTATTTTCCAAAGACGTGGTGTTTCGGGTGGCTAGCTGGGTGGTCACCGCCAGCCCTAGGGCGGTGCCACCACCACCGCTATCCATATGACCAACGGCTCCGTTGGAATTCGACCATTGGGAGGGGCACCGTTGTGTCCGGTGCCCTCGCAGAAACCAGTAGCTTGCTCCAACGACTCTATTTGGCTTGGGGGCTATAAATAGAGGTGGAGCTTAGGCTTGGACTGGTTGATGAGCACCCTTAAGCCTTGGTGGCTTGTGTAGGCATGCTTGGGAGCCCTTTAACTCACTTGTGCTTGGTAGTGATCATCCGATCGAGTAAGGGATTCTAGTGCGATTGCATCGTGAGGTTGCATCGAGTGACACTAGGTGGTCGTGTTGCAAGCCGGTGGTGCTTGTTACTTTTGGAGGTTGTCACCTCCTAGATGGCTTGGTGGCTTGTGACTTTGTTGAAGCACGCGAGAAGATGAAAGCTCTAGTTTGGTTTTGGTGAATTGATGAAACCCTAAGTGCTAACCTAGTTTATCAAAGTGATCATGAGATAGGTAGCACTATTCCAAGTGAGGACCAATGGTGAAGATCATGATGATGGTGTGGTGACCATGTTGATCAAGTGCTCGGCTTTGAAAAGAAGAAAGAGAAAACAAAAAGCTCAAGGCAAAGGTGAAACTTGATAGGAGCTTTTTGGTTTGGTAATCGAGACATTTAGCGAGTATGATCACATTTAGGATTGATAGCCATACTATTAAGAAGGATAAAACTCGTATCGAAATGCGGTTATCAAAGTGCCACTAGATGCTCTAACTCATTGCATATGCATTAGGATCTAGTGGAGTGCTAACACCCTTGAAAATGTTTATGAAAATATGCTAACACACGTGCATAAGGTGATACACTTGGTGGTTGGCACAATTGAGCAAGGGTGGTGAAGTTGGTGAAGAAACGAAGGCGAAAGGAGGTCACTAGGAGTGACCAGACGCTGACCTCGGGCCGACCTGCGTGTCCGATCTCGGTTTCCAGAGAAGGGCGTGGTGTCGGCTGTGTGACCAGACACTGGCTCAAGTGGTGACCTGATGCGACGGTGGCGAGTTCGGTCGCACGTGATGTATGGTGACGTAACGCGGGCAGTTGAGGTAGCGAGGACCTGATGCTCAGCTGCGTCCGGTTAGGGAGGACCTGACGCGTCAAGTCGGCGTTTAGGCGCTCGGTGAACTGGAGGGGCGCGTGGTTGAGTTGATCTGACACCGCGTGGGCGCGTTAGGTCATGTGCCCACGCGTCCGGTCCTTCATTAACGCGGTCGCGAGAGTGAACTCGACCGTTGAGATCGTGTGGGCGCCGTTGAACGAGGACGACATGTGGCGCTCATCGGGCGATCAGACACTGGAGGCGTGTGTCATGTCATATCGACCGGCGCATCCGGTCGTCTTGAAAAAGCAGCAGTGGGGAGCCCAACGGCTCTATTCATGGGGGATCTCTATTTAGGACCCATGGCCTGCTCAAGCTCACTCTCTTGGCCATTTGCATTTACATAGCAACTTTGTGAGCTTAGTCAAAGCACTTCCACTCATCTCCATCATTGATTTATCTTCTTTGTGAGATTGAGAGAGAATCTAAGTGCATTGCTTGAGTGTTTGCATCTAGAGGCACTTGGTGTTCATGTTTTGCTATGTGATTCGCTTGTTACTCTTGATGGTTGCTGCCACCTAGACGGCTTGGAGCCGCGAGGATCATCGAGCGGAGAAAGGTGCTTGTCTCTGGCTCTGATCATGGTGATTGTGAGGAATTCTTGATCTTTCCCCGGTGGAGAGCCAAAAGGTACTCTAGTGGATTGCTCGTGGCTTGTGTGATCCTTATCTTGTGTTGGTTGTACGGCACCCTATTGAGGGTTTGGCATGTGATGCCAATTAGCATGTGAACCTCCAAGTGAGTGAATCGCCACGATGAGGACTAGCTTGCCGGTAAGCAGGTGAACCTCGATAAAAAATCATTATGTCATCTTTGTCCAAGGATTTCATTGGTTGTCTTGTGATTGATTGATTGGCATATCATCTTGTGATTGGCTCATACCTCTACACATCTGTATAATCATCATCATCCTCTCTTGTATTACATTCCTAGTGTGTAAGCTAAGCTCTTTAGTGTAATTAGTTTTTAAGAGCTAGCTTTCGTCAAGTCTAGTGATTAGTGAGACTCTTTAGTTAGCCTTTGAGAGCTCACTAACTTAGTGTAGTGACTTAGCAAATTGTATGCTTAGTGATCATAGTCACTAGAATTGTGGTAGGTGGCTTGCTCTTTTAGTAGGCTAGTGCAACACTCACTTCGTCATTTAATTATCTAACATATTTGCTAAGTGTTGTTGTAGAAATTTTAAATAGGCTATTCACCCCCTCTAGCCATTAGGACCTTTCACCATTGCTATGTGACAATGAGAGTGCTATCAAGCTCACCAACAATCCGGTTCAATATGCAAGAACAAAACACATTGATGTCCGTCACCATTTCATTAGAGATCATCAACAAAAAGAGGATATTTGCATTGAGAGTGTGGGTACCAAAGATCAACTTGCCGATATATTCACCAAGCCATTAGATGAGAAAAGGTTTTGCAAGCTAAGGAATGAGTTGAACATATTGGATTTCTCAAATATGTGTTGATGCACCCCCACTAATATGACATGCCTCTCCTTCGAGCTACCAAGGTAAAAGTTGATTGGCATGACATACATCCTTTGCTAAGGACATGTATAGTGCATCTAGTCATTCCTAATGTCTTATAGGCTCATTCATGAAAATCAAATGAATTTGATGCTTGTATGGTACCATTATTGCTTCTATGCTTGACTTGATCTAGTGGTAGCATATGACATGCTTGTGGGCTTATGAACCTAGTGTTTGATCTAGAAAATGAGCTATAAATGTTTAAGTCAACATGGTACAAGATAACCCTTGAAACGAGGTGTGAAGAAGCTTGTCCTTGGATCAAACTGAGTTAAATATCTTTGACGACTGTTCTAGATTGAACCAAATTTGGAAAAATGATCCTCACCCCATTGATTGACATTGATAATCTTAATCCTATCTAAAATTGAACCTTTGTGGTTATTGATGACAGAGGGGGAGAGAAACAAAGATATAAGTGATAAAGGGTGGGGAGAGATATGACAAAGTAAGGGGATCATTTAAAATTTTGAGCACACAAGTAGGGGTAGCAAGCTCATGAACTTGAATGATGTATTTGAATGTGCATTCTCATATGCTTGCTTGCATTTGTTAAGTTTTAAATTAAAATTCCATGCTTGTGTGGTGTATTCTAGTTGTAGGATTGAATGATGAAATGAAGAACTAGCATGCATAGGTTGAGTAACTAGACTTGTGTTTACATTGTGAAAACTAGACCCTTGCTTCTAATGTTGATCTCACGGGGTATTCTAGTTCTTGTGCTTGTCTAGTTACTAATGGTGCTAAGGATGATATATTGGTGCTCTCCGATTGGTATCATGCTTCAAAGGTCCATCTCTTACACCTTAGCATCATTTGGTAGACATTGCATCCTATATTTCCTATCTAAGCATATGTGCAAGCTTCAATCCAAACTCTTAGCACATATGTAGAGGGACCAATGCTACCTATTCGGGTTCATGAAACTTATCCATATCCTTTTACAAATGGTAAATATGCTTGGGCAAGCAACATGGATTCAAATGAATTTCAATTCATATCTTTGTGATAGGGTTGTCATCAATTACCAAAAAGGAGGAGATTAAAATCTCTAGTTTGGTTTTGGTGAATTGATAAAACCCTAAGTGCTAACCTAGTTTATCAAAGTGATTATGTCGATAAAACCTGGTCGGCAGTCTACCGAGGGGTAAGCCCAAGGTAGTAGATTGTCGGTAGACAGGTGTGCAAGCCACGAACGAGATGGTGATGTAGAACAACACACGGGTTTACCCAGGTTCAGGCCACCATGTGGGCGTAATACCTTACGTCCTGCTCTGCTTTGTTATTGCTGCCTCAAACAATGTATTACAAGCTATATTGCCCTAGAGTGTGTTTCGATGTTTTCTAAGGGGGGTCCCCTTCCCTCCTTATATAGTCCGGGAGGCAGGGTTACAGATCTGGAAACTAATCTTAGCCGGTTATAATTGCCATATGGAGCCAGATAAGGATTCATAACCTAACCGACCAAGACCTTGCTTGATCCCCAAGTCTGGTTTGATGCCTTGCGCGAGACTCTATCTCGATGATCTAGATCGCACGTCATCATGTAATGGGCCGGACCGTCTGGTCTGGGCTTGCCCATGTCTAGCCGTAAGGGTATAGGGGTTTATATCCCCATAGCTAGTCCCCGAGCACTATGTATTCTGTATTGACATACTGTCTTAGTCTTCTTCAACTTGCGAGGTTCGTCTTCACATCACCTTGAAATGTTAGCCGAGCATGCGCTAGTGTTTCGTCTGGATCAGGAATCAGTAAACCATGATTGTTGATGAAGATTGCAGTTATCGGTGAAGATTGCATAGTGGTCCAAAAAGAAAAAATTTCTTTCCTGGTGAAGTGTACCCACTTGTATTTCTAAAAAAGAAATGTAAGTGTGCGTACTTGATGGAAGTAACTTACAAAAAATTCCAGAGCGTAGGGGTCAAAAAATAGAAACAATTCACCGTCAGGTGAAGTGTACCCACTTAGTCCCCGAGCCTGGTAGTAGGTGACGCATGCACGTAATGACAGGGTCTAAAAAAGAATCCTCAAGAACCAATGAACATTATGCACCGTTAGGTGCATCATATATGATGTAATCCCTGAGCTTGCTGGAAGGCAAAAAATGAGCCTTGTAGCAAGGTCTAAGAATATCAAGCATCCATCGACTGTTTGCAAGCATAGTACATGTAGTCGAGCAAGATGAATCTTGCGGCAGGAAATGGTGTAAGAAGTCCCCAAGCTCAGAGCTCTGGCGATGAATCCCCGAGCTCAGAGGTCTGGCAAAGAGTCCCCGAGCTCAGAGGTCTGGCGACGAGTCCCCAAGCTCGGAGGTCTGGCTGCAGGTTCCAGAGCTCAGAGCTCTGGCTATAGGTTCCAGAGCACGCTGGTCTAGCGAGTCCCCGAGCTTAGAGGTCTGGCTACATGTTCCAGAGCTCAAAGCTCTGGCTATAGGTTCCAGAGCACGCTAGTTTAGCGAGTCCCCGAGCTTGGAGGTCTGGCTGTAGGTTCCAGAGCTCAGAACTATGGCTACAGGTTCCAGAGCACGTGGGCTAGCGAGTCCATCACCACGCTGTCTCTGTATCTCTCCTATTTTTTAACTGGTCCAGTCTGACGCACTGATGACGTGGGCGACGCCGCAGTTGCTTTCTGTCGCATCGTTTGAATAGTGACCTAGTGCCTGTAACAAGACACGTTTGGGTCACGGACCAAACGGTGCCAAAATCGAAGGGACACAATTAATGCGGAAGAAATTTGTCAGTTATCGCAAATCTCATGCCATGTGCCCCATTCTTTCAGAAACTAAATCGATGTTGCCTCTTAATGACCGAGAAGGGGAACGATTCCAATTTACTCACACTCGCACATTCGCAATCAACCGTCTTCTTGCTCCCACCGCCGCGCCATTGTCATCACAGAGCCCTCTCGAGCCCTAGTGCCACCACCATAGT
Organism: Saccharum hybrid cultivar R570; assembly: GCA_038087645.1. Lineage (NCBI taxonomy): Eukaryota > Viridiplantae > Streptophyta > Magnoliopsida > Poales > Poaceae > Saccharum > Saccharum hybrid cultivar. The sequence goes on along the minus strand of JAQSUU010000695.1, from coordinate 96,899 downwards.
TCAAACCACAATTGCTGCCATAGGCATCAATGAAGTTGCCCCAAGTTTCTCACGCGCCGCCGCCGCTTGAATCGCCGCCACCAAACCCTAGCCACTTGAAAGAGCGGCGCGCTCCTTTTCCTTCATAGAAAGGAGGAGTCAAAAGAGTCGGGGAATGGCTATGAGGAAGACAAAGACGAAAGCCAAAGTGTGCAAGGAGATCATGAAGAAGGAGTGGAACAGGTCAAGGTGCACCCCACTCAGCCTCGAGCGACTAGTGCGGATGGGTGTGCTTCATGCCCGGGATGGCGTGCACCCGATCTGGAGCCATACCTGGATCCCAAGGGAGGTGAAATTATTGTTTTTGAAGAATACTTCACTCATGGATTTGGTGTTCCTGTACATCCATTCTTGCAAGGTCTCTGCAATTATTATAAAATTAGTATTTGCAATCTGCATCCGAATTCTGTGTTGCTTGTTGCCTGCTTCATCCATCTCTGCGAAGCATACAGTGGTTTCCAACCCCACTTCGACTACTTTTGCCACTTGTTTTGGTTAAAGAAGAAAGGAGGTCGAGGCGGCTCTAATGTGGCTGGTGGGTGTTATCTGAACATGTGGGAAGGGATCAGATCGGGGTATCTACACTGCCCTTGGAAGACCACATTAGAGGACTGGTACATGCATTGGTTTTACATCCATGAAGAACCAAGCCAGGCTTCATACTGTGATGTATCCTTGGTCCTAGAGAAGACTGACAGTTGAAAAGAGCTGCCGCAGAACACAGTCCAGATTGAGGTAATCATGCAGCTGCTAGCTTGGTCGAGGCTAGAGGGACCAAGTGTAGTCGGTAATTTTATTAGTCGTCGGATCCAACCATGTCAAGCCAGAGTGCACCCGGCGTATGAATACCAGAGTCGCATGGACCCGACCAGGATGAGGAATGAAGATCTCGAACCAAAAGAAGTGAAGAGCAGGGTCCGATACCTGTTCAATCTGAAAGATCCCAACTTCAAGAAGCTGACAATCATCGAGCCAGCGTTCAAGCTTACTCACCCACCACCACTGGTAAGTCGATTGTTGTCGCTAGTTTATCCTTTTGATTGAAACGCTGCATAATAACTGATTTTTTGATGTGCTGTCTTTCTAATATTCGTGTTGCTCTCTGTTGCGCAGTTTAATGGACAGGAGAGAGCGCAAACATTCGTGTCTTGTCCTCCAGGCGTGGAGTGGCCTGAGGTCATGCCGTGGGCCCATGATGCACAACCGTCGCCCGTGGACGACGATCCTTCCGAAGTGGATTGGCTTGCAATTGAAGATGAATCAGAGCAAGCCAGCCGACTTGCAGGCAAGAAACCAATTGTTGCCCCAATGAAGAAAAGGGGCCGGACCTCACAAGGAACCTCCTCGAATGAAAGTCTAGAAGGGGTAATTGACCTGAAGGAAGCAGAGGACCCAGCAAGCAAGCGTCGACGCCTAATTGCTGACTGGCCAGAAGAGGAAGATGAGGAGGTCAAGGAGGTCTCTGGTATCGTAGCACGTAGCCGGAGGGAGCGGCTGGCTAGAAGGCAGGAGCCGACACCACCATTGCCAACAACTGAGCCAACACCTCGACCACCGCAACCACAGGCACAACCCTCAGGAATCCCAAAGCCTGCTACCGCTGTTAGAAGCGACGTGGCTAAGCCAGTCCTGACCACTGGCCCAGTGGCAGAGAAGGGTGCCGAGCCTGAGAAGGTGAAGAAATCTTGGTTCGCCACCGTATTCCGCTGTACAAACCTGTAAGTCGTCGTGAACTTGTATGAGTAGAAAATAATTGATTAATATCATCACCTTTGTTATTTGTCATGGATTTGTATAGCTCTGCATCGACCTAAAGGCCAGAAGAACTATCTGGTGATGCAACACTGCCACCACCAAATACTGCCATCGCTGAGCAACAGGTCCGGGAGCAGACCATAGCAGAGAGGGTAGTCCCCGAGTTGCAAGCTCCTACAACATCTACTCCTAGTCCGCAAACTGAAGTTTTGGGGCAAGCAGGAGATGATGGGGCCCCAGAGCTATCAAAACAACCATGGGAGGCCCCAGAACCAGAAGGACAACACCAGCCAACCCCAGAAAACCAAGAACAGCTCCAGCCGGCCTTAGAAAACCAAGAACAGCCCCAGCCGGCCTCAGAGCAGCAATTCCCAGAACCTACAGAGGTTGTTGGGACCACCAAGGAGCCAACTAGAAGTGCTAGACCAGGGGAAAAAATCAAGTCTTCAGCCCCAGCCATGGAAGAAATCCTCGGGCATTATGAAGAAGAAAGTAGGTTTTGTGGTACCCGCTCCTATACTGTGGAAATCCCAGTAGGAGACGAGGTCGAGGCCGTGAAAGCGATTGGTAAAATATTTCTGGAGGAAGTGAAGGTAAGCCTCTCGCAACTGTATAACCTGTTATTGTATAATCCATAAGAAATGCTTTGTGATCCTGTGTACTGCAGACTATGGCTGAGAAAAACAAACAACTTAGTGTAGAATAGAAGAAACTGCAGCAGCAGTTAGAGGGTTATGCGAGGAAAAACATCGAGCATGAAGAAAAAAGGTGCACGATACTCTAATAGCTGGAAGTGGTTGAGAAACAAAGATCGGGTAGGAAACCCTTCTGTTGTTAGGTACTCAAGCTCTGTAGGATGCTATAATACTGTATTGTTCATAATCAGAGTATTGATACAGGTCTGGACATCGAAGTCAGCCGACTTCGTGAAGAAAATGCTCAGGTAGCTACTGAGCGTGACTGGCTGTCCGAAGAGAAGAACAAATGGCTGCAAACACAGCAGGCCATGAAGGAGGAACATGCTAAATTAGCAAAGGATTTGGAGAGTAAGCATTCCTCATCATTGTCGTAGTTTTCATTGAAGTTTGTGGCAATGAATTCTTATCGACGTGATGTCTTGCAGTTGTAAAGAAAAATGCCAAAGTGCACCTTGAGAAGATGAAGAAAGATCATGATGACCTGGAGCTTCAAAACCAGGCCGGTGCAAAAAAGATCGAGGCGTGGTCCCAGAAGTGCAACAAGCTCATGAAGGAGCAAGAAGCCCTTAATGGCAAATGCAAGATACTCATCAAGGAGCGGGAAACTTGGAAGCATGCCTGTGCTGAAATGGCGAAGGGGATCGCACCAGTGCTCGACGTCATTGGTGCCGACTTCACCGAAGCTAGGGTGGAGGCACCAAAAATAGGCCTGGTCGAGAAATCCCAAAAAGCCTGGGAATGGCTCCAACAATGGACGAAGGACATCAGGGAGTATGTGGGTGCACATGTACTTAGCTTGGTACGTGCCCACTACCCCTTGTTGGATATTGCTCGCCTGGAAGCCGGTTATCCCAGGGAGGTCGAGGTGGAGCGAGCTGACAAGCTGTGGTTAGAGGAGATGAAGCATGCTGTCGTGATTCAATTGTCCGTCTATAGCCCCACCAACTATAGGGATGATTCAATTGTACATGGGTCAAGTACCAGTGCCACCATCTCTGGTGACCAGCAAAGCACGATCAGCTCCATCCTCAACCACGCCAAAGGTTTCTGAGCTCCCAAAAAGTCAGCATGTTGGGTGAAGCCAACAGTAGTAGTAACCTACAAATAGTTCATAGGAGAAACTAATTTTCATAAGCTTATTGTAAACTTGTGCCTTCAAAGAGGTGAGTTTGTAATAAGGTGATTAGTGGTACAATGTAAAGTTGTTTATGTTTTTGTATGAAAAAACGTTGAAGCTTTGTATTGCGTGCGGATTTAACTAAGTTAGAACAGCAGAATGTTCTGTTTTAGTTGTTCTAGCGTAATCGATGTGAACTAAGTTAGAACAGCGGAATGTTCTATTTTTAGTTGTTCTAGCGTAATCGATGTGAACTAAGTTAGAACAGCGGAATGTTCTGTTTTTAGTTGTTCCAGCGTAATCGATGTCATCCTATAGGTCTGTACGGCTTTGGAGAGGCCAGTGATCCGAGTGTAAGGCTGTCAGAGCCTGTATACACATAAGAGTACAACTGGTCTGGCCAAAGGGCATCTGCCGACCACCCAAAACGTAGAGGGCGGATCTTATGCACGCTATGAGTGAGGTCGAGGACAGAGCTACTCCAAGAACTCGAGAGGATTGGTGATCGATGTACTGGTTTATCAAAAAGTTGTTGTAGTTGTAGAATCAACAATGTAAACAAGTGTAGTCAACTATAGTTGAGTATATATATATATATCATAATTCAAAGTACAAAAGTAGTACAGAAAAAAGGTACATATCTGTATTTGAGAATTAGGGGTAAAAACGCCTAAGCTTGTCGATGTGGACGGAGTTGGGCACGTCAGTGTCGTGAAGTCTTGCAAGCCTGTACGAAGTAGGTCGTGTAACAGCCTTGATGATGTATGGCCCTTCCCATGGAGTTGCCAACTTGTGGACGCCATCTTGACTAGTCTTCCATTTCAATACCATGTCACCGACCACAAAGAAACGTTCCTAAACATTTTTATTGTAGTACCTTCGTAACATGACGAGGTACTTAGCCATGCGTATACAAGAGTCAAGGTGTCATTCCTCTGCACTATTCACCTCAAGCTCTCGTTGTTTAGTAACTTGGTCTTTGTTGTAGTTCATAACCCAAGGTGACCGGAATTCAATGTCCACTGGGAGCACAGCCTCGACGCCGTAAACCATGAAATATGGTGAGACACCAGTATTGCGACTAGGTTGTGTCTGAAGTCCCCAGACCACGACTGGTAACTCCTTGATCCACCGGCCAGGGGCTTTGTCATTCTCTCTGTACATCCTTTTCTTCAATGCATCCAGAATCATTCTATTAGCCCGCTCGACCTGTCCATTAGCTCTAGGGTGTGCCACCGAGACGTATTTCACTACAATGCTCCGTTCATCACAGAAGTCCCAAAACGTGTTCCCGGTAAACTGAGTCCCTAGGTCTTTAATGATGTTGTTGGGTATACCGAAGCGGTGGATGACCTGGTCAAGGAACTCGACTGCTTTTTCGAAAGATGCCTTGACCAAGGGCATGTACTCTATCCATTTGGAAAATTTATCAATCAGCACGAATACGAACTTGAAGTTACCTGGTGCTGGTTTGAAGGGTCCAATCATATCCAGACCCCAGCACGCAAAAGGCCAGGAGGCTGGTATGGTCTGGATCTCATGGGCTAGCACATTAATTCTTTTGGAGAAAAACTGACAGTTGGCGCAGTGTCTAACAAGCTTCTCTGCATCAGCTACTGCGGATGGCCAGTAAAAACCTGCGCAAAACGCTTTACCAACCAATGTCCGAGATGCGGCATGATTACCACAGGTGCCAGAATGTATTTCTTTCAAGAGTTTAATACCATCTTCTTGCTCGATGCACTTCATCAATACCTCTGCTTTCACATTTTTGCGCCACAGCTTACCCTTGACCACCAGGTATTGTCTGCTGCGGCGTATAAGGCGTTTATTTTCATTTTGATCAGAGTACCCGATGCCATCTGTTAGGTACTTAATGAATGGAACGCGCCAGTCTGCTATCTTAGTCGGGGTCTGAGATGGTCCCACTGTGGTCGGGGATGGTTCCGTAGTGGTCGATGATGGAACCATAGCTACCAGAGGCTGGACCGAGGGCTTCTCAACCACGGGGTCGTATGCTTGCTTGATTGATGGTTTTAAAAGGTCTTGAACAAAAACGCCATGCGGTACTTGAGCTCTAGATGATCCTAACTTCGACAGCGCATCTGCTGCTTGATTTCTGTCTCGGACCACATGGGAGTATTCAACGCCGTAAAATTTGCCTTCAAGCTTCCTAATTTCTTTGCAATATGCATCCATTTTCTCGCTAGTTGTATCCCAGTCCTTGTTGAGCTGGTTAATAACTAGGGCTGAGTCGCCGTGGATGTAGAGGCGTTTGATACCGAGGTCAATTGCAATGCGCAAACCATGAAAGCATGCCTCGTATTCTGCAGCATTGTTAGATGCCAGGAAGTGAATCCTGAGGACGTAGCGTAATTGCTCATTGGTTGGTGATATGAATAATATGCCCGCTCTCGCACCATCAATAGTCAGTGAGCCATCAAAATACATTTTCCAGTAGTCAACGGGTCCTTGAGAGGTTAGGATACTTAAGTCTGTCCACTCAACCATGAAGTCATCAAGTGTTTGAGATTTGATAGTATCACGACGCGCAAACTCCAGGTCGAAAGGACATAACTCCATTGCCCATTTGGCGATGCGCCCGTTTGCATCTTTGTTGCGTATAATGGTACCAAGAGGAAACTCAGTTTTGATCACCACGTGGAACCCGTCAAAGTAATGTTTCAACTTTCAGGTTGTAATGAGTATGGCGTAGATCAATTTTTGAATCTGAGTGTACCTGGTTTTGGACTCGTTGAGCACCTCATTGATGAAATAGATTGGGCACTGAACACCATAAGCGTGGCCGGGCTCCTCGCGCTCGACCACAAGGACAGTGGAGATGACTTGATCAGTCGCAACAATGTAAAGTTGAAGGACTTCTCCTGACTTGGGGGTAGTAAGGACCAGAGGTGATGCAAGATACTGCTTTAGCTGTGTAAAGGCAATATCTGCTTCCTCTGACCACTCAAACTTCTCGCCTACCTTGAGTAGCTTGAAGAAAGGTAAGCCCTTATCACCAAATCGAGATAAAAATTGACTTACGGCGGCCATACACCCTGTAAGTTTCTGGACATCTTTGACGTTTGTTGGTCGCTTCATATTGAGGACAGCTTGCACCTTCTCTGGATTAGGACGCATGTCATCACGACTGACGAAATTGCCTAGTAATATACCAGATGGAACGCCAAAGAAGCACTTTTTAGGGTTCAACTTCCATTGATATTGATTGAGCGCTGCAAAAGTATGTGTCAGATCGTCAATCAAGGAGTGGGATTCCTTGGTTTTGATAACTACGTCGTCTACATAGGCTTCAACCAGGTCATCTTGTATCTCCTTTTCGAGGCACTCTTCTATTGCACGCTGATAAGTAGCTCCGGCGTTTTTGAGCCCAAACGACATGGTCATGTAGCGCCGAAGGGTGTAATAAAGGACGTCTTGATCTGATCATCTTTGTTGAGAGCGATCTAGTGACAACCAGAGTAACAGTCGAGAAAAGATAGTAACTCGCAGCCGGCCGTGGAGTCCATGACTTCGTCGATGCGAGGTAAACCGAAGGGGTCTTTAGGGCAGTGTTTGTTGAGATCGGTGTAGTCAACACACATTCTCCATTCATTATTCTTTTTGCATATAAGAACCGGACTGGCTAACCAGTCTGGGTGATACACCTCTTTGATAAAATTGGCTGTAAGAAGCCGTGTAACTTCTACCCTAATGGCCTCCTTTTTGTCCTTCCCGAACCGCCGTAGCTTTTGCTTGACTGGCTTTGCCTTGGGGTCGACATTCAAGGAGTGCTCGATCCGGTCTCGAGATACACCGGGCATGTCTGATGGTTTCCAAGCGAACACGCTTACGTTCTCTCTCAAGAACTGGACAAGCGCGTCTTCCTATTTGGGATCGAGGTTTGACCCGATCAGTGCCATCTTGCTAGAGTCACCCTCGACCAGCTGGATCTCCTTGTACTCCTTGGACTTGATAGACTTGCGTGGTGCTTCAAGCTCTAGAATTTCCAGCTGGTTAGGAGGAGTCTTCTTTGCCTCCATCGTTGTTGCCACCATGCGCAGGGAGAGGTCGTGGGCTTTAGCTACGCGAAAGCTGTCCTCTTCACATGTATAGGCAACGAATACATTGCCTCTAAGAGTGAGGACTCCCTTTTCCATTGGCATCTTAAGCACCAAGTACCTGTAATGAGGTATGGCCATGAATTTGGTGATTGTGGGGCGACCAAGGATAGCATGGTAGGTGCCCTCGAAGTCAGCGACCACAAAGTTGACGTAGTCAGTACGGAAGTGATCTGTCGTGCCAAACTACACAGGTAGGGTAATTTGCCCGAGAGGCATAGAGCTCTGTCTGGGCAGGACCCCCCAGAACTGTGCATCGTATGGCTTCAAGTCAGCTTCAGATATGTTCAATGCTGATAGACTATTCTTGAACAGGATGTTGATGGAACTACCGCCGTCGATGAGCACCCTGTCAAATTACACTTTATTGATACAGGGACTGAGAACGAGAGTGAAACGACCTGGTTCAGGGATGGTGGCTCATTGATCCACCCTGCTGAAGTTGATTTCTCGGTGTGACCAGGGTGGTAGTCTTGAATCTGCAATGAGGTCGTCTGTCTTGGCCACGTTCAGGCAAGCGCGGGCGAGCAGCTTCCGCTCGCGTTTGCTTTCAACAGACACCTTGCCTATGACGATGGTTGCAACATGCCTCACTGGTTCCTAATACTGGTGCTTGGGGTTCTTGTTAGGATCATCCTCATCATCGTCCCTGCGGTTACGCTGGTCTGTTGCATCATTAGGCTTGTCGGCATTTTCTGAAGCATGTGTTGCAACGGTAGATCTCCTTGAGGACCTTGTAGTTTTCCAACGTATGGTTGGACTTAGGATGAGCTGGGCAAGGCCCCTTCAAGGATTTAGCGTAGTCTTCTTCATAATTGCGATGCCCACCAATTTTTTTCACGGTGTTGACCTCGTCGTCGTCATCGCGAGCACGCTTGCCCTTGAAGTTGTCACGGCGATCGCCGTGCTGATTTATGTTGTCGCGCCGATCATGATTGTCGTTACGGCGATCCCTGATGTCGCTGCGACCTCTAAAGTCATTACGACAATGGTTGTTGCAGTAGTCGTCGCATCGTGGAGAGTACGGTGCTTTACTGGTGCCCTCATTCAACAGCTTCTTGGCGTCATCGGCATCCGCATACTTCTTGGCGGTGGTGAGGAGGTCAACCACCGTTATAGGCCATTTACGAAGGAGCTTGTCCCTGAGGTCGTTGTGGTAGCGCAAACCTGTGATGAAGGCTTCAATAGCCTTATTGTCAGTGATCCTAGGAATCCTGATGCGCATATCTGAGAAGCGTCTGATGTACTCGTGCAATGGTTCGTCCTTGGCGTTGTGGATGCGCTGAAGGTCGTACTTGTTGCCTGGCTGTTCACAGGTAGCAATGCAGTTTTCGACAAAGGCTCGACACAAAGCATACAAGGAGTCGAAGTGGTTCTCTAGGAGATTGACAAGCCATTGGTGCCCCACCGGGCCGACCACCATGGGAAGGTAGTTGGCCATGACATGCTCGTCGCCCATAGCAGATCTATAAGCGGTGTCATAAAGTTGGACCCATAGCTCGGGATTGACCTTGCCGTCATAATGGTTTAGCTTTTCAAGCTTAAAACCTCTAGGCCAGATGACCTATCGTAGGTGGTTGGTGAATTGCTTGGGGCCCGGGGGACCGTTGTAAGGTTCTAGATGGCTAGAGGGGGGGGTGAATAGCCTATAAAAAATTCTACAAGAACCACTAAGCAAACTTGTTAGAATAACAAATGGCGTAAAGCGAGTTTTGCTTAGCCTACGGTTGTGATGCAAGCCTCTTATCCACAAGTCTAGTAGATTATGATCTCTAGTTCACACAAGAGCTAAGTCACTAAACTTACACTAGTGAGCAAGCTAATAACTACTAGCAAAGGCTACCACTAGAGCTACACAAGATAAACTAGTAAATGTAAATCAAGAGAGAGGATTGTGAATCTTATACCGATGGTGGAGTGAAGATGTTGCCAATCACCAAGATGATATACAATCAATCAATATTGACAACAACACAATATGAAGACCAATCACTGGGAGACAAGAGACACAATATTTTTGTTCACCCGGTGTTCACTTGTGCACCGACAAGCTACGTCACCGGTTGTGTCGACCAACACTTAGATGGTTCCTCGGTGTGACCCTCAAGTCACTTAACCCTAAAGGCACACCCCGCAAGGCACCGCAAGACACCACTCTCAAGTGAGGTAACTCAATGACATGCGCAATCCACTAGAGTTGCTTTTGGCGCTCCGCCGAGGAAAGCACAAGAACCTCTTACAATCAACTGGAGGTGGCCAAGAACAATCTCCTTCTCTTGCCAACGCCTCCAACAATCTCCAAGCTGGCTAGGAGCGGTACTCTCCAAGAGTAACAAGAAATCCACCGGCTAAACCACCCACAAGTGCCACTAGATGCCCTTAAGCTATGCAATGCACTTTGGGATCACTCAATCTCACTTATGATTTGCAATCAAGCAAGAGAAATGAGTGGGAAGAGAAGCTCTAGCTCAAAGGATGCACAAGAATATTAGAAATCACGAGAGAGCTCCCCAAGGGCCAGCCAACAAGTATTTATAAGCATCCCAACGAATAGAGCCGTTATACCCCTTCACTGGGTCCTTTTCGGGATGACCGGACGCGCCGGTAAAAACTGACCGGACGCGCTCAACCGCGTCCGATCCTCCAACGGTCACTGAACCCCAACTGTCAAACCAACGACCGGACGCGCCCTAGGCAACGATCGGACGCGCCCGTCAAACAATCGGACACGCCGCTCAAATGACCGGACGCGCCGATCGCACAGTACCGCATGCCTGCGAAACATCGACCGAACGCGCTCCAGGCAACAACCAGACGTGACAGTGCCAGCGTCCGGTTAGAGTCTAGTAAGATCCCTCAATGACTAGACGTGTCCGATCATGTGTGACCAGACGCGCCGCGCGTCTGATTGACCTTGCGAACCTCAGTTCCCTCTGGGCGCCTGACCGGACGTGCCGGTCCCGCGAGTGACCGAACGCGCCGGTTGCAAACCCTAACACCTGCGCGCCTGACTGCTGCGCTGAACAGACTGGACGCATCCGGTCATACCATGACCGCGTCCGATGTAGCGTCCGGTCACCTCTGTGACCTCCGTTCGCCTCCATTTCTTTTCCGACTTCCGGCGTAGTGGAAAATAGGCTTTTCAACTCCTCGAAAACGCCTGAATCCCGCGCTCGCAAGCTCGGTGGGAGGGAGAGAGATACCCAAACCCTCTCTACCGCACAAACTTCATCGCCTTCGTAAATGTGCCAACACCAACAAGTGATCACCACCTTGTGCACGTGTGTTAGCCTTTTCATAATCATTTTCGAAGGTTTTCCAGTTAGCTCACTAGGCCCTACATGCAATGCACTTCATGAATTCACCTAGTGGCCCCGTGCATCGAATAACCGATAAGACTTCCCCTCTTAATAGTTCGGCTATCGATCCTAAACCACTCACACCCTCTACGGTGTCTTGAGTGCAAAACAAAATAGCCTTATGGTTATATCTTTGCCTTGAGCCCATTTTGTTTTTCCAAAAGATATGATCCACTTCATATCATCACATGACCGTCTCGATCCATCGACCTTGACTTCACTTGCTCTTCACCGTTGCATCGGTCCGTCGGCGCCAAGTCTTGCTCAAGCTTCACCATCGCATGGTTCTTCGCTTCGAAGCCTCGACTTGCCCTTCACCTTCACAACCGGTCCATCGAGCCAAGCATCATCTTGGTCTTCATCATCTTGGTCACATGAGTCAATGTCATGTCTCATATTCAATGACCACCTTTATCTAAATCATCCACTTAGATACAAAGGTTAGTCCAAGGTTTCATCAATTAGCCAAAACCAAACTAGGGACTTTCAACTCCCTCTTTTTGGTAATTGATGACAACCCTCACAAAGATGATTTTGATAATAAAAGTTTTGAACTTGTCATATTTGTCGAATCATTTTGCTCATAAGTAAAGTTTGGACAATTATCACAAGCTCGGTTTTGATAGCATTAGCTCCCCCTACATACGTGCATAGAGTTTAGATTGAAAGCTTTGCACATATGTATTGATAGAAGTGTTTAGAGAGTAATTCTACCAAAATGATGCTAAGGTGTAAGAAATGGACCTTTGAAGCATGATACCAATCGGAGTTGCCTTTTACACCATCCTTAGCATCATGAAGTAACTAGACAACCATCACAACTCAAGAACCCCGTGAGATCAACATTATAGTAAAGGTTCTTGGACCACTTGTAAAGTTTAAGGCATGTCTAGATACCACATGTAAACTATTCCTATGCATGCTAGTAGATCATTTTATCATTCAAGTTCTATACTAGCATTGCACCACAAAAGCATGTATATTGAATTTAAATACATGTGCAATGAGCAAGTCATATGAGAATGCACAAACAAATACAACAACTTTGTTTATGAGCTTGCTCCCCCTACTTGTGTGCATCAAAATTTTATTTACCCCTTTATCATGTTGAATCATCTTTTTCTCTCCCCCTTTGTCAACAACTTACCCAAAAATGGGATCAAATTGTGGAGAGAAAAACAATGTTTGATGGAGTATGTTAGAATTTATCAAATTTAGTTCAACCTAGAACACTTGCCAAAGATATTTAATTCGATTTGAACCAAAGACAAGCTTCTTCACACCTCATAATAAGGGTTATCTTGCTTATGTTGAATTAAACACGTATAGCAAATCTTCTAGATTCAACACTGGGTTTGCAAGCTCAACAACATGTCATATGCCACCACTAGATCAAAATAAGCATAGAAGCAATAGTGGTAACATATATCCATCAAATTCATTTGATTTATCATGAATGCTCATGCGTACCACTTATTTATGTCTACATGCTCTAGCAAGTCCTTAGCATAGGATGAATGACATGTCAATCAACTTTTACCTTGCAATGTCGAAGGAGAGGCATGTCAATAAGTGGGTGAGGTGCATTCAACTCATGTTTGAGAAATCAAGAATGTTCAACTCATTTCTTAGCTTGCAAAACCTCTTTTCATCAAGTGGCTTGGTGAGAATATCGGCAAGTTGATCATCGATGCCAACACTTTCAATGGCAATATCTCCCTTTTGTTGATGATCTCTAATGAAATGATGCCTTATGTCAATATACTTTGTTCTTCAATGTTGAACCGGGTTTTGTGTCATCTTGATTGCACTTTCATTATCACATAGCAATGGCACATTCTTGAAGTTGAGGCCATAATCCTTCAAAGTTGATTTCATCCATAGCAATTGTGCACAACAACTCCCCGCACTCATATATTCGGCTTCGGTGGTAGAGATTGCCACACTATTTTGTTTCTTTGATGACCATGACACAAGTGATCTTCCAAGTAATTGACATGTGCCACTTGTGCTATTTCTATTGATCTTGCAACCCCCATAGTCGGAGTCTGAATATCCAATCAATTCAAAATTTGACCCCTTGGGATACCATAGTCCAACATCTCTTGTTTGCTTCAAGTACCTCAATATTCTCTTTGCGGCCGTGAGATGACTCTCTCTAGGTGAGGCTTGATATCTAGCACACATACAAACACTAAACATGACATCCGGCCTTGATGCGGTGACATAGAGTAGACTTCCAATCAAAGACCGATATTCCTTTTGATTCACCATTTTGCCATCAAGATCACTATCCAAATTTCCATTTGTACCCATTGGAGTTGAAATTTGCTTTGCATCTTGCATTCCAAACTTCTTCAACATGTCCCTTATGTATTTTCCTTGACTCACAAATGTTTTATTCTTTAATTGCTTGACTTGGAGACTAAGGAAGTAGCTAAGTTCACCAATCATAGACATTTCAAACTCTTTGGCCATCATAGCACTAAATTCTTCACAATAAACTTGATCGGTTGATCCAAAGATGATGTCATCAATATATATTTGCACTATGAATAGATCATTCCCAATCTTCTTGGTGAATAGAGTTGTATCAACCTTACCCATCTTGAATCCCTTAGAGAGAAGGAAATCCCTTAGCCTCTCATACCATGCTCTAGGTGCTTGCTTTAAGCCATATAAAGCCTTCTTCAACTTATATACATGGTTGGGTTTATTGTCATCTTCAAATCCAGGAGGTTGCTCAATAAAGACTAACTCATTGATGATTCCATTGAGAAATACACTTTTAACATCCATTTGATATAGTTTGATATTATGTGCACAAACATAAGCCAATAGAATCCTTATTGCCTCCAATCTTGCCACGGAAGCATATGTCTCATCATAGTCAAGACCTTCTACTTGAGTGTAACCTTGAGCAACTAGTCTTGCTTTGTTTCTCACCACAATGCCATCTTGATCTTGCTTGTTTTTGAACACCCACTTGGTTTTAATCATATTGTAGTCATTTGGCCTTTCCACCAATTCCCAAACATCATTTCTTGTGAAATTGTTAAGTTCTTCTTGTATAGCCATGATCCAATCGGCATCCTTTAAAGCTTCTTCTATTTTCTTTGGTTCTAAGATTGACACAAATGATGCATGCTCACAAAACATAGCCAATCTTGATCTTATTTGCACACCACTTCTAATATCACCAATAACACTATCAATGGGGTGATCTCTTGCAACATGTTGTGGTTGGAGTACTTGCACTTGATTGCTTGAGCTTGGTTGATCACTTGATGTATCTCGATGAGATGAACTAGCACCATGATCTTGCACTTGAGAGTCACTAGCTAGCTTGAATGGAGAATTGAGCACTTCATCTTTATCATCATCTTGAATATCAATTACTTGCTTTGCTCTAATGTCCCCAATGTCCATGTTTTTCATTGCTTCCACCAATTGAGTTCCACCAACATCATCTAGATTCTCTTCTTCATCTTGTGACCCATTGGTTTCATCAAATTGCACATCATGAACTTCTTCTAGAATGCCACTTGAATTGTTCCAAACTCTATAAACTTTGCTTGTAGTTGAATAACCAAGTAGGAACCCCTCATCACATCTCTTGTCAAACTTTCCCAATCTAGTGCCCTTCTTCAAGATATAATATTTGCAACCAAACACCCTAAAGTAAGAAATATTGGGCTTTCTTCCATGAAGTAGCTCATATGGGGTCTTCTCTAGCAATGGATGACAATATAGTCTATTGATGTAGTAGCAAGCGGTATTGATTGCTTCATCCCAAAATGATTGACTCACATTGTACTCATGAAGCATTGATCTAGCCATATCAAGCAATGTTCTATTCTTTCTCTCAACTAGGCCATTTGATTGTGGAGTGTACTTGGCCGAGAATTGATGTCCAATGCCATAGTGATCACAAAGTTCTTCAATTCTTGTATTCTTGAACTCACTTCCATTGTCACTTCTCACTTTCTTGATTCTAATCTCAAACTCATTGTGAACTCTAGTGAGAAAGGTCTTGAAGATGTTAAACACTTCACTTTTGTCACCAAGAAAGAATACCCATGTGAATCTTGTGAAGTCATCCACTATGACAAAACCATACTTATTATCACCTATGCTTGAGTATGTTGTTGGGCCAAATAGATCCATGTGCATCAAATCAAATACTTTGCATGTGCTCATTGTACTCTTCTTTGCATGTGAGCTTCCAACTTGCTTCCCGGCTTGATATGCACTACAAAGCTTATTCTTCTCAAATTCAACATCTTTCAAACCATTGACAAGATTGTGAGTTGTAAGCTTCTTCAATTGTTTTATGCCAACGTGACCAAGCCTTCTATGCCAAAGCTAACCCATGCTTGATTTGGAGATTAAGCAAGTTGTCAAAGAAGTTTCTCTAGCATTGAAGTCAACTAGGTAGAGATTCTCGTATCTAAAGCCCTTGAATGCCACATTTGAACCATCCATACTAATGACTTCCACATCATCAACCCCAAAGATACATTTGTAACCAAGATCACATATTTATGCCACGGATAGAAGATTGAAATCCAAGCTTTCAACTAGCAACACATTGGAGATACTCAAGTCATTTGATATTGCAATCTTGCCCAAGCCAATAACCTTGCCTTTCTTGTTATTGCCAAAAGTGATAGAATCAACACCACTATCATTGTCATTGATTGAATCAAACATTCTTGATGTACCGGTCATGTGTTGAGTGCACCCACTATCAATAATCCAATGCCTTCCTCTGGCTTTGTAATTGACCTACAAGCAAATCAATGAAGCTTAGGTACCCATTTTTGCTTGGGTCCTTGTAGGTTAGTAACTAAGCTCTTTGGTACCCAAATAGCCTTCTTCTTTGGGCCAACAATGGGTGTACCAATAAACTTAGCTTTCACACCCTTCACACCTTTGGTAAGCACATAGCAAGAATCAAAAGGTATAGCATTAACAAATTTCTTGCTTTGGTTCTTTTTATTGCAATTTTGCTCTAGGTACCCAACTTGCTTGCATCTATTGCAAAACCGACCATTGCCCTTCACAAAGCTAGGCTTTGGAGTTGTAAAGGCCGACTTGCCTTTCTTGGGGGTGTAGCCCAATCCCTCTTTGTTAAGAGAGAACCTTTGGCTACACAATCACTTAAGCAAGCGGGCCTCACCACCATAGGCCTTGCCTAGGACGTGAGTGAGCTCATCCACCTCTCTCTTGAGAGTCTCATTCTCAACTGTAACGTCCCGCCTCCTTGAGGCCGGGCCCGCTTACATCTGGCTGCTTTTCTAGGACATAGACTGCCCTCACAGACCAACACAAGTCTTTTCTGTGCACTTTGTCCTCACTCGTGCGCACCCGGAAAGAACTTCCCGGTCGGTCACCCATCGCTCCAGGCCAAGCACGCTTAACTTTGGAGTTCTTTCGAGATGGGCTTCCAGAAAAGAAGTTGCAACTTGTTGGTATGAGTATCCTATTAATCCTGTTAAGCCCTGGGCTGGAATGTTACATCCTCACCCCCTTAAGAGACCGACGTCCTCGTCGGTCAATCCCAAGCCAGGAACGTCCTCTCTTGGCCACGTCCGTGTGTCCAGTGCTAGCGCATGTGCCATGCTGTGTGACCACTCTGAGTCCACACCAGCCATGCGCACCATGCCTGTGCAACTGCGATACACGCGCCCGTGAAACCGCGAGAGTCGGCTCTGATACCATTCTGTAACGTCCCGCCTCCTTGAGGCCGGGCCCGCTTACATCTGGCTGCTTTTCTAGGACATAGACTGCCCTCACAGACCAACACAAGTCTTTTCTGTGCACTTTGTCCTCACTCGTGCGCACCCGGAAAGAACTTCCCAGTCGGTCACCCATCGCTCCAGGCCAAGCACGTTTAACTTTGGAGTTCTTTCGAGATGGGCTTCCAGAAAAGAAGTTGCAACTTGTTGGTATGAGTATCCTATTAATCCTGTCCTAGCCCTGGGCTAGGATGTTACATCAACCATTAGTGAGGTATCACAAGTGAGACCATCACTAGTAGTGGAGGTAGAGTTGGTGGTGGTGGATGAAGAGCTACAAGAAGGGTTAGCATTTGTCATGATGATAGGTTCATAAAAGGATTCATCAATTATATCATATGTAACACCTATATCACATGATACAACAACCTCCTTCTTTGCTTGTTGCTCAAGTAGCAATGAGTGAGATTTTTCAAGCTTGGAATGAGCTTTACCAAGATCCTTATGGTCTTCCACTAGACTCTCATGAGTGGTCTTAAGCTCACTAAGAACTTTCTTAAGTATTGCTACTTTCATTGAAAGCTTTTTACACTCCTTGTTCTTGGCAATAGCTATGTCTCTAGTTTGTTGCATCAGGTCATATAGTTGTTCTTTAGTTGGTTCATCATCATCATTTTCACTATCATTATCATTATCATTATCATTATCATTATCACTATCATGAACATATTCCACGGGCGCCGGCGGCTCCCCTCCGAGCGGCACGGTGACAGTGGCGCTCCGGTAGCTAGAGTTGACGAGCGCACGGCACCTGGTGCGGAGAGCATCATGGCTACACGGGGCAAAGCACGACGAGGTGGAGATGGTGGCCTTGGTGCAGAGCTGTGGAGTGCTTGGTGTGGAGGGATGACGGCGGCCATGGGACTCGACCCGGCCGTCCATGGCGGAATTGGCCGCGCCCTACGCGAGCGAGCGCCAGAGAGCGAGGGAGGGGCTCAGACGTCTGCCCTTGAGGGCACAGAGGCACGGGGCACGCATCCAGGGAGGTGGAGCACGTGGCAGCTGCAAACTCATGCATGGTCGCCACGAGGCAAAATGTCGAGCACGTGGCGGGCGCGGTTCAGCCTGACTTCGGATCCAATTTCAGCATATTCCAGCGAAATTCGGAACAGACGCCCTATACAAAAGATCTTCATCTTTATCTGGTATACCAACTTGATTAAGGGTGATAGGCCATTAGAGCAACATATTAGTAGGTAATTAGGCTCCAAAGTCGACACTGTCAGCGACTTGATAGTGATTAAGCTTTGCTCGGTTTTCACTAGTTTTGAGATGCCAAACTTGATCCAACTAATTCCAACTTTTTACATGTTCTTCTCCAAGGAATATACTCCAACTTTTATATTTGGCTCAACTTAAGTTGCTTAACAAAAATTGGAGAACGCGGAATGCCAACGTATCGATGTCGAAAGGTAACAAAGTAAACTTTTGCTGTTTTCGAAACTATTTTTGAAGATCCAAATGAACTCCAGACTTGATGAGACCTGATTCATTGGATCCATCATGAAAAGTACTTCAACTCCTAGTAAGTAATTAAATTGAGCTACCACACCAATTTAGAAGATACAATTGCATGAACATGGCAACTTTCTGCTGCTAATTCAGGACTTAGAATATTCTAAGTGTTGGGAAACAGCCCTAAACTTGGCTTGTGGTCCCTTTTTGAGTATGTTCCACACATTTTCATGACTTGACTCTTAAACAAAGTTTGTTCCTTATAAAATTCTCTACAACTTTGTAAAAGGGTGCATAGTCATGTAGAACTTCCAGGTCACACTTTTGAAATGGTCAAACACAAGGGTTCTAGGGTCCATACATGGTCAACCATCACTTAGAAGCACATTTAGGCAAAATGATCAACATGAACATTGTTCCATTAAGTGTCCTAAGTGTAATTAAGGGGTTGTAGAGGCCAAACATACACACCATGCATAGGTTGCACAAAAGTGTAGGCCTCACATGCCTTGAAACATAGAATTCAGTGAACTGCTATAGTTGTTTCATGTGGTTGTTTCAAGATACATGCTACCCATGTTTCCCTAGGTTGTTCCACATGTTGCAAAGGTTTGTTGCACATGTTGTACTTGTATGTTGCATAAGCACTAGTTCCCATGGGAGGTAAGGCATATTTCAGTTATAATCCAAATAAGCATATAACTTATCATTTCATGTGACTTTTTGATTCTAAACTTCATGAAACTTTTCCAGGGATCAATATAGATAGGTACTAAGGTGAGACACATGAAGATATTGCCATAACACCACCCAAGTATATATCTTTGAAAAGGTACCTATATGTAAAGCAATGATGCAACATCCACTTTAGGTTAGGCTCATCTACATAGGTTGACCTTGACATTGTCATCTTCACTTAATCTGTCATATTTGAGCTCAAACTCACTACTTAATAAGTGACAAACACCTAGGGTGTTACAGCCCTCCCCCCTTAAAAGAATCGCGTCCCGAGATTCGGAATGGAAGACCTTTTTAAGGAAGAGAGGCACGCTATCTAGTTCCCATCATCTGCTATAGCATTCGGCTACAAAGCTTTGACATTGGTGGAACTAATTTGGTCAAGGCACTTTCTGATACTTCCTCTTCATGGTAAAATTTGTCTGAAGAATTTCCTTCATTGACTTCCATGAAGCATTGTTACTTTGGGAGGAATCCCAGATAGCACATTACTACATTCTCAATGTACGGAGATCATTTGGTCCATGAGTGACCACTCACAAGCATTTGATTCTTTAATGAACATAACATGGTCCGTATGAACTTTACACTAGACCGAACTCTTCAGAAGTATACTCGTCGAAATGACTCTATGTTCACAAAGTTTGAAAAGTAGCCCTCTACCAGAATGGCTTGAGCGCAACCTTCCAAATGGGGTGAGATCATAGATGACAAACATCCTCTGAGGTTATAGGATACTGATTAACCAATTGACAGGGTCTATGTTGGTCGTAAATGTTCAATCCTTCTGATATCAACTAATGAAAAACTACTTAAGGTTCTATGTGTGCAGTTCTCTTTCTCTGATGACAACACTGTATTATCTGGGTCTATCGAGGGGTTAGTGAATGTGATAGCTGACTCTGTCGGCTTCGTATTCCTGCCAACAGCTACCTAATAAGATTCTTTTATCCAAAGACAATAGTTATCTGGGTTGAATCAGATGCAACCTCTTGGATAAAAACCTTTACAAGGTACCAAAGTATGTCACCATTGGAAAATAATTACTAAAGAAAGATGTAGCGAGGCCTTAAGGACAACAAAAGTTGTAATATTTACTAAACCGCGGGGAGTAGTCTACCACCAAGCGATTGAGTAAAAATTTTCCTTCGTGACTTAGTTGCACTGTAAGTTGAGTTGACTTGCAGCGTAGCAACTTTGCCAGGCCAACCTTTCACCATGAGACTTTCTCTTTAGGGTCATATAGCAGCTCTAAGATGAGAAATTTGTTGTTTGATACTTCTCAGATTGCTTTCGAATATTCCTCAACACTTTGTCCAACAAAGTTATGAACAAACCGTTTGTGGCACCTAAGGGCACAAGGATGTTGATCGAAACTAGGGCATGCTTTCTCTAATTCTTCACCGCAGCTGATTGAACATCTTGCACTATCTGTGTGATTGTCCAAGATGGAATTGACTTGATCACAATGGCTCTAGAAGATAGAATATCACTCAATTTGTTGGCTAGTTGATTAACTTCTTATTGGTTATTGATCTGTAAGACATAGCCTTCATAGCTACCAAGGGGTCGTTACCTAGTCGGAGGTTAACGTTCCTATTGGTAACTAATCAGTTGTCTCACAACCTAAAAATTCTAAATCTTCACTCTTGTCCACAATAATCGTGGTTTATACAGAACAGATGGTTGCCATCGAAGTCAGCAGATATGGAGTCTCACCAGAGATGGTTGATCTCGATTGTATGGTCATTATGCCTACAAAGGTTAAGATTTGCATAATGTGATGATCGAGTCTTATCCAACGGATGACTTGTCCAACAGTAAGTGTTGTGTGTCCCTTTTATCCAACAGAGATGAGATACTTTACTCACTAGATGATGTTCGTCAATACTAGGACAACTAAATAGAGTCACTTGTCTACCACCTATTGCAGTCTGTTAATGTTTATGTCAGTAACCTGTTCTTCAAAGGTTATCCTCTTAGCAACTTCAGGAGAAAGCTCTACTACTTTTGGTCCAATATAAGGGTCTTTTGATAAGATATGGAAAGACAACCAAGGAAGAAGGTCACGTGAAATTCACATCAGTGTTGTTCTGCAATGGATTATGATTAGAAACCATGATACCAGCGCATGCCGAGCAGCACAACCTTGTGTGTGCACCCATAGGAGGCTCTTGGTTTTGTCGTGGCACCATTAGTTGCTACTCATAACACCATTACTGAACACACACCTGATGAGGAAGTTCAACTGGCACAGATTAGGTTGTCCGAACAAGCACCATACCAAGGAGGGATAGCAAGTAAAGGTAGTCACAAGGTTTAGAATCAACGAGGAGGTGATCCAAAAATTAACACACACCACAAGGGAACATAGCTCAATTCCAAAAGACAACTGAGCAATGGACTCTTACTTAAATTCTATGCACGACTTGTGTCCACCAAAGTAAGGACAAAACGAAAGATTGCCACGAGATTTGGTCATGTTGGACCACAACATGAGATCAAGACTGGTAAACATCTCGAGACTTGAGAAGGTTGGGGACGGATTAAGCAAATTCCAAGGGCGAAAACCGATATGTAGTCATAGATTGAGTTGATAAGGTAGATACATGAATTTACAAGCACACGATTTAGAGGCCATAGCAGAGAGACATTGTGTCACACTGCTAACCTTTGGGAAAGGTAACCGGAAGGTCCAATATGGATTTGGGTACGGTCTCCACAACTGGCAATGTACGAACCATGGTCAAAGGCTAGCGTTAATGAAAGTTAACTTGGTTGGTCAGTCGACAAGGGTCTTCTCAAAAAGGGTTGCAAAACATCCACGGCTTATGCAAACATATAGGAGAACTAAACTTTGGGCTTTCGGTCAAGCAAAGGCATGGATACAAACATTCAAGGGCTAACCACCAAGTCTACCGGCTCAGGCTCCTAAGAGAGAGAACCTAATTGTAGACAACACCAAGAGATTATTTCACGTAACTCGAGTGTTGCTCTAAGATAAAGCTATTCGACACTCGCATGCTTACTGAGGACAAACGAGGTGACAACTATGGCACTACCAAGATAACAAGCATACATACAACATCACAATCAAGCAATCATTTGAGAAAATTCAAACGAATGGGCTTAAGCAACCAATACAAGGCACAAGGCTCACCCAAAATAAGCATTTATCTCAAGCATGAACTAACTACAAGTTTAGCTCTAAACAAATACTAGCTAAGGTGGGTAATTTAGCATGGGCATAGAATCTGGACAGTAGCACTGTGGTTACTTGTTTCAACGGTAACTGAGGTTGTAGACATCCCACAAAAGTGATCCTAGGCTTTTTAGAAAGCTTAGGAAGATGACTACACTTTAGTTACTCATACCAACAGCTAATTCATAGCTTAACATGACCAAAAATTGCTAATGTTTCAGATCTGTACCAATATGGACAGAAAACTGACATGAACTTCAAAGATGCATAATTAGAGTTCTAGGGACACAACAAGGCTGAGCCTTAACTTTATGTAAAGCTTATTAAGTTGTCTATAACTTTCTTATTATCATATTAAGATGATTCTATAGCTAACAAGGCCAAACAAGACAAAGAAGACATCTCTGCCCAGATTTGGACAGATTCTGTCGTTCCATTTTGCAAGCTCATAACTAGAGATTTATATCACCACAATTAGTGCTATAGGACATCTTAGAAAGCTTAGAAAAAGTACTACACTTATTCTATTATCTCCAAGACATGATTCCATATGCACATAGGTCAAACAAACCAAACATTCAGTTCTAATCAGAGCATAAGCAAAACCTGACAGTAAACTTTTAAAATTCATAACTTTCAAACCATAAGACCTAGGGTCATGAAATTTTAGGACAAGCTAGACAAGTAAGTTAGCTACAACTTTGGTATTCTCCATAACTACATAAAACACCATTATGACTATGAAAGCATCACTACATTGATCACAAGTTACTTATCATTTGAACAAGGGTGAGAGGAGCATAGCTATGCATAAAGCAATACTCATGAAGATGCATGCTTCGTCCTATTCGTCCTCACAAGATTGCCAACCTAAGGTGACGATCACGTTCCATGTCGGTGGCATAATACGCACTCTCTCGATATATAGCTAGTCGTCAGCTACATTCGACTTACGCATTCATGGTTAGCGTACCTACAGAAAAGTTTCATTGCAGCCCAACATTTCCCCAAATATAGCACACAATGAAATAGGAAGGTAAAATTCTAAGCACTCCCATATACATATACCCCTGTATACGTACATGTAGCACCAAAACTACCCGAATCATTAATCTCCCACAATTAAGTACCTTCATATATACATGTGTGTAACATGTAAATAATCCAATAACCAAAACTAGCTCTCCCCTAGACCGATAGATGTTCGATCATGCTCTCACAACTCACACTTACCTGAGCGTAGGTGCGATGTTGCATAAAAGTAAACTAGCGACACATATGGCTATTTCATATATGAAGGCTACCTCTAATCTAACACACCGGTAGCATAGTATAGGAGAGTCATCACACATACATACCTTGGCCTGGGCGTAGATGCATAAATGAAAAACCCCCAAGTTAGTACTTATATAAGCCACCTAATAATCCTTATATGGGCATAAGGAAATTGACCACTGGCATACTTAGGTTTAAAATTTAGATTTGACAAACCTATATATAACTATAAGTTGATAAAACTGATTTTATAAAACAAAACCTTTGTTTTAAATACACATATGACAAGTTTAATGTTGAATCTTACTCTGATACCAGCTGTAACAGAACCGTCCAAATTATAAGAGCACAAGTACAAAAACAATCACCGGAGTGATCAAATTCTCACACTTGAGCCCATATAACTCCGGTAGTCCAATGAAATCACGAGGGATTTCAAACCAACCAACATACAAGCCAAGATCGTAGTGATTCAACATAACAAGTCACATGTTACAACCATTTCACAAGTAATTCAATATACATCGGAGTTCAACATAGTTATTAGAACTTACATTGAAAAGTAGCGGAAGCAAAGTAATTTGAAACTAACATTATTCTTATTTCAAATACATGCCAGTACCAAGGTCGACTTCCAACAAAAGCATTAAAGAGAAGATAACTTAGAAGGATCATGCCCATGATCATACTCCGCCACTAAGGCAGGAGCCAACCAACTCTTGCAGTCGCCATGATACATCACAACCTGCAACAAGTGGGGATAAAACCCTGAGTACAAGAAGGTACTCAGCTAGACTTACCCGTCAGAAACCAGAAATAAAGTAACACCAAGGATCATGCAAGGCTGATATAAAGTGGAGCTAGCCTGACAACATTTTGCATAAAAGCTTAATATGGATAAGTAGTCATTAATGCTTAAGCATCAAGTTAATTATCATTAACCTGTCCTCTATATTAGAACCTGTACTAGAGCACTCACTTTATTAGGAGCAAACAATATTAACCATAGCAGGTATAATTTGAGGCAACCTTTCTATCGTTATCCAATTAACCATCCGTTCAATTTAATGGAATCTACGTTGCCGCTGCTCAAGTCAAGTGCTCACTAACCGGGAGCGACGGCGATTCGAATCGAATTCCTATTCAGCTAGAGGGGTATTTCTAACACTCACCGCGCAGGCCCCTGCTAGGGTCGCACAAGCCACCTTTTCATATGATTCAGGAATCGCAGGTCCGAATGATGTTGCGACCCCAAGGGCGACACTCTGCCAGGTGATAGGGACTCTAACCCCCCCTTGGTCTCACGCTAATGTCCCCAAGCACATCCTTTCTCTCCTCCAAGAAGCAACCTATCATTCGATTCCCGGCCTGAATCACATTACTCGGCTTCGCGGTCGGAACGACTTATCCGGCCAACTAAGTGTTAGACTGCGTTCAACATGACTCAAGGACGTACAGCGAATCGGTCCTTAAATGACTCAGACGGGGATAGATTCACACCCAAGACCTCCATGCCTTGTTGCTTCACTATCGTCATCCCGCCCGGTCTCATTTCATTTTATTAACACATGGTTCCATTCCACGATAGCAAATATAGCCAACCGTGCCATATATGAATATCCCTATATCTCACAGGTGACAGGAAATCACCTGACTTCTACCGCTTAAAGCAGGGCTAAGCATCTACTCGATCCTAGTCTATGTAGGATTCAAGGATTCATATATCTGGACAAGGAATGATATAATGCAGCAAGGTTTTCAACCAACTCCTACCACTTAATGCAACAATACTTATAACATATATAGAATTAACTGCTTTGAAGGTAGGAGGCTTATAATGCTCTGGGGCTTGCCTGGGATCCGACTCAAGTTAGAGTATGTCAGATGAGTTCGCTTGGCGAGCATCTTCTAATCTACCACTTGTCCGGTCCTTCGATCTTCGGGATGGATCCACCAACTCCATCTTCGGGTTTGGCTCCACCTTAGGTCCTTCACGTGCTTCAGCTAACGTACCTAAATGAGGTGCAACAATGCATATGTATGAATGCATAGAAATGCAATAAACAAAGTAATCAAACAAGCATACCAAAGTTCTCCTAAACACCTAGAGCTAATTAACTTAATCCTCACTAAGGCATAACATAGAAGATTGCAAACACATCAATCAAGACACAAGTCTTATAAGATCCTAGGGTACCAAACCAAGTATCAACAAAGACATGTGTCACACTTCAATACACAAGCATGGCAAA
Organism: Saccharum hybrid cultivar R570; assembly: GCA_038087645.1. Lineage (NCBI taxonomy): Eukaryota > Viridiplantae > Streptophyta > Magnoliopsida > Poales > Poaceae > Saccharum > Saccharum hybrid cultivar. The sequence continues at coordinate 71,087 of JAQSUU010000695.1, read as the reverse complement.
GTTAATCAAAGCACTAGAACTAGAAATTGCCACATTCTGGGCATCAGAACAGCAGCTAAGTAATTTAATCATAACTGGAGATCTACAACTCTAAATGACTTGCAAGAAGACATTATGGAAAGCTCATGACATTATCTAAATTTCATTTAATATCATCACAGCATGATTCCAAAGTTAGCATGTCGAATTTACACAAATACAGAAACTGGTCTAACAAGACAGAGAGCAAGAAATTCTGTACCCCAACTTTAAATAGTTATAACTCCTAAACCACATGGCCAAATGCCACCAAATTTTAACAGCATCTAGATACATAAATTATCTACAACTTTTGTATAAATAAGTTTCACAACAAAGCACATTATCATGAAGAACTTTGCTAAGTTCCCAGATCTGTCCAGAAACCTCATTTGCAAGAAATAATTATTAACTTATGTTGCAAACATATAATTAGACAAAACCAACTTTACCAACATTTCACACATGACTAATGAACACCAGAAAACTTAGTGTCCATTTCTAAATAAATTCTTTTAATGCCTTTTTTTAATTTATTTAAATCATTAGGTGGAATTATGAACACATATCAAAAGTGCACAATAAATTCTACCAAAATTACAGTGGTCTACAAATGCTACCAAAAGTCTACTATCCAAATTTCAAGCCATTTGGACAAGTATATCAATCTCTATGAAAAAGACAAATAGCTATTGCAATAAATCATGTGAGAGCAAGTTAAACCTAAAACTCAATATTTTCTGTGAACACATGGCCATAGAATGAACTAACATCAACGAGCAACATCATAATAAGGTGATGGAACAACATTTTCTATTTTATCATTTATATATTATTTATAAGCTATTTATTAAGCCATAAACAAGTTAACTCAATAACTTGAGAATACAGTAAGCAATGGCCATGAAATTTATACTACAGTACATCCATAGCATGGAAATACTACCATAAAAATTTCACATCATTTGGAGCAACACAACTCAAGATATAAAATGACAAGCAATATAATGTAGATTTCCTTATTTATCAAGGTCAAATCAAAACCTTAAGAAAACAGTAAAAAACTAGTGTGTTTAATATTTTTCCTAGCAAGTACATGTCATCACAAAATTAACAAAGCAAAAATCACTATTTTTGGAGTTCTAAAACTCAAGATATGACTCTGGTCAAGTTTATAAGCATTTAAGAGCATTTTTAAAGCTTAAATAAAAACATCAGTAAAATTCTTTAAACATCTAACATATTATAACTCTACTGCATAGGTATTTTCTCAAGGTTTCCAAAAAGTCCACATTTGCTATTTTTGGAATTACCTAGCATGAACTATGGAATTTAGAAGATTTACACAAAATCTAATATTCAAAATCAGCATTTCCTAACCCTGACTGAATTTGCTAGGCGCACCCAAACATACACCCAAACTCTATCACCACTTAACCGACATGCGGGACCCGCTGCCTAGATGGCCCCACCTATCATCCCCAGAGAAAGAATAAAGAGAGGGAGTCGATCCTCTTCTTCCTCCGGCCGACGAGGAAAACAGAGGAGGCGACGGTGGCTTGCCTGCCGGCCGACCTCCGGCTAGCCGGGCGGCGCTCCTATGGCGAGCGATGGCGGCAGAGCATCACCACGCCCGTCCGCACCCATGGGTGGTCGCAATGTGGCGGGAGATGGTCAGTAGGTGACTGGCCACGGGAGCAGCCGGCTGACCCGCGGCGGCTAGCAGTAGGCCGGCTCCGGCGGCTGCAATGGCCGAGGAAACGGTGGGCGAGCATCAGGGGGCTTGTGCGCTCTCGTGGGTAGTCGCGGCTCGCACCGTGGTGGTCTGACGTGGCCCAGCCACGGGCGCCGGCGGCTCCCCTCCGAGCGGCACGGTGACAGTGGCGCTCCGGCAGCTAGAGTTGACGAGCGCACGGCACCTGGTGCGGAGAGCATCATGGCTACGCGGGGCAAAGCACGACGAGGTGGAGATGGTGGCCTTGGTGCAGAGCTGTGGAGTGCTTGGTGTGGAGGGATGACGGCGGCCATGGGACTCGACCCGGCCGTCCATGGCGGAATTGGCCACGCCCTACGCGAGCGAGCGCCAGAGAGCGAGGGAGGGGCTCAGACGTCTGCCCTTGAGGGCACAGAGGCGCGGGGCACGCATCTAGGGAGGTGGAGCGCGTGGCAGCTGCAAACTCGTGCATGGTCGCCACGAGGCAAAATGTCGAGCACGTGGCGGGCACGGTTCAGCCTGACTTCGGATCCAATTTCAGCATATTCCAGCGAAATTCGGAATAGACGCCCTATACAAAAGATCTTCATCTTTATCTGGTCTACCAACTTGATTAAGGGTGATAGGCCATTAGAGCAACATATTAGTAGGTAATTAGGCTCCAAAGTCGACACTGTCAGCGACTTGATAGTGATTAAGCTTTGCTCGGTTTTCACTAGTTTTGAGATGCTAAACTTGATCCAACTAATTCCAACTTTTTACATGTTCTTCTCCAAGGAATATACTCCAACTTTTATATTTGGCTCAACTTAAGTTGCTTAACAAAAATTGGAGAACGTGGAATGCCAACGTATCGATGTCGAAAGGTAACAAAGTAAACTTTTGCTGTTTTCGGAACTATTTTTGAAGATCCAAATGAACTCCAGACTTGATGAGACCTGATTCATTGGATCCATCATGAAAAGTACTTCAACTCCTAGTAAGTAATTAAATTGAGCTACCACACCAATTTAGAAGATACAATTGCATGAACATGGCAACTTTCTGCTGCTAATTCAGGACTTAGAATATTCTAAGTGTTGGGAAACAGCCCTAAACTTGGCTTGTGGTCCCTTTTTGAGTATGTTCCACACATTTTCATGACTTGACTCTTAAACAAAGTTTGTTCCTTATAAAATTCTCTACAACTTTGTAAAAGGGTGCATAGTCATGTAGAACTTCCAGGTCACACTTTTGAAATGGTCAAACACAAGGGTTCTAGGGTCCATACATGGTCAACCATCACTTAGAAGCACATTTAGGCAAAATGATCAACATGAACATTGTTCCATTAAGTGTCCTAAGTGTAATTAAGGGGTTGTAGAGGCCAAACATACACACCATGCATAGGTTGCACAAAAGTGTAGGCCTCACATGCCTTGAAACATAGAATTCAGTGAACTGCTATAGTTGTTTCATGTGGTTGTTTCAAGATACATGCTACCCATGTTTCCCTAGGTTGTTCCACATGTTGCAAAGGTTTGTTGCACATGTTGTACTTGTATGTTGCATAAGCACTAGTTCCCATGGGAGGTAAGGCATATTTCAGTTATAATCCAAATAAGCATATAACTTATCATTTCATGTGACTTTTTGATTCTAAACTTCATGAAACTTTTCCAAGGATCAATATAGATAGGTACTAAGGTGAGACACATGAAGATATTGCCATAACACCACCCAAGTATATATCTTTGAAAAGGTACCTATATGTAAAGCAATGATGCAACATCCACTTTAGGTTAGGCTCATCTACATAGGTTGACCTTGACATTGTCATCTTCACTTAATCTGTCATATTTGAGCTCAAACTCACTACTTAATGAGTGACAAACACCTAGGGTGTTACAATAGTCATCTTTCTTTTCCAATAGTCAAAGGAAGAAACTCCATCAAAGAATGGTGGCTTGCCCCCAACACGATTGAACACAATTTGAGCCATTTTTCACACCGAAGGATGTTAAGCCTTGATTAAAACGGTGACCACGGCTCTGATACCACTTGTAAGGTCCTAGATGGCTAAAGGGGGTGAATATCCTATAAAAATTCTACAAGAACCACTAAGCAAACTTGTTAGAATAACAAACGGCGTAAAGCGAGTTTTGCTTAGCCTGCGGTTGTGATGCAAGCCTCTTATCCACAAGTCTAGTAGATTATGATCTCTAGTTCACACAAGAGCTAAGTCACTAAACTTACACTAGTGAGCAAGCTAATAACTACTAGCAAAGGCTACCACTAGAGCTACACAAGATAAACTAGTAAATGTAAATCAAGAGAGAGGATTGTGAATCTTATACCGACGGTGGAGTGAAGATGTTGCCAATCACCAAGATGATATACAATCAATAAATATTGACAACAACACAATATGAAGACCAATCACCGGGAGACAAGAGACATAATATTTTTATTCACCCGGTGTTCACTTGTGCACCGACAAGCTATGACACCGGTTGTGTCGACCAACACTTAGATGGTTCCTCGGTGTGACCCTTAAGTCACTTGCCCCTCAAGGCACGCACCGCAAGGCACCGCAAGACACCACTCTCAAGTGAGGTAACTCAATGACACGCGCATTCCACTAGAGTTGCTTTTGGCGCTCCGCTGAGGAAAGCACAAGAACCTCTTACAATCAACCGGAGGTGGCCAAGAACAATCTCCTTCTCTTGCCAACGCCTCCAACAATCTCCAAGCCAGCTAGGAGTGGTACTCTCCAAGAGTAATAAGAAATCCACCGGCTAAACCACCCACAAGTGCCACTAGATGCCCTCAAGCTATGCAATGCACTTTAGGATCACTCAATCTCACTTATGATTTGCAATCAAGCAAGAGAGATGAGTGGGAAGAGAAGCTCTAGCTCAAAGGATGCACAAGAATATTAGAAATCACGAGAGGGCTCCCCAAGGGCCGGCCAACAAGTATTTATAAGCATCCCAACGAATAGAGCCGTTATACCCCTTCACTGGGTCCTTTTCGGGATGACCGGGCACGCCGGTCGAAACTGACCGGACGCGCTCAACCACGTCCGATCCTCCAATGGTCACTAAACCCCAACGGTCAAACCAACGACCGGACGTGCCCCAGGCAACAACCGGACGCACCCGTCAAATGACCGGACGCGCTGCTCAAACGATCGGACGCGCCGATCGCACAGTACTGCGTGCCTGCGAAACATTGACCGGACGTGCTCTAGGCAACGACCGGACGTGACAGTGCCAGCGTCCGGTTAGAGTCTAGTAAGCTCCCTCAACGACCGGACACGCCGCGCGTCTGATTGACCTTGCGAACCTCAGTTCCCTCTAGGCGCCTGACCGGACGCACCGGTCCCGCGAGTGACCGGACGCGCCGGTTGCAAACCCTAACACCTGCGTGCCTAACTGCTACGCTGAACTGACAGGACGCGTCCGGTCATACCATGATCACGTCTGGTGCAGCGTTCGGTCACCTCTATGACCTCCATTTGCCTCCGTTTCTTTTCCGACTTCCGGCGTAGTGGAAAATAGGCTTTTCAACTCCTCGAAAACGCCTGAATCCCGCGCTCGCAAGCTTGGCGGGAGGGAGAGAGAGACCCAAACCCTCTCTACCGCACAAACTTCATCGCCTTCGTAAATGTGCCAACACCAACAAGTGATCACCACCTTGTGCACGTGTGTTAGCCTTTTCATAATCATTTTTGAAGGTTTTCCAGTTAGCTCACTAGGCCCTACATGCAATGCACTTCATGAATTCACCTAGTGGCACCCATGCATCAAATAACCGATAAGACTTCCCCTCTTAATAGTTCGGCTACCGATCCTAAACCACTCACACCCTCTATGGTGTCTTGAGTGAAAACAAAATGGCCTTATGGTTATACCTTTGCCTTGAGTCCATTTTGTTTTTCCAAAAGATATGATCCACTTCATATCATCACATGACCGTCTCGATCCATCGACCTTGACTTCACTTGCTCTTCACCATTGCATCGGTCCGTCGGTGTCAAGTCTTGCTCAAGCTTCACCATCGTATGGTCCTTCGCTTCAAAGCCTCAACTTGCTCTTCACCTTCACAACTGGTCCATCGAGCCAAGCATCATCTTGGTCTTCATCATCTTGGTCACATGAGTCAATGTCATGTCTCATATTCAATGACCACCTTTATCTAAATCATCCACTTAGATACAAAGGTTAGTCCAAGGTTTCATCAATTAGCCAAAACCAAACTAGGGACTTTCAACCGTGGACCGTATCGTACTCCATGTGATGACTGGTTTCATGGGACGCACGGTCCCGAGCTCTCTATTCAATGCGAGGACGTAGGTCACGGTTGTTGAGGGCGTGACGGAGATCGTAATTGCCATCATGGCGATCTTGTTCGTCACCGTATTGTTGTCCTTGACGATGATGGTCCCGGTGATCATTACGCCAGTTGTCGCTGCACCGGTCGTTGTCATTGTTATTGCTGCGGTGGCCGAGGCGCCGGTTATCATCGTGGGGAGGGTTTCCGCGATTGCCGTCGTTGCCTCCGTCAGCTCCTGGATTGACACCAGGCGCTATGTTGTCCATAATGCGGTTGTATGTGCCAGTGGGTGCACGTAAGCCACGTTGACCAGACCTGAAAGGTCGACTAGAGTGCTGGCGGCTCCTACTAGTCGCGCCAGACACGGACAGCGCCACAGCACGTTCATTGGTCTGAACCATGGTTGCCTGGAGATAAGCCTGCAAATCCTCCCGGATGTTTTGGATTTCCGAGGTATCCGGTAACCACTTTAGGCTTTCAATGGTGTAAGCCACGTTGGCGCTTGGGGTTTTGAATACTGGTCTGTTCCCCACCATGTTGAAAGCATCATTAAGGTTGCGCCCTTGCAGTTGATTACGCCTAACTACAGCATCAGCTTCTTGCTGGTCGTGGTCTGCTTGCTGTTGTGCTAGGCGTGCATCTTCATCTATGCGACGTTGAGCTCGGTCGGCATTGCGCTGTTGTCACTCTTGTCGTTGTTGATCGGTCTCGCCCCCAGCAGGTGGATCTTCATCTTGGCTAACCACATTGATCATGGCGCTACGCCTTGGAGGAAATGCCGGGATCTGAGGAAAGACTAGAGGATATAGCCTCTCCTCGTCACCGTTACTCACATGGTGTAATACCATGGTTTGAGTAGTCTCGCCGGACGCGGTGCTCGATCCAGAGCTCAAACGGCTATCTGTTTGGGTGGTATGGATCGAAACTTGATCAGAGCCCACCATATTGACGAAGTTGCATGGTTGAGGTCGAGGTCGAGCGGAGCACCCTTCAAGAGTTAAAGTGACTACTAGATTTGTACCCATCCGTTGAAAATGGGTGGCTCGAGCAGGTCGACTAGATCTGTTGTAGCCATTCAAGTTTTGCTCGGTAAACTGCTCTTGGAGCGAATCGACCAGAGCTAGGGTAAATGAGAGTTTGCCACCGAGCCGGTCGATGGAGTCGATCAGGTCGGTGTTGTCGAGTTTCCTCCCCTGGTAGCAAGGAAGAAGTCGACGAGTTGCCGATGTGGTCGGTGACGGTGCTGGTGCAGGCGGAGCCAAAGCCAGCGTAGTCGTAATCGATGCCGGTGTCGGGGAAGTAGTCGATGCAGATCGGATCTATGCCTCCTCCATGGTTGTGACGACGAAGTCGTTGGAGCCGGTGGTCCAGGTGATCTGGCCGATCGTGAACGTGAGGCCCACCGCCATGGCCATGGAATCGGGGAAGATGACCATCTCGCATGCCTGAAAAGCAGTACACACACCCCCTACCTGGCGCGCCACTGTCGACAAAACCTGGTCAGCAGTCTGCCGAGGGGTATGCCCAAGGTAGTAGATTGTCGGCAGACATGTGTGCAAGCCACGAACGAGATGGTGATGCAGAACAACACGCGGGTTTACCCAGGTTCAGGCTGCCGTGTGGGCGTAATACCTTATGTCCTGCTCTGCTTTGTTATTGCTGCCTCAAACAATGTATTACAAGCTAGATTGCCCTAGAGTGTGTTTCGATGTTTTCTAAGGGGGGTCCCCTTCCCTCCTTATATAGTCCAGGAGGCAGGGTTATAGATCTGGAAACTAATCTTAGCTAGTTACAATTGTCATATGGAGCCGGATAAGGATTTCTAACCTAACCGACCAAGACCTTGCTTGATCCCTAAGTCTGGTTTGATGCCTTGTGCGAGACTCCATCTCGATGATCTAGATCACGCGTCGTCATGTAATGGGCCGGACCGTTTGGTCTAGGCTTGCCCATGTCTAGCCGTAAGTGTATAGGGGTTTATATCCCCATAGATTATGAGATAGGTAGCACTATTCCAAGTGATGGAGCAATGGTGAAGATCATGATGATGGTGTGGTGACCATGTTGATTAAGTGCTCGGCTTGGAAAAGAAGAAGAAAAACAAAAAGCTCAAGGCAAAGGTGAAACTTGATAGGAGCCTTTTGGTTTGGTGATCGAGACACTTAGCAAGTGTGATCACATTTAGGATTGATAGCCGTACTATTAAGAGGGGTGAAACTCGTATCGAAATGCGGTTATCAAAGTGCCACAGATGCTCTAACTCATTGCATATGCATTAGGATCTAGTGGAGTGCTAACACCCTTGAAAATGTTTATGAAAATATGCTAACACACGTGCATAAGGTGATACACTTGGTGGTTGGCACATTTGAGCAAGGGTGGTGAAGTTGGTGAAGAAACGAAGGCGAAAGGAGGTCACTAGGAGTGATCGGATGCTGGCCTCGGCCGACCTGCGCATCTGGTCTCCGTTTCTAGAGAAGGGCGTGGCGTCGGCCGTGTGACCGGACACTGGCTCAAGTGGTGACCTGACGCGACGGTGGCGAGTCCGGCCACGCATGACGTATGGCTAGTCTAGAGGAGGATTTGTGTGGGGGATTGTGCTCACCCCGTAGGGATCACGAAGAGCAACTCTAGTTGAGCGTGTCATTGAGCTACCCTCACTTTCAGGGTAGGTTCTTGCGGTGCCCGACGTGCGGGCTTGGCGGGTGATGCTAATTAGCCACCGAACCACCAAGCGAGCGCTCGACACAACAGGGACTTAGCTTGGTGGCAACCAAGTGAACCTTGGAGAAAATCACCGTATCAACATTGTCTTCATCATCTTCTCGGCGGTTTGCATTCCGCGCAACAAAAGGTTGTATTTACATTTCATATATTGTGCTTGTGTAGTTGCTCTTGTGATTAGTTAGCTTGTGTAGCTTGCTAGTTATCTTCTTGCTTGTGTAGCATAGAAGTAGCTCCATTGCGTGACTAATTCGGTTTGAGTAACCTTGGTAGTCACATTGCTTAGTTTGTATAGCTAAGTATTTTGCGCTCTATAATTTGGCTTGTGTAGACTTGTTATTGAGCATTGCTAGTGAGCTTAGGTGGCTTTGTGCTTTTGCTTACTAGCATGTGTAGGAGCTCCCTGGTTGTTTGAAGTACTAGTGGCATAGGTTTGTGTGACCTTGCTCCTAAAATTGATTAGGTGAGCTCTAGTTAGCCTTACACCTTTGTTGCATAATTAGGATCTTTATAAGGTGCTTGTAAACTTAGATAGAGGTGTGTAGTCTTGGCTAGACCGATAGTTTTAATTCCACATTTGTTTCGGTTAGCCGGTGCAATTAAGTTTTAGAAAGGACTATTCACCCTCCCTCTAGTCTGCCATCTTGACCCTACAACGCGTGGAGGGCCAGATCCACATGGGGGATGCTGGATCTGCTAGCTGGCGGCAGTTCCGCTGGGGCCTCTGAAAGGTCCTAATATGGCTACATGGTGAATAGCCTATTTAAAAACTCTACAAGACACTAGAGCAATTTGATTAGTAAAACAAATGACGAAATACAAACTTGCTCTAGCTCTACAAGGATTGCAAGCCACCTACCCAACAATTCTAGTTACTATGATCTCTAGTCACACAAGTGGCTATGTCACTACTCACTAAGAGCTCTCAACAAGGCTACACTAAAGAGCTCCACTAGATGAAACTAAGCTACAAAGCAAGCTCTCAATTCTAGCTACACTAAAGAGCTTGCTACAACTAGTTTGCAGGAAAGTAATGGAGTGACTGAGGTGATTATACCGCTGTGTCAAGGAATGAACCAATCACAAGATGAATACCAATCAATCACCGAGAGAAATCCAAGAGACAAGTGACACCAATTTTCTCCCGAGGTTCACGTGCTTGCTGACACGCTAGTCCCCGTTGTGTCGACCAACACTTGGTGGTTCAGTGGCTAAGAGGTGTTGCACGAGCCTCGTCCATATAATTGGACACCACAAGAACCTACCCACAAGTGAGGTAACTCAATGACATGAGCAATCTACTAGAGTTACCTTTCAACTCTCCGCCGGGAAAGGTACAAGACCCCTCACAATCACCGAAGCTAGCCATGAACAATCACCAACACGTGTCGAAGCTCCTCCGCTGCTCCAAGCCATCTAGGTGGTGGCAACCACCAAGAGTAACAAGAAATTCGTAGCCACAACGATCTCCAAGTGCCACTAGATGCAATCACTCAACCAAATGCACTTGGAATCACTCCCAATCTTACTATGATGATGAATCAATGATGGAGATGAGTGGGAGGTGTTTGCCTAGGCTCACAAGGATGTTAGGAATGTCAAAGTGCCAAGAGAGAGAGAGTCCAAGGCTGGCCATGGTCTATTTAAAGACCCCCAACAAAATAGAGCCGTTAGGCACAAGAGGGGGCTCCTGCGCAACGACCGGACTCACTGGTCGAGATGACCGGACATGTCAGGTGCATTATTGCAATAGCCTGCGATGCAGGTTGTTGTAGCATCCGATCGAAGTTGTAGTAGCATCCAATCATTGTTGCAGTAGCGTCCGATCGCATACTATTTGAATTCTACCGTTGGCGCCCAACAGTCCTCTCATTGCAGTAGCGCCTGGTCATTGTTGCAGTAGCGTCCAGTCATTGTTGCATCAGCATCCGGTGCGATCTAGAGAGGTTCTAGAGAGGTATTTTAGCGACTGAATGCATCCGGTCACTACTGACCTGACTCACCCAATGTCAGGTCATTCAACCATGTGTGTTGCCTGTCTGTGAACAGTTACACAGGCACGTCCAGTTGCATGTTTCACTAGCGTCCGGTCAATGTTTCAATAGCATCAGACGCATGTTTCACTAGCGTCCGATCCAAGTTGCAGCGTTCGGTCGCACTTGAAATCCTCCTTTTCAACTCAAACTTCACCACCCTTGCTTCCATGTGCTAACCACCAAGTGTATTACCAATGTGCAAGTGTGTTAGCATTTTCACAAAGCATTTTCAAGGGTTAAAGTTAGCACACTAGGTTCCTAAATGCATATGCAAGAATCATGTCACATAGTGGCACTCGATAACCGGTTAGCCAAAGATTTCCCCTCTTTATAGTACAGCTATCGATGCTAAACGCGGTCCAGAACGCTCCCGCGGCGCAGCGTCTGACGCACGTGCGCTCGCCTTCGCTGCTCGTGCCAACACACGACAGACGCTGACGCCAGCGTCCGTCGCATGACCACCCTCGCGTCTGATGCGTCCTCTGCACCTCAGCACCGCGCCACCTAGGGTTAGGCGATAGACGCCTGACCCAGCGTCTGTCGCTGGTGTCGCGCGCGTCTATCGCATGTTTCTCGATGAGAAACACTCCCACGACTTCACCACTTCTTCCAAACTTCGGCGTAAAGGAAATTGGTCATTTCGAGTCCTCAAAAATGCCTGAATCCTACCTCGCAAGCTCGGCGAGAGGGAGAGAGAACCCCAAACACCTCTCTACCCCTCAAACTCCATCGCCTTCGCAAATGTGCCAATACCACTATGTGATCAACAACATGTGCAAGTATGTTAGCATTTTCACAAACATTTTCTTCGAAGGAATTAGGCACTCAACTTGCCTCACCACTCGATCCTAACACGTATGCAAAGTTAGATCGCTCAAGTGACACTAGATGACCGATATGCAAACAAGTTTGCCCCTCTTGATAGTACGGCCATCTATCCTAAACTCGGTCATCAACTTCTCTACACGCCTATGACCGGTGAAATGGAAATGCCCTATGGTTATACCCTTGCCTTGCGCATTCCATTCCAACTCCTCCGACGTTGATGCAACACATGCACCAACCAATCACCAAATGATATGATCCACTTCATATTATCACGTGACCGTATTGGTTCATCGATCTTGATCTCACTAGCTCTTCACCATTGCCTCAGTCCTTCGGTGCCAAGCCATCACACAACTTGCCCTTCACCCTAGCAACCGGTCCATCAAGCTAAGCCTCATCTTGATCTTCTCCACCTTAGTCACATGACTCCATGTCGTGTCTCATGTGCAATAGGATCCTTCATGACACCATCACCTATGGACTAATCTTCTATGTATCTCATATAACCACATATTAGTCCACCTAAGTTGTCACTCAATTACCAAAACCAAACAAGGACCTTTCAATCTCCCCCTTTTTGGTAATTGATGACAACTCTACAAAGATATGGAAATTAAATTCTTTTTCAAGCTAGCACTTCACACAAAGTGTAAATTGCTAACTTGTTTTGGATTTAATGTTACTTATCCAACTTTTAAGCTCTATGTTAAGATTTGGATAAGCACCATAAAATCCGACTTGGTAGTGATAACTCTCCCTACATATGTGCTCAAATGGTTTGGTTTCAAGCTTTCACATATGCATAAATATGAAATTTGTGGGATGGTTAGCACTACTAAGTGATGCTAAGGTGTATAGAATAAACCTTTGTAGCTCGATACCATTTAGTAGCTTGATACCATTTGAAAATCACAAGTTTGCCATCATCCTTAGCATCATGAGTAGCTAGACATCAAAAACACTATAAACCCCGTGAGATCAACATTATAAGCATGGTTCTAGTTTTTATATGATAATCACAAGTCTAGCTAACATCCTATGCATGCTAGTTATCAAATCATCATTCAAGTTCTATAACTAGCATACACCACACAAGTATGCATATTGAATTTAAGAACTTATGCAATGCAAGCAAGTACATGAATTATGCACATATCAAATGCAATCAATCAATGTTCATGAGCTTGCTCCCCCTACTTGTGTGCTTTCTTTGTCCAAGAATTTTATGCACATATATTCTTCAATGTTGCTCCCTCTTTGTCCATATCCATGTCCAATATCATCTATCTCTCCCCAAAGCAATCTCTTCCTAAAGGAAATCTTGCATATCTTTGTCCAATCTCTCCCCCTTTGTCATCAATTTCCATAAAAGGTGTGCTTCTCATTGATGCAAAGGCTAGCATTGGGGGAGATGGTTGAGACTTGAATCTTGCATTTTTTATGGACATTACCACATATGTTGGAATGACAAACTTTATGGTTGCTCCTGAGATACCACATAGGATCTTTGACCTTGATACCAATTGGTGGGGCTCCTCCCCCTATGTCATAGCATGTGTCATTCACTTGAGATATCACTTGAAGATAAGGGTAGCATTTCTTGATTTGATCACTTAAAGTTGAGGATCACTTGTGAAACTATCGTCTTGCATGAATGATACCACGTGAAGATACCATGAGTAGGAATGTGATACCATTTGAAAGAATTTTCTAGTATAGATCCACTTTGAAGAATTTGGCAATAATATTCACTTCTTGAACATTTGCTATCTTCATGGGGTACCACTTGTAAGATATTACTTGTAGATCATGATCTAGACACCACTAGTGAATACCACTTGGAAGATCAATTTGAGTCTAGATACCACTTGAAACAAACTAGATATCTATTTTTATTGTTGTCTTGTGCTTGTACTCTTATCATTGTCATGAGCTTCTTGTATGACTTGAACTATGTTGATTTGCCTAAGATTCCAAGTCCGGTTTGATCCAATGACAAGCTTCTTCACACCTTATGCTAAGGGTTATCTTGCCAATGTTGTACTTGTCACTTGTTAGCAATCCAAACTAGATCAAGTACTTGGGTTCACTAGCTCATGAATAAATTCATACTCATACCACTAGATCATTTAGACAATCAAGCAATAGTGGTAGGCTATGAATCTAAAATTTTTATTTGTTATGCATGATCCCAATAAGCATGTATTATATGCACTAATCTCATACTAGTAATGGATGAAAATGATCATGCACATTACAATGATACCTTTGCTATGTTGGAGTAGAGGATAGTCACATAGATTCCAATTCATTACTCCAATAGCAATGTGAAATCCAATTTATTACTTGGTGAAGACCAATCATCATAGATCCATTCTTCACCCATATGAAATAAAAACCACTAATGATCAAGTGCACTCTCTTGAGTTGTGGTTGGCTTGCTTCATTATATCATCTTTGCTTGCATGAGAGAATCACTTAGAATACCAATTGAATTACAATGACTAACTTTCTTTTGGGTGTTGCTTGCTCTTTAGATCAATCCTTTTGATTGCTTCAACTAAGCATCACAAGTTCCTCGGATCACCACTTCCATGTTAGCCTTTCAAGTCCCAAACTTGGTTTCACCTACACACGGCGGCAAGCCCCTCACTAGGGAGAAGTGACCTTTCTCCAAAGAACCACTCTTGATACTCACTTGAAATGATATAGTCTGATTGATTCAAATGATGAACTCAATCTTGATGAATAATCCTTGAATCTACATTTGAGTCCAACTCTTCCAACTTGTTTAAGTCTTTTTCTTTCAACCAATGATCTCTAATCATCACTAGAACTTAAACTTCATCTTTATCTTAAATTTGATCTTGATCTTCAAATTTGAGTACTGAACATGTACACCAAGTACATTCCACAATCAAATGTTCTTGTACTCATTGCTTTTCATGTGCTAGATCAATCCAAAACCAAACTTAGGTACCTCAACCACTTATAAACATGTTTCCAACTTGAGGACCTTTCAATCAAAGTGACTCTAGATTAATCCAATGATTGTTACTTTTCTGGCAGATTCTGTACCCTTCAAAGAATAATTCATATCTCCCAATGTACAGATCTAAAAGCCATGAAATTTGGTGGAGATAAGCTTCACTAAGTCATCTAGCAGCTGTAAGAATTTTAGCTTAATTTGACTTCTAGATTGCTACCAGATTTCAATTCTTCCACCACTACTACATGTTGAAAACTGCTGCACTATAGCTGACAAGATCCACTCCAAAACCAAAGCATCTCTTATCCAATTCTTATGAAATTTGTACATATTTTTGTACCATAAGACTAGAGCATGTATACCAAATTTCAAGTCAATCCAAATAGATTTGATTATTCAAACATGGCTAAGATCACAGTTAGCTTAGATTTTCAACTTTGGACAGATTTCAATACATGAGCTATTCTTCATCAAATGTGAATCAAACTTGAGATTAACTTGTTTGAACACTCTCACAAGACATATATCCATTCAATCCACTTACTAAATATCATCTCATGAATTTAACCAACACAAATCAATCCAAACTTGATTACTAAGCATTTAATCCATTCAATCATCTCATAGCAAGCAACATTGCACATTTATCCAATTCAATCAACTCATATGCACCCAAATGAAATGATCAACAAGAGATATACCTTGGTTAGCTCATGATTATTCATAACAAGCTTTCAACTTGAATATTTGCAAGCCATCAAATATATCCAATAAGTCACCACAATCTTTAACATTACACTTGTATGTTGTAGCACTTGGACTTCACTTATTTTGACTTGGTATTAGGATTGGATATGCATTGAGCTTCATAACTTGACTCAATATATGATGAGTAAAATGAAACCAATTGAATCAAGCCTCCAATATCGATGGTACCTACAAACAATCATCCACTCTTTGATGGAACCCAAACTAGTTTGGGTCCTCTCAAGTTAGGTGCAACATACTTAGGCAAAGCCTTAGTATGGATAGCGGGATGTTTTGCAATTGTAACCATAGAAGTACCATTGCCATCCTTTCTAAGCATATTAGTATCATCAATTGAACTAGGCTTAGAATTCTCACCTAGGGGACATGAATGTGCCATGTGTCCCCTTTCCCGGCATAAGTAGCACATTCTCTTTGTTTGAGCCTTTTCTTCCTTGCTCATGTTGTGCTTTCCATTGCCTAACCTCTCATGGGTTGCTTGAGCCTTCTTCTCAAGCTTGGTAGGACACCCCGAGGCAAAGTGTCCTATATCTCCACACTCAAAGCACTTGATGTGAGCCAAATCTCTCTTCTTAATTTGATTCTTGCTCATCATCTTGGCATCTTGGATTTGCATTGGATGCCTTGCTTTACCACCCCTTCTTGTTTTCTTTTTCTTTATCATTAAGTCACCAACATCTTCATGATTGACCTTGACTTGAGCTTGGGGTGACTTCTTTTGCTCATCTTGTGGCTTTGGTTGAGGCTCTACTTGTTGCTTCACCAATTGCTTGGTTGGGCACATTGAGGTGAGATGACCCCAAGTGCGGCACTTGAAGCACTTGACATGCTTGAGCCTCTCTTCCTTCATTTTCTTTAGCTTCTCAATGTTTGGGCAACCATTAGCAAGATGTCCCGCTTCATGGCATCGATAGCACATGGAATGCGAGAGCTTCTTTTGGAGTAGCCTCTTTATCCTCTTTTCTTGCTTTCTTTCGCCCTTTGTCATTTTCTTCTTGAAGCCAAGGCCACTTTTGTCACCAAAGTTTCTTTGAGTCTTCATTATGTGCTCAAAGGTGACTTTTGAGTTGTAGCACCTCTCTAACTTGTTGCTCAAATTCTTCACTTCACTTTTGAGCTTATTGTTCTCCTTCAAAAGGTTAGTCGCACAAGACATAGAAGTAGAACAAGCATCTAATTGTGAAGAACATGGCATATCTAATAAATCATCACAAGAGGTGAATATATGCTTCTTTCCTACACCACAAGGGTTAGTAATATGTGATTGATCATTTGACCCAAATGATGACCTCTCACTAGTTTTGGGTTCTTCATTAGAAAGCTTATTAGTGAGTAAAGCATGTTCTTGTGATAAGTTATCATGAGCAACACTTAGTTCCTCATGTGCCAATTTTAGCTCCTCATGTGAACAAGTAGTAACATAAAGTAGATGCTTTTGTTGTTCACATGTGGTCTTTAGAAAGGAGTTTTCATTTTCCAATTTACTTGATTTTTCCATTTCCCTTTTCAAGGCTCTTGAGAGTTTATATAGAAGCTCTAGATTTGGATCATCACAATTCACAACAAAACCACCAACATGTATCTTAGTGTTACCATGTGATGATGTTGAAGAGCATGTTGAAGCATCACTCTCATAGCCATCTTCCTCTTCACCATCAAGTGTGCATGAAGTAGCATCATCGTTTACACCACTTGTGGCGTCATCATCCATCTTGTCAAGCGATCTTGTGGTATGATCATCATCATCATCATTTGATGTTGAGGTGGAGCAATCCTCCACAACCACGATGTTGTGGTCATGCTCAACATCCTCATGTGCCACCATCTCTATGTGATCCTCCTTGAATTTTCCATCATCCCAATTAGAAGAGTCACCATAGAGATGCTTAAGTTCCATCCACATACCATGTGCACTTGTGAGGCCTATCACCTTATCAAAGATCTCATCATTCAAAGCTTTGATTAGATAAAATTTAGCTTGTGCATCAAGTGTTCGGCAATCTCTTTGAGCTTGGGTACAGTTATCACTCCCATCCAAGTCATGAGTAAAGCCAACAACCATGATCCACCAAAACTTAGGGCCAAGAGCACGAAAATGATCAAGCATATGAAGTTTCCACTGTGCATAGTGAGTGCCATCAAAAATGTGGTCCACACAATCATCTAGCCCATAAGCCGCCATCCTCTTGGGTCGGTGAAGACCACAAATGAGAGATCCGGCTCCGATACCACTTGAAGGATCGAGATGGCAGACTAGAGGGGGGATGAATAGTCCTTTCTAAAAAATAAACACGTCGGCTAACCGAAACAAATGCGGAATTAAACTTATCGGTCTAGCCAAGACTTCACCCCTCTAACTAAGTTCTTAAGCACCTTAGAAATGATTCTAATTAGGCAACAAAGATGCTAAGCTAAGCAAGAGCTCACCTAATCAATTCTAGAGCAAGGTCACACAAACCTATGCACTAGTACTTTGCCAACCGAGGGAGCTCCTATACAACTAGTGAAGCAAAAGCATAAAGCCTAAGCTCGCTAGCAAAGCTCAATAACAAGGCAACCAATGTCAAATTAGAGAGCGCAAATTACTTAGCTACACACACTAAGCAATGTGACTAACAAGGTTACACAAACCAAATTAGCCACGCAAAGGGGACACTTCTAGCTACACAAGCAAGAAGATATCTAGCTAGCTACACAAGCACAACTAGAACAAGAGCAACTACACAAGCAAGATATATATGAAATTAAATACAAGCTTGTGTTGCATGAAGGCAAACCACCGAGAAGAGTAGACAATATTGACACGATGATTTTCTCCTGAGGTTCACTTGGTTGCCACCAAGCTACGTCCCCGTTGTGTCGACCAACACTTCATGGTTCAGCGGCTAATCGGTCACACACTGAGCCTCTCAAAAGGCGCCGCAAGAACCCACCATCAAGTGTGGTAGCTCAATGACACACTCTACTAGAGTTGCTCTTCACGATCCCCGCGGGGTGAGCACAATCCCCCTCACAAAGCTTCTCCAGAGCCTCACACAATCTTCTTGCAAGCTTCGACGGAGCCACAAGCCACCAAGCCGTCTAGGAGGTGGCAACCTCCAAGAGTAACAAGCACCACGGCTAGCAACACGATCACCTAGTGTCACACGATGCAATCTCTCAAAGCAACGCACTAGAATCAACTCACTCACAATTGATTTGCACTTCTCATAAGCACAAGTGAGTTAGAGGGCTCCCAAGCACTACCACACAAGCCACAAAGACTATAAAGTGCTCAGCAACAAGCCAAGGCCAGCCATGGGGCTATTTATAAGCCCCCACAAGAAACTAGCCATTATTCCCCTTCACTGGGCATTTTTTGGGGGCGACAGACGCTGCACAGTAGCATCTGTCGCTTACCCGATAGATGCAACAGGCGCGTCCGTCGCCCCGTGTGACGCCACGTGTCCATGCACTTCAAAAACCAATGGTCGACACCTCTTCAATAGACGCGTCCATCGCGTCGAGGTCTCACGTCTGTCGCAACGACAGACGCGGTCTAGAACGCTCCCGCGACGCGCGCAACCGACAGACGCATTCGTTGTGTCTTCAATAGACGCGGCGCAGCGTCTGACGCACGTGCACTCGCCTTTACTACTCGTGCCAACACGCGACAGACACTGACGCCAGCGTCCGTCGCGTGACCACCCTCACGTCTGACGCGTCCTCTGCTCCTTAGCGCCGTGCCTCCTAGGGTTAGGCGACAGACGCTCGACCTAGCGTCTGTCACACGCGTCCTCTGCTCCTCAGCGCCGCGCCACCTAGGGTTAGGCGACAGATGCCCGACCTAGCGTCTATCGCTGGTGTCACGCG
The DNA here is from genome assembly GCA_038087645.1 of Saccharum hybrid cultivar R570. Lineage (NCBI taxonomy): Eukaryota > Viridiplantae > Streptophyta > Magnoliopsida > Poales > Poaceae > Saccharum > Saccharum hybrid cultivar. Next base: position 51,841 of record JAQSUU010000695.1, on the reverse strand, counting down.
CGTCTGTCGCATGTTTCTCGACAAGAAACACTCCCATGACTTCGTCACTTCTTCCAAACTTCGGTGCAAAGGAAATTGGTCATTCCAAGTCCTCGAAAACGCCTGAATCCCGCCTCGCAAGCTCAGCGGGAGGGAGAGAGGACCCCAAACACCTCTCTACCCCTCAAACTCCATCGCCTTCGTAAATGTGCCAACACCACTATGTGATCAACAACAAGTGCAAGTGTGTTAGCATTTTCACAAACATTTTATTCGAAGGAATTAGGCACTCAACTTGCCTCGCCACTCGATCCTAACACGTCTGCAAAGTTAGATCGCTCAAGTGGCACTAGATGACCGATATGCAAACAAGTTTGCCCCTCTTGATAGTACGGTCATCTATCCTAAACCCGGTCATCAACTTCTCTACACACCTATGACCGGTGAAATGGAAATGTCCTATGGTTATACCTTTGCCTTGCGCATTCCATTGCAACTCCTCCGACGTTGATGCAACACATGCACCAACCAATCACCAAATGATATGATCCACTTCATATTATCATGTGACCATATTGGTTCATCGATCTTGACCTCACTTGCTCTTCACCGTTGCCTCAGTCCTTCGGCACCAAGCCATCACACAACTTACCCTTCACCCTAGCAACCGGTCCATCAAGACAAGCCACATCTTGATCTTCTCCACCTTGGTCACATGACTCCATGTCGTGTCTCATGTGCAATAGGCTCCTTCATGACACCATCACCTATGGACTAATCTCCTGTGTATCTCACATAACCACATATTAGTCCACCTAAGTTGTCACTCAATTACCAAAACCAAACAAGGACCTTTCAATCTCCCCCTTTTTGGTAATTGATGACAAGCCACCAAGCCGTCTAGGAGGTGGCAACCTCCAAGAGTAACAAGCACCACCGGCTTGCAACACGATCACCTAGTGCCACACGATGCAATCTCTCAAAGCAATGCACTAGAATCAACTCACTCGCAATTGATTTGCACTTCTCATAAGCACAAATGAGTTAGAGGGCTCCCAAGCACTACCACACAAGCCACAAAGACTATAGTGTGCTCAAAAACAAGCCAAGGCCGGCCATGGGGCTATTTATAAGCCCCCACAAGAAACTAGCCGTTGTTCCCCTTCACTGGGCATTTTTCGGGGGCGACAGACGCAGCACAGTAGCATTTGTTGCCTACCCGACAAATGCTACAGGCGCGTCCATTGCCCCATGTGACGCCACGTGTCCATGCGCTTCAAAAACCAAGGGTCGACACCTCTTCAACAGACGCGTCCATCGCGTCGAGGTCTCGCATCTGTCGCAGCGACAGACGCGGTCCAGAACGCTCTCGCAGCGTGCGCCGTCGATAGACGCGTCCGTTGCGCCTTCAACAGACACGGCGCAGTGTCTGACGCATGTGCGCTCGCCTTCGCTGCTTGTGCCAACACGTCACCCTCCCGTCTGACGTGTCCTCTGCTCCTCAGCGCCGCGCCACCTAGGGTTAGGCGATAGACGCCCGACCCAGCGTCTGTCGCTGGCGTCGTGCGCGTCTATCGCGTGTTTCTCGATGAGAAACACTCGCGCGACTTCGCAACTTCTTCCAAACTTTGGCGTAAAGGATATTGGTCATTCCAAGTCCTCGAAAACGCCTAAATCCCGCCTCGCAAGCTTGGCGAGAGAGAGAGAACCCCAAACACCTCAAATGTGCCAACACCACTATGTGATCAACAACATGTGCAAGTGTGTTAGCATTTTCACAAACATTTTCTTCGAAGGAATTAGGCACTCAACTTGCCTCGCCACTCGATCCTAACACGTATGCAAAGTTAGATCGCTCAAGTGGCACTAGATGACCGATATGCAAACAAGTTTGCCCCTCTTGATAGTACGACCATCTATCCTAAACCCGGTCATCAACTTCTCTACACACCTATGACCGGTGAAATGGAAATGCCCTATGCTTATATGTTTGCCTTGCGCATTCCATTCCAACTCCTCCGACGTTGATGCAACACATGCACCAACCAATCACCAAATGATATGATCCACTTCATATCATCACGTGATCATATTAGTTTATCGATCTTGACCTCACTTGCTCTTCACCGTTGCCTCGGTCCTTCGGCGCCAAGCCATCACACAACTTTCCCTTCACCCTAGCAACCGGTCCATCAAGCCAAGCCTCATCTTGATCTTCTCCCCCTTGGTCACGTGACTCCATGTCGTGTCTCATGTGCAATAGGCTCCTTCATGACACCATCACCTGTGGACTAATCTCCTGTGTATCTCACATAACCACATATTAGTCCACCTAAGTTGTCACTCAATTACCAAAGTCAAACAATGACCTTTCACAGTCTAGCCCAACTGGCTAGTATGCCATCACCGGTGTCGGCTCGTGGGCACCACTGCCCACGCTCGCTTATCCCAGCGTGCACGGGCACCATAGCCTCCACCCGCTATTCTGCCACTTCGCTACGGTCAACGAGGACCTGAGGTAAAGCTGTTGGTGTTGGGCGGGTGAGACACCGGGAGGCCGAGACGGTCGCGCCATGCCTGTGCTGCTGTGGGGCCAAGACCTCCACTAGCTGGCGTGAGATGCTTTGTCCATGCGTGCCTCCCATCATCACGGGTGAGTCTAGGAACGGCTCTGCGAGGTGTGGCGGCGGTCGACACCCCTATGTCTAGGAGTGGATGTCAGTCGGTGCGCGCCTCCCACCATCACGGGTGAGTTCGCGGGAATGACTCTACGAGGTGTGGCAGCGACCGATAACCTCCTCCGTCTAGGCACAGGTGTTTGCCGATGCGAGCCTCCCACCATCGTGGGCGAGTCCGACAGTGGCTCCGTGCAATGTGGCGGCGACCGGCACCCACCCTCCGTCTAGGCACAGACGCTTTGCTGCGGTGTGCGCCGGCTCCCACCGTCACGAGCGAGTCCGACAATGGCTCTGTGCGGTGTGGCGGCAACCGGCACCCTTCCCCTTTCGTCTAGGTACGGACGCTCGCCGGTGCATGCCTCCCTCTGTCGTGAAGATCCTCTTCTTGTTGCGAAGGTTCTAGGCAAAAGCTCAGCTCAGATCAATCTGGGCCAGCGATGAGGACATCCTTCTTGAAGGCGTCACTGAAGATCCTCTTGCTGTTGCTTCTCCATGGTCAGCCCGTTCAACCCCTCGGCACAAGGCACGGGCGAAAGCCTTGCAAAACTCCTGCGGCGTCACCTCTTACTGCTTGGCCATTGTTGCAGCATGATTCACTTCCCTGGACGCATCGTCAAAGAGTTCATGTGCCTTGGTGTTGTAGTTTTTTCTTTTTCTCTCATTTTGGTGTATTTGAGGATATGTCCTAGTCTGTTGTATCGGTTTTAGTCCTGTTTTCTCAAATTGGGTTTCGGCCCGTTCCTAAAAATGAGGATCAATACTACCCAGGTGGAGAATATCTCCCTCCGTAGTTTGCTTTAAAAAAACCGTCTGCCTGCCATACCTAGGGGAACTGGCATCGGTCCAGTCGATCGAAACAATAAGCTAAGGAAATATGCCCTGTAATTTCACCGCACGTATGACGTATGGTATGAAAGTGATGCTCGGCTGCCTGCCTATAAATAAATATGAGGGATACCATACCATACCATACCATACCATACCATACCATACCATACCAGGAATCCCAGCAGCAGCAAGAACACACACGGTCTCTCGTACTAGCTACGTACGTGGACACGAGGAGCTCGATCGACATGGCTGGCAGTGCCAACAAGATGAGGAAGGCGATCCTTGTGCTCTTCATCTGGGCCGTGGCCATGCTCTTCTTCATGGCCGCCCTCCACCCCAACGGTAATTAATTGATCTTTTATAGCATGCATACGAAAGAATTACTACTACATTGAAAAATAGTAGTCGGAGTTTTTCACCATTTTCTTTTGTTTTCGACGCTGATTTTGTTTGTTTATTATTTACAGTACTCACCGCCGCCGACTAGGTCTACTGCAGGTGCTGCGCTGCAAACAGAGGGGTTGTTTAGTTGGTGAAAAAGTTTAGGTTCGGCTACTATAGCATTTTTCGTTTTATTTAGCAATTTGTGTCTAATCATGGACTAATTAGGCTCAAAAGATTTGTCTCGTGATTTATAACTAAACTGTGTAATTAGTTTTTTCTTTCGTCTACATTTAGTACTCCATGCATGTGCCGCAAGATTCGATGTGACAGGTACTGTGCAAACTTTTTTGGGTTGCATGAGCAACTAAACAGGCCCAGAGTGTGAATTCGACCCGACCTGCTGCTATGACGGTTGCTGCGGCATGACGCATTGATGCATGACACCAAACTTTGGCTGTTGTGCCCTATATATATACACGCTCGGATCGCTATACCTCGTGCGGATGCTCCAAAGAGGATTAGCGAGAATGACGACTCTATGATACTTCGGAAAATTATAGCCGTGTTCCTCTTATTTTCTTTACTTTGAGCATTTACTTTCGAGCAATTCAATTTGTGTCTTTATATTCTTAGAATTACCATATCACAGTAGGATTGGAATCTAGGGTGCAAAACTTTTATGCGGTACACATTTAGATCTCGTTTAGTTCCAAGGTGTAAAGTTTTGGGGTGTCACATCGGATGTCACATGGGAGTGTTGCATGAGGTGTTTGGATACTAATAAAAAAACAAATTACAGAATCCGTGAGTAAACCGTGAGACGAATTTATTAAGCCTAATTAATCTGTCATTAGCACATGTGTTACTGTAGTACTTTACTGTCAAATCATGGACTAATTAGGCTTAAAAGATTCATCTCGCAAAGTAGTCACAATCTATGCAATTAATTATTTTTTAGTCTATATTTAATGCTTCATGTATGTGTCCAAACATTCGCTTGAATATGGGGTAAAGTTTTGGGGATGAACTAAACAAGGCCTTAGGCACTAGGGGTGAAATGGTCTAAGTGTAGGACTTAATTATTGCAAGATTTTTTAGTTGAGCTCAATTTACTCCACTTTTGGGCATCTTGATCTTTTCACCTTCGTCCCAAAATAAGCGACGCTATGGTACGTGCCCGTTAAACTTTTCATGTTTCACTAGATTTGTAGAAAATATTAGCAATATTTAAAGATCTAAATAAGTTTACTATGAAATAGATTCAACAATATATCTAATGATATTAGTTGTGTACTATAAATATTAATATTTATCCTATAATATTTGGTCAAAGCTAAAAGCGTTTGACACCTCGGGAAATGAGAACGACACTTAGATTATATACTTGATAGCAAAATATGATCGACAAGACAAAGGTTGCCATAGTTTTTTTTGCAGCTGTTTGGTTCACTGCGACAACTATGGTGCGCCACACTTTGTTAGCATCCTGTCACACGCGCCATGAACTCTTTTTTTTTTTGCCAAACTTTGCCACAAGTGTGACTTTGGTTTTGCTCGTCGTACTTTCTGTGATAGCCACAGTTCACCGATGGTGAGGCGTTGCAAATAACTAGGGCACGACCAAACATGGCCTACACCACCAACCAAACAGGTCCTTAAATTGAAGAAACTAAATTCGAATCAAATTGGGTTTGAAATAGCAATTTTAGGCAAATCTTGTAGAAACCGTCCCAGGCTTTGTTTGGAGGCTGTTCACCATCTGCCAACGGGCAGGCAAAACTGGCCCAGGCCGGTTTCTTAAGCCAACTCTTGCAACCCCTTCGTACACCTTAAGCTTTTTCTAACCCAACGTCACTGATGATGTGTCTGGCAAAAGGACGAGGGTCGGAACTGCATAGCCGGCATGATGTTGGCCAGCCTCAGCCTTCTTTCAGAAATGACTACCGGTCTAATAGGAAACAATGGATGCCGACTCAAGTGCATCATGTAGCAGCGGCTCACATGTCTTCTTACAATGCAGCCCTAATTCCTCAGGTTACCATTCTGAACAACAACACGCAGGGGTCTGCTTCAACCATGGACACCAACACACCTCAACCACCACTAAACCACAGTCAGACAATCCACCAAGGTATGACTACCGCGCCTGCAGGTCCATTACCCACAGACCCACTGCCAGCTACAAGGCCCCCAAGTGGGCAAACATCATCACCCTCAGGTATGATTCTTCCAATGCAGCAGGTGCCCACAATTCACAGCTACCAATGCACAGCTCCTGGACTGCTCCAAGGTCACAGGCGTTCTGTAGATGCCTCCACAACTCCAGACCACACATTATCCTTGAACTAGGCCCACATGACGAACAGGTACCAAATTGCTACTTCGACTCTTCTAGAAGGTACCAGATGCTATGTTGATGCATCTACTGTGCTAGACCAACCAAATTCACAGCCAAGGACGGCTGGTCTCGGTGTCTTCATTACTAACTTCCAGGCACATCCAACCCAGACCATCTACATCAAGGCCAGAATGGTTGCATGGTCCTCGGTGCTCATGGCTGAAGCAGCTAGCTTTGCACTGGCTGCCTCATTCATTCACATGTTGAATATCAATTGTTGTAGCTTCTTGTCGGATTGTGAACAGTTGGTTCACTTCCTCAACTTGGCTGATCTAACCAACCCGCCAGACTGGAGGATCAAGCCCTTCACTCAGATCTTCCACAACATCACAAGAAACAGGACATCAAGAATCTACAAAATCAGCAGGAGCCAAAATACAACAGCTGATGCACTAGCGCGTCAGGCTTTTAGTTCTCAGAATTCAGGCTTAGAGACTTCTTGCTCTTATGAAATTTGTCTCCCTCAATGCTCTATTATCCAAGCTCTACAACTTGTAGACTTGAACGATGTAACTGTACTTGCAGCACACTACTGCTAATCAATAAACTTGTTTGTTGTCAAAAAAACCTTCCTTCACTGTGTGTCTTAACCAAGTGTGGCCAACCACAGACAATCAAGAGGCTCTTGTTGGTGTGTGAACTGTATCCGTGTCAAGAATGCTAATGACAAAACCAATATGAAACCGGTTTACCACCGCCTGCCACTAGCGGCAGGGATGTATATATCGAGGAAGGTTTATTCTCTGCCGTCGATCGGATTTGGCCCATCATTAACTAACGACGTTAGTCCGGCATTGGTTTAGTCGTCGATTGACCAAGCTAAGTAAATCCGTATGCTTGTAACAACCTGTTTTGACCTGTAGTTAGTTAGTGTTGACGTCAGAGGTGGTCTGAATCACACACCAGCAAGGGCCTTGGACGCTCGGGCCGCCACAGACCGAAGAACGCAGCGAGGAGGTCACTCTTTCGTGGTGAAGAACGGAGAGGTTTACAAGCAAACCACCAAAGTATAATCAACGTGCTTACATGACGAAGAACAGGCTAGTTTTCAAGCAAACTAGCAAAGAAACAGTCGAAGCTCTCGTCTGGGAGGGACCCCGTCAGGGCAAGGACATCATCGGGTTACCCTAGGTTGGCTAGCAAGCCTAGGGCACCATCCTTGGTCGTCGGATCAAGGGATGAACAACATGGGGGTTGGAGAAGAGGACAAAAGGGTTGGAGTAGAGGTAGTAGATTGATTTGTTTGACGATTAGATAGATGGGAACTCAATCGGCTATGATCCTCTCATATATAGAGGGGGGTGGTCTTATCCCAGTTGGAAACCTCTCCCAGCCTTATTTTTCAAGTTTCCCACGAGTTTAGAATAGTTCGGATCGGAATCCAGATGGCAAGATCTGAATAGGCCTTTTTATTAGGTCTACTGGAAATCCCGACTTGGGTCAGAAGTCCCGACATGGGTTGAAAGTCCCGACTCGGGTCAGAAGTCCTGACCGTCGGAAGTCCCGACTTGTGTCGGAAGTCCCGACAACGGAGCATCTTTCCGGGGCATGACTCCATCTGGACTCTGAATTAGACGTTCCATATATGTTTTTGACCATCTCGACGAGAAGAACGCAATGGTGAAGTTCGTTCCATATTTTGAAAACTTTACAAAATGAACATTTTTGAGTGTCAACATATGCTCTCCTGTTTCCAGGTGAATGATGCATGAACCTGAAAACACTTAATCAGACCAAACACAATAAAACTGAACAGCAATGATACCCATCTCATCGGCTACTCAGTGACTAAGGGCGATGTATACATTGGCCATTTTTATTCTAAGGGCAATACATGTATCAACCATTGTTTGGAGAACACTTAGGCTTCTTGCCAAACACTTGAAAAATATTTTTTCAAATACCTTCCATTGAATGCTCTACTGAGACGTTCACCTTGCAATGTCTCTAGCAGATAGAAATTACTAAATATGACTTTGATCACTTTATAAGGACTCTCCCAATTTGGTGACCACTTGCCAAACTTATTTTTTTTATCCAATGGGTAGTATAGTTTTTCACACTAATTCTCTCATTTGGAAGGATTTGCTCTTGACTTTCTTATTGTATGCCTTGGCAACTCGAGCTTTACCTTTTTCTATCTCCTTGAGAGCTTTTAATCTTACATCAGTCACCTCGTCGATGTTATCCATCATCAAATCATGATACACAACAGCTGATAGATCATTTTGTTTAGCAAGCCTGTATGCATCCAAATTCACCTCGACAGGTAACACAGCCGCTTGACCATATACTAGATCAAAAGGAGTAACTTTGGTAGCACCATGTTTTAAAATATGATGTGCCCATAGAGCTTCAGAAAAAATTTCATGCCACCTTCTTAGATTTTCCTTAATTTTCTTCTTGATAAGCTTGATCAAGTCTTATTATTAGACTCAGCCTGGCCATTAGCTTGAGCATAGTATGGAGACGAATTGAGCAACTTGACCTTACATGTTCGGCACATTCCCTCACCTCCTTAGACACAAATGATGTCCCTTGATCTGTAGTCAATGTTTGAGAGATGCCAAATCTATGAATGATATGCTCAGTAATGAACTCAATTACCTCCCTGTGTGTCATATTTTTCAAAGAAACTGCCTCGGTCCACTTAGTGAAGTAATCTGTAGCAACCAACACAAATCGGTGTCCCTTGGAAGATGGGGGATGAATTTGGCTAATGAAGTCTAGCGCCCAACCACGAAAAGGACATGATTTGATAATCGGATGAAGCATAGTAGCAGACACAAGTTGAATATTTCTAAACTTATGGCACTCTTCGCAACCTTTGTAGTAATGAAAGCAATCGGCCGTCATAGTAGGCCAATAGAAACCGGCTCTATGCAATAACCACTTCATCTTCGGGGCCGATTAATGCGTACCACAAATGCCTTCATGGACTTATCCTATAGCTACTCTTGCTTGATCAGATCCCAAGCACTTAAGCAGCAAGTCTTCAGCGGTTCTCCGATAGAGCTCATCATTATGCAACACATACTTGAAAGCGCTCCGCCGAACATCCTTATCAATTTTAGCACTTGGATCATGTAAATATTTTAGCAAGGGAGTCCTCCAATCTTCTAAATCGGCCCCAACATCACTGGAAGTCACATCGGACCGATTTGGGAGTTTCTCTAGTGAATTGACCAGGCTAGTCAGGGGAGTCGGCTAAGCCGACTTGGTTCTGGTCATTACCTGCATAGGAAAAATTAAAATTTTCACGCATCAGCTGTTCTTGAATATGAAAATTACGCCCACCGACGTTACAGCTAGATGCTTTGTTGAGCTAACATGTTAGCCTTTTGATTTTCATGCCATGGAATATGTTGAATTTAGAATTCGGCAAAATAGTCAATAATATTAAGGCAAGCATCAAGTGATCTTTCTAGGCATTGAAACTCATCAACTACTTGCTATGCCACTAGCAAGGAATCACCAAAGGCATTAACATGTCATACCCCATGGATTGCAATATAGTCAAGCCAAATAAGAAAACTTCACATTCAGCTTAAATATTTATGCAAATATAATTTTAGTCGGCTTGATGTCTCAAATGACACCATAGTGAGAAATAATGATTATGCCAACAACTTTGCCTTATTTGCAAGCTGATTAATCATACACATCCATGAAGTAAATAAAAATACATATATCATGCCCCCCGGGCCTTAACACCATCAAAGTAAATTCCATGGGGCTTTCTAATAGCACGATGGTCGCAAGCATTCATCGGCTATATTTTTACACTAAGGACGATATCAAAATATCGGCCATATGAATTCATCCACAAAAGTATGCATAACCAAAATAAATATTTTGGCTCATGATCATATAAGTAAAATAATTTGGCAATCCTCCACAACATAAAGATCCACACCAAGGATCAAAATAAGAAGCTAAGGGGACAACCATGCATACTAGGGGATGAATTCCACATAGGCATAGGCAAAGAATATGGATGATGCCATGACCAATAATTTTGATGATTTGGTGCAAACCTCCAACTTGGCAATTGTTTCTTGAATCTCCTTCTCTCCTTTGTCTTTGTTGCACCACTTGCTTGAACCATCATCCTTCTAAGCTTGAATACTTGATTTAGGAACCCATGCCAAGCCTTTTTCTTTTAGCTTCTCTACACTAAGCTTTTGTAACTTGTTTTCTTGCCACTTTGGTAAACCGATTGAGCATATTGATTTTATTTCTGTTTTAGACAGCAGCAAATATTTCTTGATTTTGGGCACTCTCACCTTCTTTTGTTCAGTTTTGGCACCTAGAATATTAATAGATGATTTCCTCACTTCTTTGACATCAATAGCCGGATTTTTTAGCAATGTAATCGGCTTTCCGATAGTTAAACTCAGATCTGAACTTTTCTTCTTTCGGCCATCATACTTCATGCAGTAAACTTGCTTTATTACCTTCTTCTTTGGTTGAGCTCCAGATCGATTTTGATCAAAATAGTCTTTACAAGATGATGATCTTTTTGAATGTCTAGGAGTTGCATACTCTAGATATTGTGGCGACATGGGAATTGCCTGCTTAAAAGGAGGATATGTTGCTGCTGTGTGAGATCTATTTCCTTGCTAATTCTGCTCTTGAAACTTGCGCTTTGGAGGCAATTTTGGTTATTAGACTTTCTTTGGCCGACTAGAGACATTTGCTTCTGCTATCTTCTTATATTTAGCTAGAAGTTCCTCGAAGCTGAGCTTCGGCCTTCTACTCTTCTACTTGTTACGGCCTTTTCCTCCATCAGCTTTATGGGTGTCCTTCTTCTTCTCCCCATCTTGATAGATATGTTCTAGAGGGGGATCTTTAGCCGATTCTCCATACTCAACGGGACCAATCGGCTTTTGCTTTAATTGGAGAGATTTCACCTGCCCCCCAAGTGTCTTCTAAAACTGTGATAATATTATTGTCCTTTTGAGTATCTTTAATTTGCAGCTCAAGAACAACAACCTTGTCTCCACTTGAGGGTTCTACATCTCTTTCTTGGGTATTTGAGCCTTGAGCTTTGAGTGAATTGGCTAATGTAAGCTGATTCAAAACCTGTTTGCCATCAAGACCAATTGAATCCAATTGGTCCATTTGTTGAGCTTCAGAAAATCTCAATCGTCCATTATCAATGGCCGATTGGATCACTTGATGAAACACATTGCAATTAGAAGTATTATGATCAGATGAATTGTGCCACTTGCAATATGTAAGCTCTTTTAAGTTTTGAATAGATGGCAAATCATTGTGATCAATTATTCTAATAAAATTATTCTTGAACAAGACATCAAAGACATGATCACAAAAAGTAAAGTCAAAGGTGTACTTTGATTTTCTTAGTTGATTCTTTTGTGGAGTCGGCTTTAAAGCTAGGCAAACGAAGGGATCAGATTTAACATCAATCCATTTCGATCACACCTTTGCAATTGCTTATGGGAAGCTTTACCTTTGATGAACTACTACCATCGGTCTTGCCATATGGCACAATATGCTAGACGATAGAATCTGAATTTATTTTGTCACCAACAAATATTATGTCATTCTCAATCTGTCTTTTACAATTACTAGCAAGAATATCTTTAATAGATGCATAAATTGAAATAGTTTGACCAGATTGGAATTTGAGCAAAATATTTATGTTTTCTACCTTGTTGATCATGTTGGAGAAGTGCACACCTTGATTTGAATAATGTTGTTCTTCATCTCCAAAGAACAATCAACAATAGGTGTTGAATCATTCGAAGATGCATCGGCGGCTACTGGAACCGAGAAAGTCGGCTTAGCCAACTGGGAGTCGGCTAGACCGACTTGGGCACTAGCAGGCACAACAGCAGCAGGGGCAGTCGGCCTAGCCGACTCAGGGCAGGCGGCAGAGGCAGTCAGCCTGGCCGGCTGGGAAATCAGCCTAGCCGACTCAGAGCACGCAACAATCGGCTCAGTCGATTTTGAGCTGGAAGGCTACCCTCCTTTGTTGCTTATAGGGGCTTGATCTCCATCAATGATGTGGTAATCACTAGATAAGTACACAACCCCTTTAGTTCCTAAAAAATCAAGTCTAGCTGATTTCTGGCGTTTTTCATACTTTTCTGTAGCCAGACTTGTTTTTTAGGATGTGATTGATTCAGAAAGGATTTTGTGTTCTTCGGCTTTTTGTAGCCAAACCTTTGCTTACATCCAAATAAATTCTTTCTTTCATGCCCACAAGCAATCCTCTTTTAGCCGATGACTCAACACTGATTGGCCTTTTCTCATTGGTCTTTCCAAAATATTCATAGAATTGTTTCTCTAATTGAGACCATGAACCAACAGTGCCCTAGGTCGGTCGGCAAGCCTAGTGCGCCATCCTTGGTCGTCGGATAAGGGATGAACAGTATGGGGGTTGGAGAAGAGGACAAAAGAGTTGGAGTAGAGATAGTAGATTGATTTATTTGACGATTGGATAGATGGGAAACCTCTTCAAGCCTTATTTTTCAAGTTTTCCACGTGCCACGAGTTTGGAACAGTTCGGATCGGAATCCAGAAGGCAAGATCTGAACAGGCCTTTTTATTAGGTCTGCCGAAAAACCCGACTTGGATCGGAAGTCCCGACTCGGGTCAGAACTCCAGAAGTCCCGACAACGGAGCATCTTTCTGGAGGCATAACTCATTCATCCGTACTCCAAATTAGACGTTCCATATATGTTTTTTTGACTGTCTCGACGAGAGAAACGCAATGGTGAAGTATCTTCCACATTTTGACAACTTTACAAAATAGACGAATGTCAACCGTTAGTTTCACCGCACGTATGAAAGTGAAAATGATGCTCGGCTGCGGGCTGTCTGCCTATATAAATATGTAAATGCACTCGAGAGGGAAACGATAGCAGGGAATCCCAGCAGCAGCAAGCACACACACGGTCTTTCATAGATCGATCGACATGGGTGCCAGTGCCAGCAAGACGAGGAGGGCAATCCTCGTGCTCTTCATCTGGGCCGTGGCCATGCTCTTCTTCATGGCCGCTCTCCACCCCAACGGTAATTAATTGATCTACTCCCTCCGTAAAAAAAACATGTAATTCTAGCATAGTGTCACGTTTTAGTATTTTAACTTTGACCAATTATAGATAAAAAAGTATCAATATTTATGATATCAAATAAATATCATTATATTAATTATGAAATATATTTTCATAATAAATTGATTTGGAGCCATAAATATGAATACTATTTACTATAAAACGTAAACTATTTTTTTTAGCACGTAACTCGTAATGACGTGTTTTTACAGGCGGAGGAAGGATCATGTAGTCGCCGCCGGATGCTGCCGCATTCATTGATGCATGACACCAAACTGCCGCATTCATTGAAGGAGACCCGACCTACTGCATGGCTGCATACGCCCGGGCCCAGCTGCCGTCATCTTTGGCTGCAGCTTCTGCTTGTCAGTTGTTACCTAGGGTCTTGTTTAGATACACTTCAAATTCCAAATTTTTACACCCTCTTTTCATCATATTGAATTTTAGACACATGCATAGAGTATTAAATATAGATAAAAAAATAACTAATTATACAGTTTGGTTGTAAATCACGAGACGAATCTTTTGAGCCTAATTAGTCCATGATTGGACACTAATTGTCAAATACAAATGAAAGTGCTACAGTAGCCAAAGTTGAAAAAATTTGCAATCGTTTAGATGGGCTCAAAATTGCTAGTTTTTACACTCTCTCCATCACATCGAATCTAGAGACACATGCATGGAGCAGTAAATGTGGATAAAAAATAACTAATTGCACAGTTTAATTATAAATCACGAGACGAATCTTTTGAGCCTAGTTAGTTTACGATTGAACAATAATTGCTAAATACAAACGAAAGTGCTACAGTGTCAAATTTTTCTAACTTTAGCCATCCCAACAAGGCCCTAGTATAAGGCAGTGTTTAGATCCAAAATTCAAAATTCTAAAAGTGCCACATCGAATGGTTATGGCACTTGTATGAGGATTAAATATAGACGAAATAAAAAACTAATTGCACCGTTTGCTTGTAAATTACGAGATGAATCTAATTAGCCTAATTAGGCCGTGATTAGACACTAAACTGCTACAGTATACACATGATATAATGACGGATTAATTAATCTTAATAAATTCGTCTCACAGTTTACAAAACTGCTACAGTATACACATGATCTAATGACGGGTTAATTAATCTTAATAAATTCGTCTCACAGTTTACAGGTGAGTTCCGTAATTAGTTTTTTTGTTAGGCCCTGTTCAGTTCTAAAAAATTTTGCAGAATTTTTCAAGATTCTCCGTCACATCGAATCTTTAGACACATGCATGAAGCATTAAATATAGATAAAAAATAAAACTAATTACACAGTTTAGACGAAATGGACGAGACGAATCTTTTAAGCCTAATTAGACCATGATTGGACACTAATTGCCAAATAACAATGAAAATCGCTACAGTGTCATTTTGCAAAAAAATTGGAACTGAACCGGCCCTTAATATCCAAAAACCCCTTCCGATATCCCACGAAACATCCGATGTAACACCCAAAAATTTTACACCCGGGAACTAAACACCCCTAACACACACAATCGACGTACGGTCTTATTTAGATTCAAAAACTTTTCAGCCAAAACTATCACATCGAATCTTGCGGCACATGCATGCAACATTAAATGTAGACGAAAAAAAACTAATTGCACAGTTTGATTAGAAATCGCGAGTTGAACGTTTTGAGCCTAATTAGTCCATGATTTGACACTAAAGTGCTACAGTAACAAATATGCTAACGACGGATTAATTAGGCTTAATAAATTTGTCTCGCAGTTTTCAGACAAGTTATGTAATTAGTTTTTTTATTAGTATCCGAAAACCCTAACTGTCATCGCACGGAACATCCTACTATAGCACACACGATCGACGTGTTCAAATTCAGCAGCCAGCCGTACCATGAATAATGTACTGTACCGAGGTTTATCTATACCTAATTAATAATAAAGAGAGGCAAAATTTCATGTTCTTTTTTTCGTTCGTCCATTCTTTTTTTTTTTGTCTATCTTCCTTTAACTACCGAACTTATATATATATATACCCGTGCATACGAGTTATAATAGCTCGCGTTTTTATCAATATGGAGTAGGAATCATAATCTAAATAGATTCCTTAGATCATGAATACTTTAAATAGAACTCTTAATAATAAATAGAAAAATGATAAGTTTTTTATTCTGCACTGCTTTCTTTGTTTGCCTATGAGTGTCCGTGTCTTTTTTTCGTTTCGGTATCTGCTTTTTTCCTTCTATGGCACGTACGTGTTCCGTATGGACCATATCCTATGTCGGGGTCTCAGGGATGTGCAGCCCGCTCGTGACAGACAGGTGATGTCTGTGTCTTTTTTTTTTGTTCCAAAAAAATATTGCCCTTTCCTTTTATTTTATTTTGCCTTTTCTCTTCTAACGAGGGAAATATGCTTAGGAAATACAGTATTACGGGTCTTTCAAACTTTGTCCTTTAATAAATAAAATATTTTTATTAGTAAATTGTTAGTTTTAACTACAGATAAATTATTATTGTAACATCAATTAGCCAATGGCCTAAATAATCAAATTGTAAACTAAAATCTTAAGCAGATTGCTATCCAATCTAATCAAAATAAATATTTCTTCAAGCTATATGCATACCAGTACAAATCTCTAAACTATCCACATGTATCAATGAAACTCTCAATAAGTGCTGACATTTGGAACCGAGACACGATGATGACCAAATCCTTGCCGACTTTGATACCTAACTCTACCGACACATGGACAGTCTGAAGCTAAAGTTATATGATACATTTATGAGTAAATATTTTTATGCTTCCGATAAGTGTTGACATGTCACTACTACATACATATTTTTCAAGGCGGGCAAAAACGATTTTCCCGGACCTCGGTAAATAAATTAGAAAAAAAAATTAAAAAAAGCCCGTTGACGAGCCCACTGAGCCCATCGACAGGCCCGCCAAGCCCAATCCACTACTACCGTTGCCCCACGCCCGGCGCGCTGCCGCCGTCCTCGTGGATCTGGCGCCGTGGAGCTCGGCCGGCCTAGATCCATCGCTAGGGCGCTCAACAGGCACAGATCTGGTCGCATGTTCGGATCTGCTCGCCGCACGGAGCTTGAAGTAGAGAGGAGAGAGGGTGCGCCAGATCAGCCAGAGGGAGAGAGGAGGGAGCGATGGTCGGCCTCCTGGGTTCACCGCGCCGTCAGAGGAAGAGAGGAGGGAGCGATGGTCGGCCTCCTGGGTTGTCGTCGCGCCGCCGAAAGGAGAGAGGGCTGTCGTGGGAGGAGGAACCCGCGCCGCTCGCCGCGCCTGCTGTTGCCCGCACCGCTCGCGTGCTCCACTCGTGCCGCCGTTGCATATCTAACTCTACCGACACATGGATAGTATGAACCTAAAGTTATATGTTACATTTATGAGAAAATACTAATTAATAGAATATTTACATATTATTGAATAGTAACTTATATTATGGATACAATGATCATGATAAAATAAAATATGGCTTTCAAATTCTATAGAATGGATAATAAATAAATAAACAAATAAATATCTAACATTGTCGTTCTTGTTTCCTTTAACAGGGCCATTCGTTTGTAATTGCTACAATCACTCACAGCATCAGAAGTATCACCTAACAAATTTAGATGTCGCGGTCGCTAAAGCACAGCGAGCTGAAGCGAATAGGTCAAACTCTTGATAATTCTTTTTTCTTCTGTTACAATGCACAGGCTCATGAAAAATATGTGATAGTTTTTTCTCCCGTTGCAACGCACGGGCATGTTTTGCTAGTTTATATACTTATGTCTGTCTCCAGAAAATAATAATGATAAAGCTGCACGCATATATAAAAAGAAGTTAAAACCGTATGCCACTACGATTTGTACGGCCTGTGCTGTGATTTCAACATCCATCTTTTCCACGCATGAATCGATCGATCGGTAGGCTGCTAACGATCGCGCGCAGTGAACGATCAAAAGGGATATCTTGCTAAGGCATCTCATTCGGTTTTTAGGGTATGATGCCCTGGAACTATTCCACCAAGAATATTAGGCTAATTTATATAGGCTTTGATGGGGTGGAACGAATCCTGTACAAGAATCTACCCTACTAAAGCATCATATTTTTTATGCTGAGTCTAAAAAAAACCTCCTCCATTGAGATGGCCTTCCTCCACACACTTTAAAAATATATACCTAGAGAAACAACATCATAAAAATTAATCGTCGGGATTATTTCTGAGTCTTCCCTCCTTGTTCGATCAAATCTAACGGACACAATTTTGTGTATGGCACTCCTCCCCTCCCATCCCCGGAAAGCTTCCCGTCCGAAAGGACGGACAGGAGACACCGTCCGATGATTCCCGCCCTGGTTTCCCGCTCCAGTTTCCCGCGCAGCTTCACTGCCGTTCCCGCACGTGGTTGCTTCGTTGCCTTTTTCTCGCGGCCAATAGCAACAGCGGAGCAAGCGGTGGGAAACTAGGTACGTTTCTTTCTTTTCTTTTTTTCTTGTTTTTCTTTTTTGTTTTCTTATGTTGTCTTTTTTATCTTTATTTTATTTTTGACAGGTACGTTACTTTAGTTTAGGTACGTTACTATAGTTTAGGTATGTTACGTTGGTTTCTTTTCTTTTTTTTATTCTTCTTATTTATTTCTTTTTCTTTCTTTTCTTTTCTTTTTTCTTTCTTTCTTTTTGCTTCTATTTAGTTTATCTTTATTTTTATTTTTTTCTTCTTATTTTTCTTTTTATTGTTTTATATTTTTGCTTCTATTTATTCTTCCTTTTTCTATTTAGTTTTCTATGTTTTCATTTTTATTTTATTTCCTTTTCCTTTCTTTTTATTTTCTTATTTATTTTTACCTTTACTTTCATTTTTTCCTTTTGATTGCTTTTTCCTTGGTTCTTTTTTCTTTCTTTTATTTTTCTTTTTTAGTTTTATATGTTTTTTCATTCTTAATTTATTTTTTCTTTCTTTTTAGTTTTGTTTTTCAGTTGTTATTTAGGTTATTCATTTATTTTATTTATTCTATATATTTATCATTTGTTAATCATGTTTTATGTGTATATTTTCTTCAATGTTGTGTTCTGCCATGTTTACGTAGTATACATATTATTTTTATGTTGTTCACATAGTATACATGTAATGTTCTATGATATTTTTTTTGAAGTCCGCGTAGTATAAATTTGATGTTCACGTAAGTATACACTGATGTTCTATGATATATTATATGATGTTCACATAGTATACATGTGATGTTTATGATGTTTTTTTATGATATTCACATGCTATGTTTTATAATGTATTTAGTGATGTTTTATAATGTACTTTGTGATGTTCACATAGTTTACATGTGATGTTCGCGTAGTATATGTACGATGTTCTATAATGTTTTTAATGACGTTCTATGGTGTATTTAGTGATGTTCACTTAGTATACTTATGATGTTCTATAGTATATGTTTCAATGTTCTAAAAGATCCGTGTGATGTTCTTTTAAAATTTTCTCTATTACATGCTTTATTTTTTTCCTTATGCTTTACTCTAGATTTTCTTATTTTTATTTACGTTATGTATGCATTTATTTATATTTATGTATATTATAATATCAATATCATGAATCTAAAACTAGAACATTGTTCTTCTAAATCGGGAACATTGATCTTACGGAGACGGAACATTGTTTTATGAACCTAGAACATGTCTCTGCTCAATAAAAGAAAAAAAGTTTTGTCTTCATAAGATAAATGTTCGTTAATAAAAATTTATCTAAATATATTCATGTGAGATCTTGTTTTGAAAGATTTATTGCAAGAAACATGATGGTGCAATCAGAATTTAATTTAGATGTCTAATTTAGCAGTTATGATTTTTTTAGTTCATACATACCTGAGTTGAGAGAAACGTGGGTGAGGTGGACCCGTGTCTGCGGTAATTAATTGCCAAGGTCAGCAAAGCGCTTTTTTTTTGCGACTTGATGAGCTTTCTATTGATCAGGAATCAACGGGATTACAATCTTCAGTCAGCAGATGAAGAACACAGGATGGGGCCGAATGTCACTCACCCATCCTAATGCCATCTAAGACCTGTCTAGCTAGTACATGAGCAACTTGATTACAAGAGCGATTAGCATACATCAAGGAAAAATCAAAGAAAGCTGCACTGCAGTCTTTTATCTCTTTAAGAATTGGAGATACATGAGATCGTTGAGGGTCTACCGCGTCCCACAGCTTCACCAATTCCTGGCTATCAGTTTCCACCTGCAGATGCTGGACACCCAACTCTGCTGCCAGCAGTACCCCATCCTTGCAGGCTAATGCTTCCAACGTTAGTGAGTCTAGGCCAAACTGGTACCACCTCGCTCTTCCACTCACAAAGCTACCACTGTGATTCTGAAGAACAGCACCGGTTGCCCCCTGGCCAGTCCTTGGATCAAACGCCCCATCCACATTGCACTTCATGCAACCTGTCGGTGGTGTCCTCCATGTTGGTTTAGAAATCCCGGTCGTCCTTTGCATAGCTTGTTTAGTGGTCTGCCAAAAATCATGGGCCAAATCCACCACCCATTGTACAGCTTTCCTCAGCGGCAGCTGTTGCTCCCCATGGTTTTTCCTGTTGCGCTGTGTCCAGAGAGCATACATTCCAATAATGATGACACAGCGATCACGTTCTGAACAAACCTCATCTCATAAAATATCTCTTGCCCAAGTCAAGGGATGTAGCGAAGGGAGCTTCACACCTGTCAGAGCTTTTGCCTCACGCCAGAATCCCCTAGCAGTAGTGCAGTCCGTGAAGATGTGCTTGATTGTCTCCCTTTCACTACCACAACACTCACAGAAAGCAACTGGTTCAATATGACGGCGATTCAAAATATCCTTGGCTGGGGATGAATTCATTTAGTACCCGCCACCAAAAAACTTTGATCTTTGGAGGGACCTTCAGTTTCCATAATATCTTCCAAGAGTTATCACCTGACCCTCCAATTTCTTGTGTGTCCGGTTCAGCTAATTTCCAGTACGCTGATTTCACCGAGTATTCGCCATGTTTCTCCGGTTCCCATGCCCACCAGTCTTCTTGTGGACGCAAGGGGATCCGTAGTATGGCATTTGCATCAACCGAGAAGAAGACCACCCTGATCAGTTCCTCATTCCACTGCCCTGTGTCATCCAGGAGATCAGAGACCAAAGAAACCTCCTGTCCATCACTAGGCGTCAACGGTTTAGCCCCAAAATGCAGGGGGATCCATCTGTGCTGCCAAATATTTGTAGATGTACCATCACCAATTCTCCTGATCAAACCCTTCTTCAGGACATCTCTTCCTGCTAGATGGCTCTCCAAGTATGGCTCGCATGCTTCTTTCGTGTACTCTCAAGAAAGTTCCCGTCATGAAAGTATCGGCCTTTGAGGACTCTAGCACAAAGACTGTCAGGCCGAGTAATCAAACGCCACCCTTGTTTCCCCAGCATAGCTTTGTTGAAGAGGTGCATGTCCTTAAAACCCATGCCCCCTGCTGATTTGTGCTGGGTCAAGCCATCCCATCGCAGCCAATGTATCCGACGGTTATCTGCAGAACTGCCCCACCAATAATTAGCAATTGTGGATCTCATTTTCTTACAAGTAGTTTTGGAGAGGAGGAAGCAGCTCATCGAATATGTAGGGACTGCCTGTGCCACCGATTTTAGAAGGATTTCTCTTCCAGCACAGCTCGCCTGTCTGCCACTCCAGGAACCCACTACCTGCTTAACTCTTGTCGGCAAGAACTGAAAAGCTTCTGAAGTAGATCGGCCCAGTGCAGTAGGTAGGCCCAAGTATTTGTCCGAGAGTGCTTATGTATCTATATGCAGTTCATTCCGAACCAACTCCTTCACTTCATCTAGACAATTTTTGCTAAAAAAAGATAGCCGATTAATCTCTGTTAACTTGTTGTCCCGATCCCTAGCTATAAGTATCTAGGATCTCTTGAAGTCTAGCGGCCCCTCTTTGCGACGCTTCAGAAAAGACTATGCAATCATCTGCAAAGAGAAGGTGCGATACCCATGGAGCGTGGATGCCCACGCGGACACCTCTGGATAAGTGCACTGGACCAACATATTTCAACAAAGAAGACAAGCCCTCTACACACAGTAGGAACAAATACGGCGAGATGGGGTCTCCTTGCCGTATTCCTCTAGTAGGGCTAAAAGCATCTGAGAGAATACCATTAACTTTAATTGAAAAAGAAACCGATGTGACGCACCTCATCACAAGTGAGACAAAATTCTCATGGAATCCCAGTTTTAGCATAATTCCCTTGAGATAGCCCCACTTAACGCGATCATATGCCTTTGCCATGTGCCTTGTTTTTTTCTTGCATGATTCGTCGAAGCTTCTGTTTGATCAGCTTGGCAGTCGCTGAGACGTTTAAGTAGTGCTCGATTAGCTCCTGAGGTACACCGGGCATATCTGTAGGTTTCCATGCGAACACGTCAACATGCTCCCTTAGGAAGCCGACGAGCGTGTCTTCCTATTTGGGGTTGAGGTCGGCCCCAATCCGAGCAGTCTTGCTCTAGTCCCCGGGGACGAGGACCACTTCCTTCACCTCCTTGGACTTGGTCGCCACTCGGGGGGCCTCCATGGTGGGGATCTGCTGCTCCTCCGGTGGGATCTGCTGTGAGGTGACGAGATAGTCCTGCATGTCGATATAGATGTCAAAAGCCTCGGTGAGCGCAAAGCTTTCCTTCTCGCGGGCGTAAGCGATGCTGAGGTTGGCGTCCAGGCTGAAGATCCCCTTCTCCATTGGCATCTTCAAGATCAGGTACATGTAATGTGGCACAACCTTGAACTTAGCGAGGGCTGGTCAGCCGAGGATGGCGTGGTATGCCATGTTGAAATCATCAACTAGGAAGTTGACATAGTCGGTGCAGAAGTGCTCGGTGGTGCCAAACTATACCGGTAGTGTGATCAGGCCTAGGGGTTGGGACGCCTTCCCAGGAATAATTCCCTAGAATGGAGAGTCCATAGGGGTGAGGTCTTCCTTGGTGAGCCCTAGCTTCGCTAGGGATCTGGCAAATAGGATGTTGAGGGTGCTATCACTGTCGATGAGGACCTTTTGGAAGCACACGCTCTTGTTGATGGGATCTAGGATGAGCGGGAAGATATTGGCCCACTGGTTGGCCCTGGAGAAGGTGATTGGGTACTCCGACTAGTTCAGGTACTTGGGATTTGCGATGGTGTCGTCATACGAGGTGACCGACATGATCTGCTGGGCGGTGAGTTTCTGCTCCTGCCTGTTCTCAGAGGCGGCTCTCCCACTGAAGATGGAGGCGACGGTCTTGCTAGGGTCTTGGTAGGCAGGACGAGCATCCTTGCTATGATCCTCCTCCTGACTGTCATCGGCCTCGTCATCCTTTCGGCGTGGGCTCTTCCTGTCTTCTTCATGGAAAGCTTTGTTTAGGCCCTTGCACTCACCCATGGTGTGCTTGGTGCCTTTGTGAATGGGACATGGTCCATCCATGAGCTTGGCGTAGTTGGCGTCATACCTGCGCTTAGCGCAAGTGTTGATGGCGTTGACTGAGTTATATAGCTTGCGGCGGCGGTTCTATCTGCCTCTCGAGCCCTCCGGCCTGTCATCACGCCGGTGGTCGCGATCGTCGTGGTGACGGTCATGGTCGTCATAGCGGCGGTCGTGGTCATCATAGTGGTAGTCGTGATCATCGTAGCGCCTCTCCTCGTGACGGTCGTCGCTGCGGTGCTGCTACCGCACGGGGCGAGTAGCCCAATCAGCTTCTTCGGCGTTGGCGTAGGCGTTCGCTATCTACAGCAGCTCGCCGATGGTAGTTGTCCTCTTGCAGTATAACTTCCCGTAGAGCTGTTCGTGATAGAGGAGCCCATTGGTGAATGCGACGATGGCCTCACTGTCGCTGATGTTGGGGATGAAGTTTCTTGTCTCTGAGAAGTGCCTAATGAAGCTGCAGAGGGGCTCCCTAGAGGTTTGATGAAGCATCTCCAGATCATACTTGGTGCCTGGATGTTCGCACACGGCCATGTAGTTTGCCACGAAAGCCCTCTTGAGGTCTTCCCAAGATCCAATGGAGTCTAACCTGAGGCTGAGGAGCCAGTTGTTCGCAGATTGATTGAGCATGACAAGCAAATAGTTTGCCATCATATCATCGCTTCTGCTAGCGGTGTGTATGGCGATTTCAGATAGCGTCAGCCACTGCTCGGGGTTGGCCTTGCCGTCGTATGTGTCTACCCAAAGATCTTGAAGCTCGTGGGCCACCGAATGGCTCACAATCTCGCCGTGAAAGGACTAGCCAGTGGTGTTAGCAACGGGTGGTGCTCAGGGTGCGCCAAGAGCCCTGTGCTTGGTGTCGTACTGCTGCCGGTGCTGGATCTCTGTGTCATGACACCCGGATCTGCTATTCTCGATGCGGTCACGGATGTCAATGTTGGTGTTGATGTGCTCGCGTACGTCATATGGCAGAGGTTGATTGACCTCCTAGTTGGCGTTACGGTGGCTGCCTCGATCGTCTGGTTGACGAGGGGGCGCCCATCTTGATCTGGGTACCCTTCATAGTTGCCTAGGGGCCCTCTATAGAGATAGGGGCCACCCGCTTGATGGCGAGGGCACTTGGAACCCTGCCGCTGGCTCCCCTTGTCGTGGTGGGAGCTACGGGAGTGATGACTGCGACCGACATGATCGAGTAGGATGGGGCAAGATGTCGGATCTCATTAACTTGGACTTGGGCCGCTTTGACATGAACGCTGATTTATTCGACCTTCGGAGTCCGTGGGAGTCTGGCCAGCTTTGTTGAAGACAACGGCGAGGTTGGCGCTTGGCATCTACTGCACCGGGTGGTCACCCACTATGTTGAACTCCTCGTCGAGGTTGCGGCGGATGTGAGGTGGGCCATTTGGATTCCTGTCAGCCGCGCGAGTGGTTTCTTCATCCCAGTGACGTTGGTGATCGGCGTTCTTCACTAGGCGTGCATTGCGCTCGCACCGGTTTCACCATCCTTGAGGACACCACCGACAGATCTCACCCCGAATCCCGGCGGGAAAGAGGGCAGCTAGAGATGGTCTCGGTGGAGCCCTCGGAGTAGGCACCGGGGCTCTCATCCAAGATGTTGTTGAGGGAGTCATCTAACACTTGACAAGTTGCCACCATGTTGACCACAGGCGCGGGCTGACCAACCTTAGGCAGATCAATCTTGTAGAGGTCGTCGATGCAGTCACGCTCGACGTGGTCAATGAAGAGGTGGTGGACGGCGCGTGTCTTGATACGCAGATCCCGCGCCCACCAGCCCAAAAGGATAGGGCCTCGGCATGTTCTCCATTGGGGCTTCATAGTCGGCTTAGCACAGGCGGTAGCAGGGAGTGGTCGGCGTCGCACTGCGTGCCCTTCTGGTGTTGCCGTGATCACCAGATCTGAATCTTGACACCCCGAACGACATGGCCAAGCAGATCGCTCGGTCGTAGTGGCTCGGCGATCTTAGAGCACAGGAACTTCATCGCTCATGGTAGACTGATCTAAGATCGACTCTATGAGGGACAACCATTCGACTAAGCTGTTGGTGACCCAATTGATAGATGCGATCAGATCGTCATTGTCGATGGATTTCCTAACCCTGCGGCGGGGCGCCGGAGTCGGAGATGCTGTTGTAGCGGTTGGCATGATCGGGACAAGATGATTCTGCACCGTCTCCACAATCTCTTCGGCGCCTCGATGCCAATGACCTAGGTCATAGATCCAATTGTGAACGACTAGCCTGGCTCGGGAAGGATCATGGAGCTTGGAAAGCAGACCATCTGGCTCGCCATGGAATTAGCACACAACCCCCCTACCTGGTGCGCCACTGTCGACGAAATATGATCGGCAGTCTACCGAGGGGTATGCCCGCGGTAGTAGATGAATCGGTAGAGGTCCGGGGGATATGAACTAGATGGTGACACAGAACACAGAGACAGCGATTTAGACAAGTTCAGGCCGTCAGCTTGACGTAATACCCTACGTCCTGTGTCTTTGGTGGAATTGTATTAAAATATGAGGTGAAAACGAGGGGGTCCCTACCCGTCTTATATAGCTCGGAAGTAGGGTTACATGTTTGTTGTATCTATCTTGATCGGTTATATGATATGTGTTTACAAGGAATATGATATCTAGCATATCCGATCAGAATCTCCTTCGTAACCAAGGAAGCTTCACACAGTCTTGTGGCGCACGCGACCTATGCCGTGCCCCCACGCGGCTTGATCTTGTGAGTTGGGCCTCCTCTAGCGGCTCAGCCCATGTATAGCCCTGTGGGTATCGAGGGTTATACCCCCACATGAACCCATGACCCGAGATGCACGCCACCTCTTCTTCGATGCATGCCAATCCAAACATCTCACACATGGCACACGATGTTGTATCGTGTGAACACAACATGCGTCAGAGCCGAATAGCGCACAACTGAGCTACTGCCATGCGCATACATGTGCTAGATAAAAAAAATTACAAGCAAATATGCTAAGACACACTAAGCACTCGCGTGTTATTTTTAATAGTAGATGTCAGGATTTGAGGTGCCAAAATTGCAATGAAGGGAGGAGGCTCAACCTTACAGACCCATGAGGCAATGTAGGTTGCTAGATCGGGCCAGGAGACTACCATTCCAACAATGCTTATGTGGGACGCAAAGGGAGATGGGTACGACGGTGGGAGACCGAGCTCTCCTCTCATCTACTAGCCACGATCGTAGCCGTCGAGGTGAAGAAATTGAGGGGAGGCGATGCAGGTGGTGGTGGACGCCTCTGACTGTTTGGACCGGATGGGTTTCTAACCTCAGGAGATCGAAGGGCTGGGCACAGCGTGGCAGTCGGCATGCGACGGGAGACCAAGACGTCGTGATTTGAGGAGAGAGGCCGGCAGGCGAGGAGCGACGGTGGAGGGTCATGGGTGCGAGCTAGGTGGCGGATGTGCTTCCTTTTTATAGAGGAGCTGGCAATGTTTTAAATAGCGGGTTAAGGTATTTAGCAGTATATCTCTAAAACAGCTAATAGTGGAGCTATATCGGGCTATAACAGGATATAGCGACTAAATTGTACATGAACTCAAATAGTGGCACACTGCCTCAAAAGGCTATAGCGGGCTATAGCGTCAACTATAGCAAGAGATTTAAAACTATGGGAGCTGGGTAGAGCGCTCACGCTAGGGAGGCGAGGCGAGACAGGATGGTGCACTCGCGCGGAAGAGGCGAAGCAAAGCCGGATGGATGATTCCTTTTTCTGCTTTTTATTTGTACGGGAAAACAATAATTGTGTTGTCGATGGCACAAGTGCAGCTGCACAATGAATCATGTGTGGGCATAGTGGCTATGGCAGCACGCACACCTAGTTTTATCAGGCTATGCCAGGCAACCTAGGACGATAGTGTGTCAACCACAAGAAGACATAGGCTAGCATTGCGCAACGATGCGTAGGGGTGGCACGGCACCCTTGTGCGTGTGGATCTAGACGGTCACGGTTGACCAAGTGTGCAACTCTTACGGTGCCCTTATCAATTGAGAAGAGCGGTGTGCATGGAAGATCTAATTATTCATCTGTGTACGAGATGACGCAACAGTTGGTGGAGGTCATGGTCAATCGATGCTCCACTATCAGCCTTTTCAACAGTTGGTCCTCGTAATTTCAATATGTTCGATGTATCTTCTGCCTTGCCTCATCGTTATCGTTCTCCTGCGCCCTCGATCTTAAGGGCTACCATTCTTATAGGGTCATAGGTATATGACAATCCATTGCACATGTGTTAATGAGACTCTAGAGGTGGAACAGGTTAGGACTCGAGAGAGGGAGCTGAACGAAGTTACCTCTACATCCGACACAATGACAAAACCGATGATAAAAACATTGATTACGAAGCAGATACACGAATGTATCTCGAGCAAAAGATTTAATGAAAGCAACAAATTAGAGGTAAAGATATTTGTTCAAAACAAAGATACTCGTTAAAAAAGAAATACGAACAAGTATTTTAGTATTAGAGATAAAAGCATAGGTAAGAAATCAAAATGAGAGGTAAACTTGGAAAAAATATATAAAACTATGGAAAGAAAATTCGAAGCGGACGGAAACTTTGCGAGAGAAAAAGGTGAAAACATGGAAAGAAAATAAATGACGGAACAAAGAAAAGACGGACGATAATAAGAAACAAAACCAAGTAGAAAACGGAATCGGAAAGAAAAAACTAAAAGAAACAAAAAAAATCTGACAAATGATCAAACAATGGAACGAGGGGAAACGGAAACGGACACTATGAAAAAAACATTTGATGTTTATTTATTAGAAAATCACAAGGATTTATTTGATTATGATTCATTATTAACTATATGCGTTATCTCAAGGACTTGTATCGAAGCTGAACTCCACGTTCACTGAGTTAGTTAGGAAAAGACTGAAATAATGGATGGAGTGAAATTTCAATATAGATATAGATTTATTATTAGTAGTATAAATCTTTTTTATGACGCTAATAATTTATTGTTCTTCCCCTAGCATCTCCATTGTAAGTCTTTGTGCCTTGGAAGGTTGTGGCCGCATAAGCTAGTTGGATAGAGGCGAGCACCTGACTATACACGTTGTCATTTTTTTTATCTAAAAAACTAACCGAGCCGAGGAACATGGGGAAAGAAATCAGACTTCCATAGATAGAAACGGAAAGAGAAGAACAAAGAAGGAATTTGAAACGGACACGTGTGGATCAGAAGACAAACCAGAATAGCAGAAACGGCGGACAGAAAAGGGGCGGAAACAAAAAAACCACAGAAATTTTTCCTTTTAAATATTAGGTATATAGAAGAGATAAAAATTGTGTATGGTATGCTGACTTGGACAAACAGATGTATGGTAGTGGATCGGATGACGTGGCATATTGATACGTATAGCTTGCGTGAATGTCATAGTTGCATGCACTAGTGGATGCTGACGTAGATCGCTTATATATTGAAATAGACTTCTAGTCAAGTTTAGGATTATAATATATATATATATATATATATATATATATATATATATATATATATATATATATATATATATATAAAAGTAGATGTATAGACATAGATTTATAGCAGGCCTTGAGTGAGCCAAAGTCTTATATATAGCGTAAACTTGCTAGACACCGAACATTTGCATAATCACAGTGGCAGCTAAAGCCTAAAACCAACAAATATAAACCATGGGGAGCAAGATCGCTAGCACCACCTCGTGTTCATCCCCCTCCACCACTGAGTCTGACCACCATGGCGGTGGCGGGCACATCTTGGTCCTGCCATACCCAGGATTGCAGGGCCACACCAACCCGCTGGTCCAGTTCGGCCACCGCCTCGCCTACCATGGTCTCCGCCCCACGCTCGTCACCTCCCGGTACGTGCTCTCCACCACCCCGCCCCCAGGTGAGCCCTTCAGGGTGGCCGCCATCTCTGACGGCTTCGACAACGGCGGTGTGGCCTCCTGTTCCAACCCCGCCGAGTACTGGCGACAGCTCGAGGCCGTCGGTTCGGAGACACTGGCGGAGCTGATCCGCTCCGAGGCCGACGAGGGGCGGCCCGTGCGCGTGCTGGTCTATGATCCGCTCCTGCCGTGGGCGCGGCGGGTGGCGCAGGCGGCCAGGGTGGCAGCGGCGGCCTTCCTGTCGCAGCCATGCTCCGTCGACATCGTCTACGGGGAGGTGTGGGCGGGGCGGCTGCCACTGCCGGTGGTGGACAGCAAAGAGCTGTTTGCGCGTGGGCTGCTGGGTGTCGAGCTCGGGCCCGACGACGTGCCGGCATTCGTGGCGAAGCCAGACTGGTGCCCTTTGTTCTATCGGGCGTCGCTGCGGCAATTTGAGGGGCTAGAGGACGCCGATGACGTGCTCGTCAACTCATTCCACAAGATCGAACCCAAGGTGAGCTCACCGTGACCACGGCCGGCACCTGTTTGTTGTTTTGCTCTACTGATTTTTCGGTGCTGCTTGCACATTTTGTGTTGTTTTGCCTTCACCATCATAAGGTTTATTTTCTTTTTGACACATTTGCATTGTTAACTGGGCAGGAGGCAGATTATATGGCACTAACATGGCGTGCAAAGATAATAGGCCCAACCTTGCCATCATTTTATCTTGATGATGACCGTCTGCCATTGAACAAGACTTACGGTTTCAACCTCTTCAACAGCAGCGAGTCATGTCTGGCTTGGCTTGACAAGCAGCTTCCGTGTTCTGTAGTTCTTGTATCCCATGGTACTGTCTGGGATTATGATGAAGCACAGTTAGAAGAGCTTGGCAATGGATTGTACAATTCTGGCAAACCATTCATTTGGGTTGTGAGGTCAAATGAAGAACACAAGTTGTCCAATGATCTTCGGGACAAGTGCAAGGAACGCGGCCTTATTGTTTCTTGGTGCCCCCAGCTCGAAGTTCTAGCACATAAAGCCACAGGTATGGGAAGTGGTTATTCTTCTACATATAAGGGAAAATGAGACAAACTGATAAGAAATATAAAATTTAATTGCATACTTTTAATATGCAGGTTGTTTCTTCACACATTGCGGATGGAACTCAACACTGGAAGCAATTGTTAATGGTGTGCCAATGGTGGCAATACCACACTGGGCAGACCAGCCGACCATATCAAAATATATGGAGAGCATGTGGGGCTTGGGTGTCCGGGTGCGCAAGGATGAGAAAGGCTTGGCGAAGAGAGACGAGGTGGAAAGGTGCATCAAGGATGTTATGGATGGGGATAGAAAGGATAAGTATAGGATCAATGCCACTATGTGGATGCAAAAGGCGAAGGAAGCCATGCAGAATGGAGGGAGCTCGGACAAGAATATTACTGAATTCGCGGCAAGTATTCATCAAATAAGTTTTCAAAGGTGGTGCATTAGTTACTTCCTGTCTTTGTGGATTGTATGTGTTACTGTATGTTACATTATGTCTGGGATTATACATGCTACTTTGTGATACATACATGGAAAATGCTTCTGTGCTCTAGTACTCTACTGAAATAGGGATCTTCGGATATAAAAATATATATACCATCATGCAGCCTTTGAAACGTTGTAAACATACAGTTTTTTTAAAGAGAGCGTTATCCTGTGCCTCGTACATGTTATGGTATACAAAATTCAGAAGAACTCACGCAAAAAAATCAGGACTGGAACTTACTTGCACTGTAAGGGCTTCATTCATGTATGTTTATTGAATTTCAGCACAAAGAAAAGAATAGAGAATTTAAGAGCCTAGCAACTAAATGTGTCACCTAAAACAAAAACATAATCTCTACAACAAAAGGGGCTAGGTCATCATCAATCAGCCAAGAGGAACGAAGTATAAATGTCTAGATGGACTGAGCCAAAAAAACAGGCCGGCATGAGGCCCACAATTTAGGCCCAGCCCCAAGCACGAGCACAACCCGGACTTTAAAGGGCAACGCTAGTACGGTCCATCTGTAGTGCCATGCTTAGGCCTGAGGTAAGCCCTGTTGGGCGGCACGGGCATGATCCAATATAACAATTGGCCTGACTCAACTCATTACCTCGCCTTGTATATAACAAGTGACTCCCTCCATCGCTCCCGCATCCCCTGAAACCTAATCATTTCGCCCTCTCTCTCACCCTCATGGACCGTGGTCGTGGTCGTGGCCTCGCCTCTGGTGCGGCGGCATCTCCTCATTCTCCCATTGGACCATCTACATCTGCTCGTCCCTCTACTTTTCTCCATATCCTCTCAGTCTCTCAGCTCTCTGGCTCTCCTTGCTTGTCTTCTTTGTCGATCCTTGTCTATATCTGGTTTCCCCTCATCTATCTCATTGATCTATGGTCTTAGCACATCAACATCGGTGGTCTAGGTGTGATAAACTTTAGATCATCCTAGGTGTAGATCGAGTGGTGATATATTTACTGTTGTATAAACATGGGATAACAGAGAGGACTTAGAGGGAGAGAAAGAGAGTTGTAGAGACGCAAACCATCGGGCTTGGCGGAGGAGCTCGACGTTCCCATGGCGTTGGTGATGAAGGGGAGGCAGTGGCGTCGCTTGTCACAGAACCGACCAAATTATAAGAACAAAAGTATAAAAACAATCGCCGGAGCAATTAAATTCCTGTACTTAAGCTCCTATAACTCCGGTAGTCCAATGAAATCACGAGGGATTTCAAACCAACCAACGTACAAGCCAAGATCGTAGTGATTCAACATAACAAGTCATGTGTTACATCCATTATTACAAATAATTCAACATAGATCGGAGTTCCATAGAGTTATCACAACTCAAGTTCGAAAGTAGCGGAAGCAAAATAGTTTAAAACTAATATCATCTTAATTCAAATATATGCCAGTACCAAGGTCAATTTCCAATAAAAGCATAAGATACAAGATAGCTTAGAAGGATCATGCCGATGATCACACTCCGCCACTACAGCAGGAGTCATCCAATTCTTGCAGTAGCCATGATACATCACAACCTGCAACAAGTGGGAATAAACCCTGAGTACGAGAAGGTACTCAGCTAGACTTACCCGTCATAAACCAGAAATAATATGACACCAAGGAGTATGCAAAGCTTTCTTTTAGTGGGCTAGCTTGACTCATTTGCGAAAAGCATAAGTTACCATCTAGGAACCATTTAAAGTATAAGCATCAACTTAATTATACCTGATTAATCTTAGTAAGCACCTATGCTAGAGCAATCACTTGATTAACCATTAACATCAAAGGTTACAATCTCAGGTTTAGCTTTTCCAACATCATCCACATAACCATCCATGTTCTATTATTATTACTACGATGTTGTAGCTCGAGTCAAGTGCTCACTATCCAGGAGCAATGACGATTCGAATCGATTCCTAACTAGCTGGTGATTTATTCCTTACACAAACCATGCTTCCCCCGTCAGAGTCGCTTAGATCACCCAACATCTCAGGCAGAGAACTTGTATTCAAGCGTCTCCCACAGTTCAGCAGCACTTTTGATGTTCATGTAAACATCACACAACTGGTCAGAGAGAACGGTAAGGATGCATCTGACGAAAATTGTCGTAGCCGCGATAAACTTCTGCACCTCTTTCTCAGATCCCAGAGGTAGTGTGGGAGGATTACTCATGACCCAAAACACTCCCATAGCCGAGAGCCACAGCTGGGCCTGCCATCTCTTGAAATTCATACCAGTGAACTTCTTCGGTTTCATCGCATCAGAAAATCCAGCCATCACTAAATGCCTATCAGGTTTTTGGATTGTTGAAAATAATAGCAATTTAGTGACGCATAAATTAGTTCCAACAATGAGAAAAAAACAACAACATATATCATAGGTGTGTGATTTAGCACTAGCACTACGATCCAAGATAAACTCAAACTCTCTAGTGCTAGTAATAGAAGAAAAAATAGAATGAACAATAGAGAAAGTGTAGACATACTTACAGTAGGAATGTCAGTGGAAGAGTAGGCGAAGTCAAAAACCTGATAAGCCCCCTACCCTGTGCAGGGACACAAGGAGACCTGCTCTCTCGGCGCCAATGACATGTCGGCAACGGGATGGGGAAGACGGCGGCAGTGCAGCATAGTGGCAAAAGGAAGAGATGAATTCTCTGTGCTGAGGGCAACATCTCGTCCCAATATATACACGCGTCGCAGCTAATAAGAAAAGTAATTAGCCATGCAATCACAACACTAACATGATTGACCTGCTGTTAGTCGACTAGAGCAATTTGAGAAATCACTATTAATACGAGAATAATTGCTTGCCAAAACAAGCCCGTGCAAATTTCTCCATGCATGCAAAAATATCGAGTAGCAAAAGGAAGTCGTGCACCCGCAAGGTCGAAGCGAGAAATCACCAGACCATTCAAGCATATGTCGCGCGCCCATCGCCCCGCCCCGCCTCGCCCGGCAAGGCGAGCGCATGTGTTCTACCTTTTCCTCTCCCAAATAGCTTCAACTAGTTGGACACAACTTAACCATTTAAGTTGGCCTCACACCTTCTAGAGTGGCAGTATGGGACTAATGTCCCCCACCACACCATGTATGTGTGAGTGGGTCTTTGGGATTTATTTAAAAAATATTATTTAGGCCAGCCCAAATCTTCTAACATGACCATCGAAGTTTTTTTATCACACTTCAAATATCATGGGAATGGGATGGCCAACCAAACAGGGGGCCCTTGGTGCCAACCCGGGTGGCAGGAAGCCACCCGCCGACCCCCTCCCGCTCTTCCACGTTGAGAAAAAGAATAATTATGGCAGCAGACGGCCCACCCGCTAACCCCCCCTCCCGCTCCTCATTACTGTTGCATGCACAAGTGGTTTAAAAATTTTAAAAAGTTATAACTACCAAAATATACATCCAAATTAAATTTTGATTGCACTTATGTGTTTCTTACATTAAATACTTCAAATCAAGATCCCACTTGAATATATTTAGAAAAAAAATTACATATATACTACGGAATATCATAAATATATCGTAGAACATCACATTAACACTAGACGAACATCACAAAAATAGCATAAAACATCATATGTATACTACGTGAGAACATCAATGTATACTACCGAACATCACAAATACATCGTAGAACATCGCATTAACACAACACGAATATCACTAAATATAGCATAGAACATCATCATAAATACATCGTAGAACATCACATTAACACTACACGAACATCACAAAAATAACATAGAACATCATATTTATACTACGTGAACATCACATTTATCATTAAATATAAAAATATAAAAATAAAATATATCCTAGAACATCAATGTATACTACCAAACATCACAAATACATCGTAGAACATCGCATTAACACTACACAAACATCACTAAATATAACATAGAACATCATATGTATACAAAGTAAACATCATAAAATCATAAAAATATAAAATAAAATAATACAAATAGTAAAATAATTAATTAGAGTCAAATAAAAAGAAGAAAAATGCTACGGAACATAAAAAATCCTAGAACATCAATGTAAGCCTACTAAACATCAAAAAAAACATAGTACAACATCACATTTCTACTCACAGACATAAACAAATACATCATAAAACATTAGATGGATACTACATGAACATTGCATGTATCTGTAAAGAAAAAATGTAAAACATAAAATTATATATAAATAGGAAAAAAATGAATGAAAGGAAAAAAATAAAAGAAAAACATACAATAAGAAATGAAAATAGAAAAAGGAAACAAAAAGAATAATAAAAATACAACCAAAAAAGAAAAAAATGAAAAAAAGAAAGAAAACGAAAAAAGAAATAGAAGGAAACAAAAAGAAAAATAAAACAGAATTAAAGATGAAAGGAAAGAAAAATAAAAAAGAATAAAATATGACAAGAATAATAGAACACAACAAAAATTAAAAAAGAGGAAAGAAAAATAAAAAAGAAATACTAAAAAGGAAATAAAAAGAATGAGGAAAAAGAAATAGAAAAAGAGAAAAGAAAGAAAAATAAAAAAGAAGAAAAGATGAAAAGAAAGAAAATATAAAGAATAAAATACAAAAAAATAATAGAAGCACCACAAAAGAGAAAAGAAATGGGAAAAAAGAAATAGTACAAAGAAAAGAAAAAATAAAACACCACTGATAAAATAAAAAAGAAATAGAAAAAAATAAAAATTGACGTACCTGAGACTACCGTGAACTCGCGTATGTACGTGGGAGCACGGAAGTCGTGCGAACTCGCATGCCCCTGCTGGGCGCTTACACCTCCGTGTGGGCCGCGCTCCATAAACCACCGCTAATAATCATACTGTGTCGCAGGGGGGTCGGCAGCCGGCTGCTGTCCGACTGGTTGGCAGCGACGGTTTGCGAACCAAACAAGCCGTGGTAACATATTCTGAGCTAAGCCAACACTTAGCCTATCCCGATAAAAAAGAACACACGACGCAGTGATAACATATTTTGAAATATTTTTTTGCAAACAAATGAAAGGAAGATGATGAAATATTACATAGGAGAGCAGATTCAATGACACACTATGCACACCTGATTAGGAAGGCTTTCCAGTGGGTAGTGGCCTAGCTAAACCATTCAGAACTTGCTCATCGTAAGGCCAGTCTCAGTGAGAGTTTCATTTTACTGTTTCCAAGACTCTCATGTGTTAAAAACAATGTAGACAAGTTTCATCATCATAAAACTCATTTCATCCTATAAAACATTTCTCATCTCTCTCTTTATTTATACTATGTCATATCAGCTTATTTAATGTCCATAAAAATCTAATGAAACTTTAATTGAGACTGGCCTAAAAGACACTACCACCACCCGTCAATGTGT
Source organism: Saccharum hybrid cultivar R570 (assembly GCA_038087645.1). Classification (NCBI taxonomy): domain Eukaryota; kingdom Viridiplantae; phylum Streptophyta; class Magnoliopsida; order Poales; family Poaceae; genus Saccharum; species Saccharum hybrid cultivar. Next base: position 16,222 of record JAQSUU010000695.1, on the reverse strand, counting down.
CTGAACAGGACAAACAATTGTAAGACCGAAGTGGCCTTAATTTTTTCTCGTCCGGTTCAAGGCGAATATCTTTTACTCAGCCTAGGGCACTTGCTCACAACAAAGCCACTAACCCTAAGTACGATGTTTAAGATACTCGAATCAATGAGGAGCAAAACAATTAAACAATGATGCAATGATTAAACAAACAACAGTTCACTGTGGTCGCACTAAAAAAATCAACCGACGACCAGTACACTGAGCTCTGAAGTATTAACAAACCGAAACAACAGAAACGATACATGCATGCTTGACATATCCAACAGAATCACACCTGTAAGTTTATCACACGACAAGACCATCAAAAAGAAAGTTTACGATGGAAGAACCATCGATGGGATGGCCAACAAAACAAAGCACACGATGGAGCACAACAAACATGCAAGTGGCAGGATCCGTAGCCGGAGAATCAATGAGTACGAAGCTCACCTAGGCAATGTACGACATTGCCAGACAGAAAAAACGAGTAAGCAAAACTAACATATGAAATTAGCATCAGGACAAAGAATGATGGGAAAAAAAGGGTACCTGAGGGCAGATCCCCTGAGCGATTTCTTCTTGTAGTAGCATGAGTGGCGTGGCTCCGCAAAGAGGGACGGATGGTGGCTACCCTCCAACCCGTCCCACTTCAGCGCATCCCAGACATCCTTCTCGATCTCGACCGTCGGCTTCTCCATGTGTATGCCACGGCCTTCCATGGATGGCAGTCGGCGTAGGCCCCAGCATCCCCTGATCTTGATGGTCATGAGCGCGGGAGCCAGCATCAGCATCTGGGCCTCACATATCTGCCGCAACATTGGGAGGTTGTGCAGGTGGATAGTGGTCAGGTTGGGGAATGCTACGCGTGCCTCTGGGTGCTCTTCGTCCAGCACGAATACGTGCCTCAGGTCCATGCAGTGGATGATGTGGAGTGTCTCTAATTTGGGGAAGGAGGAGACCCACACTGGAAGCACGAACCGGAGTCTGGGGCAGGCGCGCAGGTTCAGGTGCCGCAGCCTTCCAAAGGAGCTGTAACGGTGATAGGAACCACCTTTGCTCCAGATGCAGCGGGCCATCAGGAGATCCGATGCCCAAACAATCTCCAGAGCCTCGAAGCCATATGTTCCTGGGAAGACGGTATCCAACTTGGTGCACCTCTCGACACGACATTGCCTAAGGTAATTCCATTCATTCATGGGCATGTTTGCACCGCTTGAGATGTCATGCAGGTGCAGGGAGTCAGCACACCTTCTCATCAGAAGAGCCAAATTATTGCGCGCAGGGAAATATCCAAGCAGTTCGCTCTCCAGACCACGGCTCCCCTGGGCAATCCCTACATGGCGATTCAAATCGGCAGTCGGAGCCTGTGGGAAATCCTGCATGGGAGCATCGCCAGCCGTGGCATGGACATCACCATACTGCTTTGCCTTTGCATGCACCCTGTGGGTAGCTTCAGGTTGAACATCCTCCCCACTATACACAAGAGGCGCAGAGGTGACAATGATATTAAAATAAATATCCACAAGGCTGCCCTTGCCTCTGTAGCAGTCTATTGCTGGCCACAAGGATCGAGCAAGCCTTGCATCCGAAAGAATGGCATGTATCTGCAGCCTGAAGGACTTTTTGGTATGGTCTATGGATGGCCGAGAATATCTAGTCCCAGCTCGTGTGTCAATGCATAGGAGCTCTAGTTGTGGATGTATAACGTATCGACTCTTCTGATCCCACCTTATCGCAACAAGGTGCTCACAGCCCAGCATAAACAATCGTCTGAGACATTTGACTTGCATCACCATAGTTGTAAAGTCAAGTATCTTGATTCCAGTTCCTGACAGGTCCAGCTCCACAAGATTAGGTAGTCCACGCAGAAACAAATTCTTCAAACTGGTGCAGCCCTCTAGGCATATCCTGGAGATCTTGGCATCCTTCTGATCTGTAGAAGATGGACGCAAATTTTCAGGAGGTAGTAGATTAATAGCTGGTGTCCAATGGGATGCTGCTCCATAGCCATCGAGGCTGAAGGAAATGAGAGATGGTGGAAGCGTATGAGGTGCATCAACACATTCAAGTCCAAGGCAGCCATCAAGAAGAAGCACCTGAAGGTTACTTGGCTTTGATAGGCTACTTGGTACAACTTTCATCTCGTTGTTGCCAGACAGATCAAGTATTTGTAGCTTTCCCTCCTCCATAAATGAGTCATCTGCATCTATTGTTTCCGCTTGATAAATCCTAGGATTGGTAATCCTTAGCCTATAAAGGTGGGGTAGTATTTTACTTAGTTGATTGATGTACTGCCAGCTCCTAACTCCCTCTATATGTAACTCCTTCAGGTTACTCATGAGATCCATCTTCTCTTTGGATAGTATCTCATTCCATTCTGTGTAGCGTATCTCGAGCACCCACAGACTAAGCAAGAATGTCCACTCTGCATCTGTATCACAATATCGTTCACTTGGCTTGTCCTTACAGTTGTCCAAACCAAGGAATCTTAGGCTATTGCACATGAGGAAAGGCGGTGATGCAAAACTGAAGGCACAATAAGAGAGAACCAGCACTGCAAGGCTCCTGGAATATTTGAACATGCCAGATGGCAATACGGCTGGGCAATCTTGTCCTTCAAGTGGTGGTGGATGATCTGATCCTTCAGATGGTTGTAGGTGACCTGGTCTTTCAAATGACAAGAAGACCGACGATGCTCTTACCGGTATATCTTGCATACCATCCACTTCATGTTCCTGGGAGGTGATTGAAATCCAACGATCTTTAACTAGACACCTCGTAGAAACAGCTAGAGGCTTTGTAATCTTCTTTACTGAAAAGGTAGGATTCAATTCTTGAAGCACACGATGAAGCAAAGGAGCATCACACTCCCATCTTATCTCTCCATGCAATGCATTTCTGATCTCCATTTCTTTATTGCCTTCTATGATTCCAGCACATATCCAGTAGTTAGAAGAATGAGCAGCCCAACCCAATCTAGTCATACTGTGGAAATTATAATGTAGGGATAGCTCAAAGAGGCAACATTCTGTCACCATTGTTGTGTCCATATCCAGCATGCATTGGTGGCGAGCAGCTATGGTAGTAGCCTCTCCATGCACCAGTGCACAAAATTCTGGCTCTCTGATCTGATACTCTCCATGCACAAGTGCAGCGGAGAGGAAAAGGTGGCTGTATCTTAACTTTTCTGCTATCACAGAACGGTGGCTATGAATCATCAGCAACCTTCTCTTGAATGTCCATATCATTCTGTTGTTACGGAATTCCGTCATCTGAGGAATGCCAAATCTAGTGACATCGACTTCATTATCACTTCCATTAAGAAAAATCATCATGAATTTACAGTCCCTCAGTGTTCGATCAATCTCTGTTGCAACACTTGCTATCACATCCCTAGAGTCTTTATCCAGTCCATTGAAGTCATCCTCCTCATCCTGGTTATCAAACATAGCCATTGTTCCATGGTCAAGTTTCAGTTCCTCTGCAATTGCTCTCTGCATTTCCCTTCTACTTTTCCATTCCGAGCAGTCAATGTACAATACTTTGTCAAAGCATAGTTCCTGGGGAGCATCCATTTTCAGTGATGAAAGTTCATTTGCTATGGAATTGAGGACTGGGGACGCCCCAAAACCATCCCATCCATGAAAATATATAATTTTTTTCTCTGGCCTTCCCTTAACAAATTCAAGTATCTGCTCTTTGGCATCATCAATATCCCACCCAAAGATCTCCTGAAATAAAGGAACCAATAAGTACAGTGAGGTCACGATCAACTGGACCTTATTTTGTTGAAGCTACATATAATTGATTGACAGATTTTTCTGGCCAGGCATGTGTGCTCTAATCAATTGTACAAATCAATAAGTACATACCAGAAGATCACTGCTACCGAAATGCTGATCCCAAAATGTCCAGGACCTCACATTGTTTTTTGAACGGATCATGAGCCATTTGGGATTGAGTATGTTTGTTTTAATGGCTATCACACGTGATTCTAAAATACCTATGACAATGGTTATCATAGATGGCTCATTATGAGAACTATTTATGATAGTTATACAACACAGGCAGTTGTTCCAGAACAAAAGAAAAATATATTAAGTCATATTCACAAAAGGAATTCATGTAGACATCTAGGCTGCATTATAGGGTAATTGTTATTTCGATACCTAATTCAAATATAATATGTGGGGACGAATATTGTTTTATTATTTGTACACAAGATTGTTGTCTCATTGATGCAAGGACCTGGTAAAGTAAACACCTCAAAGGTGGAAAAGCATGGCAAATGATGTAATTCATGAAGGTATAAGGACCTGCTACTTAGCTTAAGTGACTAAGGGAGTAGATAGGTTCGTCATATTTTATCCATACAATAAAGAGTGGTTCGGATTTATTAGATCTTATTACAAGTTGAATTTTTTTCTCGAATCCATAGGAGAACTGCGTATCATTGCATTAAAAGAGGAAAAAAACAGACCCGTACAAGAAGCCTCTCCTCACTCCAGCCTGAGCTGTAGAGGTGCTAAGTTACAACAAGGTCGATCACTAAAACACAAACACAAGGTATGACCTGACCCACAACACATGAACTATTGACAACAGCTAGGTTGTCGCCACCTCCTGACCTAAAGCGACAAGCTTTAGTGCCCCTGCGAGATGCCAAAGATGGTGCTCATCATCAAAGGAGTAGAGCAAATCATTCATGCTCGGGCTGGCTCCTTCGAATATACAAGCATTCCTATGTTTTCAGAGAAGCCATGCACCCAGGATGATCAAAGTGTTGAAACATTTCTTCTTTTCTTTGGGTACCCGCTTAGCTGCTTTTCTCCACCAGCCTGCGAAATTGTGATCCCTGGTGTCTGGCACGCACCTTTGGAGACCTACTAGTGACAAAATTCTGAACCAGAACTCACGTGCGAAGACACAGGATGTTAATATGTGCTGAATGGTTTCTTCTGTTTGATAACAAGTTGAAATTTATTAAAGGACCTAACCTTCTAAAATATACTCCACAGTTGTTGATGAAACTGAGTGTGATCAATGAGCTGCTTATATGGAAAAACTTATTGATGTGTAACATAAGTATGCTTCCATGGCTTATGAGTTTGAGATAGCTAAGGTTGCTTTAGAGGAAGTCAAGTCTAGACTTTTTTGCTTGGTACAGGCAAGCTTTGTCCTACTTTGAAATCTGAAATTTTTTCATCAAAAAGCAAAGGGGCGGCGAAAGAGAAATTTGATTGCATACCAAAGTTTGATGATGGTGTTCTGGTCTGGGACCATGAAGCAAAAGAGGAAATTATTTTCCAATATTTCTCCAATGTCCTGGGAACTAGAATGGAGCGGTCCTGTACCTTTGACTGGAGCCGTCTAGACTTGCCAAAAATAAATGACCCAGAAATGGATGCTCGCTTCACAATGGCTGAGCTTAGCTATACGATCAAGGAATTGCCACCGGAAAAGGCCCCCGGCCCTAATGGATTAACAGGATCCTTCTACAAACAATGCTGGTCAATGATCAAAGATGACGTCCTTGCAGCTATGGACTGTTTCTATGAGCTTCGTGCAGGTTCGTTGGAGAAAATGAACGGTGCAAACATTGTTCTAATTCCAAAAACAGAGGTGGCTGAACAACCAAGGGATTTTAGACCCATCAGCCTAATGCACTCCTTTGGCAAGCTGATTACGAAAACTCTGGCGCTTTGGCTATCAAAACACATCAGCTCACTTGTGTCAAATGCACAGAGTGCCTTCATAAAACGCCGCTGCATACAAGATAACTTCATATATGTCAAGAATCTAGCAAGGGCCTATCATAGAACAAAGACACCGACACTCCTATTCAAGTTGGATATTTCAAAGGCCTTTGACACCATTTTGTGGGAATATATTTTTGAGTTCCTGGAACACAGAGGCTTCAGTCCAAGATGGAGAGACTGGATTTCAATTCTGTTCGGAACATCCCACTCTGCGGCTCTTCTAAATGGTGCTGCAGGAAGGAGAATAAACCATGCTAGAGGGCTCAGGCAAGGTGATCCATTGTCCCTATACCTTTTCATCATTGCCCCGTACCTTTTTCATCATTGCTATCGACACCTTGCAGAGGGTAGTGGAACTTGCAACAATGGATGGTGCCATCTCCCCCCTACGAGGACGATGTGCAAAACTCAGGCTCTCCCTCTATGCTGATGATGCTGTTATTTTCCCGAACCCGATTAAAAATGATATTCAAACCCTCTTCGCAATTCTGGAAAACTTTGGTGAGGCGACAGGGCTGCATTTAAATTTGGAAAAAGTGTACGGTGGCCCCATAAGATGCACTGATTTGGACCTGAATTCAGTCCTAGAGGCTTTCCCGGGTCAGAGAGTCGGCTTTCCGATAACATACTTGGGACTACCTCTAACGCTTGGAAGACTAAAAGTGGTTCACTTCCAGCGCGTCTTGGACAAAACAAGAGAAAGATTGGCAGGGTGGCAGGATGGCTACTAAACATAGCTGAAAGGCGCGAATTGGTGAGATCAGTGCTAAGTGCAATCCCCATCTAACTCCTGACCTGGCTCAAAGCACCAAATAACTACTAGAAGATCTGGACCTACGTTACACCGATACATGGCTGAGGCAGCGTATCGCGTCGTCGGACACGCGGTCGATACGTATCGGCAAAGTATCTCATTTTTTATTATTTTTGCAAATTCTGAGTACGTTTCAGGATACGTATCAGTCTATTGGATACGGCCCAGCCCAAACAAAAACACTCTGTCCCCGACACCCTACCCCACCATGCCCGCAGCCCCGCACCTCACGCGGTCGCGCCGCCTCCAGCGAACGCGCGCACGGACGCCTCATCCGGTTGTCCCTGCTCGCCGGTCACCGGCGATGAGCCTCCGGCCCCGCTCGCTGGAGACGAGCCTCCGCCCCTGCCCCCGCGCACAGCCTCCTGCGTACAAGTGCGCCGCCTCCTGCGGAGGGATGCGCCACAGCTCGCTGGCCGCCGTCGCCGAGGCTCCACCACCTCCGTGCCATCAATCGACTTCTCTTCCTCCTGCAGACTGCCGCGCAGGGGAGCACGCACCAGTCCGCCACGGCGGCGGCCAGCTCCCGTGATGCAGGGGATGCAGATGAGAGGTTGATTCGATTCAGCAGCAAAGCAAGCTGTCTACTCTACTTCTGCATGTACATCCCCTTCCCCATTCTTGATCTATTCTATTTCTGCAGTTCTTAATTTTGTTTGTTCCCCACTTCCCCTTCTTCATTAGTGTTGCCCATGCTTCATTGCTTGCATGCAGTAGATGGCCTCTCCAAATTTGGTAGTGCTGCTGCTGCACAAGCGGAGTGCTAGTGCTAATGCTAGCATAGGATCTGTGAGTTCTGGGTTTTGGTTAGGATCTCCTGTGAAACAAGAAACCTACAAGTTTTAGACTTTCACAATTTAAATTTGTATTATTATTTATTTATTAAAAATAGTAAAACGCAAGTGGGATGATGGTAGGTGTAGTTCATTCAACGTGCAGAGTGGATCTGAACTGTTTGGACTCTGGGGCGTTACATGTTTGTCCTGCTTTGCTTGTTGATCTTCAATCTTGTAAATATGAGTTGCTGAAGTATGAGGATGAGAACAACCAGCCAAGATTTGTGAGGAGCTAGGGGTGAAAGGGCTAGAACTTGAAACCCTGGCGAACTGCAGCTGAAGACAGATCTGTGACTCCATCCTATCTCTCCTCCGTTCTTCCTCTACCTCGTACAAACTTTCCCTCTTTTAGAAGCTTCTATAAACATCCTACTTGTCTGATACCTCAACTGTTGCATGAAACAATTCGGACTGCTAACGTTTCTGTACTTCACTTTGCAGCTGCACCGAAGTTATATATAATCTCATTTACATCCACGTGTTACCCTAGGACATTCGAGATTTTCCTAGCGTCCTAGAGAGATGGGGGCATTCCCAGCCACCCACAACGCCATACATTACCTATACCATTTCTATAGGCAACTGAAAATAACTCACAGCATCAGTATGTCGTGCATGTTTTCGCAAGCTAGCCAACAGTTTTAGTGAGATGGAACTACATCATGTAAGACGGATGGAGCAAGTGATGTGATTGCACAGCCATCAGATTAAGTCTCACCAGAGTTGGCTAGAAGGAAATTAAAGTAGAAAACCAAGCAATTTTTAACTTAAACATTAATGAAGAATGCAAAAGAGCAGTACCTCCATGTCCATGATGACTTCCACCGTAGAAGACCAAGCAAGAACAGCAATGCGTAAGCATTAATCTAATCCATCAGTTGAGGATTTTTCTTGCCACAACCTACATGCACGCCCGATATATAAATGTTATCGAGTTATTCTATATTTCTGTGGGATGGACAAAGTTGACGGATAAGAGCAGCAGGAGAAGCAGAACTTGAATTTGACAAATTTTAATGAGGCCTTCCAATATGCTACATTTAGAAGAGAGGTGAGCAGACAAGTTTGCCAATGTACCAGGCTACAACAGGTCGCTGCTTTCATTTTGTAAAGCATGCACAATTCCTTGCGTGTTTCTTGTCCCGGGGAGCACAGTTTGCCCCTTTCATCTTCTAAAGCATGCACGATTCCTTGCATGTCCCCTGCTCTTTTCTTTTCCTTTTTCATACCAAAAAGCATGAGACAATCGCTTGCTTTTCTTTCCTAAAGAAACTTTGGTCCTTGAGTAAAACAAGTTAATGCTTCATCTCGGTCCTTGCCTTTTATTCCCGCGCGTTGCGCTCCCTGCCTTTTATTCCCGCGTGCTACCTGTCGGGCGGGGTACCGTCCGAACGGCCGGACCCCAAGTGCCCCTCATCCCCTCGCCCATGCCCCCCACACACTCGCACTCAGCGTGACAACGGTTCGATCTCCGGCACCCGCGATTCTTTTTTTTTTTTCATTTTGACCGAATAAAATCGAGCGATCCGGCGGACATCTGCAGCCGATGTGGGCGTGGGGCTACGTCGAGCGCGTGGCCGCGGGTCTCCTCGGCGGGAGGCGGCCCCCTCACCGGTGGCGGCCGCTGGAACACCGCCGTTACCGTCGGGGTCACGGCCGCCACAGGCCTTGCGCTCGTCTTCCCGCAGGTCGGTCGGTCCCTCCCCACATACGGCATACCCCACACATTTCCCATCCCTGCCGAATCAGCGCCCCTCCCCCGACGGCCGACGCAGGCACAACATCCGCAACCAACGCGATTTACATTTTTCTGGAGCCGCAGCCACATCAGCGCCTCTCTCCTGGACGCACACGGTCTCCGATCTCGTGCAAGCCGCCATCGCGTTGCTGCGGGAGAGGCTGGCGTACCTGAGGGCAAGAGGGCGACTCCTGCTCCTCAGAGTCAACCCCGAGGACCAGGACCCAGACCCGGACCGGGAGTGGGACGTCAGGGACGAGCTCGACTTCGTGCTCGCCTCCGCGGAGGCCACGAGGCGCGACGGAAGGGTGAGGTCGGCCGTGGCCGAGATTAAGTAGAGGAGGAACAGGTGCGACCGTAGGCTGCGGTTCGCCGACGATGAAGCGGAGTCTCGCCGGTCGTGGAGTGCGACGCGCCCGGTGTCCGTGCTTGAGGCACCTAACGATTCGTCCACCACCACCACCTCGTCTTCCTTGGAAGAGGTGGAGCACGCAGAGCCCTGCTCGGCTACCTCAGGTTCGCCATGTGCATAGGTGAAGCAGTCCGTCAGAGATGCAATTACTTTATCATATCATGCATGTATCCATCATGCTTTTCTTTGTACAAATTACTTAGGGGTCGTTTAGTTGGTGAAAAAGTTTGGGTTCGGCTATTGTAGCACTTTTCGTTTTATTTGGTAATTTGTGTCCAATCATGGACTAATTAGGCTCAAAAGATTTGTCTCGTGATTTACAACTAAACTGTGTAATTAGTTTTTTCTTTCGTCTACATTTAGTACTCCATGCATGTGCCGCAAGATTCGATGTGACAGGTACTGTGCAAATTTTTTTGGGTTGTATGGGTAACTAAACAGGCCCTTAGTTCCATGCTTCCCTGTTCTCAAAAAACAAAGAGTCATTCTTGTCTTCTCTGGAATTTCATAGATTCAGATCTTATCTTAGCAATGCATTGTCCCTGACCAAACAGAAGCAACAAGCAACTCAAAAAGGGAGAAGGAAGCAACAGTCAAAGAAGGGCAAAAGAAGTGGCCAGTATCACTTTTGCCCATTATTATAATCTATGTGCGTAAAGTTTTGGAGTGTCATATCGGATGTCACATTGGGGTGTCACGTGGAGTGTTCGGATACTAATAAAAAAACAAATTACAGAATCCGTCAGTAAACCGCGAGACGAATTTATTAAGTCTAACTAATCTGTCATTAGCACATGTGCGTACTGTAGCACTTTATTGTCAAATCATGGACTAATTAGTCTTAAAAGATTAATCTCGCAAATTACACGCAATATGTGTAATTAGTTATTTTTTTAGTCTATATTTAATACTCCATGCATGTGTCTAAACATCTGATGTGATAGGGTGTAAAGTTTTTGAGTGAGAACTAAACAAGGCATTAATCCCCATAGTCCAGACATAGGTCAGCTTAGTAAAGGCACTGATTCTTTTCTCATTCGATTCATCAGGGAAGAGCAATGATCAGTGGTATATAGGTTTGTTCTGAAATTCCTCTTGTTCAGTTTCTTAGAATGCTTGGCTATGCATAACAATATAAGTAATTATATTTATGCTAACCCTCTATGGAATTCAGATACACTTTTTTAAGTACATGTTGTAACACCCCAGGTGTTAGGCTTGCATAATTGTGCTTGCATTACATGAGCATAAGCATCATTCTTTCATATTTGAGCATGAACATATGAAACATTGCCTTGAAACATATGCAACATATCTTTGTTATTCTATATTTCAGTGTATGTATGCTTATGGTTGTGGGTAACTAATGCAAGTGGTTGATGTTTGGGCACTAAAACACCTTAGCTACACTTAGGATGCAAAATGGAACAATGTTAATGTTGATCAATTTGCCTAATTATGCTTCTAGTGTTTAGTTTGACTAGGAGCTCCTCTTGAGTGCTTTTGTTTGACTGAACTAGAATAGTGCCATAGCGTGTTTGCATGGTTGCACACCTTAAGCAAAGTTGTAGAAAATTTTATAAGGAACAAAAGTTGTTTTATGACCTTGAGCTAAAAATGTACAGAACATGTTCAAAATTTGCTCACAAGCCTGATTTCAGTGCTGTTTCAGCACTTAGAAAATTTGCTAAGTCAAAATACAGTTTCTGTTGCAATGTACCTTTGTGTTGCTGGTCTATAGTTTGAAAACCGTGCTGAATCATACCAAACTTCTTTAAGCAAACCTGTAGATCTCATGTAGCTCTACAATTTCTATTAAGGGAGTTTTTGCTGAATCGAACCAGTTTAGGAGTTAAGAGGGAGAGGAGATGCTCTGTCAGGCACCTGATGGTGGCCTGATGGTTATCTCGGCCTGGCCATTGTGGCCGACCAGCCTCTGGCCGTGGGCACCAAGTGGCGTTCGTACGCCGGCGCCGGCCCCACGGCAGCGGTCAGGTGCAGCCTCAAGTTGCCACGACGCGCTCCAGCTCGCTAACTCGCTCTCTTCACTCGCCCTCTGCTCCCATCTTCCTCTCTCACTCTCGCCGGCGCGGAGAAGAGCAGCATCAGTGCCGCCGCAAGCTCGCCGCTGTGGCATTGCTTCCCTCCACCCGCACAAAAGCCTTGCCACCTCCTGCTCCATCTCCTGAGCCTACCCGTAGCGCCATTTGAACCCAGGTGAGGTCCCTAGGGCGTTGTCCGTCGCCGACGACCTCGCCGGAGCTCCGCTCGCCGGGGACAAGGCCTGCTTCGCCCGTCTCTTCCCTTTCTCGCTAGTGCTTTGAGATCGCCGTGATGTGTAGAGAATGGAACCAGGGACGGTTGAACCAATTGGGTTCCAGCTCGCCGGAACGTCACCCGCGCCGCCGTGCGCTCACCACCGGAGTGCCATGCGCACGCGGCCAAGCCTCACCGCCATAGAAGCCCTAGGACCTAACCCTAACCCTAGCTCCGCGCCAGCGCCGTGAAGCCGAAAAGCAGCTCGCCTTGGCTTGCCATGGCCATGAATGGCGAGTCCGCCGTAGAGCAGCGCCGCCACCCGCCATGCGCGTCGTTGAGCTCGCTCACTGGCGTTTCGGCTTGAACCACCTTATCCCTTGGGATTCGCTGTGGGGAGAGGATTCGAATGAGGGTAACCGTGCCGCCGGGGACCTCGTCGTCGGTGAGATTCCGCCGGTCACCGCCGCTCCCCTGCCTCCGGGTGGTTGATGGGTGGGGTTAGTTGACCCACGGGTCCCACCTGTCAGCGGTTTAGATTTAGGTTTTTTGTTTATTCTTTTCAAGAATGTGTATTGAACTTTGGAAAATCATATCAATTCATAGAAAAATTAGACAAATACAAATGAGGACATTTTGGAAACCTTGTGAGTAGATCTACCTGATAGTGGGATAATATGGTAGTGTCAAGTGGAAAGTTTTTACTGTTTTTATTTATCTCTTTTGTTTAGGGTTTTTCAAAGGGAAATTATTAATCTTATCTGTAGTGCTCTTTTTGAGGTGAAACTTTTATGGGAGGCTAGTAATGATTTATGAGTGCTGCAATAAAAATCTCATATTTTTTGGGTGATGTATGTTTGAGTTACTAATTTCCTTTGAATAAATACTAGTTTTTTGTGCTATTTTTCATGGTAAAAATATATAACCAATGATCATGAAATTGAGTGGGCAGTGTTCTTGTGTTATGATAAAGCTAAGAAAAATATGAAATATGTTGTTTGACACATTTCAGTAGGGTTTTCTATTTATGCCATTGTAAGCCCTTCTGGCTTGTCATTTTTTTGTAGGGTGTTATACATATTCAAATGCTAAGAAATTTGTACAGTAGACTATTGAGAGTATGTATAAGCTACTGTAATTTTTGTAGAATTTAATATACACTTTTGTTATATGTTTATTATTTCACCTAATTATCTAAATAAATTAATAAAGGCATGAAAAGAATTTATTTTGGGATGGCTCTTATGTTTTCTAGTGTTAATTTGATGTGTGTGACCTGTTGGTAACATTCATTTTGCCCAGGTTCAAGTTTGGAACATTAGTGAAATATTATTTTCTTATCTTGGGCTATTCTGGATAGTTTTCTGGGACTTTGCTAATTACACTAATTAAATGATGTTTTATGTGAAACTTGTCTATAACAAAGTTGTAGATAACTCACTTATCTAGATTGTGTTAAAGTTTCATGGCATTTGGTCAGATGGTTTGTGAGTTATAGCTGCTCAAAGTTGGTCTCCAGAACTTGTTGTTCTCTGGAATTTCTGGACCAGATTTGGAAGATGTACTTGTTTGACAATCTTGACTTCGGAATCATGCTGTGATGCTTAAATATGAAATGTAGACAATTTTATAAGATTTCCAGAATATCTTATTGCATGTTATTTGGATCTGTATAACTCCATTTATGATTCATTTACTCAGCTGCTGTCTTTATGCCCAGATTTGCTGAAATTGCCTGAATGACGGTTTGCTTTATATAAGCTTGCTTTTGATGCTTTAGGTGCTTAGGCTAATTGAGATAAATTGTTAGATGCAGGTGCTAGGCCTCTAACAGATGATGAAAAGTTGTACCTTAGATTACTAGAGCTTGGTGAGTGTGTATTCTTGTTAGAGAAGAGATATGCACTTACTCAGTAGAGTGATTTGAATAGAGCGTTGCACCTACTCGGTCAATGAGTGTTAATTGTGTATATTACTTTGCTGTTAACCATGTCCTTGTTCATGAGTTCATCATGTCACTTAATCTCTTGTGCATACAGGATATTCACCTTGTGCATATGCATGCAATAGGTGTACCGGAAGGAGTGACCCTGTTGGAATTCGAGGGGCTAAATCCGGGGGAGCATCCAGCAGTGGAGGGGCAGGAGGTCCAGGCACCAGAAGGAGGAGTCAACGACGAGAAGCTGCCTGAGTGCCCTCACCACCAGCCCTCTTTTTTCATCCAAGGCAAGTCCTGGAGCATTCTAAGCCTCCTATATTTTGCAAAATACAATTTAAGTATCTTATATGTTTGATGCATTAAGTTATAGGAGTTGGTTAGAAACACTTGCTGCATATATACCTTCTTATCTAGTAAAATATGCCTTGAATCCTATTTAGGTTCAGGATCAAATACTTGCTTAGTCATGCTTAGACCGGTAGAGTTAGGTGATTTCCTGTCACCTGCAAGATAGAATCTATCTGGTCACGGTTGGCTATATTTGTTATCGTAGAAATAACCATATGTTAATAATATGAATGAAGACCGGGTGGGATGTCGATAGTGAAGCAACAAGGCAAGGAGGTCTTGGGTGTGGATCTATCCCCGTCTGTGTTGATTAAGGACCGATTCGCTGTACGTCCTCTTGTCATGTTGAACGCATGCCTAACATTTAGCTGGCCGGATAAGCCGTTCCGACCGTGAAGCCGAGTAGCTCAACTCAGGCCGGAAGTCATAAGTATAAAGTGTGCATTCTGGAGGAAGTAAGGATGTGTGGGGAGCTATTGGCGTGAGTCCAAAGGTAGGTTGGACCTGATCGTCCTGCCAGAGTAGCGTCTCTGAGAGTGCGGCGCTGGTCGGGCCCGCGAAGTTGGTTCCTGAGTTGTACCAAAGGTGACCCGACGCGACCCCGATGGGGGAAATATGGGTTTGTGTCCTCAGCTGGGTAGAAATTGATTCGAGTCACCGTCTCTCTCGGATAGTGAGAACTTAATAGAGCAGCGGCAACTAGAAGCACTAAATTAACTTGATGGTTATGATGATGATGAAGATGATGATGGCTTATTACACCTGATATGGTTATTAATGTTTGTATCTTAATCCAGTGAGTGCTTTAGTACATGTGCTAATCTAGATGACAGGTTAATATTCATAACTTGCTGCTAAGAAAGGAAAGGTTATTTCTTTGTTACATAAGCTTTTCTGCAAAATATTATCTAAGCGAGCTCCACTTATATGTCAGCCTTGCATACTCCTTGGTGTCACTTTAATTCTAGTTTTTAACGGATAAGTCTAGCTAAGTACATTCTCGTACTCAGAGTTTATTCCCTCTTGTTGCAGATGACATGCTTTATCAGGTTACTGCAAGTATTATCTCCACCCGGCGGGTGACGAAGACTAGATCATTGGCATAATCTCTTATATTATCTCATCCTGATGCTTTTGCTGGCTGTGACCATAGAACTGGCTTGTATTTAAACTAAGTGTGTGTGATGGTTTAAACTATTTACTTCCGCTACTTTCGAACATAGTTTGTAATAACTTATGTGACTCCGATGTATGTGAGCTACTTGTGAACTACTTGTGAAATGTTGTAACATGTGATCTGTTATGTTGAATCATGTACGATTTTAGCTTATATGTTGGTTTGTTTGAAATCCCTCGTGATTTCGTTGGACTGTCGGAGTTATATGGGCTTAAATATGACAATTTAATCACTTCGATGATTGTTTTTATACTTGTGCTTTTATAATTTGGGCAGTTTCATTACACATGTGTACCATCTTAGAGCTTTGTTGTTATTGATCTGTGAGAAATTTAAAATATTTGGAAGGAATCGACAAGATTGATTTGATTGCCATCTGTGCCTTATAGGCTCTGTGAAACGCTCATGATTTCCACGTCAAGCTCCGGAGAATTCAATTTCTGCAGTGTAAAGAAGTTATGGTTTAACTTATATATGCTAGGTGAGCAGTCTATTGATCAGTTTAATGAAGTTTTTGACAGTGAGTAGGAAGGTGACCAACTTAGCATTGAGGCATGATGTATTGGTGTTTATGTGTCATCGGATGTCAAACAATATAATTGCTATTGGGTAATTAACCATGTTCCAGTTTTCATGAGTTTGGAGTTTGCAGGTTAGCTTAGAATAATTGAATTTTTGGAGGCATACAATTGTCGTTTTACAAGAACGGGACTGGATATGCATTTTTCCTGGTAGAATCTTAGATGCACTAAGGGGATTGTGATATCCTACTATAGGACAATCTATTCTGAAATTTAAGGCAGTTCGCGACCACCTGTTGTGCAGGTCTGCTATGGTTTCTGCCTGAAGCAAGTATGTAATGCAGTCTATAACTTAGCCATCAAATATTCTCCATGGAAATTTTACTTTTGTTTAGAATGTCTTC